>OY986042.1:788399-1988399 GCA_963920215.1 Nineta flava
ACTCTCTCTACTAGTTTTGTGAATGTCACTGCTAAAATGAATAATTTTAAAACAATTGTTAATTGAATTCGTATCAACAATAAATCAACAATGTCTTATCAACAATGTATCAAGAATTTGTATTCAAATCACCTACCTGTAAGGGCCACTCTCATCAACGGATACAGCATGTCGTTTTAAGAGACCAGCTGGACTTAATAACGAATAAGCCCCCCGGTCGTGTAGAAACTACGCCTCTATTCGATCCATGCGATGCTATATGTGAGGAGTAATGAGACCTAGAGAATGGATGCAATGATGGACGGGGACTGGCCGATGCAGATGGTGACGCAACGCCTTCAGATATAATACTTGGTGGCATTCCAGGACAGAGTAATGGTGCTGAAGGGCTTCGATTCAATTGTGTTTTTAATATAGGGGATAAATGATTGGAACTTTGTTTTGGGGAATGTCTGTGAAAAGAGAAGAAATGTTTGTCATAGAAATTTACCAATTCAAATTCAATTCATGTCAACTGCCTAATCTGCGTCTGGGCCTAAGTTTGTTTAATCACATTTTTTGTGCAACGTATAACGTATGTAAGAAAGTACGTCGTATCTAACGCAAGTCCGAGTGTTCACATTCTTGCAATGTGCGGTCGTTAGCTATTGCATGTAAATTGGTTTGTACAGCTAATCTTGAAGCATCATACATTTGGCTAAAGTTTGGCTTCTGCTGAAAGCTAAACTGGCATGAGTTTATCAGTCATCAGTGAGTTTAGTTCATTTGTTGCCTAATCAGACTTGATTGATAGAACTTTATTTATTTGTGTGACGCGATCATGGACTACACATACTACAGTTCATAAGAGTTTGCGATACTTCAGTTTCAGTCTATGACCGCATTCAAAATTAAAAGCTAACTCCGCGGCACAGTTTGTTTTGTCTATTAAATAGTTTTCAATAAGACAGAGTTTAGTAACTGACTCGAATGTTCAGGGTTCAGGGTTCAGGATCATTTAGTTTAATGAGTTTAGTTGAATGACTGCAGACAGCTGTTTAATTTTAGCTAAATTTAATTTTTTGGATGGTCGACAAACTCTCTCTACATTTATAATAATAATACGATCAAAGATCGTCAAGCACGAATCTGCGGATAACTTTAGCCAGTTACTATCATATGCGCATATGAGACGATCAATATTCGATAAATTCGATATCCGAATTTACATGATTACTAAATCTATGTTGAACATTTCACGTATAAATAAATATAAATATACATTATTGTGTTTCGTTCAGCTTTACGAATCTTTAAATTGTTTTCAATATGATTTTCAAATTCAAATAAAAGAAGTACAATAGGTACAGTCAGTACAAAACGTTTGAACAACCAAATATGTAATGAATCGAATTAATTACATCATGCTGTAGTTATCATTCTGTTAGTAGGTTAATATAGATAGATGTGTTGTGTTGTGTTGTGTGATGTTGTGTTGTATATGTGACCTGTGCCCGATTTCAATTTGACATTGTCTCTCTCTCTCTTTGTTATCACCTCTACTAGTCAGTCTAGTCTTGTCTGGTCTAGTCTAGTCTAGTCTAGTCTAGTCTAGTCTAGTCTAGTCTAGTCTAGTCTAGTCACGTCTATTCGAAGAATTTGTTATTATAAAATAAGATAAGTAGATTTTTATATTTTGAATTTTAGTCGATTTTTACCGCGCTCTAGACCCGGACCTAAATCTAAATTCGCCTCTGATTACAGGAACAGAATTCTATATCGTTTTTATTTTGCGGTATTCTTTCTGAAAACTGTTGCTCGTCTATTGGTAAGTAAATCCGACACTGTGTGTTATGTAATGTTGTGTTGTGTTATCCTTGTTTGCAGTCAAAGATAAATATTAAATACAGGACTAATTCGACTTATTAACTAATTCATTACTATACTTAACTATTCTATGCAATGCATGTTTACTTAATACTTACTGAATACCACATGTGGTGCCTAACTCCCTACTAAATTGTTGTAAAGCTGCAGTTAAGGCTCTCCGATCGGAGGGTGATGATTTAAATGCACCCAACTGTTGTTGGTCCCAATCGTTCATGTTGGCCTGCTGTTGTACGGTTGTCGTGCCAGTATTAGTAGCAGCATTCTTCTGGGTCTGTGCTGATGATACAGCGGACCGACGACTTGAACCACCGACCGTTCCCAGACCTCGATGGTAACTTAGACATGTACCACCACCACCCATTGCCTTTAATCGTGCTGGTACTACTTTTGCTGCAGAGTCACGTGCTTCAAAGGTCATTACGCATGCAGCAACCACAATAAAACCTTCAAACATTTTATTAATATTTAAAAATATATAATTTATATATAATAATATTAAATAGTATAGCTAATTGCTATTAGCTATACGGGGGAGTACCTATATAAGTATATAATATGGTCTGGGCGGGCAATAGTCCATGACACTGAATGGACTATTGGTATTTGTTCCATTGGACTATTACATCTGGTGCAATTGTAATTAGAAGCAGAGTAGTGATGCTCAACTGTGACAGTTAAGCATAATTATGCGTTATGTTAATCAAATAAACAAAATCTGAATCTGTTTTTATGAAAAATAATAACTAATTGTTACTAAATGTAGCCTTTAGTAAGGCCGAAGCCATTGTGGAATATGACACAATAAGTAACTTTACCAATAAACAACATGTCCTTTGGCCTTGTAGGTGGCTTACTTGCCTGCCTCTTAGCTTTTTTTATTTTAAAACATGAATAGAACCAAATAATTCTAAAATAAAATGTAACGTCTATTTTTACAATAATCAGAAATCGATAGCACTCTGTATAAAATACATTTTGTAAATGTGAGATATGGTTACGTCACGATTTAAGGCTTGTTACTCTGAAAAAATTGACCCATGGCGATTGCAACGCAATCAATTATAGTCAATCAAACTAATATCTCGAGAAACAGTGGGAAAATATAACTAAGTCTATTTGATACCAGAATCCAAATCCCTTTAAAATACCTAACTTTACCAGCTTTTATTTACTTCGACATTTATGTACAGGTAATCACTAACAAGACAGTCAAGTTACAAAAGTTACTAATTACAAAAGTCACGTCAAATTGACCTGAAAGCTATTGTACAAACATTAAATTCGTTTGACTTTATTCTTTTTTGGAACAAAATTTTATATTTCTAAAAAAGTAAAATGCAAGCTTTTATTAGTACCTATGTTCTAATTAAATAGTTGACGGTAAAAGTTTGGAATTTATTGTGTTGAAAAGAGAAAACTAAAACTTTGAGGAAATACTACTGTGATGGCTTGAATTTACCCTTTTGAAACTAATGTGTGTGGTCTCTTGCTGATGAACTATTACATTATTTTTTTAGATTTTAGCGCATTACATGCACATGTACAAGTAAAAGCTTGTATTTTGGTTTTTATTCTTTTTGAAAGGATCTACCATACATTTTATTTTCCATGGAATAATCCAAACTCGAGAAAATATGTTACTAAATTAAACTATATAAAGATGTATCAAACATTTGATTGAAAGCTATGAACTCCTGAAAGCCACACTAGTGGTAAGGGCAGTGAAGGGTTGTTGATTCGACTAAAAATGATTGATCGTATGAATGAATGTATGACCGGCTATGTCGTCCGGTCATTGAACACTTTAGGTACCATCTATTCTAGGTACACATACATACCTACTACTTATTACATTACAAATAACACAATAGGTAGATATATTATGTATAGATATACATATATATATATATTATATAAAAGTTTTGATCTGATCTGATCTGATCTGATACATTTTTATGATTTCATAATTATTTTCTTTGTTATACATTGGAGTAATGTAGTTGAGTGCCGTGTCATTGGGTGGCCTGACGCGTTACGTACAGCGAAGTTGGCAGGTCATTGAACGAATTTGAATAAATTAAGTATTAATTAATACAAATTAGTTACCAACATTAGATTTGTAGATTTATATCAAGGACGCAGTGCAGAGGGTTGATGTGAGGGTTGGCGTTAGTTGACATGGCATGGTATGGCATGCCATGGTTTGGGTTGAGAGCAATCATCGATCGCTGGTGATTGACTGTGACATATGTGTCACAGTACTTACTCTTGGCAACTTGATGGAACTTATGAAATGATTGAAAACAATAACAATAAACACTGACAGACAATAAACATTTAATAACTCCTGCAACGAAACAGTTATATAATTATACCTGGTATATAATATAGGTTGGTATACCAGGGTGGTTGGTTGGTTATATTGGTATATTCAGTTTAGTTCCGACTTTGTAACGGTTCAAAATATTGATCACAGAAACAAAATTTATAGGTGTATTTATTAAAACCGTCTCTCAAATGTTGTTTGCGTAAACAAGTTTGTGAGGATTACACACTGACCGATTTATAAATTGGAGTACGTAGGTACTAATGTGCTTGTTATATTGGGACAAAAGTCCACAACTCTTCGTGGCAAATAAAAGCGTTCTTTGCTGTTTGATCTAAACCACCTTCATTGATCTATTTCTGTTCTTCCTTCTCCCTTCTTCTCCATGCATAAACTTTTTGTGTGTTGGTAGTAAGCCTGGGGGCTCACGAGGCAAGCACCACCCTGACTCTATGACCAGTACAGCACTGGTATCCGATGCATGAGGAAAGTCGTTCAATTTGCGATAAGTAACTTAATCAGACAATCTTGCTTCTAAATGGCATCGCCCTCATTGGTCGCATTTAGATTAATCACTTTTTAATTACGTACGAGTGAATGAGTGTAGTATGCCTGTGGGGTGGGTGGGTGTGTGGTGTATGGTGTGTGGTGTGTGGTGACCTGACATTGACATCGAGTATCGTATAACATAACATAACAACATATCAAGTACATGCTTTTAATGATCCATTCACCTACGCGGTAAGGCTTCATCATTTTCTTAGAAATACATACATTTATATATATATATATATATATATATATATATATATATTGTGTATTTAAAATAAAAAAAAAATGAGTTTAGTTTAAAAAAAAAATTGGTGTTTAGTTTTAAAAAAAAACTAAACACTTTATAGAAAATAATTGAATTATCAATTATTTTCATAAATATGAAATTTTGTTAATTTAGTAATTTCAATTAAAAAAAGTATTATGATGTATTTTTAAAAAAAAATAATGAAAACTAAATATACGGTACTTTAGAAAAAAAAATCCAAAGCAGAGTATTGTATGTGGAATTATGAAAATTGGAAAACGATCGGTGCTAACGCGATACACGTAAATATAAAAAAAATAACACGTTGAACCGAAAGTCTTTCAATAAAAGCTGGGCCCATTAAAAAAGATAATATTGAGGTAGTAAGATCTTTACTATCCAGTAAGTGTCTAAGTTATCGACTAGTGATTCGAATCAGAAATACTGAAAATAAAAAAAAAGTACAAAAAAAGAACAAAACAAAATATATGTAAAAATAAAATATATTTGAAATAAATAATTTTTCATTTAATATGTTGATAGTATAACTATCCTTAAAATACTAAGTTTGGTTGTACAAGTTATAAAAAAAATTACATGAATATGTACTAGATTGAACTGTAGTAAAAAGAAATATCGTATATAAAAAAAAAAACGACACTACAGTAAAAAAAAATGTTCAAATATGTCTGATTTGCAAAAATATAAATATACACTACAAATTTAATTCAGATACATAGTTGTATATAAAGGGGACTTTACGCTTCTGTAAAGAAAAACTACAAGGCCAAAAATACCAAGCGTATACAAAACTATATAGTTATAAATTGAAAAAGTCATTGCATATTCACATAAAATACATAAATTGTACAGCCAAAATGTGTATAGAATGTGTATTGAAATGTGACAAGTTTGAAAAACCACAAGTTTCGGAATGGTGAATTAAATAAATTATACAAAAAAAATATACTTAGATACAATCAGATAGAAACCATTAATTCGCCTATTCGATACTTCAGCACAATCCATAATAAATATTCAATTTGTAAATTGAAGAAATAAAAATTCAAAATACCATCTGATTAATTCATGTGAGACAACTACTTTTAGTAACTGTACTGAGCCAACTAATTTTAGTAACTGTCTTGAGACAAGTACTTTTTGTAACTGCTTTGAAATATGTGCGGAAATATCGAAGTAAGCTTGGATATACGCAAGTCATATCCGATCTAAGTAAATGTTTGTTGAAATTATGTAAATTCTCAACTCGCATAAACCAATAATTATATAAATTATTATTTTTTGAATAATAAAAATATGAAAACAAAATAATAATAAATTTTAAACAGTGGAGTACTAAAAAAAATTATTCTCCAATATATATATATATATATATATATATATATATATATATATATCTAAAATTGAAGGTTACACAAAATATGTGTATTTATATATCTAATTAATATATTTTATTGATCCAAAAAGTTCATTATTATACAAAGACAAAAATGAGGACATGGCAGATGATAGATCTGCAGGCTTACAGACTTCAGACCAGATACCAGTTACCATAAGCGATCAGGCATGATAAGGGTGATGCTGCTGCAATCACAATCCTCCTTTAAATCACCTTACAAACATCATTTTAACGGAAGGATCATTTATTACAATATGTGTTCGAATGCTAGAGATCTGTGATTCTATACCTATTTAGTAGCTACTTATATCATCACCAAGCACCAACCAGCTCGAACACCAACACCAGCACCAGCTAAACAATCAAATTGAATGTAAACACCATAGGTTTGAGGCAGCTGTTGGTGGGTTATATTCGAGAAAGTGGGCATCGAATTAAAGGTTTCAACAACAACTGAACAAAGTTCACACCACCAATCACGTAGGTGGCTCCTTACTAAGAGAACGTCATTACAATGAATATCAAAGTTAACAATGACGTTACTATAATTGTAAAATAAGTATTCGAACTCTAAAATTGGTAGTAAGTTCTATAAGTATTAGAGCTACAGAAAATACACAGGTCAGCTGGTCAAAAGTAATAATAATAAATGTAGTAAAATGTATTTACTACAACTTTACTTTATCTGATTATTCATTTTATCCCATTTAATTAATAAAATGTTTGATGACGTTTACAAAGCACCGCACGCACGGTTTTATAGTAAGTGTTCATTTAAAGGTTTTAAACATCTTCCTATATATTGGGATGAAAGTCACTGGAAAGAAAATCATTTTATAAATCATCGTTAAATATCACAATTCACATAGATTAGACTCACATAGACCTACAGCTATACACGGTTAGGTTAAGAACCGACTCCCTACTGGTGTCTGGTACTTGCTATGATCAGTACCGGTTATCGAAACAGTTATCCGTTGAAGGCGAGATAGGGAGTGCACGAACTAGATTCAATAGCTCATAGAAAGTTACAGTTTCGTCCAGTAATACATTTAAGTTTTGAGCGAACCGTGGATCTACACTGTCGAAGTAAGTTTACTCTACCGTCCTTCCATAATACGGCAACAGGTCAAGCCCATAGACAATGCATGCACTAAACTGCAACGAGTGTCAGCCAGTTGTTAGTTCGTCACTTCACGGAGAACTTGTGTAAACAAGCAACGACTGCGTCCAAAGGCGGATTAAGACAATTCGCCGCCCTAGGCAGTTGTAAATTTCTGCCCCCTCCTTTTGTGGTACATTTTCTGACGCTCGACACTAGCGTCGAAATGGGCCATTTTTAATGTAAATTGATGTAATTGATGTAAATGTAAATGAGCGAATTTAATGTAAATTCGCTATTTCGTTTTCATGCATTGTCATCCATGTAAAATCTGCAACTCGAACACATTCAGTGTTAGATAGATGAATTAATTTACAAAAATGAGATAATTTCACTGTCTAAAGAGCTCGACGCTTTCTGTTCGACAATTAAAACAAGCACTCGCAATAGAGTGTTGACACTGTAGCGGTATCGCTTCTTCATTATTAAATTATTATTTTAATATTGTTTATCATTTTTATCTGTTGCTTAACAACTATAACTTCCCTCTATTATCACGGTTGCTTTGAATGTTAACAACTTTGATAATTTACATATAAATATACATAATATGTCATAAATCAATTCAATAAAGATTAATTATATCTTTAACATATATTTATTATTTATTTAAATAATAATTATTTATTATATCAATCAAATATCTCTACAATTTGGCGCCCGAGCAGGGACATGAATAAACACCAATAAACGGCATCGACCCTCGGGCGTCACGTGACTCCATAAATCGGACACGTCACGTAACTCCATATTGATATAAAAAAAAAAGATTATAAGAAAAAAAATAAAGTTCATTTGCATCCATGAATTATTGAATTTCTCAGGCTTGCACGCATTTAAATGGAAAATTTTTTGATCACCCAATTAAGTAGTGTTATATCTAGTGTACTGTGTAAACGATCAAAATTAGCCGCCCCTGAACAATTGTCGTCCTCGGCAGCTGCCTACTGTCATATATATTGTGTATTCGTGTGACATGTAATAACACCCATGGTGATGGTATGGTAATAAATGTTTTAATAAGTTAAACAAGAACTATAGTACATAAAGCCTGACGAGATAAGAAACCAACTGGTTGCAGTCAATTGGTTGAAAGGTTCAAGTCATACTATTTGATGTCCACGCCAAAAGTCGAGCCAAAATTCAAAGATTTCATCATTGATTTGTGCCTTATTAATTCGATTCAAGAAAAAATGCTTTCCGAAAAAATAAAAGATGTTCATTATAAACATATGAACAACTTTTAATCGAAAAATTTTTCCGAAATCCGAATAAATAAGGCACAAATCAATTTTTGAATTTTAGCTCGACTTTTGGCGTGGACATCAAATAGTGTGAATAGTGTGAACCTTGTCACCTAAAATTAATAAATTTGAGGTGAACTTTTGGTGTTGACTGTACAATGTACAGACATACATACATTTATCCTGGATACATACATCTTGTCCTAACTTGTACTTACTTCTAACATGTACGTAGGTAGGTAGGTAGGTACTCACATTAGTAATAGTAATATTTATTATTTGATAACTAATTAATATGATGACGTAGTACCTACCTACCTATATAAATAAAATAAAGATATAAATAAATAAGTGTATTTACTTACCACCAACTCCCATAACAATCGGTCCAGCATATGATAAATTATTCAAATGGAAGCCTCTCGTCTCATTTTTTACTTTGACCGTATGATTGCCACGCATCACTTGAGCCGATGATAATCGATCTGCATAGTATCCTGGTGGAATTCAATTCAATTCAATTGAATTGAATGATTTTAAATAATCAATTAATATTATCAATATTAATTATTATTATTATTTTATTATTATTATTTTACATCACTAAAAAATGGGCCTATTATGTGATCACCTAAGATACCCTCCCACAGTTTTTACCCTCAGTTTTTGATGATACTGAGTACGGACATACATAAAATATCGGTGTTGTTTTTTCCGAGCCCAATAACGTACAATAGAAGGATTGTGTTTTCCATGCAATGGAAATGTTGAATTATCATTAAATAGAATATCTTTTACAAAATTATCATCTGATTAGCCGTTTCCATCACCACTTCACAAAATTACATTCTACGAGCATGGTCTGCATATAATAATATGTAAATGAAATATTATGAAATAAAGATACTTTTACTACTACTTTTCCGCCAAACTTTGCGAACAGTTTCATGACTAACACCCACTATCTCAGCCACATTTCGAACTGACTCTACATCCCGCCTTTCTAAATCCTCAAGAGTCTCCGTAGGTTTTTCTTTTTGTGGATGGCATTTTCTACAATCATTTACACAACAGCAACTCTAAAACATGTCAACGATGTTTTGCGAATTGTCTGAAGGCAAAGTGTAGGTCGATTCACATTGAATGACCTGAACTTTTTCTTGAGACGTGAAAACAATCATTACGATAATGTAAAAAATGAATCAAATCAACTAAAATAAAATGTAAACAAATATTTTAATTGTTGTTAAAATAATTAGTCAAACGCTTTTGATTTTTCAAGAAGAAATATTAGTGTGAGAATTAATTTAGCATTGGTGATCAAGTGTTGTGTAAATCACCACAAATATCATTTTAATTAGAATGTTGCACAATTCCCCTCTTCTTTTCATTTAATATCATATACTCATATAACTAACATATAACTAACCGAATTCTTGACAACCTGTATACTAATTAATATACTAATCTACAATCCAATATATGCTAGCAAAACCTATACTATTGTAATTTTAAAATATTTCTTTTTTTTAAATAAACACCTTTCAAAGGCGTCATCTTGTTCCTCTTACCATCTCAATTTATTGGAGGAGGGACATATTATCTATCTTTGAACATGATTCAAAAACTTAATCAGAGTTTCCGTAATTTTTTTTTGTATTGTTCCGAGACGTCTATCTATCCAATACCTCTCCAAATTACATTAAAATCCGCTCAGCAGTGGTCGGTCACGTTTTGTTACGTTATTATCCTACAAGTACCTACTTACTGTATAGGTAATTACTTAGATTTTTCTGGGATAAGTATCCTTTGTTATTTCAGGACGTAGGTATATCTAGCAATTGCAGAGTTATATCTAGTTACTATCCCACAGGAACTGAACATTTTGCCGGAAGAAAGGTAGCCTATGATGATTTTCTATTTCAGGACTTAAAGTAGCTATATACCTACTTAATATAGCTATATACCAAATTTATTGAAAGTCCATGAATTCGCAGCGTTACGGAGTATTAACAAATATGCACTGACTGCACACACAAAAATTCAATATTTCGCATTTATAATATTAGATATAGATAGGATCAAATAGAAAGTAGAATGAATATTTGTGTTCATTTTATTTGACTATAACTATATACTGTTGTGGCTCTTAAGTTTGAGTTGGGTACTTCACAACCAAACAAGCAAACTCGAATAAATGACAGCTGGTTTTGTAAAATTTTACATTTTACATTCAACGAACGTAACAATATGATACGTAATATGATGTAATTGTTTTTTAAATTATCAAACAAAGTATTTGTATCGTTCCATTCAGTATATATATGGTATTTAAACAATAGATAAACGCAGTCAAAAAACAAAACAAACAATAATAGTGCAGTACCTAAATCTTTTTTAAATGTATAATTGTTGATAATTACCAATGGTTGCCATAGCAGTGCCCAAAACCATTAATAATAAACCTAATGATAACGCTTTGCATGCATTCCATAAACAACGACCAGTCATCTTCCCTTTGACCACCTGTACATTCCATTGCGCTCCACTCGCAGGACATGCCCGTCTCAACGGACCTGAAACACTTTGTCCAGTCACATTTGTATTCGTATTTGTATTTGTATTCGTATTTGTATTTGTATTTGTATTAGTTATGTTGTTGTTGTTGTTGTTAGTATTGTTTGATGAGGAGATTCCACTATTTGAATTGATCCTAGACATTCCAACACCAACACCAACAGCAACAGCTGATGGAGATGATGATGATAGATTAATGTTTGATGCAGCAGTCCAAACACCACTGCCACCACCATTATTTGCACGATTCATTTTATATTAATAATTTAATTTAATATTTAATTATACGCATATTTAATTAAATTAAATTAAATACTTAGTAGCTGACACCACAACAACATATAGATACAGACAGACAGACAAATACTCACTCACTATATCCAAACTTAATTAATCTTAATAAACAATGAAACAATAACAGAGAAAATCAAATCACAATCACATCACATCACATCACATAACACTTAGATTTAGTGAATCAGATCTTTGGTATCTAAGTAGGTAGATAATAATAAATATTTAATTAGTAATTAATTAGATTCAACAAACAAACAAACACTGATGCACTATTTAAATTTATTATTATTTGAATTGTTTAATTCGTTTGTTGCATACTTTTATTATATGGATTATGGATAAGTGTTTGTTTGATTATATTAATATTCATTTATTTAACATAATTTAATAAACAACAACAACAACACTATTTATTATTTAATTGATTTGATTTGCTTTAGTAATTAATAACTCTACTAATGTGGTGGTGATGATTATGAATGAATGAGAGTGTGATTCCTTATTATTATTATTATTACTTGATTATAATCAAATCAAATATGTATCTATTTGTTGTACTATAACTATAATATAATATCTAGTTCTAGTTCTACATCTATCACTTGTTCTTCTAAGTTATGGTCTTGTATGATTTTGAATCCAACTTATTTTTATTATTATTATTTATAAATGATGTAATAATGATGTGATGTACTGTGACGTGTGTATGTCTCTTTATTCCTCTCATTTGTAGGTACAGGATACATTCTCTGTATAGTTTAATAGTAGATACTATGTATGAACATCATGTATGTATGAACATCAACCACATAAAGATATGGTTGTTGGATGCTGGATGCTGGATGATGTGCTGTTGAGTTGAGGGCAACAGGTGTATGCGCAGGACTTACATGCTCCGACTTTATGAATAGTATTACGTATTACGTATTATGTACACGTATATGTTATGTTCTATTCTATTCTATTCTTCTACAGTTCGAGTCTTTTACAATTCGCACACATTCATTGGAAAATTACTATCAGAATCATCATTTTTATTTCTAATGAAAAGATAATCAATATTCAATGTTCTTCTTATTCAAGCACGGATCTAGCTAGGATCACATATAGCCAAATGATGTTTTCAATTGTGATTTGGTATATACTCAGATAGACAATCCAATGAGTCCGTCCATGGTCCAATGGATCCGATTGTATCTAATTGTATTTCTTTCAATTGAACGCTTCTGGTTGAAAATCATCATATAAATATAAATAGTAAGTAGGTTAATAAATCGTCAATTGTTCAAAGATTACAACAGAATTAGCTGAAATATTTATGTACCTACTCAAAAACTTTACTATTTTCTATACAAACAAGTCCCAAACAAGTCCCAATATCCGCAAGTTCCACCGTTGTTTTCAGTTAACAGTTAATAGTTAACAGTTCACTTATGTTCATCTTTAATAATAATAATTAGAAAGAGCACAGAGACCAAGGGGTCCTTTGTGCCCTCCTTTAAAACAACCTGTCACTCGAATGTGATGCGTCTCCGAGTAAAAGGTGCAATTGTAAGCAGATGAAGCTATATGATTCTGTTGAGACCAGACGCCGCACAGAAAGCCCACAGCTTCTCCGCCGGTATTGCTTGCAGGATTGATACTCGCTTGACCTGTGTTTGTCCTACAGTACCATTGTCTGCAACTTCTAAGTCGGTAGGCAGCTGTCATGGCCTTCGCTTCAATCATTAAATGAATCGGCGGAATACCTAGAATCGCACTCAGCGCAGCAGTAGGAGTTGTTCGCATGGGTTTGTAGTTGAATAAATTACGTTATGTGTCTAATAAAGACAATTTATATTATTATCGCCGATTAATAATATTTAGTTCATAGCGCTGCCACCTGTTAATAAAGTATTTTAATAAATAATCTGAATAATTGTTATTACTTCACTGTAATACCAAAGAATACATAGAAGCTTATTTGTCCACTTTTTCTGTCCCCATAATATGTTAGTTCTGTCTCCATAATAACCAGAGGGCAATAGTATGTACTTCTTCTAGTAGCAGCACAATTAGCCTTTTACCTCTGAAGATTAAAAAAAATCCTACAGAGGACAGCGCTAGTGGGTGTACACATGTTTTGATTTTCTCATTGACAGCAACGTTAGCAACTTCATAACTCGGCAAAAATTTTCTGCCAAGTTAAGTTTTCACGTTGTGAACGTGTTTTATTTCAATCCTTTCTTTACAGGTTTAAACGTTTTTCAATAGATTATGTCAATAGTTCGAAAAATGACTGAAATTATAAAAGAAAACGTAAATTATAGTTGAATATTATTTTATTAGAATTCTCGCTCCACGATATTAATATTAATCAACCTGTTTTTCATGTAGTTTTTCTTCAGAAATAAGGCTTTATGCCGACTATTTCGGTCGTCGGTTGTCGAGTCCTTTAAATCGCAATTACCGTATTTCATAGAACAATTCAGCGTTGAAGGTATAACCGATTGAAGACTGCTGTTATCATAAGATATTATCATGTTAGGTTGTGTCATGTTGAGTGGTGTCATGCTGTGTTGGGTTGGATTGTGTTGTGTTGGTTAGTGTTATGTTGTGTTGTGTTGTGTACGATGGTTGGTGTTGTGTCCAAAAAAAATTTTGAAGAGATAGCAAAAAATTTTTTCTACAAAATGTGTTTGTCTTATCAAATGTAATATTTTTTATACTTACACATTTTCTAATAAAATGATTAGTTTTCCAGAAAATCGGGAAAAACAAGTAGATTTAGTAAAAATGTTGAGTACAATATTCGATAGAAATATTGAGTTTATCAAAAAAATGTCAAGAATAAAAGTAATATATTTTTTGAATATAAAGATTTTTTATTTGAAGAAATTTTTCATATCTCTTACCATTTACAAGCAATTGTTAAAGCAACAATTGATCTTTATAACAATGTATCTTCTAATTGAAAAGAGATAGAAGAAAATTGTAAAGAAGAAAAACTCTTTATTTTATGTTTATCTTTATGTTTGTAATATAAAATATTGATAAAATGTGAAAAAACACATTTTTGTGTCAAAAAGTGAAATTTGTAAGGGAAAATTTAAAAAAAAAAAATTTAAAACTCCTTGTCAACCAATTTTCTCGACGTTTCATGACATTTTAAAGCGTTTGGGAAAAAAAATTTTTTGAGGTCGAAACAATGAGTTAATTCTCGTTTGCTTATATATAGGATGGTTTACTACTCGAAATTCAATATGTATATTTATAATGTTGCAAAGTGATATGATGAACTACTTACTATAGTACGAGTGAATACATATAGTATATAAAAAATTTTTATTATGGGAAAAAAAAAATTTTTTTATTAATTTTATAAAAATTTTATAATAAAATAATATATATTACTACTACCAGTTACGTAAAAATTTCGAAAAAAAAATAAAAATTTTTTTTTATATACATATAAAATTTTATTAATAAGGTAGTGCATGGACCATAATAATGATATGTTGATACTGTGGGTATAGTGAGTAGTTAATATGAATATATATGCAACCGTGATAATAGAGAGAAGTTATAGTTGTTAAGCAACAGATAAAAATGATAAATAAAATTATAATAATAATTTAATGAAAATGTGATACCGCTACATCTCATCTCCCGAAGTCAATGTCCCATGTTGTACAATTAGCACTTGCTCAATTTTTGTACCAATGCAAAATAATCTTCTTTTTTCATCAAACTAAATCACACGCATGAATGGTTAACATCTGAGTTAACATCTTTGTTCTATCTTTTATGGTTTCAAAGATGGGCAGTTTTGCCCATTTTTCCCAAACATGGTCCGATTTTACCCATTCACGAACTTGACCTTACTTTTTTGCTTTAGAAACACATACAACATTTCTGCTCGTTATCTCTTTTCGTTTTTGTGTTATTGTCTCCACAGACAGATGGGCGGGCATGCGAAAGTGATCGAGATAGACCCCAGTCTATCGCCTAACATTTGAAACAAATTTTTAAAAACTACCTTGCTTAATATAAAAATTTTCGCCTATATTCTATACACAATATAAACGTTTTTACTAATAGGTTAAGTTAGGTTGTAGCGGCTGTCCTGGATGGGACATATTTAGACCATGAGGTTCATTGAGATACCGAAAGAGGCCAACCCATCCTTACTACTACTCCTTATACCATTTAGAGTTGTTCAATTACAGCAGCAGGATTGAGACTCCAGTAGACTTAAGCTCAGAGAGGTTGTAGAGGTAAAAGATTGATATATTAAATAATTATTATTTAAATAAATAATAAATAAGTATGAAAGATATAATTGATCTTTATTGATTTGATTTATGAAATATTATATATTTTAATATGTAAATTATCAAGGTTGTTAACATTCAAAGCAACCGTGATAATAGAAGGAAGTTATAGTTGTTATTCAACAACTAAAAATGATGAACAAAATTATAATAATTTTATGAAGAAGCGATACCGCTACAAGGTCATCAAAGAATAGTTGACCCAAAAGAGTCTTTTCATGATAAGAGTCGGGCAATGATAGAGTCGGTGATCATCGTCTCCCCCTCCTTCTTACTGTGGCAGATCCTGTAATAGCCGTGTCGCCCAGCAGTCCTAAACGTCTCGTATATCTGAGCCCAGCAAGTGTCCTGTAATGACTCAAGATCTTCGTAACGAGATAGTATCTTCGAAACGCCTTGACTCTGGCCAGATTTACCTGTTAGTACAACAAGTACGTTGGTCCCGCCGTATGTTGGTCTTGCCTAATATAGTTTCTTACAGGAGTTGCTTGCAGTTCCCAAAGATTACACCTAGATGTTTTGTGATCCTCGTGCCCGACAGCTCTGACGAACTCGTCGGCACTCAAGTTCCCCAGAATATGCGTATGACTCGACCACCTATATTATACATATACAGGTATAATAATTTGGAAGATAAGTGAGGAAAAAGAAGGATTTCAAGGATATTAAAATTAAACAAATCCTTATAACTTTATAAAGATAAATAAAAATTTATTGACTATGTTTTTCCGCATGTTTTCAACAATTGAAATCGTAAATATAATGCTGGACATTTGTTTGGATCTAAGATACGTAACGCTTCCGCATAAACCTCTTCAATGCGTGACGGATCTTCTTGCATTAAATGTTGTGCATAATTAATCCAACAATCCTCCTCAGTCTTTCCATACATTTCACATGCAAATCGCAAGATACCTAAGACAACACCCTGACTTGGATTTTCACTTGATAGTTCATATTCCAACATTTTGTTAGTGCACTCCATTGTCAGGCCTTCTTTTGTAAAACTTAAATATGCTTTACGGGCAGCTGGTACACCTTTTTCGATCAGTAGCCAATCTAGAAAATTTAATTGTAACGCTTCAACCACCTCTTTTGGTTGATTCACCACACCATTTAAATAAATATGACGAATTGTTTCGACTAAAGACTCATGATCGCTCACTCGATGGTTGGTGTAGTAACGTATTTTTTGTTGCCATAACGGTAGGGCTTTTTCTTCTAACGCTTGAATTCCTTAAAAAAAAAAAAAACAAATCATTTACATATAAAAATCACAAACCTCTGATGTAGTGGTTGAAGAAGTAATGGAGGGGTAATAAACCGAATGATCATTTCTAAGCAATGTTTGGAGATGTTTCAGCGTAATACAACTGAATTTCTGCGTCGATTCATAACGGTTAATGACACAAACATTCATTAAATCCATTTTCCAAACACATTTACAAAATATATTTTGTTTAGTGTAACTAACCTTCAAATATAGTGTTTGTCGTAGCAATTAAACATCGTTGCTATGTACAGTGAATAGTTGTTGATAAGTGCAAATTCACACTTTACGCACCATTTTATTAAATATTATATTAAATTTATACTAAGTTTGTGTAACTAACCTTTGAATATAGTGTATGTCGTAGCAATTAAACATCGTTGCTATGTACAGTGAATAGTTGTTGATAAGTGCAAATTCACACTTTACGCACCATTTTATTAAATATTATATTAAATTTATACTAAGTTTGTGTAACTAACCTTTGAATATAGTGTATGTCGTAGCAATTAAATATCGTTGCTATGTACAGTGAATAGTTGTTGATAAGTGCAAATTCATACTTTACGCACCATTTTATTAAATATTATATTAAATTTATACGAAGTTTGTGTAACTAACCTTTGAATATAGTGTATGTCGTAGCAATTAAACATCGTTGCTATGTACAGTGAATAGTTGTTGATAAGTGCAAATTCATACTTTACGCTATATTATTAAATATAAGATTCATTCTACCCTTCTTATTTTAATAGTATTCAATGAACACTCACCCTTAGCAAATATTTCTTCAAATTTATCTGGATGATTTCGATCCGAATACAACAACATATATTCACACCATAGTTTTTCGGATTTTGGTAAATATTGCGTTGCCCATTGCAGTATGTCAATCTTCTCATTGGTCGGCATTAATTCAATGAATTTTAAAATATGATACTCTTCCATATGGAGCACTCCTTTCGCCTGGGACAACTGATAAGCGTCTTTTAAGAATCTTAATCGAACATCATTATCAAACTTCTCATTAATACTTAACGTTGTCAGAAAATAAATCCACATCTTCGGTGTCGGTATCAAATTGGTACCTTCTTTGTAAACTAGAATACAATTTTCCAATTGGGATTTTTCATTTGATTCAAAGGTTGATGATGAATTCAGAATATAATTATTATGTAACGAATCGTAATGTTTTCCTTCCAATTCTCGTAATGCTAACATATGCCAAAAGTCTTCTAAACGGTCTAACTTTGCTTTCATCATTGTAATTAATTCATTTTGAAATTCAACTGTCTCTGAACCATATTCGCCGACTAAATCGAGCAATGAAAATATAAAATCTGTATTTTTTTCATTTGATAAATAATTTAGAATTGTATTCACTACAACTCTGGCTCGATTGAAGTTTTTCACTTTTGATGGACTATTCTTTTCCATTTCCAATTCCAAGTAGAACATTTCGAAGAACAGTAATTCACTTTTATGATTGTAATGTAATCCTTTATATAAATATTTCCGTGCATTTTTATAAGTTTTTTGATCGGTTAACCATCGACCGGTCATTTGCCAAACTTGTTCGCATTTGGGATGAAGTGCACACAGATTTTGTAAGCATTCCGTTATTCTTAATTGATATTGTTCTAATGGCGTCGATTGTAAAATATGCATACGATCTCCATGCTTTATTAAATTATTGTAAACTTTGACGATACGTTTAACGACATCCAATTCGATTTCGTATTGACGATCAAGTACACCGGATTTGGTACGCCGATTTTGTATATCTTCTAATAATTTCAATTCAAATTCAATTGCATTGAAAATGTTTCCTTCACAACGTTTACAAAATATTGCAAGATCATAATCTTTTCGTTTTTGTTTTATTAATCTGCAAACAGAAATAAATAATTTCATCCCTAATATTAAAGCCAACGAAATTTTACGATGCCTAATATTTATTAAATTAGTTACAGCATGGCATTATTATTTTTGTATTATGAAAAGTATGTTATATTAATACTAGTATTAATAATTATATAAGGTCACTGTCAGTACGCGCAAGGCCACACCCCCTTAAACTCATCCAAACGCACTTCCGTGCTAATTGATAAATTGTGTCAATTAAATTTATATAAATACCAATAATAATAATAATAATAAAATGTCATTAAGATCAGATTTAACTTAGATTTAGTTTCAGTATTCGATTCAAAATGTTAAGTCAATTAGAATCGGATATTAGTCCGAGATAGTCGTCATATTTCGGTATAACCAAAATATTCAATTCAATTCATTCACAAAATTAATTTAAGTATTAAAAATAAATTAAGTGATTTTGTTTTATTCTGACTTTCGAGTAAACAACTTGTAGCATTCCTAACCAGAAGAAGTGCAACAATATTGTAAGCAATATCTTACTTTTAATATAAAAATATTTTGTTCAAATAAAACGACGATCTTGGTAAAATTTGAATTTGCAACTGAATTCTTTATTAAATTGATTATATTTATACTTTGTAAATGACGTTATTTGTTAATTAATTTTCTTACACCGCAAATAAGTAAAAACAATAATAAAAACACATATATTGAAATATGATTACATACTCCAATAACCTATATTTTTAATATCTTTCCTTTCATATCTATTCAAAATTCAATATCACATTTTACATCAAAATTTTGCAATTACTTGGTACTTTCCCACTATTTCACAATAACTCTGTACCGAATGTCATTTGATTACTCGTATCCACTGAACTCGGGAAGTCGGGAGATTTACCTTTGAAATCGAGAGTCGGGAGAAACTGTACGATTTCGGGAGTCTCCCGTTACCGGACATTATCGTATGCGAAAGCATCTGCACACAATGGTACTCCATAACGGGTCCATTATGTGGCGAGGAGGAAGAAACATACAGCCACATAATATTTGACTGCGAACCTCTAGGTTACAGCAAATACAGGATATTCGGTGCATCTCACCCCGAATATATGAACCTTCGGGAGGACCTGATAAGCAAGCTCCAGGCTATTGCCAACATATGAGAGAATTGAGTCTCGTCAGACTGAGGTAGAAGGGGGAACACAAAGGACAATAAGGTCGAAGTGCAATAGTTTTACCCCGATATTAATCAATCAATCAATCGGTACTCTCACCACGAAATCTGGAGAGGTGGCAACCCTAGGCCCTTTTGTAGGGTATATCATGTAATAAGATTTACCTTCATGCAAAACTTTCAACTTTAAGTTTTTGATACATTCTTGTACATTAGACACAATTGAAAATAATTGTGGGCTTTTCTTCCATGGAAATTCTTTGAAATTTACCTATTTACTCCAATTTAGTGGAAAATTATGTTATTTTAAGAAAATCAAGTAGTTATTCTCTGATCCTTTGAGAGTATTTGAGATTGTAAATTGATATTAAAAAATTGGAACTAACCTCACTTCTGTAACGGAGAATAATTTAATTTTTACTAATGAATCCAAATCTGGATCCGGTTCCATAATATTAAATTCACTACACCTTAACTATTCGGTTTAGATGAAATAATTAACTTAGCTGAACGTTGTAAGTTACTTAAATTATAAATAAAAGTTATGTTTATAAAACAAAATATTGTTATTCATTTTTTTAAATGATAGAAAATATAAAAAAATAGAAGAAATGTTTTCTACGTGAAAGAATATATTCAAATTAATGATTTTTTCCTAATTTATCTATCAAAATTTGTAAATTATTGAAAAAAGAACTTAAAAGAATTGGTAGTTGACAGTTGGGCTAGGTTAAAATGTGATATTGGGTGTGTTCTCATTCACGCATTTCTATAGACTTTACGCTGTGTAACACAGCACAAAATAACACATACAAATTATTACTTATCATAGTGCTTCCTTGAAAATTTTTATTAAAAGAATTATATATTAACGCGCTAGTAATCTATAATAAAACTAAAAATATACATTTAGTGATCAATATTTTTAATATGTTAGTTAATTGGCATACAAATAATTTGGAGGATAAGTGAGGAAAAACAAGGATTTCAGGGATAATAAAATTACACAAATCCTTATAACTTTATAAAGATAAATACAAATTTATTGACTATGTTTTACCGCATGTTTTCAATAATTGAAATCGTAAATAAAATGCTGGACGTTTGTTTGGATCTAAGATACGTAACGCTTCTGCATTAACCTCTTCAATGCGTGACGGATCTTTTTGCATTAAATGTTGTGCATAATTAATCCAACAATCCACCTCCGTTTTTCCATACATTTCGCATGCAAATTGCAAGATACTTAAGACCACACCTTGACTTGGATTTTCATTTGATAGTTCATATTCCAACATTTTGTTAGTGCACTTCATGGTCACACTTTCTTTTATAAAACTTAAATATGCTTTACGGGCAGCTGGTAGACCTTTTTCACCCATTAACCAATCCAGAAAGTTTAATTGTAATGCTTCAACAACCTCTTTTGGTTGATTCACCACACCATTTAAATAAATATGACAAATTGTTTCGACTAAAGACTCATGATCGCTCACTCGATGGTTGGTGTAGTAACGTATTTTTTGTTGCCATAACGGTAGGGCTTTTTCTTCTAACGCTTGAATTCCTTTAAAAAAAAAATCATTTACATATAAAAATCGAACCGAAGGCTAGGTATCTTATTCTGGCACTATAGAGACATGCCTCGCTGTTCTCCAACACCATGAGGAATAGATATGCTTATTGAGTTTGCAGTGACAGGCAAGGACTCCAACCAGATTGATATCTTACCGTGTTTTACCAATGAGCCAGGTTAACCTTAAACATTATACCCAACTATCATCCGTTTGGCTTGTCTGTGGCCAGCAGAGACTCCCCACCTTTGTAAATAGACTTATCCATCCAGCCATGAAAGGCAGAGATTCATCTTCTAATATTCCTAAATATGATTGCGGGTCCTGAATCGGGAGTTAGGCACATTGACTTGCAAGTTCTAAATCTCTTGCAGTTTACTTTCTCCACAAACCTCTCAAAATTCATCAACTTTCGAATGGGTATCAGTCAATTTTTTAAATACATATTAGATCAATCAGGGGATCTTTAATCAGGGGAAAAGTTCTTAAATTGTACACATATTCTGGCCGTCAGGGTTGAGTAATATTTAAAATGGTTCCATTCTAAATAGGTATTTCAAATGCAAATGGAATTTCCAAACATCGTTGCTATGTACAGTGAATAGTTGTTGATAAGTGCAAATTCACACTTTACGCACCATTTTATTAAATATTATATTAAATTTATACTAAGTTTGTGTAACTAACCTTTGAATATAGTGTATGTCATAGCAATTAAACATCGTTGCTATGTACAGTGAAAAGTTGTTGATAAGTGCAAATTCACACTTTACGCACCATTTTATTAAATATTATATTAAATTTATACTAAGTTTGTGTAACTAACCTTTGAATATAGTATATGTCATAGCAATTAAACATCGTTGCTATGTACAGTGAAAAGTTGTTGATAAGTGCAAATTCACACTTTACGCACCATTTTATTAAATATTATATTAAATTTATACTAAGTTTGTGTAACTAACCTTTGAATATAGTGTATGTCGTAGCAATTAAACATCGTTGCTATGTACAGTGAATAGTTGTTGATAAGTGCAAATTCACACTTTACGCACCATTTTATTAAATATTATATTAAATTTATACTAAGTTTGTGTAACTAACCTTTGAATATAGTGTATGTCGTAGCAATTAAACATCGTTGCTATGTACAGTGAATAGTTGTTGATAAGTGCAAATTCACACTTTACGCACCATTTTATTAAATATTATATTAAATTTATACTAAGTTTGTGTAACTAACCTTTGAATATAGTGTATGTCGTAGCAATTAAACATCGTTGCTATGTACAGTGAATAGTTGTTGATAAGTGCAAATTCATACTTTACGCTATATTATTAAATATAAGATTCATTCTACCCTTCTTATTTTAATAGTATTCAATGAACACTCACCCTTAGCAAATATTTCTTCCAATTTATTTGGACGATTTCGATCCGAATACAACAGCATATATTCACACCATAATTTTTCGGATTTCGGTAAACACTTCATTGCCCATTGCAGTATGTCAATCTTTTCATTGGTCGGCATTAATTCAATAAATCTTAATATATGATACTCTTCCATATGGAGCACTCCCTTCGCCTGGGACAACTGATAAGCGTCTTTTAAGAATCTTAATCGAACATCATTATCAAACTTCTCATTAATACTTAACGTTGTCAGAAAATAAATCCACATCTTCGGTGTCGGTATCAAATTGGTACCTTCTTTGTAAACTAGAATACAATTTTCCAATTGGGATTTTTCATTTGATTCAAAGGTTGATGATGAATTCAGAATATAATTATTATGTAACGAATCGTAATGTTTTCCTTCCAATTCTCGTAATGCTAACATATGCCAGAAATCTTCTAAACGGTCTAACTTTTCTTTCATCATTTTAATTAATTCATTTTGAAATTCAACTGTCTCTGAACCATATTCGCCGACTAAATCGAGCAATGAAAATATAAAATCTGTATTTTTTTCGTTTGATAAATAATTTAGAATTGTATTCACTACAACTCTGGCTCGATTGAAGTTTTTCACTTTTGATGGACTATTCTTTTCGATTTCCAATTCCAAGTAGAACATTTCGAAGAACAGTAATTCACTTTTATGATTGTAATGTAATCCTTTATATAAATATTTCCGTGCACTTTTGTAAGTTTTTTGATCGGTTAACCATCGACCAGTCATTTGCCAAACTTGTTCGCATTTGGGATGAAGTGCACACAGATTTTGTAAGCATTCCGTTATTCTTAATTGATATTGTTCTAATGGCGACGATTGTAAAATATGCATACGATCTCCATGCGCTATTAAATTATTGTAAACTTTGACGATACGTTTAACGACATCCAATTCGATTTCGTATTGACGATCAAGTACACCGGATTTGGTAAATCGCTTCTGTATATCTTCTAATAATTTCAATTCAAATTCAATTGCATTGAAAATGTTTCCGTCACAATAGCGTTGACAAAATATTGCAAAATCATAATCTTTACGTTTTTCTTTTATTAATCTGCAAAAAGAAATAAAATTTGCATTTATTCGCTCCGTGTATAATCGTACATTCTTTTAAACAATCTGATGTAGATTGTCACACAACCCAATCACAGTCTTGTTTTTTATTGAATGGATCGTTACTTCATTTAAATTCATTATAATTATTAAATAAAACAAATATTTGAACTTTTCGTAACAATCATTTTATTTTAACTATAGTTTTAAAACACAGTTTTTTTTTATTAGAAAATATATGATAATGACAATAATGTACAAATTTTAACAAGATTTTAAAAAGATCAACATGCTTATAGTAAAACATTGTATAAATGAAAATAAATAGAAATGTGGGTAAAACCTAAAAAATAAAAATTAAATAAAGAGTTAGCTGAAATAAAAATAAAGTTGTAAGAATGATAAATTTTCGCAGGTTTAATAAAAAATCGAATGGTTTTGTAGAATTTACTGGAAAAACTATGTAATTTTATGAAAATCATGTAGTTTTTCTCTAATCCCTTGAATATTTTAGATTGTAAATTTTTATTAAAAATTGGAACTAACCTCACTTCTGTAACGGAGAATAATTTAATTTTCACTAACGAATCCAAATCTGGATCTAGCTCCATAATATTAAATTCACTACACCTTAACTATTCGGTTTAGATGAAATAATTAACTTAGTTGAGCGTTGTTAAGTTACTTAACTAAGACTTATAAATAAAGTTATGTTTATAAAACAAGATATTGTTATTCATTTTTTTTTTTAATTAATAGAAAAGATAGAAGAAATGTTTTCTACGTCGAAGCATATATTCAAATCAATGTTTTTTTCCTTATTAAATTTTTCCTTTATCAAAAATTGGTTTTAAAATTAATTTTGACAGTTGGCTAGGTTAAAATATTTGGGTGTTTTAGCATTCATGTATTTCTTGATAGAAGCTGTGGAACACAACACAAAATAACACATACAAATTATTACTTAATCTGCCGTTGCCGAACTTTTTGTCAACTCGGTATATTATATTTACATACAGGGTGTATATTAAAAAGTATATTAAAAACATATTTTTTATAAATAATAAAACAAAGATTAAAATATTGCAAAAAAATTGTATTCATCAAAATATATAACAATTATTAAGAATGGGGGCACCATAATAATGTGTGCAAATATAATTATTGTTTTTAATTAATTACAACAACTAACTATTAGAACATTAAAACATAATAAACTAATACAACAATGTTCAATCATCTACTTTTAAAAATTTATTTGGATAAAATCGAAGGCCTTCAATTGTATCATCTCGACACGCTTTACCATATTTTTCCGTTATTAATAATCTCTGTTTCGCTAATAAAACGGATATTCCTAACGATTGTGCTAATTCTTCGGGTGTAAGACTTTGTGTTTCCAACTAAAATTTAAAAAACAGTCATTAATATGTAAGTATGTACAAGATGTTGAATGAATGTATAAAAACTTACAGCCTCAGAGGTAGCGTGTACAATGCTGGCATCATTATTGGATTGTAATTGTATGACTTTGACACCGGATTCAAATTCATGTAAGCGGATCGGTTGATTTAAAGGCTCCAGCAATCGACAAGCGAATAACAAATCTTCCGGTGACAATAATTCCAAACCGCGAGCACGATTTACACGACAATAAACATCTGCCAGAGCCATCATACCACCAACTTCACGAACTTGTTCCGTTAAAAATGTCGATATTTGTCGTGCTAAATTTTTATGATACAGATCCTCATTCTTGTATTCGCCTCGGGTCACTGGATCCTCAATACCCAAACCCATTAAATATGATTTAAATCGTATGGTTTCATCTTCCGAGATGTCTCCTTGTCGTTCACGAATCTTGTTCGATATATTTCGTGATAATTGCACCATGTCCTTGGCCATGACCATCAATTTGCTTAGATCTTGAAATGCTATTGATATATTTTTATCGGTTTCTTCGTGTTTCTTTTGGATACCGCGTTCGATGCCAACTATCCCCGTTCGAGTTTTTATAGCCGGTTTGGCAACAACTGCTGGTAGAATTTCCCATCGTCGTTCTTGTATTGCACGATTTAATAGGCCAGTGAAATCATTTATTAAACCATCTTTGAATGATAGTTTTATAAAATTGTTTGTACTCAAAGCGGATGGTCCAGGATGTTTTCCTACAATATGTATCACAGTGCACAATAATTCGTCACTGGGCTAATAATGAAACATAAAAAAAAAACTTTAAAACTAAAATTACCTGGTAATGGCTCGGATAGATGTATAATAATTTTGTGGGATCGTTTGAAACTGAAACTTCCAGGAACCTCATCTTCAACATATATAATATAATTTAAGGTTAACGATAAACAAGTAGAACCACGAGGAACATCACCAGAACGACTCCATAGAATTCGATGTGATGTTAAACTAACTTCGCCGTGTTCAAAAGTCGTCTTTGTTTTTTTTTTGGTGCGAATTCGAAAAATAAAAAATTTATTTTTATTAAATTATCTTTAAGCTTACGAGATGTACTCATTTCAAATACTGACTTTATCATCACCATCATAAATTTTCACATTCCTTTCACGGCAAATTAACTCCTCGTTATTTTGTAAACGAGATTCGGCATATTCAAAACGATCCATTCCACTTACAATAATAATTTATTATTTTAACCTGAAACCATATTTTCTATTTATTTCATACTTTTTTGTATCTGTCATTTTGACATTTATCTCCACTGACCTCTATATATGGACAGCATACATGTAATACTACTATATGAACAGTTGGTATAGAAAAGAATGACCTCTATCCTGCACAGTTTAAAAGTTAAGTAGATGTATGGAACAAAAATATAATTATTGCATTATGTTTCTCCGTCTAAACTATGCAACTTTTATTCGAAACATTTAATGTATATTTTAAAAAATATAGAAGTGGTAACTTTTTAAATGATCACACGGTATATATAGGATTTAAAAACTAACATTTGAAGAAAAAACAAATTTATTTTGTTTTAACTACAAATTAAATAAGAAAAAAATTTGAACATTTTATTATATTATTAAAACAATTACATTTTTATGTTTATGATTCTCTGGATTTGAAAGGAATTTCTTGAAAAATACTTGATCGCAGAGTTCACATGAACACACTTATAGTAACTTCATTTTTCTTCTGTTTAACTATTTTACTTCTTTTATTAAACTTTTTATCACATGAATGTGGTTTTTCTCTAGTATGAATTATTTTATGTTGAGCTAAATTACTTCGTTGATTAAATTTTTTACCACAAACATCACACGAATGCGGTTTTTCTCCAGTATGAATTAGTTTATGTTCAACTAACGTAAATGTGATGCCAGTTTATTATGAAATTAAAAGGTGTAAACACACTATGTTACGCGCCATTAACCCCGATTGAAGCGCTCTCATCAACTAGCCAAGGAACTAAATTTGAATCTGAATTATTCATTATTACGCAATCATTTTTATGTATCAATTATTTATTCATCAAGGTTATTACTTGTTTTAATTATAAAAAATCAGTAATGCAAAAAATATTGGTGATGAGTATGAATATCTTAATTTAGTGAAACCCTCGTTGGACCTGAGTGTGCCAATACTGGAGAGTATGCAGAAACCTACGTCAGTAGCTTGACCCAAAAACAAAATATTAACCGTAGTAATAGAGATTATTGCATCAGGGATTCTACATGATTACTCCATGTTTCTGATAAAAGAAGAATATTCGAATTACGAGCCACATTATCAAAGATATCATTTTTATGGGCTCGTAAACTTTGTATAATAAACATTTTTTATGTATAAACCTGGTCTGGTCTTGATAAATTTCACTAACTCTGATTCTAATGTAAATAATGGATTTAATGCACCAGTCTTTCAAACTCCAATTTGAACGGTGAAGAAGTGACGCTGGTTCTATTCTACCATGATCAAATGTAGAATCATTGGTTTTAGATACAATATAAAATTTTTCGATTATAGTTTTTCACTATACTATACTTATCATTGTATTAAACTTTTGTGTCTTAATAGTAGTGTTGACCTTATTTAATATTATTTTAATAAATTATTTAAAAAGAAGTATAACTTCTTACGTGCGTATATGAGTTTTCTTTCCAAATTAACCTTTTCACCTGGCATAAGCGAGCAACGTTTATATTTTAAATAACCGTAACCGTTTTCATCTTCTCTTTTTTTATAACCGAAACCCTTTTATTTTAGAATTATTAAACCGAAACAGATACAACTTTCCAAAACCGAACCCGTAACCAAAATCGTTACATTTATTAAACGGTTAGAATCTTTGGAAAAAATCCGCTCCGCGGTTTTTGCACGCTCTGTGACAGTCAGTACAAATTCGTCAACAATTAAATGAAACTTACGACATATTTGTCTACACAACTTCCAAGGCTAAAGATCCAAACATATATTCTTTTGGGACAAACTTGAAGCCAACTAGATTGTATAGTTTCAATCAAATTAGTTCGAATAAAAACTAGTCATGATTGAAATTAAATTTCAAAAATAACTTCAGCAAATCGGTCTTCAGAAAGAGGACGGACAATCAGTGCATTTCGGATTTGATTATTTTTTTATTATACAAAAGAGTTTGCAAAAAGCCTAAGTTTGAGTTTAAAAATGTACAAAATTATCAAGGCGTTAATTTTAATAAAATTCAATATTCTAATGGTTTTATCAACGGATCCAAGTGTGATAATAATTGGTGCCGGGGCGTCTGGAATCGCAGCTGGAACAAAACTATACGAAAATGGTATTGAAAATATATTATGGCTCGAAGCTGAAAATCGTATTGGTGGAAGAATTTACACAGAAAAATTTGGTGCAAATGTTATTGAATATGGGGCCGAATGGTGTCACGGCGAAGTGGATAATGTTGTTTATGAATTGGCATCACCATTAGGATTATTGGAATATTCGAATTATACTGATGATCCAGAAATTTTACAAGATTTTTATACACCTGTCGGTCGAATGTTACCAAAAATTGAAGCTTACAAAGTTTTTGAGGTACTCGAAGAAATTATGGATGATGATGACGAGGAAATGAGAAATTTTAATGGTTCAGTTGGAGAATTTCTAGAATTAAAGTAATCAAATATATTTTCTAATTCGATACAAAATTCTACCTTTGCATTAGTTATTAGTTGGATACGAAAAATTAATAAAAAGTTATTAAAACATTAGAAATGAACCGACTTCAAAAAAAAAGAACTGAAAAGTTGAAAATATTTCATAATAATAATAAATACGAACAACAATAACAGATGCTTATTATGTACAAACTAATTACCTACCAGTCATAAGTATATTTTTGAATTCGGTGCCAAGTAGACGACATATTGTCCATTGGAAACGTTTATTTGTACATATATAGTATCTGTTATTGTTTGTGTGTGAAAACTTGGCCCCCCCTAACATTTATAGTTAATAATAAAATATACTTCCTTAAAAGGTTTTCAGAAAAATTAAATAATGAACTGAAAGAAATTGATCCAAATATTTCAACGTACGTCTTAGATTGGACTCATAAAAGTCACACGTCGTTGGATGCATCAAATTCGTTGTACGAACTATCAGCCAGAAGCTCAGCAAATTATTGGGATTGCGAGGGCGATAACAATATAAATTGGAAGGGTCGCGGATACAAAACAATTTTAGATGTATTAATGAAAAAATTACCAGATTCCACAAAAGCCGTGCCACTCGAAGACAAAATACTTTTGAACAAAGTAGTTATCAATATTGATTGGAACTCGACAGGCGAGCGAACAAGAGTGACTGTCAAATGTGCTGATGGGTCAGAATACAAAGCTGATCATGTAATTGTGACGGTCTCCTTGGGGGTTTTGAAAGATCGGATTCATTCATTCTTTCAACCAGAATTACCATCCACCAAATTAAATGCAATTCAAGGAATTAATTTTGGAACTGTAAATAAATTGATATTGGAATTTTCACATCCATGGTGGCCGGAGAATAGTTCAGGTTTTAGTTTTGTATGGCAAGAAAGTGAAATTGATGAACAACTTAAACAATTTAATGGATCTATGGTAAGCCATCTGCCAAATTTTTATTTGGATTTTTCCCCGACTATTCATGTATTAGCGAATTTTCTCTGCAAGGAAATAGAGCTATTATTGGTGGTTGTCAAAAATTGCTTCAAATGTCCATCGATCATACCTATAGTTGACGTCGAAAAACACCATTTTTATTCTTCATTTTGGGATGGGACTAAAAGTGTGGCCGCTAGCAATATAGGGAAAATATATTGATTTATATGTATGCGTCTGTAGCCACTCTAGCGATCCCGTAGGTCGCCATGAATATTAATATGATAAAAGTTAGTTAAGATCTATTCTGAGGAAATTCGCTTAGTTGACGCAGCTTCGACTGATGGGTAACGAATATTTTTTTCAATTTTAGGAGAGTAATAAATGGTTATCGAATGTTCTTGGATTTTTTCCAGTGGAACATCAACCGAATTTACTATTAGGATGGATTGTATCCGAAGCATCACGACACATGGAAACGATTCCTGACGATGAAGTCCAAACGAAATTAATGCAATTAATACGAATGTTTTTGGGGCATAAATTTGAGATTTCAGAACCTCTGAACTTCACACGGTAGCGTATATTATACTTATTAAAATTACTTTGCCGACTCCATACACTGTGCCTGTATGTTTTTCCGAATTGTTTGGGGGAAAACTACAAAAAATAGCGAAATAATGAGAGAAGATCCTGGGTAAATTTTGCTTACGACTTCAGAAAAACTATCAACAGTTCAAAATTCCAAAGTTATAGCCGTTTTCTGGCGGCTAAATCTCTAATATAGTTTCTATAGAAATACATGCATTAACTAAATTTTGGAAGTAAATTTTATTTGTCAATAAATTTAAAATATAAAAAAATGACGCGTTGAACTGTCAAAATTAAGAAAAAGAAAAATTATTATTTGACATTAGTTTGTCAATTGGAACAACGCGATCATGCTACCATCTTCAAAAGGTTCGCGTATAGAGTAAAGATTTTGATTTCTAGATCCAAATGGTTTACAAATCCACATTTTCGTGGATCATACTCCTATCACAGTTTAACAACTGACCAATTGCATGCATCACCAACAGAATTAGCAGAACCGTTAAAAAATTCCGATGGTAAAGATGTTGTACTTTTTGCTGGTGAAGCTACAAATAGCCATCGATACTCCTCAGTTCATGGAGCTATTGAAACTGGATGGCGTGAAGCCGAACGATTGTTAAAAAACTTCTAAAAATGTAATATTTAAAAAAATAAATACATTTTTTTAGATATTTCGATATTGTTTAGATTTTTTGTGGAAACGTCCTGTACATGGTCCGTAGACGAATTTTTAAGCTCGTAGGAGTCCTTTCGACGCAAGCTTTCCTCTACTACGAGTCTTCATCATTAGAAATTTCTGACGATAATAATAGTTCCAACAATGTCAACATTCTCGTAGGTTTTTCGACGCCATTTTATACTGCACTATTGTGATCTGACCTTAATAGTTAGAGCAAGACGGAGCGCACTAGAAGTGCTCTCTCTATCATCAATCGAAAATTAAAAACTTAGTGCGAATAATCTATAATAGTCAATCGAACATACATTTTATGCTTAGAGTGCGCACTCAGTGCACACGAAGGCAGCCAAAAGAAAACGCTATAAGATAAAGCAAAATGTAAGGGAAATTAATGATAAAGAATGAGGAACGTTTTGTGTACTTTGTTTTTAATTTTATTAAAAACTTACAAAAATTGTAATAAAAAAAAAACAAACATAAAACTGTTTTATAACATTTATTTAATACTTCTAGCTAGGGAGTTGGTGTCACAAGACTTTAAGGGGTCTGTTTGTCTGTTATTCGTAAAAGTTATTCGCAAAAAAATCAACTTTGTATATCATTTGCTCAAATCTGCCTCCGAATAAAATTGTTCATTTATATAACAAATTAATGAAAATGTAAGAGACAGGCCCTAGACAGCCCTCCTCCCCAAAATTGAGGACAGTAACAAAATAATACATTACGTATTATTATGAGCAACGTGAGGTCATATACCTATTTTGACATCATCTCCCTGACTCTCATACTTGATACCAACTCTTAAATCTATTCACAGCTTTATTCCATTCGATGAAAATCTTTTGATAATTTTCTCCATTATCCTTGTTTGCTTGAAATAATTCAGTGTTTTCACTAAACGCTTTTAATTCATTTCTGGTCTTCCAAAAACCTACAAAAGAACCTTTCTTTTTAATATAGAAGTAGAACCATGAATGGATTTGTGTTGAATTTTGTTACAAATTCTTAACCCTAATCTCTCTCTTAGAGTGTGATAATCTCTTAGAGGGTTTTATATGATATTGAGGAAATAGTGATAATATAAAAAAAAGTAAGTAATTTAACATTTGGTAAACACATTTGGTTTACTTGAAAGGATAATTTTATATTTTGGTATAACATAATAATCTATATCTATTTTTAATAAGTTTTAATTGTTACTTCGATAATTAAGAAGTTATAAACATAAATTTATGAAATTTTAGAGGATAAAATATCATGTTTGAAGAATGAATACATACCAAAATTTAATCCTGTTAAAAATACAACACCCAAGATTGTCATTTCTGCATTAGCTGATCGTTCAACTGTCAATCCAGTCATATCTGCTAATAACTGGCATATAAAATTATTTTTAGATACCCCACCATCAACCCTAAACAATTTTTGGTAATTTTAGAATTTCAATTGATGATATCCACTAATTCCTATACTGAAATCTTTACATTAATGGTGGGATCCATATAGGACTTACCTTAATACAGTTGGGGTAATACCGATTTCTTTTATAACAACTTTTAACAATTGTACAAGACGAAAAACTATACTTTCTAATATAGCACGAACCAAACACTCTTTTGTCGTTGTGGGTTTTATGCCAATAAAACCAGTTGCAGCCTCCAAATCATTGATTGGTGCCTGTTTGTGAAAGTCTGACATTAAAATGTGTCTGAAGAACAAGGACCATTTTATAGAAGTCAGTGGTGTAGCCAAACTTGAATGGATTCTGTATCAAAATTTCTTAAGGGGCCTTTTTTTGGAAAATAAATAAATACACCCTCTTAAACAAAATAATTAAAAAACTTTTTTTGACAATTTAGTTTTTATGGCTGAGATTAAACTCAAAATCTGTTGAACTATGTGTTCTTTTTCTATTTATTGTATTTTTGTCACTCTTATTAGACTTTTACAAGACAATTTAGTTTTTATGGCTGAGATTAAACTCAAAATCTGTTGAACTATGTGTTCTTTTTGTATTTATTGTATTTTTGTCACTCTTATTAGACTTTTAGAAGGTGTGTCTTTGATATTTTGATAGTACCGTTCAAACAAAGTTACATAAAATATGTAAGTATTTTTATAAAATCTAACCGACTATCTTTTATTATTAGAAATCGTTCAATTTATTTGAAAAATATTTAAATAATCTATCAAAATTAACTTTTTTAAGTACTTACCAATATTTTTATTGTATTGTTGCTCGAACAGTACGACCAAAATATAAAAGATACGCCTACTAAATAATATATTAAATATATTATATTAAACAAAAAGAGATATAAAAGATTTGAAGCAAACAAATTAAGGAAAGTGAAACTATAACCAAAAAAAAAATTGCAATAATAATTACCCCTAAACCACTGAATGCTGGAATAAAATATATACCATCGGATGTTCCTGCTTGATATGCTAAATCTGATGATTCCATGGGATTTGTTAATAATTCAACTTGTAAAGCCCATTCAATAATTGTACCAGTATCGTTTGTGGCACCTTCTACAAGATACACTAGTTCTTTTCCAATTTTCCAACCAATTAACGGATACACTCCACATACACTAGCATAAGGTTTTGATCCAGTTACTATGTCTAAAAAGGTACCAGTACCTAATGTCATTTTTAAATTACCTGTTTCATAACAACCCGATCCAAAAACGGACGCCGATTGATCAGCCAGCTAAACAATAAATGTATTTCATCAAAAAACAAATTATAAGTGAGATCTGATGGAAAATATCTACCCCCATTGTAGGGTAGTTGTCGTGATACAATATTGTTAAAAAGTTGTGGAGTGTATGCGTATAGTAAGAGTGAAAGAACGTATTGCATAATAACGTATTGCATGCCGACACGTATATTTATTTATAAAATGCTTCACTTTCGGTTGTTATAACTAAATAATGAGACGGTCAATAATTCTCTAATTAATTCAATAATTTTTTAAATACGCAGAACAAATCCAATAATTTATAGCTATTTAAAAAAAAGATTCTTAAGTGTCGTTTTTTTATTAAAAATAAAAAACTGGTAGAACTGCTGCTTAAAATGGGTCGTCTCCATTGCTCCCCATGTTAATTATTCGAACTTCAATTAAGTTTTTCTCGAGTTTGAGACGGTCAATCGTTTTCAAATGTTAAGTGTGAGTCTATAATAAATAACTCGCTGTGCTCCCTTGACCCCCAAGGCGGCCTCCGGCGTTGGCTCCATGAAAATAACATTGCATGAATTGTAAAAAAAGTTTTTGAGGATGTTACAATAAAAAAATTGAAGTTTTCCGATTTTCAAGCAATTTCGCGTCGAATGCAAAAAAAACGCATCTTTCTAGCATGTCTAGAAGTGCCCTAGATTTTGTATCAGTCATTCAGCTTCACTTCTAGCTTTATAGTATATTAGATACTCTTAAGTGTGCAAAAATTTGAAACATTCTATAATTATGCCCATTAGCACGACAACACCCTTTAACTTTTTTTCCAACCGTTTGCGCGCAATGGGGATTACGCCCAATGAGGACAGATATTTCATAGCCACCGAATCTTGTATACTTTTCGATTTACTTACTGAACAAACAATAGGAATTCCAATGCCAAATATTTTCGAGTGTGTTGATCCAAACTCCTGCGTGACATTGTCGACAACTTTTGGCAGCATATTTTGTGGAATTTTAAAGACATTATTCATTAAATCGGACCAGCTACAAATGAATGGATCATACATTCCAGTGGCGCTTGCATTTGATATATCCGTTACATGAAGATGTCCATTAGTCAATTTATAGATTAGCCATGAATCAATGGTGCCAAACATTGCACGATTCTTAGCTATGGCCTCTTTTAATGCCACACAATGTTGGATTACCCACAATAATCGTAAAGTCACTTGGGCACAACTAAATTTAATTACGCTAGCCGCTAAGTATCGTTTATTTTTTGTTATTAAGTACATAATGTATGAGGCTGTGCGAATTATCTACAAGTAAACACCAAAATTCAAAAGGGGCGAAAGGATGTCCTGCAGTAGTTTCAGAGATCTGGTCTAATTAATTTTAAAAGAGGTGAGATAAGTAGTTGTCATCAGAGATGGGTAAAATGTCTTTTTGAATATATTTAAAATTGAAACGATTAAATGCTCTTTAAAATACATTTAAAAATGCTAAATGCAAAATGGTTTTCTGGGAATATTTATATTTAGGCACACTTTTGGAAATTTGTTCCGGGTAATCTCTGGAACTACTGAACCGATTCTAAAAATTATTTCACTGATAGAAAGCTCCATTATTTCCGAGTGATATAAGCTATAAAAAAGTGGCATAAAGTACTGTCCAACACTGCTGTTGACTGACCCCCTCACGTAGATATCGCCATACTTTTTTTCGGATAATATGCGAGAACAATTTGTGATCCTTTTTTTAAATTTATGCTTTCGATGAGGATTTATTTTTGACATAAAATTACACTCACTTTCATAGTACACGATTTATTCCACATTTGTACTAAACTATTCGCACGGATATCGTTCCATGTGATAAAATTATGGAATGGTTCACCTGTTAATTGGTCCCATGTTATAAATGTGGCTCGTTGCGTTGATAAACCTAAGCACGATATTTGTCCAGCAGTTAAATGTGCATCTGAAATCATTCAATTAACCACAATCAATGATCAGAAAAGTTTGTGTATACTAATGGATTTTTTACGTAGAATATCGGCGCGAATTTTGCTACCTTATAGGTATATGAAAAAAAAATGGATTTTAGAAAAAAATATTTCAAACAAAAGTTTAAAACTTTCCTAAAATAAATATTTAAGTGGTAACTTTTCAAATGAAAACACGCTATATAAAACATTTAAGGTTGACATTCACGAAAATACAATTGCAACGTGCAAAGTTTTTGTATATACGTATACTTCAAGATAAATCCATTAGTAAAAAAAATTAATTTTTTTATGTTTGCAGTGGTCGATCTTTGAACCTAGCTCCTTAAAAAAAATCTACGTACTTGCTACAGCATTATTGATCACAGTTTTAATCGATTGCCATAATGTTTCAGGTTCAATTTCCACATATCCAGGTTCTGGGTATATTAATTGAATCTGTAAATTTAAAAATTATTTTGATGTTAAACCTTTAAATATTAAGGTGTTCGTATTAATTATAAATAGGAGTCGTAGGGTTATAACTACGACTCACGAGGCGTATCCGACCCTTCCATGATTTTAATTTTGCCCTCAACTTTTATCTATCGAAATATTAATTTTATGATTTGGTGGAAAATTCACTACAACAATTCATCAATTGTAGTTTTAGGCCGTGGGCCCACATATGAAATATGAACAGGGTACGCGACAAAAACAATATCTGACGATCGCATTAAATAATGCTCTAGAACCATTGAAGGAATAGCAAATTTCTATAAATAAAAAAATAAAAATCTGAAAAGGGCTAATAAATATTACGTATTGTGTTTAAAAAAAGTATGTAAAACATAAAAATAAAATGCATTTTATATTTATTAATATATTAATGTCCTTCAAACGTAACCGGCATATGTTGCAAGTACGCCTCGCGAGTCCTTCGAAGCCTCGTTGACTAACGCTAAAAAAGTTAGTTAAAACTAACGTCTTAACCAGCGCTTCGCATTAATTTTAGGAAAAACAGTTTCAGACATAAGTTAATTCTTTTTTAGGAAAGGAAAATTTGTTGTCTTTCAACTTTTCTTCTACCTGTCTTACCGTTTTCGATAGAGAAAATTGACCTTAACACCATATCATTTAAATGAATATCTTAAATCTCCAAAAAGTATTTCTAATATGGAAATAATAGTCCAAGAGCCCATGGTAAGATTGCCTCCCTAATCGAACATCCTCAACATAAATAATAAATTAACAAGTATACATAATCGTCTTTCGAGGGTAATCCATCGCCTGAAGTCAACAATGTGGACTCGTCGTAATTATTATATAAGAATTATTTAATGAATTCTGAGAACATTGCAAGGTCAACAATATTCAAAGTACAAATGAATTAATAATTACTACATTGTACAAGTAATTCGTGCAATTACGTCTTATAGTATCATGTATTGAATTACTCTGTCAAGGGCGTAGCGAGAATTTCATTTAAGCAGGGGGAGATAGCTGGGAAATTTCTGTAAAAACCACTTTTGTTTATTTACATTCGCCTATTGAATTTTCTCTTCAAGGAAATCAAGAGCAAGGAAATAGTAGATGTCCAAACTCCACATTTTGAAAGTTTATGTATAAGGATTTGCGAAAAAATATGTAAATAGTCAATAAACTAAAATTAATAATACAACGACATCAAGATAGTGAGAAATCATTTGTATAGAGTAGCTTAGAGGCAGGTCGTTGGTATAGAATACAAGAGGTTTTGGGTACCAAGTACCTCAAGTACTAAATACTTGAAAAAATATATAAATACACAGTAATTAAGTACTTGGAAGTAGTAGTACTTTGATTGATGTAAAATAACATCTTTAAATACATATTTAATTTAGTACCTATGTACTTGGGCCTAAGTACTTTGTACCTAGATATGTATTAGACAGGATGGCTCTTTTAATCAGTGCACCTGAATTGTGTTTCAAGGTTAACGTCTTTGGGAAAGTTGACTCGCATAAAAGTTGTTTTGATCGGAAGCGGGCGTCTTATGGGAACCTTGACCATGTCCTTCATGGTTATTTGAAGGTCAACTTGTGTTTTTCAAACGGGAATCTACTTTTTTGACAGAATCGGATAGCTGAAGAAAAAAAAAGAGTAATAAAGTTTGCTTTGATTAATAATTAAACCGTTTAAAAAAATAGATTCTCATAGATGAAATTTTTTGAGAAAAATAAGGTTCATATAGGAAATTTTTGTATACTTTGTATACAAAGTTGTTTTTTTTTTGTCAAAGAAAAGGAATCAATCGAGTTTTTTGTGTACAAATAATAAAAATGGACACCACATAAAAAGATAGAATTTCGGCCATCAGTTAAAATGTTTTTTGTTTTTGTAGCTTATAATGATGACCCGATCGAAAGTGTTGCTAAACACCAAGACGATAATTGGTTAATTTTTGACACAGGCAGGATATGCAATAAATTGACTTTAAAAAAAATGATTAATTATTAAAATTTGTTGCTAATAAACTTGTTCGATTGCATACTTAACATAACATGTTATCCAAAGACTAAAAGCCATCGAAATTATTTAAAAATAATAATTAATTAAACAATTAATTGAAATTAAAAGATTATTAAAAACTCAAGTAGCTATAACGATTGTCTAGATCAAGTACTGTCAGTATAAATCTGGAATTTTTTTCAATATTTGCGTTTAGCTAAGCCACATTCAAAAAAATAATCAATATCTAAACAAAAATATATATAATGGAAGTGCCTGTTTAGCCCAGTTTTGATTTTTAGCACAGTGGGTCTGATATCTTGAAAACCGCTAATCTTATCGTATTTTAGCCAACAGCATCGGTTTCGCCAGGTCTAAATTGGCTTTAAACAAGTTTATGTCAAAATTGGTAGGCAAAAAAAAATTTCTTCAATTTTTGTGATTTTTTTAAGGTACTCTTGAGAAAATTTGAAAAAAGTGAAGAAAATTTTTATTCTCGATTTTAAAAATCATCATTTTCAAGAATAATTTTGACACAAACAATACGAAAATCAGATTCATTTTTACGTCCGACCAACACATTTCACAATTTTCGCTTCTCAATTCATACAGTTTCGAATTTTAGCACTATGGGTCTGATATCTTGAAGACCGTTAATCTTATCGTATTTTAACCAACAACATCGTTTTCGTTAGATCCAAATTAGCTTAAAACGAAGTTTATATCAAAATCGTGGGTAAAAAAATTGTTTCCAATTTTTACGATTTTTTTAAGGGGTACCCCTTAGCAAAAATGCGAAATAAGTGAAAAAAATTTGTGTCGTCGATTTTAATAATAATCATTTTGTGGGGTAATTTTGATCCAAACAGTACGAAAATCAGGTCCATTTTAACGTCCGACCAACACATTTCAAAATATCGGCTTCTCAATTCATACAGTTTTGAATTTTAGCACTATGGGACTGATATCTCGAAATCCGTTAATCGTATCGTACTTTAACCAACAGCATCGTTTTCGCTAGTCCCAAATTACCTTGAAAAGTAGTTTTTATCGAAATCAGAGATACAAAATTATTATCTTATTTTGATGATTTTTTTACTCCATTTTTGATCGATCTATGTAATTTTCTTAAATGTTCTCTGTGCTTCATTATCTGTCTATTTCATTTTCCTTTCATATCTCAAGGTCATTGAAGTATAGATATAAATGTTATATGCGCAGGGTGTATTAAGTTTAGTTCTGACTTTGTAACGGTTGAAAATATTGATCGTAAAAAAAAATGTATGGTATATATAATTCATAAAATGACCTATAATTAGTCCATTTCCGCAAATTTGCCCGTCTAATATTTACATTAATATTTCTATAATATTTTTATAAAAATATTGTTATGTTAAAATATTTAAAATAAAAAAATAAATAGAACAAACCCATTCGTATTCAATAATTTTTTGAATTCGCAAATACAGGTGATTAACCTTCGTCAAAGTTAAAAACATTGAAAAGTTCAGGTCAAATGCATCTAATAGACTCGAATGAAAGATCTGTATTTGGTCGTTTCTGAGAAAAAAGGTTAACAACTTCGTAAAATTAGAAAATTTTATGTCGTTCTGTCGTTTCCCCTCAACCGATTCTACTTATTAACGAACTTAGCCTTTCAAATAAAAGAAATTTCATTTTGGTCGGGCTAAATGGTGACCTCTAGAGAGTAATACTAAATATATGGTCTACTACATGGAGTACTACATATATGGTCTATATGAAGTTATTAATTCCAAAAATTATTCAAATTACTACCTCAATATAAACTAATCATTATTACAACTGAACACTCTGTACTTAGTTTATTTTAATGCTTTATCATCAAATTGAACAGAATATTTAATAAGACTTAAAAATAATTTTAATCAGCTAATTATATTATTTCGAGTATCAATAAATTATTTTTAAATATAAATAAAAAAAATTAATTACATATTATAATGAGTACAACGTTCATATTAATAATTATTATCTATGGTTGCTTTCCATTTTAACATAGAGCGCCGCAAGGAGTGTGACACAATTGGGTATAAGGATCGTGTGTTCCCATTTACAACTCCGTATTACACCGTGTGCGCACAGAGAGACACTAGAAAAACTTGTGTGTAAACGATAGTGCTAACAATAATTTTCAAAAAAATTATGTTTAGCAATTGGTTCACTTTGTCTATAAGTGCCAGATCATAATAATTAATTATGATTATTATTTATAAAAATAATCAATAATAATTCAAAATAATTTAAATATAATTTATTTATAGTTCACATTTTGACAGTTTTTCGCTTTTAAACAGGTTATGTTGGCTTTCTGTAAAAAATGTTTATGAACACCATCTATAGATCATGTGAAAAATGATGATCCATTTATCGCACAGTGTGCTTTGGTGTGTGCACACAGTGTGTCACACACTCCTTGGCTGTGTGTTTAAATGGAAAACAACCTTTATTTATTGCCTCCATATACAGACAAAGAATACAATATACATTCTTTATATATTGTATTCTTTGATGCAGACATACAGAATTTCCTGTCTTTGCATAAAAAAGTTCACTGTAAATCGCCAAAAAATCTGGATAACTTGGACAATTTTGTCATTGTTGTCAAAATAGGTTTGTTCTAGATAGATTAAAGCTTGTATTCTAGATAGTTCTTGTTTTCTTAGGAATTCAAGTGCCATCTGTACTTGATACAAGACGCGCAAAATTTGAACTTAAAAAAACTAATTTTCTACAAGTTAAAATTTATTTGTGTTAGGTGACATTGCTCCATAGATTTGGTGTAAGCTTATATTCGAATCACTTTTTTATGTTTTATGAGGGTCAGTGTTATCTAAAGATAAATAAAAAGTTCAAAAAAATAGTACAACAACATAAAACTTACCTTACTTGATGCCCTACCAACGGTCACACATTGTCTGTTCACGATATGACACCGAATTGAGGTCGTTCCTATATCTAAGGCCGCAATGTACAATTCTTCCATACTTTTCAATTCATAAACAAGATTCGATACACTTTTTAAAAAACAAACAACATTGAATTATATTTAATATAAAAAATTGTAAAACATTTTATTACTGAACTGTTCTTTTACAACAATGTACTAATTGTTGAAATATGTAATTGTTTACTTTACAAATATAACGCACATAACTATTGTAAACTTGAATCATCAAACTTAAGCCACCTCCAGTGTAATCGGGGACGCATTCGTACCACAGACCAAACAAAGATCACAATAGCATGTACTAATATGGAATAGTATTAGTCTAGTAAAGTCTAGTTTATATGGTCTACAAAAAAACTGGCTTGGAAAGTGAGCATAGATCTGTTGTTGTTGTTGTAGTCATGGGGCGAAGAGTTTAAAATAAGAAACACATTCGCATATATGAAAATAGGAAAGTCACCATCTTGGGTGAGTTTGGTTTTTCTAAAATATTTCACTTTCTATTCAAGTTATGGAAAAAATAGTTATTCTCATTTTTGTAGAACATAAAGTTTCTTATACTTTTTTTTTTTTTGTAGAATAAACATTTTACGAGTTATAAACGCTTTTAGGCGTTCGTATTGGCTTATGAAGGCTTACTATATCTACATCAATATTCAATCTATCTGATTGAAAAAGTTAAGCTGTTTTAAAGCAATAGAATGTTTGTTAGAAATAGTTAAAAATGATATTAACGATAGTGATGATGAATATTTTAAATCCCCCCCCCCCTAAATTTAGGGAAAAAATCCGTAAGTTGGCTACACTGTCAGCTCTTGACAGATAAATAAACAAACGCTTCTACAGTATTCGTTTTGGGAGTTCTTTGAAACTGTAAGAAATAGAAAAAAAAATTTAAGGCAAAAATGTTCCTTTTTTAACAATAAACAACTTTTTTAATAAACTCAGTATATACCGGGAATTTAAACAATTAAGACAGTAGATTGTTATAGATTTTTTTAATGATTAACAAGTTTACCCTTTTACGTTTGCCATACTGTAACGCAATAGAATGAAAATAAAATTGCATGTCCTTCAAAAATGATAATAACTATTTTTTACGTAACTTTGAAAAATGAGATATTTTGACGAAAAAACACAAACAAACTTACCCATTTTATCAAGATTGTGATCTTTCAACTCAACAAGCCTCACATTAGAGACCGAAGACTAAGATCTATGCCTCGTGGTAGCTACTCATATCTCCAAAAATTGCCACATTGTAGTACATACCGACTGGACTATAATAATCTTGACGTGTGTGTAGAAATTTAAATTTATGGCAAGTAATATTGCCAGCAAATAAATTTAGGATTAAAATGCTATCTACAAATTAGCAACGTGCTGAAAAGCATCCTATTTTTTTTTTATTCTGGTGAAATGAAAAAGCAAAAAAAAAACAAAGAAAATTACCACAGTTTTTTTATTGATGCCAAAAATAAAATTGTACAAATATTTTTTTAATTCAAAATGAAAAAATGAATTTCCAATTGACAAACCTTTTTGATAAAAAAATGTAACTTTATAATTCTCATTATAAAATTTTTGTATTTTATCATTTCTTGATAACAAGCGTAATTATAAAATTGTTTAAGAAAAAATTTCCCCCCATAGTTGTTTTGAATTGAATTTGTTTTGAGGTTATTTAAATGTCAAAAAGCAGTTGACAGGACGGGAAAAGTGGTGTGAAAAGTTTTTTATTTAAATCAAAATGAGAAAAATTTTGAATTATTTTTTAAAATCGAAAGGTTTGTTTTTGTTTTTAAATCGAATATCCAAAAATAATCTGTGTGCACATGTGGAAGAAATGTATTTCTGTTTCAGGTATTTAGAAAATGGCAGATAATATTGAAAAAATTCATGAATCGTTAATGAACGATAGTTTAGCAAAAAATGCAGCACGTATTTTAAGTACAAAACAAGTGATCGAACAATATGAGAGTCAAGTGAAATTGTTTCAAGAATTACCGACAACGTTAAAAAAAGCCGTTCTAGTTCCGATCGGAACAAAAGGCTTTTTACGCGGCCACATAGTGCATACGAACGAAGTGTATCATAAAGTTGGATGTGGTTACGTGATCAAAAGGACGGCTAAACAATCGATTGAGTATTGTGAACGAATGTTAGCGGAGACAACAAACTTCTTAACGAAACTACAACAAGAAGAGAACTGGTTAACGAATCAGTTAAATATCACGACACATGAGAATCCATTTGCATCGAAAGATTGTATAGAAATTGTAGAAAATTATGATGAAGCAAGTGAAATGGAATGGCGACAAAAACATCGAGAAAATCTTAAAAAATGGAAACAGGATGAAGCGAAAGAACGTGAAGCGATCCAGAACGAAACATCGGACAAAGATGTTTTTTCACGGTTAGATGAATTAGAGATTTTAGAAGAATTGGAACAATTTACATCAAATATGAAAAATTTACATTTGGACGAAACACCAAGTGGAAATTCACATAATATAGAATCGAATACCGAACCCTTAGAACAAATTGAACAAGAAAATACTAAAAAAAGTATAGAAAGTGAAAGTGCGAAAAATATAGAAAGTCCAGAAGAAAATATTGTAGATAATACAAAAAAATATTTAGATTTTGTAGAATTACGTAAGTTAAATGAAAATTTGGAAAATTTACATAATAATCAAAGTACAAAGAATGTTGTGGATGCAAATACGAATAATAATTTAGATGTAAATACAAGAAAATTAGAAATTGAAGGGGAATTAGAAAAGTCACGACAAACGAAAACCATTATTAAAACGGATGTGGATTTAATGAACCGTTTAGATGAATTAGAAAAACAAGAGAATTTATTAGAAGAGATGGAAATTCTCACTAACACCGAAGAAATTGTAAATAATGATGCTTCTACCATAACAACTACTGAACTCGTCCTCCAAAACGACGCGGCGGCATCCAAAAAGTGTACAATCCGGTTTAATGAACAAGTACGAACGAATTATTATATATCGACAAAAGCTGTATCCGATGACGGTGAAACGGAATCCGTTAAAGATACCAAATTGAACGAGTTTAAAACGGGAACAGCCACAGAAGATGAACCTGTAACATTGTATATATATTTCTCACATACCCAGGACGACTTAATAGAGAAACCAACTGTGGACGAAGATAAACTAGAAGTAGGTATGCTGAAACCATCGGATATCTATGATTTGCCTTATCGACCTAAATCAATTCTAAAGAACAAGAATCGATTATTCGACGAACCGCAACATACCGGTGAACATATACCCGAACCGATTACATCGTATCCGCATCATCGAAAGAAGGATCGAGGACGTGACCGTTGGGTCTGTTACGATACATTTTCATCCGTGAAAAATGGTAATGATTCGGATCAAGAGAATGCAAATGTTGTACAAGTTCCTCCACCTCCACCTGCCCCCTTAACGGAAGTGAAAGAGAAAACTGATTTTAATCATTCGAGTGGTGTTGGTGTCGTTGCATCGACAACTGTTGGTACACCACCGAAGAAACGACAAAGTCGGTTTTTAGTTTCGCGTGCTTTAATTACTAAAAAGTAATGGAGATCATCTTTTTGTCGTACCATCATCTCGCGTATCGATCGATCCAGTGTACTAAAAACTACCAAAAAACAATTTATTGAAAATCATATTTACCGTTTTCAAACCAAAGTTGTATTGTTTGTTTTTGTTTCTCCGTTGTTGTTTGTTTTTTTTTTTTTGGTCAATTATCGAGAGTGCATTTATTTTTAAGTTGAATCATAACACAGATGTCAGTTCCAGACCTAGATCTCTAACTTACCTGTTCCAACATACGAACGATTTTAACGAATTTCCTATATAAGGAAATAGATCTATTGAGTATTTTCAAATAAGTTTGAAGGTCATCGTCCAGGTGAAAATCAAGAGCAATGTAACTTTAGTTATATCAAATATTTTTATAGCGATTGAAAACTTTCATCAAAAGTTGCTGATGTGTAAAAACGGGCAGAGACATGTGCTGGAGAAATAGTTTGGATCACACAAAATTTGTATACATAACTTGTTCTGTTGTGATGTGAGAATGCCTCTCGAATTAATGATCTTGTTCATGGATTCTATCGAAAACCAAATATTTGAATAATTTTGTGCATAATTGTGTCCAATATTCGTAAGATTTGGTGCTGCTTACTGACAACAAACAATCCGTGTGATATTTTATTTGAGAACATCTCGTGCTAAAGTGAACTGTCGCAGCAGCTTCAGTTTCTTCTACGACAGTTTCAAAAATGTCTAATATCTTTCTTTTTAGCGAATTTTCGAAGAAAGTATACCCATTGAGCAAATGTCTATCGATCTTATATTAACAGAGATATTCTATATTCTTATGTTTTCTTCTTTCTCTATTCTCCCCCCCCCCCCCTTTTCCCCGTGATCGGTTCTACTCATTAACGAACTTGGCCTTTCAAATGCCAAAAGCATATCAATTACGAAACTGCATTCTGAGGAAATTCGCTAAGTTGACTGAAACTTCTGCGTAGCAAATTTTTTTTTTATATAGTATAAACTTGGCATTCCACTACCGTGGACTATGATCAAATAATTTTAAGTTTCTGTTTAAGAACTGTTGGCTGGAGTTCATATCCATATTGTGATGTGTCTGATTGGTTGGCATTATGACCAGCATAATAATTAATTGTTAAGTTTTAATTCATTTTTTTTTTTCTTTTCAATATGTCCGAATTTTTGAGCATAATAAAGTATAAATATTTTTATTTAATTAAGAGCAGCGTTTCTTGCAATAGTACAAACAAATATGAACAAAAATTAACTCGTTGTCTGTCTGTTCGGCTAACGACCAAGCAGGGAACTATCATTCCAAAAATTCCTAATAGAAAGGTCAATACAAATCGAGAATGATGTCTGATATAACCAGGCTGGGATTGGTAAAAGATTTATGATTTTTCATACCAAGCATTTGATGTCAAAGAATGTTATCATCAATGTTCAGACATTACTTAAATGTCAAGTATAACTTGTAAACGGTCCATCTTTAAGTACCAAAATAATTTATCTCATAGAAACAAACAGCTTTTGTTGGAAACTTTTCTTGCATATATCCCATAGTTTTGGTGTGAACACGGCGTAAATTTAGTATTTACGCCAGATCAGAAAGCATGAAAAAAAAGTTTCAAATTTTAACGGTAGACGTAAAGTTTTGATGAATAAAATAAAAATATCAAAAGTTACTCTAGATATGACAGTTCTCTTCATTTTGTTGAAAGTGATTTTTTCAGATGTAACTATGTTAAATAAATAAATAAACGTTAATACAGAAAAATTATATGTTTACAGTCCAAAAAGTTCCTCGATTTTTCTATTATTAAGAGAGATATTTGGTTGTTTTCCATTTAGACAGCCACAGAGTTTGAGATACAAGGTGTGCACTCAGTAAAGTACGATGCGTTTGGGAAAGTGCGATAAATGAAACATAATTTAGTTCTTCACCTGACCAATAGATGGTGTTCATAACATTGTTAAGAGAAAATCAACATAACCTGTTAAAAGCGTAAAACTGATTATATTTAAATTATAAATAATAATTACAATTTTGCACTTATAACCAAAGTGTACCAATTGTTAATAATAAATTTTTTGATAATTATTGGTAGCACTGTCGTTTACACAAACTTCACAAAAGTGTCTCTCTGTGTGCACACGGTGTAATACGAAGTTGTTAATGGATCACACTATGCTCACACCCTGTGTCACACTCCGTGGCTGTGTGTTAAATCTACACATAAACGACGAACTTGTCTTTGTCAAAAATCAAGAGATCTCAGATACGAAATTTCATTTTGATCTAACTAAAATTGTGACCGCTAGATAATGTACTAATAGCAACTCTAGTGGTCACACATTTTCATGAACATGAATAAGGTACAAGATAATCAAGATCTATTATTTCCATAAGAGAAGACATGTATTTATTCAGAGGAAATTCACTATTGTGCGTAACAAAGTTGATGCAGCTTTACAAGTAGAAAAAAAGGGGTTATTCGACCTTTTGTACGGTAAATTTCCGTACATAGTTATTGAGAGCTACTTCTACAAAGTTTATGATTTCTTTTTTGGGGTTTTTGTTATTGGAAATAAAATTTATTTTATGAATAATAATCATTCAAAATTCTACACATTAATAATCATTCTAAATAGTTATTCTGTAAATAAAAATATTGAAAAATTAGAAATTATTATTAAATAAAATCCAATTATTGTTGATAAGTAAAAATTCACAAAATATTTTATAATTGCGTTTTTTCTTTCCTGTTGTTACACATCCCACCAGTTTCCTGTCTTACCATTTTTGGAAAAGTAGGTAAAATGACTTTCTCAAAGACACATAGGGAAGTTTGTTTTGATTTTAGGGTCTTTTGACGTCACTCAAACAAACATTCTATTACTTGAAAAACAGATAAACTGTTTCCATCCACCATATTGAATATTGATTTTAACTGACGTTTCATGTACCTATAATATATATTAACTCTATGCTTATAATGCCAAAGCAAAAAAAGTATTCTTTGGGCAAAGCGAACGGCATTTTTAAGAGTAGAGTAAGCGTTTATAAGCCAACACGAACGCCAATAAGTTGCGCGTAAAAGCGTGTACGCGCCCAAAACGAATACACGCTAAGTGTGGCAAAATCTAACAACTTATCAAGTAAAATATGAAATACCATGCACCTGAGAAACTTACGAAATAAATTTATACCAGTCATTTGCATATTTTTGACAAATCTCCCCGAGGAAGGGAGACAAAACTGTATTAAATAATTTCTGCCGCCAATTAACTTTTAGGACTATATATTTTTTTGTCTAAAATGACAGACTATATTTTTACTTTAATTCAGAAAATATAAAACAGATAAAATGAATTTAAAAAAAAGATATATTGTACTTTATTTTATAGGGTATCCCTGCAGCAGTTATTTTATCAAAGCTCTAGCTTGAAGTTCCATTCTTATATATGGCGGCAAAAACTTTTGTCAAGTTTTTACAATTCGTAACCGATGTAAAAACTAATCCCGATCATAAAATATTTGCAGGGTACTTTTTAAAATTAGTCGATTCGCTACCGACTGGGGTATTTCAAGCAAAAGTTATTTTAGACAAACCGCCGCTATTTTAAGCACGACGTTCCTATTTATAGTTTGTTGACTAGACATATAATTAGACAAAAGAACAGTACGTATAAATTGATTAAAGATGGGCGAAAATGTAGATTATACAAAATTAATGAGAAAATCAACAAGGAAAATACATTCAATAAGTGATACATTAATTAATACTAAATTAGCATTTGGTAATTATCTATTATACAGTTTTGTTGATTAACCTCAAATTTATATTAAAATGTATTTATGATTTTCACAGCAATTTCCAATAATAAGGTTTGGGGTGAAGGTTTATTAATCTTCTATGAAGTTTTTAAATTTATTGAACGAGCCATAACCGAAACAAGTAATGAACATTTAAAGCAATTTCATCTGGTGGAAATATTTCGCACAAAAGCATTCGAAGAAGATTTGAATTATTATTTAGGTATTTTATCATGAACATTGGCTAATATTCGAGATATTAATCTTTAAATATTTAGGACCCGATTGGAATAAGAATTATATTCCACGACAAAGTGTCCGAAGATATTTAAACTATTTGGGAAAATTAGAAAGGAATGAACCGGAGATATTAATTGCGTATTTCTATCACCTGTATATGGGTTTACTATCCGGTGGACAAATATTACGAAAAAAACGGTCTTTATTTAATAAATTATCGGGTAATCAAATCGAAGGAAATGCTGTTACCGAATTTTCACAACCAATTGGTGAATTAAAATCCCAAATACGTAAGTTAGCGAATAAAGTATGCGGAGAAATGGATGCAGAAATGCGTGATAAAGTGATTCAAGAAGGACAAATGGTGTTCACGTTAAACAATGAAATTGTTGCAACGATTGAATCAACTAATTTAGTTGTAATTAAACGACTCGCATACTATTTTTGTGTGTTTAGTATTTCTTATTTAGTTTTTCGTTATTTACGAAAATAAGTTTCGTTGTTCACGTAAATTAACGATTTTTAATGTTTTTTTTTTTTTGTGATATTTTGTAAATTGTATTGATTGTAGTAATAAATTTTAATAAAAGTTAAATATAAATATTTTTAATTATTATTATTAATTCCACCGAAAGATGGCTCTGCCATTTAAGTTTTGACATTTTATCTGTCTAGGGTGATTGACACATTTCATGGACATAGATCCAACAGATGGACAACACTCATGTTTAATTTACCAATTATCTTCTAGGCAGGTCAATAAATTATTATGTGTCAACTCAAATAAAATTGATCTAAAGAATCTATTTATTAAATAAATTATATTCATTGAAGATAATAACTTTTCACAAAAATTATTATAAATATTTTTAAGTATTGTTATTAATTTAAACAAAAGATGACTCTGTCATTTAAATTTTAAAGTTTTATCAAGACAGTTGTTTAGGGTGGCTGACCCATTACTACGTGGACATAGACCCAACTAATGGACGACACTCATGTTTAATTTGACCTTATCCATTCACGAGCTTGACCTTACTTTTAAGCTATATAGAACACACATAAAATTTAAGCGCGTTATCTATTTTTGTGTTAGAGTTATAGTGTCCACGGACAGACAGGCGGACATACCAAAATGAACTAATAAGGATATTTTATGAACATCTATACCAAAAACTTGTTTCTGCGATCAATATTTTCAACCGTGTGAGTGTGTGTGTCTCTAGTGATCACAGTTTTAATCAGATCAGAAATTGATTTTATATGCTGAATTAAATCTGAGAAAATTTGCTAAGTTGACACAGTTCCTGCGTAACGACTCTTTTCCTTTTTCGGAAAGATGTTTAGAACAAAAAGAATTCTTAAAACGAACAACAATTGACTGTAAATATTTTTGAGAAATGTATGGGCATTGCAAGTGAAGCTGCTGATAGTATATGTACCTAAGTAAGTGAGTATTCGCTCTTGAACAACGACCTAAAAACATCATTAAAATTTACGCAAATTTTTAATTGCTTATGTAAATAAATTACCAAATCAACTCAATAATTTATGTATTATGGGTACCTCTATCTACTAGCCAAAGCACTGCATGTATCATCGATTGCTTGTATGTCTTCTTTATACCTCTATACGCAGGCTACAATGTAGGAAATGGTACTGTTCTCCTCTTACGCTCAAAAGATTTTTATCGAAATTTCAAAGAAAACGTAGCGATGAGCGACAACTTCGGATAGCTTCTACAAATGTTCATCGAACATGTCTAATGATCTTTGAAATATGACGTGCTTTCTGTATTTGAAAGCTCAAGTTCCGCAACCTAGTATATAATATAGGTCCGACAATAAATATAAATGTGAGAGGGGCCAAGTTTTCGGACACAAAATACGTCCGTAAAAGAAAAATGTTCACCTATGAAATCTATGCGAGGGAAAAGTTATTTAACAAAAGCAAGTAAATAATTTTATTCCGAGAGAATCTCTCTGGTATGTACTTAATGGTGATAAATTTCTTAAGTGCAGGATATTTCATATTTTATTTGATAAGGATTCTTTGTGTATTCAGCAAAATAAAATCTGATCACTTGCCAAGGAAATACCCTGCACCTGAGAATTACTAGAAAAGACTCTGAATATAACAGACCAATAAAACAGACGTTGGCCTGGGTTGTTTGTATATATGGAGGTCATGTGGCTGGTTCACACCATAATTTTTGTGTATGAATGGATTGCAATATTTAAAACTGTTAATACGTTGTGTTCGTTATGTATTGAAGGAATTCACTTTTTGTTGCTGAAACTTATTAAAATAATTTTATAAAAAATATGTATATTCTTCTTACAAATGTAAGCAAGCATATGTATACAAGATATATAGGGTGCTCGTTTAAAACAATGGACTTGGATTTTTCTTCAAGAAAGCGATTTTGGAAAAAATGACTCAATTGGTGATTATCATGCTAATTAACTTGGTGACCTTGTGTCAACTTGTGTTTTTTAGAGATGTTATCTTTGGAAATCCATTTTTTAATACAGGTGTAAAATTTTTTTAAATTGTTTTTGTTGACTAGCATCTATTTAAATCCATTGTTAGTATGGTTGCCTTTCGGTTATATTATACCAACGGAAGTGACTAGCGTTTACTTAATTTGACATTTAAGTTATATGTATGAACATTGAGAACATTTTTTGATATCAATGCTTGGATATGAAATGCGGGCATAAAATGTTTAAGTATTAATTAAAAATCCGATTCTGTCAAAGAAATGTGGATTCTCGTTTGAAAAACATAAGTAGATTTTTAAATAACCTTAAAAGGCCAAGATCAAGGTTAAATAACATTAAAAGACAAACTTTAAGCCATACCATTTTTTCCAAAAAACGCTTTCTTAACGATATTCAAGCGCTGTTTTTAATGAGACAGCCTATATATAATATATTATATATACATATATTTATATATATATATATATATATATATGTATACATACATATATATATATATATATATATATATATACATAATAATATTATTGGAATACCACAGCACTCCCACTTCGCAGTCTTCGATAGTGAGGTAAGTTTTTAAAATTTTTTTTTTCACTTTTACAAATACAGTGACGGTGCCTTTAACCCTTCAATCAACGGCTAATCTCTTTATTATAGCATTTTTAAACTGTTGAACTATATGCTCCACCCACTTGTTTCTTAAAAGACGGAAAATTTATTTTTTTAGAGCAAAACTGTTAATGGTTGCGAGTAAACTCTTAAAATCTGTTAAACTATTTCCCATTTTTGTACTTATTGTATTTTAGATCACTCTGTTATTATATTATAGAAGGTGTGTCTTTTATATTTTGATAGTATCAATCAAGCAAAGTTACATCTGTAAATATTTTTAAAAAATTTACTTGTTTCTTGAGCTTTTTGGTATTTTTTTATTACTTTTTATTGTTTATTATTAGAAATCGTTCAATTTATTTGAGAAATATTTCGAAATTCACTATTTTAAGTGTTAACCAATATTTTTTGCTCGAACAGTACCATCAAAATATAAATATGAAAATATAATTAAAAATGATATTTTTTTCATATTTTGTAATGCAGAAAGTAACTTCACAAATGACGTCACACCATGTAATTATTACTCGGTACTAAAGTTAAAATTTTTCATATTTGGTAATAGTACATATTTGGTAAATAGAGCAGCCATGCTGATTTTCTATCCGCCAATAGGAAACATTTAAAATAATATATATGTCTCTTTTTGTTTAATATAACTATGTGTTTATCTCACTGGCTTATTCAAAGACACACCTTCTAAATAATGTATAAAACAATGTGAGATAAATACAATAAATACAAAAATGACAAATAGTTTAACAGATTTTGAGTTTACATTCAGCCATAAAAAGTTTCATTTCAAAAAACAGTTGATAGGCATATGTAATGTATCAAGTTTTTACATTCAAATTACAATTGGGTACAGGAAAGTTTTCTCGCTATTAATCATGAATTATACATCAATTAATAATTGATGACCGCCACTGTATATATATATATATATAATATAGGTACTACTATAGGTAGGTGTATATTGTAACAGGTGGTTTAATTCAATAGTAAAGTAAGAAACAAAAGTTAAGTGCAGTCAGTTTGTCTTATTGTCAGTTTACCTTAAGATTGTGTACAGTGTAGACTGTAGGTTTGTGTGCAGCTCAAGCGTTGGAGTCTCCCTCTTATTCATTTTTAAAAGAACTTACAAGTTTTTATAATAATTTTATTTAAAAAAAGTTTTTTTTATTTATTTACATAGATCCTCTTGAACAAAAATAAACATTTGTACTACGAACTGTATTTTGATTTTTGGACCCAATTCTCGTAAATTTTTTTAAATTGTGTGCGTTTGTGTGCGTTTGTGTGAATTGTGGATTACAAAATCAGAAAACATCAAATAATCAAATTATTGTAAGTTCAAAAAAAAAAATATATATATATATATGAGTATATACCTATTTATTATAAATCAAAATTTAAATATACTTAATATTAATAGTAGCTCAAAAGTTTATGCATTTTTACCGAGCAAAAGTACCGAGAAACAGTACTTTAAGTCATAAGTACCAAATATTTAAAAAATACTTTAAGTAATGAGTACAAAGTGTGTACATTTCACAAATAATCTACAAGTAAATACCATTATTCGATGTCGGACTGGCCATAGACTTCCGAGTGGCGTTTGTCATCCGGGTCCCCAGGCTTACTATATCTACACGCAGGAAGAGATCTCTCTCGAAGAGATTCGGATGTCTATCGAAACTGCCTACCATGTGCATATGGACTTTTGCCAGAATATATCAAGCACATTTGTACGCACTTCAATATATACGTCGCTTATTGTGTAATCCTCACAATCAAATAACTTGCAAGAAACGATTTTCCGCGCTGAAACGCATTAAGCCTCGAGGCTTCATTCTTTACGACAGGGCAAGAACTGCTGGACTCGAACTGATTATTCGCACACCAAACACAGAATAGGATCTTATAAATATATATAGGTAGGTACCTACATATTCAAGTAGAAACAAAACTTGGATACAAGACCTTTTGCACGATAAGGCCATTTATTTGAAACCATAGTTATTGGGCTCTCTATATAAACGATACAAGTATTTGTATAGAATGTTTATATTATTTCGTATGGTATTGCGTCGATCCATCAAGAATTTTTGAAAGTAACATTTTATAATTTCCATTTTAATATTTATTTATTGATTATTCATAACAAATCGAATGTTGTACATATTTGATTTGATTGAATAGGCCGAGCAAACGAGGGTACAAAAAAGGTATTAGTAAAAAAAAAACAACCTTCGTTATGTAGGAGTTGTATCAACTTAGCGAAAATCCTCTGAATAAATTTCAGACTATGGAGTATATTTCATACGAACCGGATTGAAACTATGACCGCTAGAGTGGCTAAAATCTTCTTCAGTAATGGAAGATTTTTAAATCAGTTTGCCGAAGAAAAGTACTTCTATTACAATTTTAGTTAAATTTTTGAATATGTGCCAAAAACAAGGGCCCTGAAGAAATTTTGAGACAGGGTCAAAACTCAAGACTAGCTACGCCAGTGATTCAAAATAAATCTTCTGTCAGACTATACAGAATTTGTACTACTCTTTTAGGCCTTGAAAACATTAATGACTGATTAAATCGCACATATAAATTTCCAAGAATTATCTACAATGATCTAAACATGAACATGATTTACCTTAAATTAACACTCATTAAATAAATTTTAATCCAATTTTTCAGCCTAAAGTAAAACTGTTTCTATAATTAATGTAATTCACCGCTAATTATTAAATATACCTAAGTATAATAATTTGTATAATTAGTAATTACTGATCCTTAAAACAGTATTCATGACAAATAAATCTAAGTGTGCAATAGACATACGTTTATAGATACCTACTTACTTTAATGTCCTTGAAAGGATTGGTTGGTAAATGTGAAATCATTTAAATTCCATCGATATAGCGAGCGGTACCACCATTAGTTTCACATTATAATTAACATAGTTTTCTTATATTCAAAAAGACCTACTTTTTGGTTTATCATTAGTTAATCGTTGGAAAATTCAGCTATTGTGTCTGTACCTAGCAAAACATTTCTTATTAGCGATTGCAATCATACAGTAGTAAGTCGTCACAAAAGAATGTATGGCTGATCACCCCAGTGAAACGGACGAATAGACGATTTCACGTCAAGAATTCACTTTTAGACAATCCCCCCAAACCGTCCAAGGCTCCAATACACCTATAATAAATGTATAGGAAAATTCCATGAACATAATTTGTAAGTAATGATTAATAAATAAATATAAGTTGAACTGAAGTGAATAGTTAAGTTAAGTTAAGTTAAGTTAATGAATGCATGAAATCTTATATAATAATCATTTCAAGTATTTCGCCTTAAGTCATATAAATAATATTGGATGAGTAGTTGATATTTATACTTCTTACAATAGCTAGCTACGTGTTTAGCTATTTTTAATGCATGCTTTAATTTCATTTTTGTATTCAACATATTTCCTGTTTCCAACATTTTTATATCATGTTGTATAGTCGAAGAGTTAGATAGATACAAAGATCGTAGCGACTGTTCTGGACGAGACAAACTTCGACCATAAGGTCCGTTGTGAGTGGAGTGGAAGGAATTTTTGTGTATAGACTAGGAATTGGTAGGATATGCGACTGCAGCCGATAGGAACTATGCCGATATTCATCTGAAGTTCGTGAAGGAAACTGCAGAAAACCTTCACAAGCATAGCCGGTTACTTCGTTCTTATCCATACGTCGACAGTTTAGTCAATTAACCGCCGCTTTTTTTCCCCTAATAATTGACAAACTGCCGATGTCGGGATTCGAACCCATAACCTCCCAGTTTCCAAGTATGTATATTGCGCAGACATAACGTCTTAGACCACTCGGCCACTTGGACTGGTAAAGTCGGGTCAATGTTTCATTTATAACTATTTGTTTCTAATTATTTGGTACAGTTAAAATTGACTGAGAAATTGAAAATCATACGGATGCATTCAATATTCATTCATTGATGAGATTTAAATGTACAAACAGTATAGAAATAATTGACTTAAGTCAATTGTTCTTTTTTAATTGATTTGAAATACGCATACAAAATTATAAATATTCATAGCAGAAGCAACACCCGTTGAATCATTAAATGGTACACATCCACATGCATTACAGATGTAAACAAATTATGTTTACCTACGCCTGGAATAAAATTGAACCAAACTGAATCAAAAACGTTTCCCCCAATATTTTTCTAGTAAAAATAATGGAAAATATTAAATATGTATAATTTTTTTTTTTGAAGAGTTCGATACGGTGAATTCCTTCACTTTTAAGCACAATTTATTGACGTTCGTGTTCGGGTGTATCGGACATTCAACAAAATTGTCTATAATATGATGAACAGTTAAAGTGTATTCACAATATTTACCGCATGCATAAGAGTTAATATGATCAGTAGTTTTATCAAAGTAACCAATACAATCAGCTATAGGTTATAATGGTTGTAAACCGGTGAAAAATATTGTAATCAATAATACTAATGATTACGAACAATTACAGGAAATAGCCAAATAAGTCTTTATATTCAAACAAAATATATGTACGACTGATGAGTAATCATTAATGTGTTTGCAGTATAAAAAAAGATGATTCGAATTTTACAATTTTATATTAACCACCTGGGGCCATGGCTTGACCCACGTCTTGTACAGCGTCCTTATTCTTCCCCATCTCATAGAAAGACCAGCTAAATAGAAAAAAACTGGCAATAGAAAAAAATCGTTACGTTAGGAGCTGCGTCAACTTAGAGATTTTCCGTAGTAGAAATACATCACAGTTCTCTTTTTCCATGAATATATTTTCTATCGTTTGACTCTCAAGAGGACACAATTCGTATTTGATGTGCTTTTGGTATTAGAAAGACCAAGTTTGTTAGTATGTTAGTATATGGGTCCTGGGGAAAGGACGTGCCTTTAGAGAACGAAGAAAACACATAATATATAGAATATCTCATTTCATTTATTTCTGAAACAGGAACTGTGTTTCGAAACTAGTCAAAATAAAGTAATTTAACGAAAATTTCAAATATTTGTTTTATTTAATAATTATAATGGATTTTCGTCAAGTAACGATCCAATCAATACAAAATTTACGAAAGTATTTAGATAAAAAACAAATACTGGGAAGTAAATCGTGTGGACCTCATGGATTGCACTTAGAAATGTAACACTCAGTGACATATCCACAATACGGCTTGTTTTATGTATTTAAAAGCTGTGTCGCCTGGTACCGTTGATTCAACGGGATTTCCATCTAGTTAATTTATCGTAGGTAATTAATTAACAAATTTTGTCGTCTGTTACAAAATAATTATTACTAAAAATTAAAGTAAGAAACAACATACGTTAACAATCATTTTTTAAAGATCAAGATAGTATTAGAGTCTAGGAAGAATCGGCGCATCAGTGTCAAAAACTATTCCGACGCAATTTTTTCTGTCAGAATGCTTTAATGCGGTATGTTGTCATTTTTTCATATAAACTTAACCGTTTCCAAGTTATAAACAATTTAATTTTTGAAAAAACGCAAAAACGGCTATTTTTAAGGCTGAAAAACAACACTAAAAAAATGAAATTTTTGACTTTACCAAAATTCTTAAATAATCTTTGAACATTTCTTAACAAAATTCTGAAGAGTAATTAGAGATTAGTTCGTTTTAAAGTTTTGTTTTTTAATTCTCAAATAGATGCTAAAAACGTATGTAACTATTGTTTATAACTCGAAAACGGTTACAAACAAACTAAAATATTCGGTCATTCGGGCTGGTAAAATAAAAAGTAGTTCCCCATGTCAGCAAACTGCATTTCTACAATATTTAGCATATTTTGAAAGCATTCTGACATAAGAAAAATTACGTCGAAATAGTTTTCGACACTGATGGCGCCGATTCCTCATAGACTAGATGGTAAACAGTGCGTTTAATAACCATTTTTTTTAGATTATTATTTAGAGAAAATATTTTATATTTTTGATATAATTGGTTTTACTCGTTCAATCTTCATTATTTCAAAATACAAACACAAAAAATTAATTGGTTTTCATAAAAAATAATAAAACGCAAAGAAATATCAGAAGAGTTAGTTAAAATAACATCTTATTTAGGTAGAAATTCGAACCATATAATTAGTTTTAATCATCTAACAGATTCAAATTATATTTTTGTAAAAATAATAATAATATATATATATATATACATATAGGTACATTTGGTTGAATGATTCGCGGCCGGCGACCAGTGTCCATGCTTCAAAATATCGAATAATTATTTTGTATAAAAATGAAATGTATGTTTTGTTGTTTGTAATCAAGGTTACTTGTGGATCGGTGGTTAGGTACATATAGAAATCGTGAACTTGGTGGTTTTGAAATAAGTATAGGTGTCATCATCATCTTTAAGTGTGTACTTTGGCTGGAACGAAAATTACCCGGAACTAATTCAGCTTTGAATATAAAGGCAGGGTTGAGTTAAATTTGAAAAAGGTACACGCGATTACACTTTGTTCAAATGATTTCAAGTTTTCATCATTTTGAGGTGTCCAGTGGCTCAACACCAAAGTGGCTCAACACCAAAAGTCGTCGAGCTAAAATTAAAAAATGTAATAATTGATTATATTGATTCGGTTTTCGAAAAAGTTGCTTCGGATAAAAGTTTTATTCAAAACGTTTTTCCCAAATCTGGAAAAATTAGGCACACATTAATTATAAAATTTTTAAATTTGAGCTCGACTTTTGGCGTTGTACACTCCCGTTTAATTGAACAGATCTGAAGCCTCTCACAATTTTGATTATTGTTGTAGTAAATGTTTTTTACTATACTTTCATTTCTTTTTTCACACTTAAAAGATATACTACTTATCTTTGTTTATAAATGAATGATTATGCAGAGAGTTATAAAAGTGAGGAGTTTTATGAAATGTAAGAAAATGAACATTTCAGGTCTGTTCAATTTTATTGAACGGGAGTGTACATCTATTTTTATTGGACGCCAAAAAGTGGTGACAAAAAGTTTACATAAAATGTAAATAGCATTTTTATACCCGGTACTATAAAATGGCATTTTATGATAGCGTTTTTGTTTTATTTTCCAAAAACTCAAGGTTAGCGCTCTAGCTACGTCACTGATCTGACCAATAAAATATAATAAAAATTCCAAATAATAATCATTGAATTTGAAACATTTGAACAAAATGAAATATAAATACTTACATATTTAATTGTATTCTTTTACAAAATGCAATTAAAAAATTAAATTTTAGAAACAATGGCTGACTGACTGACTGACTGACTGACTGACTGACTGACTGGTTGGTTGCTAAATAATATATAACACTTTGGTGTTACAAAATTTCATGAGAACTATTTTACTTCATGTTTGAATTGAACACTTGAATTGAAAACAAAAACACATATCCTTTGAATTTCATTTATTTAGAAGAAAAATGTTTAAAGTTTTAATAGAACTGACTTCACAAAAATACAACAAAAGATATCTCATAGAATATAGACCAAGAATCGGGATTTCCACAAATTCTTAACAAAAACATTCTTTGCCATTAAATACTTGAAAAATCATAAACATATAATAGGAAGGGAATCGAATCGATGATCTCTAACATTCCAGACCAACGCTCTATCTCTGAGCTACCTCTGAGATGTTATGGTAGTGCAATCCTTATGATATTTCACTATCTTTTGATGTCGTTGTATTATAAATTTTATTTATTTACTATTTATATATTTTTTAAATTATTTTTGTATTAGCTAGCGTCTATTTATTAATATTTATTGTTAGTATGGTTGCCTTTTGACTAACATTTACTTACTTTGACATTTAAGTAATATGCCAGAACCAGATTGATAACATTCTTTGATATCAAATGTCATATGTTGGATGAACATTTGAAGAAATTTTTCTGAAATTTATTCATCGCTACAAAGCATTTTCTTTGGAAATTTGCTCAAGTCTGTAGAGTGTTGCTTTGATTAAATTTATCAACGTTTTTCCTTGAACAAGCTTCTACCTCTTTTGATGTCGATTAAACAACGTAACTGAACTATTCACATTACCTAAGTCTTTTGTAACCAATCAATGCACTTATTATCATTAGAAATAAGTGCATGCAATAATATAATTATAAAATTACGCGTTACAAATAATTAACATAACTCAGAACTGTAAATATTATAAACAACATTACTTTTATATTAATTATTTTGGAATACTTCAAAAATACTTCTACATCGATTGAATAAAACTAAAATTAAAAAAGAAACTTGAATTACTTGAAATTCATTTACAACAACATCCAAAATGTTTCATTATAATATTTGTTGTCTCTTGAGAGTGAAATATGCGATACTTTTTAAGATGGTAGCGCCGCGTGACCAATAAAGAAACTAAATCTATAGCCAATGTTTATAACAACAATATCATGTCTTTGTATTTAAAAAAAAAAATTTTATTATTTTGTATTGATTTTAGTTAGTTTTTGAACTTGATACTTACTTAAATACATTTATTTGTATTTTATAAATACGTATTTCGACTACATAGTAGCCATTATAAGTATGCATTAGTTGAATCGTAACTATCTCCGGGATATGGAGTCAGAGATATGTTGTTAGTTGCTAATTTGGTGCGTGCCTCATAATTATTTAAAAAAATTTGTGTGTCTTTCATATGATCGGATTGGCGGATTAACTAACGGATTAACTGGGTTAACTGACTAGATTAATTAGTAAATATTAATAATTTAGTAAATATTTCTTTCATATGTTTGTGAATGGCTTTATTGATTTTCAATTTCTACCCTTTGTGTCGATCTTTTAGAGATCTATAGTCCCAACTTATTTCCAATTACCTAATATGCGGTTTTCTTTACCTAGCTTTGGGTAAATAATGAAATTATTATTGGATGAATACAAAGGCACTGATCAAGATCGAGACATTATTAAATCCGACAGTACTTTAAATAAAGTTACTGTAAGTATTGAGGATTTATGGTACTTTTTATAAGTAAATATACTTAAGATAGTGCACCAAACTCTGGTGCAAAACGATGTTTGAAGTAAATGCGGTGATATTCTTCGCTTGACCACTTCTCTAACCAATAATAATAATTGGTCATATTCTAAACTGTATTGCAATTTGCCAGTACCTACCAATAACAACGTGACCAACAATAATTTTATTTTTACAGTTTTGTTGTACAAAAAAAAAAACACACAGTTAATTTACCATTCAATAACCCATTCAACAAAACCAATGTTAAAATCATATTTTTTTTTGGTTAAAATAGAATCAAGATAAAATAAATTGGTGTTAAATACTCACACGACCTATATATACAGAGTTTATCACAATCGTTCACTATGGGAGCAGAATATATTCACACATAATGGTATTTATTTACTATCAAAATTAAATTTGAATGAAAGTATGGAATTTTTTTTTTGAGTTTACGAAAAAATGCTTTGGATGTGAAAACATCTATAACGAGACTATACGAAATTATTATATGGGGAGTGAATTGAAATTTCAGATTATACCATGTGACGTAAATATGAAACTGACTTCTATCAACGCATCAAATTTTGATCTTAAAAAAATTAGATTTAATCTTACTTTATCAATAAATTGTAATATTTGAGGAAAACTGATTTTCGGGACCTTTGAGCTTCAATAACTTTGTTTGTAGTTGCGATTTCGTTATAGACTTTTTACCATGTTTTCATAGTGGCAAAACGATAGATAATAATTCTGTTGGAAAATCTGCACAAGTATTTTTAAGAGATAAAATTACTGTTTGACTGGGTCATACATAGAGGTACTAAATAACAATAAATAAATACTTTAAAAATAATAAATCGGAAATTTCGGTCATCAAAACAAATACTGAATGAATATGTAAGTACCTTAGACTTAATCTGTGAATAATCGATGGACTTATACCGAAGTATGTGCCCTTAATTAAACAATAAATAATATTTATACAAACCAAACGACAATAGTTTTTAATTTCTAAAACTAATTGTAAAAAAATGATTCGTTTATATTATTATTATACTGATTTTATAAACAATTATATTTGAAAATTATTATAATAATGTAAATACAATATATTATATCTATAGTCGTGTCAATGTAGAACAATTCTAAATATTTTAAAAATTTTAACCGATTTTGTTGGGGTACGCAACTTATATTAAGTACAAAATAGACGCAGAACATGGTTGCAGCAACATTGAACAGCAACTAGCTTGTTGCTCTGTGTGTATAGTGGTTGCAGCAACAAAAAACAAATTTATTGTTGCTGCAACCACTATACACACAGAGCAAAATGCTAGTTGCTGTTCAATGTTGCTGCAACCATGTTCTGCGTCTATTTTGTACTTAAGAGCAAGGCTATATAATAATAACCATAATTAAAAAGAGGAGTACCGCAAATGTGCCGTCCTTGAAAACAACCTGTCCCCGAAGGCGAGACGCCTCCGGGTAAGAGGTTCTATTTTAAGCAGATACTTCAATTAGTATTACGGAATATTTCAATTAGTATTCCGAGAATAAAAACAATTATTAATGCTTAGTTTTATAAGATTTTTAATCCATTTGTTGAGATACGCAACCCGCAATACATTAATATTTTGTTTATGTGTATACGTGTAAAAACTATTTAACTGTCTATAAAACTGATTGTGCTATAATTTTGCTGTTCTGATAATTTGGATTCAATCTACAGCGCTGCTATTCCTCAATGTATATGTTCGCTCGTTACACTGGTGGTCGGTCGAACAATCTTGTGTGAAGAGGATACAATTCGCAACAGCGCTATATTTTCTTAAAAATGAAATTCGCTGAAAACACCTTAATTGACTCGACTATAATTCTCATTACATGACTAAGTTTGCATACATTTAATATTAATACGTAATTCCATATAGTTTATGTCATTGAATGTCAAATGAGTAAAAAATAAATAAACAAATAACAAATAAGTATGTATGCCTCCAAGTTTTTTTGCAATCAATTAATTTTTGCAATATTTATTTTAAGATAAATTATGTGCTTTTAAAATATGGTGATGAAATGTGTAAGTCACTATTTTTTTTAGAGATAAAGTTCTGTAAAAAAACATACATTTCTGTAATCCGTAAAATTACAGGAATTTAAATAAATGATGGGCTATTCTTTGCATGGTCAAAATAAAATTACCCTTTCTATACTCGTTCCAAGAAGTTTTACAGAGTTCTTGTTTTGAATACGGAAAAATGTCATCAAACTTACGTCTTTGTTCTGACTTCTTAAAGAGTTCTTAATTATGAATTCATTGAGAATTAATGAATATCGTCTTCAGAAGTTCTTAATTTGGAGTTGTTAAAAATGACTACTTTAAGAAATCAATATTGGAATTCTGTAAGAAGTGTTTTAAAAGATTTTGTGCAGAAGTTTTGTGTGATTTGGGATGCTGTTTGCGAATCAACCGTGCAAAAATGTGTGTAAAATGACGCCACTAATAAAGTCAATGGTAGTATATGCATAATGATTCGAATTACAGATTCACTTAAATTAATAAATTATGTAGGCTGTATAAATAATGAATGTATTTCTTCCCTCTCATCTCCCGTCCAATCAAGGCCACAGAGTTTCATTCAGAGAATTCACAGATACTTATGATATCTATCTATACACATGATGAAATAAATACCTCTGTACTAGAGGTCACAAAAGTAGCAATTCATTTTGCAAAATTTTATAAATGGTTTGTGCGTTAGTCATCGGTTTTTTGGCAAACTGTTTCGAATAAAAATTGCTAGTATATTTATGATAGTAAACTTTTATTCGAAGCATGTTTCGAAAAACCGAATGAATAAGACATTTTTTGAAAAATTTTGCAAAATGAGCACTACTTTCGTGGTCCATAGTACCACTCACTCAAAATGATTACAAATTAAATAAAAATAAAATTTTTTTTTGTATCCATTGCTTATAATTTTATTACCTTTTTTAATCACGTATTTTTATCTACTTAATATTTAAAAAAAATATATTATTATTTAATTTGAATTTGAAAAGGGACGTCTCTGTCCTACCTAACGAACTGATGTAAAAAAATTATAAGTTATCTGACGCTATTATTAGTTTGCCAAATTACGAGTTTGCCAAATTCAAATACGAGGATTGAAAAAAAAATTAAATATTAATGGAAGTTGCAAAAATATACGATCTCTTTTAGACTTCTATATCTCAAGAATGAAAAAATTATGAAGCTCAAATTTAATACGTAATGTAAGATTCACCCCTCTGACGGTACTCGCCAAGTTTCAACATTACAGCTTTAATAGTTTCGAAAGAGCATCATGTTAGCATTAATTTCATATAAGTTTCATCAAATCGAATAGAAAATTGTGGTCTTGACACCTGGGAGAGACCGCTAAAATGTAGTTCTCTGTTTTTTACAAATTTACTACATCAAAACGTCACCATTCTGGCGAAAATGTTGTCGTATTCAAAAGAGCATCTTATTAGCATTAATTTCATATAAATTTTATTAAAGCAAACATTTTGTGCAGAAGTTTTGTGTGATTTGGGATGCTGTTTGCGAATCAACCGTGCAAAAATGTGTGTAAAATGACGCCACTAATAAAGTCAATGGTAGTATATGCATAATGATTCGAATTACAGATTCACTTAAATTAATAAATTATGTAGGCTGTATAAATAATGAATGTATTTCTTCCCTCTCATCTCCCGTCCAATCAAGGCCACAGAGTTTCATTCAGAGAATTCACAGATACTTATGATATCTATCTATACACATGATGAAATAAATACCTCTGTACTAGAGGTCACAAAAGTAGCAATTCATTTTGCAAAATTTTATAAATGGTTTGTGCGTTAGTCATCGGTTTTTTGGCAAACTGTTTCGAATAAAAATTGCTAGTATATTTATGATAGTAAACTTTTATTCGAAGCATGTTTCGAAAAACCGAATGAATAAGACATTTTTTGAAAAATTTTGCAAAATGAGCACTACTTTCGTGGTCCATAGTACCACTCACTCAAAATGATTACAAATTAAATAAAAATAAAATTTTTTTTTGTATCCATTGCTTATAATTTTATTACCTTTTTTAATCACGTATTTTTATCTACTTAATATTTAAAAAAAATATATTATTATTTAATTTGAATTTGAAAAGGGACGTCTCTGTCCTACCTAACGAACTGATGTAAAAAAATTATAAGTTATCTGACGCTATTATTAGTTTGCCAAATTACGAGTTTGCCAAATTCAAATACGAGGATTGAAAAAAAAATTAAATATTAATGGAAGTTGCAAAAATATACGATCTCTTTTAGACTTCTATATCTCAAGAATGAAAAAATTATGAAGCTCAAATTTAATACGTAATGTAAGATTCACCCCTCTGACGGTACTCGCCAAGTTTCAACATTACAGCTTTAATAGTTTCGAAAGAGCATCATGTTAGCATTAATTTCATATAAGTTTCATCAAATCGAATAGAAAATTGTGGTCTTGACACCTGGGAGAGACCGCTAAAATGTAGTTCTCTGTTTTTTACAAATTTACTACATCAAAACGTCACCATTCTGGCGAAAATGTTGTCGTATTCAAAAGAGCATCTTATTAGCATTAATTTCATATAAATTTTATTAAAGCATCCTTAGAGTGACTTTGGATGAATTTGGCAACATACCATCATCGTGCTCTTAGATTAAATTTCTAAGATTGCAATCATGATCAAGATTAACTCAATGAAGATAAGTGTCCGGAAATGATTAGTTTTGTAATATTATGTGTGCGGGTCTGAAAAAAAATACAATAACCTTGTACAGTATGGGTTTATTGCAAATTGATAGCCATAGTTACATACATTGTTCTTTCCATATTGTGTAAAAGTTAGTTGGCCGCATTTTTAATAATTTATCATCACAGAGAATTTAAATAATAAACGACTACCACCTTGCCTGCCCACATCATTCAATGTACGCTTACAAATGACTCATCAATCTGAAACACAGTCAGGGCTGCTGTCCTACCTGCATCATTCTAAATCTAAAACATTGATATTATTGAAAAATTATATGAAAACTTTATTACTATTCTTATTTTTATCACTGACGTCTATGCGACGGACTGAAGTTCTAAATTGCGTAAACGAAAAAAAAATCCCTCAATCTGGCCGCATTATCAATATGAGAGTTGCTTAATATCTGTCAAATGTCCTGGCAAAAAAAAAAAAAAAATTAGTCGGTTGAAAATATTGATCGTAGAAAAAAAATGCATGGTATAGGTAATTCATAAAATGACCTAAATAGTCCATTTCCGCAAACTTATGTCAAAACTATTTTAGAAAAGAATTTTGAAGCATGAAATGATAAATTCAAAATTTGATACATCAACTTTTGTATTTAATAATTCTTAAATAAAATGTACAATTAAAAATAAAAACAACCTTAATTTATAAAAATATTTTGTTGAAAAAAAACAGTGTTTTTAAAACAGCGATTGATTTGAAATCAATCAATCAGCGAGAAGATTAATAAGAATCAAACTTTCTATATATCAGCTACAGATAATAATATTAAATTAGGTACTTTAAAATCTAAACAATAAATATATTAAATATCGTTTTTTACGCTTTGTATTTTAAATGGGTTTTTTTTTTTTTACTATTATTTTCTTCAAAACAAGTAAAATAGATTTACTCGTTGTTAAGGTGGTTGGTGTCATACAGTCAAAAATGATTAAATGTTTTAGATAATTTCACTATTTCATAGCGAGGTATAACGAGTAAAACTTTTTGGGTGTTCAAATTTTGCTACTATATTGCATATGGAGGGCCTTTCAAGCGTGATAATATCTTCGAAAGGTCTCAAATTATACTATAACTATATTTGTCTTGAAGTAGCACAAATACATTCCACTTTCCACTTAATGTTGAGCTTTCTTCGAATGGTTTCATTGAGGAATAGCTTGCTGTTCTCAAACAGTACACCTGGATGTTTAGTGAAGCTTGTGTCCAATAACGTTGTGCTAGCGAGTTCGTCGACTTTGTAATTTTTTGAAATGTCCCAATGGACTGACATCCATATTCGGTTTAATTTGACACTTATTGTTGCCGATAGCTCAATCACCAACTACCTTAAGTTTATTGTATTTTTTTTATTTATATAATAATTTCTCATTGGTTTCCTATAAACACTAAAACGTATATTTTTATTATAAAACTAGTTAACAATAATTGTTTCATACGGCTGCTATAATAATCGACATGGTTCGTAATGCAATATCCTAGGTAATCATAATTCATATATGTATACATCATTTTCTTGAATATTCGATGTTCTCTGTTTGACCATAAAACAAATTATGAATGGACAGGCGCTTTCTATGATTTTTTTAATAATTTATAATAACAATAATATTATATTGAGTCGCTTTGCTTGACCTTTGGGGTGACTTTTGGCCTTGGTTCCGCGTCCTTGACATAATGCAAAAACCATATGCTTCTAGCATTCCCAGAAGTGGGTTAGAATTTGTATACATGAATCAGTCAGTTAGACAAAGGACTGTATATATTATATAGGATAATTCATCACTTTGGTCACGACTTATGGTGGCCAAAAAATAAACCAGTGTTAGTGTGCCGAATAAGTTATAGTCGTCCTATACAACAACAATTTAAATTACAAAATTATTTCTGACACTAATATGATCAACTTTTGTACCCAGCGTTATTTCGTAATCGAAATAAATTAAGCTCAATTTAAGCTCAATAATTTATATATTTTCGTTCAAATTCAATTTTCATTGTACATAAATACCATTAGATAAAATTGATATATTCTCCTTGAATGTTGAATTTAATAACATATGTTAGAGCCAGCCATTTCTATGTATAGATAGATCACACCATATTTTTTTACTAAAAATATGCACCATAATCCTCCGAAAAAATCAAATAAATTCTACAAATAATGTTTACATATTAAATGTATGAATGAATTCTATAAAAATTTGTATTTATATTGAAAGTAAGTACCTACATATATGGACAATTTATAATGACCATACTGTATAAATATATAAATAAATAATAGTTTTAAAATATTTAACTCTTTTGATAGATAAACTTTCTAGTTGCATTCCTCCATATTACAAACACAAACACAAACACAACTAACTAACAAACTCTATCTACGAATTGAATTAAAAAGAGAATTTTGTATTTTAATTGAATAGAGACTTTATTTTATTTATCTAGTGTTTATTTATTTTTAATGTTTTCATAAGCTCAACAACAAATACAAAATGAAAATAATATACCTTTAGGTAAAAATATTCATTAAATATTTATTATACATAACGTAAAGGTAATGTTTATCATACAGGCTGTCCTCTCTCTCTCCTCACCCAATCAACAAAATCAAACGTATATTCTATTTACAGGTGATTGATTCTCTGTCCAGTGCTTTTAGTTTAGTTCACAACTTCAAAAACGTGTTAAGAATGTATAATTTGGCTCCGATTGTCTAACACCCTTAAGGTAGTTCACTCGTTAAAATCAAAACAAAACCGAATACTCGCCAAAAATATAAGTGAAAATCAGTTTCAAATAGAAAATTACAAAAAATTGAAGATTCTTTTCTTATGTGATTCGTAATATGCTCATAATTATAGAAAACGCATATCAAAAGAAAGCTTGCGTCCAAAGATATCCAAAGAGCCTAAAAAGTTAAGTGCCGAGCAAATGCTAGAGCTACGGCATCGTCGAAAAAGCGAAAAAACGGCGCAAGGCGATTACGTACGAACCCGAATAGCTTCTTATTTTTAATTGCCATTATCACTGACCGATAGAGATCAATAAGTATGTAGCGGTATCGCATTTTCATTAAATTATTATTATAATTTTATTTATCATTTTTATCTGTTGCTTAACAACTATAACTTCTCTCTATTATCACGGTTGCTTTGAATCTTAATAACTTTGATAATTTACATATAAATATATATAATATGTCATAAATCAATTTAATAAAGATCAATTATATCTGTCATTCATATTTATTATTTATTTAAATAATAATTATTCATTATATCAATCAATTATCTCTACAATTTATAGTTGGTTGGCTCGATGGGTGTAGAGGGCCACCCGGTAACTGTTGTATTAAATTCAAACAACATAAAATCATCATGTTTAGTGTTTAGTGTGTTTAGTCTGTTCTTATAAAAAGACAATTTTTATTATATATTTTTTTAATTTATTCATTTTCCTGTATTATCAATTTTTTCCCTTGGACATATTATGGAATTTCTATTCAAAACATAAATAATGTTTTATAATTGACACAATATTACGTTTAACTGTTCTGAAGAGTACCAGCGATGCCTGTGCTAAACATTGAGTGCTGTTCACAACGATTGAAAGATAAGTCTCATCAGTCTTGAAAGATCAAATCTGTATAGATCATTCTCTATGAGATTGATTTTCTGCATAGGTTTTGTTGAGTTCGCAGTGGCCAATAAGAAGGCCAGTAAGTATCCACGATTGGTTTCTTCCTAGTTGTAAACGCTCAAAGGTCTTTATTCCATGAGAAGCTTTTTATAAGATCCGCATTGCATGATCTTGACCATGAGTATTTACCCAAGAACGGTTGAGACTCTTATAATTGTCAATCATCAGTAAGTTAGCAATCTAATGATATAATGTACATCTGTGTGTAGGTAGGTACACATTACGCACATAGATTATGAAAACATATTGATTATTACCAATACATAAATAGTTTACTGGTTGTTAATTAATAGTTGTATTGAAAGTACCAACATTTGTTAATAACATTATAATTATGTAATAATTACTGAAATATGTGAGAAATTTCTAAATAATTTTCACTTATAAGAAAGGATATTTCAGGTAGAACAAAAGTAATTAGTGTACATTAGATCCATAATTAATACAATTTAAAAGGTTTGGGTTGGGTTCATTGGTCGTGTTCAGCAACAACTAAGTCCGTAGTAAACTAAATAAGTTACTAAATGTATCTAATTTTTTTTGAAAAGTCGGAACTAAACTTAATATACCCTGTGTACATAATATATACCGGGTATCCAAATCTTTTTGAAAGGAAAATGAAAGACAGAGAACATTTAAGAAAATTACATAGTCTGATGTACATCGTACTCAGTCCAGTTAAGTTATTAAATAAATGTTTTCAATTATTTACAATCTCATTGATCACGGATTTAAGATTGTAAATCATTACAAATCGATCAGAAATGGAGTGAAAAAAAACGTCAAAATTAGAAAAAATTTTGTTGTCTCCTATTTCGGTAAGAACTACTTTTCAGGCTAATTTGAACCTAGCGAAACCGATGCTATTGGTTAAAATACGGTACGATTAACAATTTTTAAGATATCAGATCCATAGTGCTAAAATTCAAAACTGTATGAATTGAGAAGCCGATATTTTGAAATTTATGTGTCGGACGTTAAAATGAATCTGATTTTCGTGCTGCTTGGGTCAAAGTTACCCTAGAAAATGATTATTATAAAAATCGAGGACATAAATTTTTTTCACTAATTTCGTATTTTTGCAAGGGGCACCCCTTAAAAAATCGTAAAAAATAGATAGAAATTTTTTGTCTCCGATTTTGATAACTACAACTTTCCAAGCTAATTTGGACCTGGCGAAAACGATACTGATGGTTAAAATACGATACGATTAACGGTTTTTAAGATATCAGATCCATAGTGCTTAAATTCAAAAATATATGATTTGAAAAGCCGATATTTTGAAATGTGTTGGTCAGACGTTAAAATAAACTTGATTTTCGTGCTGTTTGGGTTAAAATTACCCTAGAAAATGATTATTATTAAAATCGAGGACACAAATTTTTCTCACTTATTTCACATTTTTGCTAAGGGGTAACCCCTTAAAAAAATCGTAAAAATTAGAGAAAAATTTTTGATCTCCGATTTCGATAACAACAACTTTCTAAGCTAATTTGGATCTAGAAAAAACGATGGCATTGTTTAAAATACGATATGATAAACGGTTATCAAGATATCATGCCCATAGTGCCCTAAGAAGGGATCAACTTTTTCTGAGTAAATTGGCTAAGTTGACGTAGCTCCTGCGTAACGAATTTTTATTCTATTTAATATATCTGACACCACCCTGGATCCATTTTGACTAATGCATTGCGCAGTTTGCTGTACTGCAAAAGAATGCTGAGAGCCATATTTACACATATTTTCCATAAATCAGTTTGGAATTTCACAAGAATTTTGTTTGTCGCCGTGTTATTTGAGTGTTTAACTGAATTTAGTTTAGTTTGATTTATGTGGATGAAGGTAACTTAAAAATACTTTGTTTTATTTATTAAAAACAAATCTATTAACCTTTCAGATAAATCACATTTAATTTTGTAATCAACAAAAATGTTGGTATTTATTTTAATTAAAAAAAAAAGATTTAAAAATACAAAAATGATGTCATCCCATTTATTTTGGGTTTTAGCGAATCTCCTATAACAATGATATAGAGTTATTTGGTACTGTGCCGATGGCAAAACAATATTTTGGAAAATACTACTTTAGCAATCCTAAAAGAAATCATATTGGACACCAATTAAATTGAAAAGATAATATAGAAGTTTTTTTTAAAACACCCGCCATTATTGCACACGTAATAATATAATTAATTAAAATAATTAAATCCCACAGTCATTTTTAGAATACATTTATTTTTATTTTTTCCAACATACTTTACGCGATGTTTATTAAACTTAAAATGATTTTATTTTATTTATTTTTTCATAACTTGTTTTTTCTAAAACAATGCAAAAAAAAAAAAAAAAATTACAAAATAAAAAATTAAAAACCGTATTTCATAATACGAAGTAAATTATAAAAAAATTAAAAATCATATAAAAAAAAAACAAACCTAACCCAGTTTATGTTTTTTTTTATGTGAATAAAAAATATAATTAAATGTATCCGTAAATAATATAAATAAATTACCTTTTTTTAAAAATGTTGGTTCGTTCGTTCGAGGACCAAGTTACCAACCAACAACACACAACAAAAAGAGACACTGCACAGATATTTTTAGCTCTCATTAGCAGCTTACGTAATTTAAATTATAAACCAAAATATCTAACAAATATTAGTTAATTAGTTAATTATCTGTAACGATACTAAAGATATTAATAAATTCGTATTATTACCAATATCCAATATATTAAAATTATTTTAATAAATACTTTATTTTGCTTTATCGAACTTTATTTATAATTGACATGTTTCGATCTCGTTAGATCATCATTAGACTGCGATGATAACGGTCTGATAATGATCAAACGATCGAAACATATCACTTAAATGTAATAATATTAAATTAAAATCAGTGAATATAACAACTAACTGAGTTAATGGTTCAAATACAGAATTTATGATAACAAATTTCTTACAAAGGTTATTTATTTAAAAAAAAAGGACATTTTTTGTTCAATCGTTTGTGCTTGAAACCTATACTAGATATGAAAACAAGTTTCATACAAAAGTTGTTGGAAGTAATATTTTATGAAAAAATGTATTGATGTATTTCTTTCGTAATCATTATAGATAAAAATTATGCATGATGAAAGGTTTGGGGGTAGTTGCCTCGCTGCTGGATCGGTTTCTCACATCAGTGCCTAGGCAAGTGTCACTGTATGTACAAATTTTTCAGAAAGTTTCTTCCCCTAATAAAATGGGCATCGTTTGTTACGCTCCCCGCTTGGACTATATAATACTGACGACAAACGTCGATGAAGCATAATCGAAATGTGCACATGCATGTGGGTATGAAGAGTTTGGGATATCAGAAGATGTTGTCGAATTTAGAGCATATCGAATTCATCACTGTTTATAGTATGTACGTATGGCTGACTCAGAGCCAAAACAATTCGCCTATTTTTAAGTAGGTATTTCATAAATAATAATTAGTCACCAAAATGTATTGTATTATAAAAATGATAGACGTTGCTATTTAATTGCATTTACAAAAAGTTTTAGATTAGTGCGATTGTTTTGGATTTTATTTTCAATTCAAAATGAATCATCACACCGTCACCATGTACAATAGGCGTCAAAAGTTGATGTTTTTAAAAGTTTATAATTGATTTGTCTGCCTTATAGATTCGGTTTTTTAAAATATCATAAAAGCTTTATGATAAAAGCTAAACTTTAGATAAAAGTTGTTCATTATATATAATATATCATAACAACCTTTTTTCGAAACGTTTTCCCCGAAAACTGAATAAATAAGGTACAAATGAACTAAAAATTTTTTGAAAAATGAGCGATACTTTTGTGATTCTTTGTACATTGCAGCATGTATGTTGCAAGAATACATTTATTTATTTATTTCTATTCTATAAATGGGCATAACTTAAAGATTTTTCAAACACAAATAGACCGGCTGAAAAGGGCACATATGCTTGTTAAAGAAAATCAGCTGAATCTCGGAATGATAGATAATAAGATAATAGACCTTTTTTTGGCATTCTAAACACTTATCAAAAGTCTCATTTAATCACGCATTCGCGTGAATATATTAAATAGTAAATGTATCTCGTTTGCTATGCGTCAAATTACGTTTAGAGGAAACTTGTACAGCATAAAGTTCTCTATAATTTATGGCCTGTTCATTTTTTTAATTGACAAACTGCCATCGTTGGTAATCGAACTAGCAACCTCCCAGTTCCGAGCAAAACGTCTTCAACAGTTCAGTCACTCGTATTGTTTGACATAAAGATTCCACCATTTTATTATAAACATAAACGCAATGGTTATAAATAATGATATTAAAAATACAAGTAACCATAAATAGTTTTACCTATTTCATTTAAAATGTAAACTATGTATACATTATCTATGGTTGTTACTACGTTCCTATGGGCAGTTCAATTTGCAATTTATCTGTGTGTGAGTAGTTCGTTTACATTGTATGTGTATGTGTGTGCGTGTGTGTGTGTGTGTGTGTGTTTGTATTAATAATGAGATTGTGTAAAAAGTGAAAATATTTTAATTTTATACAAACATAAATAATTCAGTTAGTATTTTTTTTCGCTTTAACTACATAAATAGAAGTTCATAATATACTGAGGGTTTTTCAAATATCAAAGGTAGAATTAAATATATAAGTCTATTGACAGAGTGCAGAGTATATTATGGTGAATGGGATTAACCGAATCGACTGCAGCGCACGCTCTGGTCAATAATAGCATTAATTTTTATAAATATTTATAAAAAAAATGTTAAACTACATAACTATATAAATTAACTAATTAAAATAATTTTTGTATCACAGACAGTAGAATTACATAGAAACTAAATTATACTCTTTGGACCCATTCCTACGAATGGTTTAAATAATTCCAGTAAATCTTTGTTTACAAAACAATCCAATTGTTGGGTTATGTGAATCGTTTGAGATTGAAATAATATACATTATAATATATTGATAAAATGTATTTTATTTTTATTAAAATGTGTGTTTGTTATACTAGACTTTTTTTAAACACACTACATAATATTTATTAGCCCCTTTCAGATGTATGGTATCCCACTTATATTTTTTTAGTGATTTTTATATCTTTAATTTATAAAAATTTGCTATTCCTTCAATTAGGCTATAGAACATTATTAAATGCGGTCGTCAGATGTCGTTTTCGTCGTACACCCTACCCATATGATTTAACAAACTGCCTGTAGAAACTTCCATGTAACACATACTCAAGTCAGTTTTAGCTCGTATATATTTAATTATATTAAATATAGGATACCTACCTATGTGTTGGTTGTTGTTTCTATTATACAATTTATACACAACATAGTGCATAGTCATAGTCTAAGTGGTACTGTTTCAATATTACGCTAATTTCGTTTTTACATATTTATGAATTTAATATTTCTATTCTTATATAATACTAAATAATAATCATTTATCATTCTTTATTATTATTATATTTTTATTTTATTATTCAGATTTTTAAAATAATAATATTATTGTTTTTTTTTTGTCTCTATGGACGGAACGAGGGACAAGCGGCTATGGTACACTGATCTATATATATTTTTTTATATTTATGTTTGTTTTAAAATGTGATGATGTCAGATAAATACTGACAGAACATCGCGCATATCATCATGCATCATGCATCAGAAAATCTCTCATGCAATCCAAGAATCACATAATACTTGGTATATATTAGTATTGCGCAAAACCGTCTCATAGAAATGAAATAATTAAATAATGTATTTATCTTGGGTAATTATCATGTGGCGATTATGTTTTGTGATTATAATACTAGTATCTACCATATCCGTGTAGGTGGACTCTCTAGCAGGCTACATTTAAATGAAAATTCGTTACGCAATAGCTGTGCGCCAACTGGGTGAATTTCCTTCTGAATAAATACATCACTTCTCTTTTGGGAAATAGATCTTCTTGATTTACTTGTATGGTATTAATGTTCATGGCAACCTGTGACCGACCGCTAAAGTGGCTACGGACACATATATATGTAAACAAATAAATATATTTTCCATTTATTTAAGATCATAATTTTAGCACGATCAAATGAAATTTCATATCTGACATGCTTTTGGTATTTGAAAAGGTATTTGCAAGTTAAAGCGTAGAATCGGTCAAAGGCTACGGGGGAGGCTTGGAGAAAAATGAAAATAGAAAATGTAGAATTCTCTCTTTTACTATTTAAAAAAATCGAAAAATGTACTAAAGTAGAAAATCAACTTTACTAATAATTCATTACTAATGTGATTTTAGGTTACAATTAATCAAAATACCTAAAATAAGAGATCATCTGTCTTTAACTGTTGTAAATCGAAAAGCAGTAACATGTGATTTACTGCCTTGATACTCTGTAAAACATGAACTACTGCTTTTTTTCCACTGTTTTTATTATTCAAAGTCAAAGGTAAAACGCAGTAATGCTGTGCTAGAAATAAGTAAGGTTAGAAATATGTAAATCGTTCAAAGTTTACATTTAAAGTTTACAAAGTGTAGGTACAAACTATGTTTTGATCATAAAATAAATATTATTTGTTAAAATTTTTCTTTTAAACATACATTTTGGACAAACTTTAATATTTGAACAAACTATATAACAGGTAATAAAGAGTAAAAAAGCAGTACTTATATCTTTTTTTAGTGAATAAAAGCAGTACAGTTTGAAAAGTACTGCTTTTTTTGCTTTAAGAAAATGAATTTACACCTTTTATATTTAGGAAATGGAACCAATTTGAAATGTTTGACAAACTTAAAAAATTTGTATCTTATTGAAATAATATTTTTAATGATTCATTTTATAATTGGTGTGTAGAGAATCATCGGAAGAATCTATTAGCATCAAAATTAATAAAAGGCAATAAATGAAGTTTACCCCCCTTTTACATAGGCACGGCAGTGTAACTAGGTAACTTTTTCCTCTATCTTTCTGTATCTAAAAAAACGGAACTATTACAACACTGTTGAGGAGTTATTGGAATTTCCAAAAAAATTTATCGAATACAAAAAATTAATTTTAAAAGTTATGAAATATTTATTTAAATATTGTATATTGAGAGACTGCATTCTCGTAATGACTTCTAGGCCTTAAACTCCTCCTTTTGACATACTTTAATAAACGACAAATTATTATTGAATGACCGACCGGTCATTCCATGTTTTTTTTTGTTCAGAGTCTTCAGTGCAATCTTCTCCATAATATTTTGTGAATGTTGTTCATTGGTTCAAGACATCAGCAATCCAAACCATTCCGTTTCTTATTTGTGTGACCGCAATCAACTTTCCTCCGCACAGCAGTGATAGAGAGAGAGATATAATCGTTTAAGCTAATTTAAATAAGCTAAAAATGAAAAAGATTGTGTGTGCTTCAGGCCAATTAAATAATATTAAATAATTGTTGGTTGATAAGACAAACAATTTGTATGTTCAACAGCGACATTCATTTCTATGTAAATTTTTACATTGTAAGTGTGTGAGTAGGTAAGATTCATCATATGTATGTAAATATAATTTTATTGAATGTTCTCTGTGCTCTGACTGTGCGATGTCCGATCCAAAAATAAATCGACTGATGGAGTTCGGACTCAGTGGATTTAGAAATGGAACTGTTCTCTTCTTATGCACGTTTATATTAATTTGGAAGCGCAGATTATAACATATATAAAATATTTAATCGAGGTTGCAAATAGCTAATAATCGTATTAAAATCATAACAGAGATGCACCCATATGTTATTAACTTAAAGCGTAACCTTTCCAAGTGGCCGAGCGGTTTAAAGCGTTATGTCTGCGCAGTATGCCTACTTGGAAACTGGGTGGTTATGGGTTCGAATCCCGACATCGGCAGTTTGTCAATTATTAAGAAATAAAAAAGGGGCGGTTAATTGACTAAACTGTCAGCATATGGACAAGAACGAAGTAACCGGCTATGCTTGAGAAGGTTTTCTGCAGTTTCCTTCACGAACTCCAGATGAATATCGGCATAGTTCCTATCATTGTCGGCTACACAAAAATTCCTTTCACTCCACTCACATCCTCACATCCTTAGGCATCACAATAGACCTTATGGGCGAAGTGTAGCCCGTTAAGGGCAGCCTCTACAATCTATCTATCTATCTATCTAACTTAAAGAGTAAGATAGATATAATGTAATAAAAATTAATTTAGAACTAAGTTAAAATAATAACTAAACAGTTTATGAAAAAAAGGTACAAAGAAAACTTGTTTATTTCAGAAAAAGGAACATTTTATGTCCTTAGAATTTTGTTATATCTCTTGTGATTTCAAAGATACGGATAGTTTCCCCCCTGGCGAGGAAAATCACGTTCTGATTTTGTCCGTACATGAACTAGACCTTACTTTTTAGCTTTAGAACACAAACACACAGACGGACAGATAGAGACATGACGTACCGCGGGATTACTGGATTTACTGACGACTTTTCAACGGGATTTAGCTAGATATTTTTATTTAAAAAAAAAAAAAAACATTGCTTTTGTATACATTTTTCAATTTCAAGGTAAATTGAATTGAATTGATTGAATAAAAAAAAAAATGATTAAAGTTGCGTGTGTTCAGATATTAAGAGGATATTTCAAATATTTGTCGTAGGTACTCTTATTAATTTAAATAAATGCAATTTAGAAGCAGATCGTACCCTTGAAACTTTCATTTTAGATATATTTTATCTATATTTAGAGATAGTATGTACTAAATCTAAATTGCTTCTAACGAAAGTGTATAAGAATGCTTCGAGCACCGGATATTCTATCTAAATTGTAGGGTCAGGTATCAGCGATATCTATACGAATATTATTAACAGATAACGTTTTTGTGAGGTAATCTCTGAAACTACTCGTCCGTTTTTGACAAATCTTTCACTGATAGAAAGTGTGTCCACCGGTACAGTCTTGGACTAAAATTATGGCTTATTATGCTATACACTCCACAACTTTTTGATAATATTATATCAAGACAAGTACCTTAATGCTGATATTTCTATAGAAACTATAAACAATATTAATGATCTAGCGATAAGCGTTAAAACGTTATATTCATATACAATGTTAAATTCCCATTTAAAACACGAAAGCCGATGATTGCCGATTGTCACATCATCACATGTATAATGTCAAATTTCAATTCACACTCCCCATATAAATTTTTCGTATAGTCTCGCTATAGAGTTTTCACATCAAAAATACAATTTCACTTGTAAATAATGTTATATTACATGCGGATTTGAATGGAAGAATTAAACAGATTTTTAATAATACCATACACAAGAGTTAGTTAATTTACATATCTATATACATCAAAATAAGTATATTATAATAATTGGTATCGATATAAATCTATTTTTGTTAAGAACATGTATGAAAGAATTAACTTTTTCCGTATAGACAAACACTTAAATATTTCGCACATTAAGGACGTTGGATCACTACGTAAAAAAATTTATTTAAAATCCAATTAAATATTGTTGATATTAACATTAACAAGAAAAAATTTGTAGCGAGCTACACTTAACTTGAACATATATCCTGCCCAACTGCTTGGATTGTTGTTTTGACCCCTGTTTTCATCCATCGTAAGAAATCGGCGTAGAAAATCGGTTGGATTATCTCCTTAAAACGGCACAAACGGAAATTATTCTCATTTTTTCGTGATCAGCATTTAAATATTGCGGCGCCCATCTTGTACAAAGAGTTCTTCGTATAAAATGGGTCGTACCTTTTCTTTTGAAATGCCTACAACCTTATCTATCTCATATACCTTTAATCGTTTAAATTCAGCTGCCCCACATTTCACGGCTGTATAAAACAAACTATTTATCTGATCGAATTCACATTTGGTATTTACTTTTGCAACATGAGTGCCAACATACCAAAACAGTAATTTCATTTCTAACAGCGCCATCTGTGGGTTAGATAGATATCTTTTTACCTTACTCCCACAATGGATTCGCTACGATGAAATGAGCTATATCTAAACTTAGGGTTATATTATACTAGCGGAGGTGATTAGTGTTTCACCTTTATTTAACATTTAAGTAATTTGTCTGAACATCATTTTGACATCAATATTGTTATATGAAAAATCATAACCATGTTGGCTGAAGATCGAATCCTCAACCTCTTAGTTCCCAGGTCAGAGCTATACTACAAACTTAGACACAAAATGCTATAAACAATTCGCTATAGCTATAAGGATAGATTGTTTTTGAAATGAAAATGAACGTACCAGACCCAACACCCTCATACATTTCGTACATTAAAGTGAATGTACTTTATAGTATACGAACGTGAAATCATTCAAATATTTATGATGTGAAGATGAATTCGTAATAGAATTGTAAATAAGATCTCTTGTATTACAAGTACAATACACATACTGATTATTTTGTATTTTAATACAATCAGTCAACCATTAAATCGGCCACAAATTTTAATCATTCGCTATAACAATCAAATATATCAAAATTTTTTTCTGGAAAATTTACGAACAATACAATATTGTAAGAATATGTTGTTTAACAACAATGTAAACAGAATTGTATTTGTAATAATCATTTCATTAATATTAATTACCAACGAAATATACCCGCGTCTTCACCACATTATTCGGAAATTAGGTACGTCATAATTAGGTACTCCATGTTTCTGATAAAAGAAGACTATTAGAATTACAAGTCACATTATCAATTTGGGCTCGTGAACTTTGTATATTAAATGGATAAACCTGACCTGGTCTTTGATAAATTCCACTACCTTTGATTCTAATTTAAATAATGGATTTAATGCACCAGTCTTTCAAACTCTAATTTTAACACGAAGAAGTTACGCTGGTTTTGTTCTAACATGATCAAATGTAGAATCATTGGTTTTAGATGCAATATATAATTTTTCTCTAATACTATATCATCCTAATTAAACTTTTGTGTCTTAACAGTAGTGTTGACCGTATTTAATATTTTTTTTAATAAACTATTTAAATAGAAGTATAACTTTTTACGTGCGTACATAAGTACACACACACACTTTCATTTACATACAAACATATAAATTAATAAATACTTGGATTGGTATTTCTGGTAACGCGTTCATATGCTCAAGAAATTCATTATACCGTACGTGTTGGAAAGCATTGCTAATAGAGAATCAGTGTTAAATATTATTTACTGCACTACATCTATTAAAATACATTCAATAGGAATATTGTGTAGTGCATCTATCACTGTCCATATGCAGCGCACCATGATACGATGCACTCTGTTACACCCAAGTGATATGTACATCACTGTCTGTACACAGTGAGCCATAATGTGGACTCCTTTGTTCCATGGAAACTGCACTTTACAAATGTCTGTAAGTTTGGGTGTAACAAAGTGCACCGTATCATGGTGCGCTGTACATGGACAGCGATAGATACTTACATTGTTTTCAGATTGGATGTAATTTAAAAAAACACGCTGTATACAATTGTGGGTAATATCGTATGTGTTTTTTATAAGATTCACAGTACTTTTTATTTAATTCGAACACATTTTTATTGTATTTGTCATTTTATTTATTTTAAAAAAAAAACATAAAATAAAAACCGTTCCATTATTATTTTTTCAAATGTAAATTGAATAAATAACACTCATTGAAATGCGAATACATGGTGTGGCATTGTGTGCTCAGAGTTAGAGCGTGCTAAGGTAATCATCATCTTGAGGTAGAAATGTGAGATTATTTATTGTGATAAGAAAACAACTGTTAACCAAACTATGTTGTTGTTGTTGTTGTTGTTGCAGTTGATGTCATTATTATATTATTTTGTCAAAAGGTGAATAATCTTGTTGAGAAAATTTAATTAAATAAATATTTAGAAAAATTATTATTATTACAACAACAAAAAATTCGTTACGCAGGAGCTGCTTCAACTTAGCGAATTTCCTTAAAATACATAAATCAATTTCTAGCGGTCACAATTTTAGTCTGATCAAAATGATGATGATGTCGTATATGATTTTAGTATTTGCATGGCCAATTTTATTAATAAATGTCATACGTGAAGGGGAAATGGGGGCATAATGAAAGAAGAAAACACAAAATACAAAATATCTCTTTTAATATTAGAACAATCAAAAAATGCGTAAGGAATAAAGTTGTAGAAAATCATGTTTGCTACAATTCATCACCTTATCATTTTTGCTTAAACTCTAATGTGTACAGAGATAGTGAGGAATTTAGTTTTCAATCTTAAACCGTCAATATTTCTGTAAATATTAGTGTAACAGAAAAAATGATAAGAAACATAATTACAGTAAAACTAAGTACCTACAACTTTACTTCTTATAAATTTTTCAATTTTTCGAATATTAAGGGAGATATGTCAAATTTTGTGTTTCCCCCTCCCTCTAAACCCCCCTTTCCCCTCGTTCGATTTTATCCATTAACGAACTTGACCATTTGAATACCAAAAGCGCCTCAAATACCAAATTTCATTCCGATAAAATGAAAACTATGACCACTAGAGTGATTACAGACACATATGGACATATATATATATATGTCCATAGATATATATATATAAATTTTACAGATGGTGATTTTTGACATCTACCAGGTAGGATCGATGGACATTTGAAGAAATTTTTGCGAAATTTTAACTTCGGTACGGGACCAATAGCTCTATTTCCTTTCAGGAAATTCGCTAAAATGTAATAGTAATTGTCTAATCCGACCAAAAACATTAATGTGAGAGAGGTCCAGGTTTTCTCATATAAAAAGTAATTAATTCCCAGTAGGCAAGAACAAAAATGTTTGCCTTCAAAAGTAGTAAAATCTATGTAAGAACCGAGGTTTTTAAACAAAAGTGAGAAAATGATTGGTATATATTTATTGGATAAGTTTCTTAGGTGCAGGGTATTTCATATTTTATTAGTTTATTTCATTGTATATTAAATGTTCTAAAATCTGACCACTTGCCAAGTTAAATATGAAGACTCTGCACTTGAGAAATTTACCCAATAAATATATACCAATCATTTTTTATTAAAAAAAAAAATTAAAAATCTATCCACGAACTAATCTCATTAATGCGTATACCCAATTATAGAATAATAATCCCAATATATATTTTAGATAGATAGGTATAAATATTATTTAATTAATTATGGGATTAATGTATCCAATACTTCAACACAATTAATTTTAAATTAATATTAATAATAGGTTCATTCAAAGCGCTCAGCAGGAGTTAATCGAAGCGCGCATAGTAAGTTTCAATCAAACAATTTGTGGTTTAGATTCTTTTACAATATTAGTTGAATAAATATTTTTGTACCGTTAGATTTATGATTAATAATCTCGTCAATAATATTCGCTTATGATAATTTGACATAACAGCAACACAACGAAACTAGTTGTGTTTTTAGTGAATTATCGAAGAAAATTGTAGTAGCTATTGATTTTATATCGATAACGATACATCATCGATGGTTTTGTATCTAACCTACCTAAGTAGATATCGAAAATCAAATTTTATGTTGATCGCAATGAAATTTGATATTTGACGTGTGTTTCGTATTTGAAGGTACAAGTTCGTTTATTGGAGGTCTTAGAGGGGAGGGGAAACATAAAATCTTGAATATTAGCAAAATGAAAAAATTTATAATAAGAAAAGTTGCAGTCAATAAATTTTACTACAATTCATTACCTGATCATATTTTCTGTAAAACTAATATCTACAGAAATATTTACATTTTAAATAATATTACAAATGCATCACCATGGTAACTTGATTTGAGAGTCATTCAAATTGATCAGGCAATTAACTGTAGTAAAGTTGATTTTCAACAATTTGATTATTTGATTATTATTATCATTTGGTTTGGTGGCATGCACTTAAAGTGATAATGCCACGCGGGCTCCTTAGACCCAGTCCGATGCTGCTTTTTACCAACAAAGTTTTTTAACCAGAGACTTATAATAAAGTGTTGCATAGACGTCTTTGTATACCAAATAGATCTTCTAATGATACGAACTCATTGTTAAATAAACCAATCATATTTATTCATCAATGGAATTTGCATACAGATTTGCATGTATCAATGGAAACGGAATTAGCATATAATGTTAAAAAAACGGAATAATAAATAATATTCAAACAAAACACCACACAACTTTAAATTACAGAAAAATGTTATGCAAATATTCGTATTTCTAAATGTGGGCGGAGAATGGAGATGAATAGATTTTTCAAGATATTCTTTTATTTATTTTAACACTATTGCAGGCAGCATTATATTATTTGTATATTAAACTTATATATATTGATAAATCTGATGTGGTCTTGATCAATTTCACTAACTCTGATTCTAATGTAAATAATGGATTTAATACACCAGTCTTTCAAACTCTAATTTGAACGGTGAAGAAGTGACACTGATTTACCATAATAAAATATAGAATCATTGGTTTTAGATACAATATATAATTTTTCCATTGTAGTTTTTCACTACTATATCATTTTAATTAAACTTTTGTGTCTTGGCAGTAGTATTGACCTTATTTAATATTATTGAATAAATTATTTAAAAAGAAGTATAACTTCTTATGTGCGTACATAAGTACAGAAACACTCTTATTTAAATTTTATTAACAAACTGCCACGAATCGAACTCGCATCCTTCCAGTTCCAAGCAGTTCGTCTATCTTTGACAACCCAGCCCTTAGACTATAGGTTATAGCTCTTAGACTATAAATTCATGAATACAATTATATATTTTGAACAACAACATACCAGTGAACCAATTATATAACTCATTATACACATATATAATATACTTTCAGACTCACAGACACTTAATAAATAAATTACTATGGTTATTGTAATTTTATTATTAAAAAAAAAAAAAAAAAAAAGAATTAAAAATGGAATTTAACTTGTGTTGTTCTGAATCCAAAGAAAGTGAATAAAAAAACATTGTAAAGTATTTGAAATAAATATAATGTAATTAAATTGTTGTATATGTAACAAACCTATTAATACAAATATGTTAGAAAAACATTATTTATGGTGTGAATAGCTCACTAACATGTGCAACCTCTATGCGCGTACACATGTTAAACATTGGGGGGGGGGTGGTATTCGTTTTGAATGATTACACCAAGCCGTCAGCTTGGCCAAGCGTTGTTTTGAGTGAAAATTACTAGATTTCTAGTGTACTAGCACTGACTTGCTATCATAGTTTGAAAAACTAGCCTCGTGTATTCCGGACAATACATACAAAATCTTATTAGAAAATAACCTACATTACTAACATACTTTATCAAACTGTCATCTTAGGGGGGGGGGGTTTTGTTTTGATTTGAGGAGCTTTTGAAGTCACTCAAACAAACATTCTATGACTTGTGAAACGGCTAAACTTTTTACATCCGCCATATTTAATATCGTTGGAATCAACGCTTATACGTATTCATAATGCCAACAGAAAACGTCAATAATTTGCGCTTAAAAGCGTGTAAGCGTCCAAAGAGAATACATCCAAAGTCTTTATGGATAGAGGTACAACAAAAACATAATATTCTCCTCTATGGTGGTGGTATGGTATGGTCTGGTATGCAGGCAGCAATATGTGCTGTTATTTGTTAATACGTTCGTTCATATATTCATAGGTACAAAGTAATCATTATCTCTCACCCGTGCGAATTATTTTCTCTTTTGTTTTGGTTATTTTTTTTAATGAATAACTAACTTTATAATGAATCTTTTGTCTAAACAATTATTTGAAAAATGTGTTATTTTGAATATATGGTTATGGTTTCACTTTGACAGATCATTTATTTATTGTTCATATGTTTTTGATCATTCATAGATGTTATATTTATTACATAGATGTCTGTAGTTATGTCTAGATAGTTTACAACAACTGGACGTAATGATGATATAAGTCTTAGTAAATAAGTGTCCATATTTTAGGCTGAACTGTATGCCATAAATAGATGTATTAAGTTCACCTTAAACAAGCTCCAAAATTGTCCTGGAGTGTATCGAGTTAAAAAATCTACATTCCTGGATTTGCAGGAATCGATGACAACGAGAAGGCTGATGACTTAGGCAGAATGGATGCCAGTGCTCTAGTAAACAGCCCAGACCCGTTTCTCGGAGTGCCGAAAAGCACAATAAAATATAAAATAGAAGGATGAATGGTACAAGAGTCCAACGGTTCTTGGGTAAATACTCATGGTCAAGATCATGCAATGACTCTTATAAAACACTTCTTCTGGATAAACGCCTCCGAGCGAATCAAACAGAAAGTTAACGATCTAGATATCAGTGTAAACATTTGTGATTCTTATCATTAACAGCTAATGATACAGATTTTAGTGAAATAATAAAATTGAAAGTTTTTTTTTTTTTTTGTAAATTTTATTCTTATTATTTTAAATTATTATTAAACAGGCGTGGTGCGATTTGTTGTTTGAAAACAGAGTGAAAAAAAAAAATGTGGGAATAGAATTTGAAATATTTGACATAGAATTATAAATACCATACACACGTCATGTTACATATCTACTCTATAGTCTATGTACCATATCTACTCTATGGCATCTACTACGTTTCCATTTTGTTTTCGTTGAATACTTTTAATAATAAAAAAACCATTCGATTACATAATTTTTTGATAATACCTACAATTAATTATTTTTATTGATTGTAATCAAATCAATGAATCTTTTTCGTTAAAATATTCATAGTATACCACACTGGTAACTCTGATTACGTAAATAATAACCGGTTACGTTGGTACCTGTAATAAATGAGTGTGTTTTTTTAACATAACTTTGTGTGATATTTTGAATAAAATTTATTCTAATTGATTAGATATTTCAACTATATAAATTAATTGATTTTATTTGTTAAATAATGTATTTGTTAGACCAGTTATTAGATCTCATTCAAAAACTGTCAAGTATCTGGAAATGTTTACTTTGTTGCTACAGTATGTCAAAAATTGTTCATTTCATTTTTATTTCTGATGAAGAAACTGTGTTCCGAAACTATAGTCAAATATAATGATTTTATGAAAATTTCAAATATTTGTTTTATTTAATAACAATTTTATTCATTGACATAAAATAAAAAATTATTTTTTATTCTAAAATAAATAATCGATCGGTAGCTTTTACTTTTTTGCAATTCATATTTTCTACTTGCATTTTTTTCTGATTACATCATCAACTCATAGAGTTATGAATGAATATTTTCGTTTTTTTTTATTATTCTGCATATTTTATATATTTATTAAATTAATAAATAAATAATTTATCGCTTATGTTATGTTGTGGAATCGGTAAGGAAATAAATGGTTGAATGCTTTTAATAATAATAAAAAAGTATAAAAATAAAAACTAAAACATTCTATAAAATTGAATTACGATGTATGACGTAACAGTATTTCCTCTTTATGCGAAAAAAAACAAAACCAGACGATTGAACAAATCGGAAACATCTTTTAATAAATATTCTAAATTGTAATCATATTCTTGTGGTTCTTTGAGGTTTATGTTTTAATAATGGTTGGTTAAATTCAATGAAGAGTTTAATGTACGTTTTCATAAAAGTCACTTGATATTTAATTTCCCGGTGAAATCGAAATTTTGCCGATATTCATTTGGAGTTCGTGATGGAAACTGTAGAAAACCTTTCCAAGCATAGCCGGTTACTTCGTTCTTGTCCATAAGCAGACAGTTTAGTCAATTAACCGCCATTCTTTTCTTAATAATGTACAAACTGCCGATGTCGGGATGCGAACCCATAATCTCCCAGTTCAAAGTACACATAACGCCTTAGACGCTCGGCTACTTGGCTGGTTTATTAATTACATACCTCTGCAATGTATAATGGGTGTCTAATATTGATTAAGAAGTAAGTTTTTAAGATTTTATAATTGATTAGTGATTTGCTTTTCGAAAAAATGCTTCAAATGAAAACCGAATCAATGCAGCACAATTCAATTATAAAATTTTAAAAACTAACAGCAGCCTTTGACGCCTATTGTGCCTGTTGTACCTAAAAGTAGCCATCTATTACTTTAGGTTATTTTTTTTCTACATATTTGCCAAGTTTCGTCAAAATCCGTTCAGTAGTGTAGCAACATTTATAGCAACTTAGATTTGTGTACCCGTGTGAAGCCGGGATTGGAGTGAGCTAGTAAAGAATAAATAAACAATATTAAAAAAACCATATGTTCTTTACAACAGAGGTGGGCAGGAGTTGACTCCGCCAAGCTCTGAGTGAGAGGTAGGGAAGAGAGATAGAGTTAATACAGGGTAACCTACCAATTATTAATATTTTCTTTTTTTAATTAAAACATTTTCTGAAAAAAATATAATAATACCAAATCTTTTTTATGGTCACTATTGTACAAAGTAAATAATACATACAATCATTCAATACTCTGGAATTTTGGGCTGGTAATTTGGGTCGTAAAATGTACCTTTTTAGTATATATCATATTTGTGTATGAATAAAATAAAAATATATAAAAAATATATATAAATCTTTTGAACCTTTAAGTTTACCGCTGGACCATTGTAATAAAAGAAGGAAATTTTTGCAAAGGATAATTTAAATAGAAATATAGTTTTGGAAATTCCAAATAATTTGTCTAAATATTTTACTATTCATATCCGAGAACTAATAAAGAATTATTTACCTGATTTAATTATTTTTTCTTCGTATGGAGTATGCTCAGTATAGTGTCATGGGAATTTGATGAATTAAGTTAAATTTTACATAAAGTGGGAATTTGAGTTCATCGAGTTAGTCTACTTTGAATTGAAAAAGTGAAAAGTACTTTTTGTAGTAGTGGAAATTATTTTTCGCATAATTTGTTTTTCAAAAAAAATAAAATATTGACTATACTATAGACTATACTATATAATTATTGGGCAATAATCGGTAGGACAACCTGTATTAAAACATCGTTCCGTCTTGCTTCAAAACATACCTTCTTTACTTACTCTCACCCAGCTTATGGAGAGCCCGTAAGGCTCAGACGAGCTGTCTGTGCCCACCTCTGCTTTACAATACAAAACATTTACTTAATTATATTATGTATTAAAATGGGAATCATAAATGAATTTTAAAGGACACTTTGGGCAGTAGGCACCTAATTATATTGGATAGTAATTAAATTCTATTGTTTGCATTGAAATTAGTGTAACACTTTCGTTTTCACAATTCATTCATTCATTCTCATTCATTCATTAGAGTTGATGGACACCCAAGGTTGAGTACACTTCCAAATTGTACCAACTGATGTTGTTGCAAAGATTTCTGTGATAAAATTGTAGTAAAATGGATGCATTTAATCTTTGTACAGGATATAAAGATTATTTCAATTGGTAAAATTATCGACTATCCGATGAAAACCTCTGTAAAATCGGTTCATCCAAACTCTCACATTTATAATATTGATTCGGATTGAAAAATTTTGAAAAATTTGTTATATTTATTAGCAAAAATTTTTATTGGAAAATCAATACTAATTTTCATGCATTTTGTTTCAGATTGTCAGAATTCAAATTCTCAATGAAATCGCAAAATAGGTGATTTTTTTGGTCAAACAACTTTGTGGATTTTTTTCACAAAAACCCCAAAAAAAAAAATTTCGACTATACAACAAAATGGGATTGAGTTATCGATGGTCAAAAGGACGTATATTAATTATAAATATATGGCTGTGTTTTGTTATAATCAATAATGTTCGAGCACATGTCTCATTAACATTTCCACCAGCTAGAAAATATGATCTGGATTTTCTAGATAATTCTAGAACACCGCCACCATGTGGTATGCCAAAAGGTATGTATTGATTAGATATTAAATAATTCAATTAGTGGAGTGAGTGAGAATATGATTGAATGTTACTTAAGGTAGTTGTCGTGATATAATATTGTCAAACAGTTGTGGAGCGTATGCGTGTATAGTAAGAGTGAAGGAACGTATAGCATAATAAGCCATAATTTTAGTCCCAGACTGTACCGGTAGAAGTGTTACACATACGATACTTGTCTATATGTATATACAAATACTACCTAACATTTATATAAGTTGCAATCCGGCAAAGTCACTTCTATTCCGCCAGTTGATATACTGTTTGTTTACATACATGTACTCGAACGAGTGACGTACAGTGTTGTCAAGTTGTATCTGTTCAGCATGCTGACACGTATATTTATTTATAATATGCTTCACTTTGCGTTGTTATAACTAAACAATGAGAGGGACAAATACGTTTCATTTTAAACACGCAGAACAAATCCAATAATAACAGAATACAATTTAAAACTTATGTTTGAAGTTATACTTCTTTGGGCCCCTCACCTGAAAACATGCGCTCGTATAAATAATTGATATAACTTGATATTAATTAATATTTTGATTGGAACATTACCAATCTGTTATAATTATAAAGTATTTTTTGTATTCTTTAATGAATTTTCTAATTAATATAAATTAATAAAAAATATAAAAAAAAAACTAGTTAACTCTAAGATATCTTTAATTATTTTGTAAAATTATAGAAAGAAAATATATAAAAAAATATATTAATTTAGAAAGTTTTTAGATACGTATTTGATCAATATCGATCCGATATCTATCTACAGATGTAGATAGATAGATAGATAGGAGAAAATCAAACACCTTTAAATATGGTTATTAGAAAAGGATATCCGTTTACTTAATTGAAATGTATATAATTGTACTTATTAAGTTATTATCGTTATTTTATATTAATTTTTTTGTTTGTATTTTGTAAATATAATTATAAATACTGTTGATTTATTGCATATAATGCATCATTTACCGGATAACTTAAACGAAAAAAACATGTTTATATATAATTTTCCTTTCTTTATTGTATCAGCATAACTAGCTAATCCGCCCCGGTTTCACACGGGTAGATAGTTTTTAACATGCTTTTATTAGCTTGACTTGTAAGATTTAATATAATCAAATTTAGAGTTAAAAAAACTAAAAAAAAACAGCTTTTATGAACTATAAAATGCAAAATAATTTAAAATAGAATAAAGAGATTTACAACAAAATTATCCTTAATGTAAACATAATCATGGGGTGCTCTCTACTTACGTCTTTTGTTTACATTAAACTTAATTTTGTTGTCAATCTCTTTATTCTATTTTCTAGCATGTTTTTTAATTTTTTTAAACTCTATTGAATTGATCGGCAAATACTTGAGGAGAAAGGAACAATTGCATTAATTGTTTTATATGTTGGTTTGGCACCTAAAAATGATAAAATCACTAACTACTACTAAATTCGCCCTTGCGTCTACGAGACCAGAACAAAACTGGCCACTTTTCAATGTTTTAAATACTCGAAAAATAACTAGAATTGATCAATTTTACAAAAAAAATTTTTATACTAAATACAGTGTGTTCTTTTGAAGAGTTTCCACCTAAACATTGTTAATTTTACAGCTTCGGTTGATTTATGAGAGATAAAATTTCAAGATAAAATTTTTTGCCATACAAATATGATGGGCATTTCACTTTGCTTTTATGAACTAAAACCGCTTACCCTTGTTTGACCATAAAAACAATATTTGCATTACTTTTTTGCTTTTGGAATAGAAATCATAATATGACTATTTGTAGTGATTTGATTTGAAAGTCGATTTATTCTTGGCGCAACTGTTATAGAAACATACACAAGAAAATAATATCAAGTGCGTCACAGCCATAAGACCTCTATGTACATACTACGTTGTGTTTAAATATAAAACCTGATATAAGAAAAATCGAAATAATTAACAAGAAAATATTGCAGATACCACGCGAGTGTGATTTTCCCGTTTCAAAATCTGAGGATTTTCAAATCCATTCGCATGTTCAAGGGCATGAGCTTGTAAGCCAAAATATGAACTCCATGACGGAGATCATATTTATGGTGATATACACGTTCGGAAAGCATTTGTGACGATTGTAAGCCGGCGAACAGTCCAAATGCTTTCTATATCAACATAAATATGATCTTCGTCGTGGACACAAAATCATTAGCTACATTTTGAATGAATAAGCTACGTATAAATGAATTGAGGTAAATAAGAGTTAATAAAAATTATGGTAAATAAGTAAATATAATTGATAGGTGAGACGAATGTAATTATATTCAAGAATCAGTCGTAAATAAATAAATTATTAAATTTTTTTTAAAACAATCACATTTACAGAATTACAGATGTTGTCAGGGTCATAATCATATTATTATTAGCCATTTGGAATTTTTTTTTTTCATATATAAAAATCCGTAATCAATGTTTTTGCTGGTATTTTTTTTTTTCAATCATTATTTTATTATTTATTAATAATTTTTATTATTTCATAATTTTTATTACTTATTTTAATAAAAATAAGTGGTGATGATATAGGTAGTAAGCATGGGGCAAAAAAATATTTAATTTAATTACACGAACATCGAATTTTTGTTTATAGTAATACTGTACTGTACAGAATGTACAAAGAAATGGGGTCTACTAAAAATTACTTACAGATTTACTTTGTGAAACATTGTTAATATGTCAAAATAAAACAAAATGAAGCCTTTGGTCGCGTAAATTTCAGAGCTATTTATTTTTGGTTGACATATGTTTCAGTCGATTGTATGATCCATTTATCAAACAACATTTGTATTGTTAAAAATTTCTTCTACTAAAAATTACTTACAGATTTACTTTGTGAAACATTGTTAATATGTCAAAATAAAACAAAATGAAGCCTTAGGTCGTGTAAATTTAAGAGTTATTTATTTTTTGTTGACATATGTTTCAGCCTATTGTATGATCCATTTATCAAACAATATTTGTTTTGTTAAAAATTATAAATTATGGTGAAATTTACGTAGTATGCGTTTTTGTTTCATTTTCTGTAGTTAAAAATTTTGAAAAAGTGTGTGTACTTATGTACGCACGTATGAAGTTATACTTCTTTTTAAATTATTTATTAAATTAATATAAAATAAGGTCAATACTACTATTAAGACACAAAATTTTTAATAAAATGAAAAAGTAATGAAAAACTACAATAGAAAAATTCTATATTGTATATAAAACCAATGTTTCTACATTTGATGATGGTAGAACAGAATCAGCGTCAATTCTTCCATTAAAATTAGCGTTTGAAAGACTGGTGCATTAAATCCATTATTTACTTTAGAATCCGAGTTAGTGAAATTTATCAAGACCAAGCCAGGTTTATCAATATATACATTTAATATACAAAATTTACGAGCCCATAAAATGATATCGTTGATAATGTGGCTGGTGATGAAGACATTCCTGTACCTAATTTCAACTGTATAGTCAAATTTAAATGTTCTAATGTTCTAGCTCACGGTGTAGCTATTTTCCAAAATAATAACGACCATTTATCTTTCTATAATGTATAATATTGTCTTGTCTTTCAATATCCAAAAATTATATCACACAAAAGCTAAATTATTGCTGCCTATATAACACACATACTTTTGTCTGTTTCGTTTAAGCATATAATGCATCTATATATATAATTTTTGTCTATATACTGTATGACACATTTATTACTGAATAACTGCCAAACACTGTTCAATAGAACAGGAAAATAATCCAATTTGTGAATGCTATATCAGTCGAGTATTATATCAGAAATGCGTTACATGCTGAAAATACACTCTGATTCGATTTTCATAACGCGCCAAAACAAGTATAACTTCAAAAATGTGTGTTTAAAAGTTGAGTACGTAAACATCTTGTACTATTTAATGTTTTACCTATATTGTTCAATTATTTGTAAGTACAGTAATTATTTCTGAATTTGATATAAACATGACCTTCTCTATGAAATATTACATTTATAGAGAAGTGTTTGGAGTTTTTTTTTTTTTTTTATATTCATAGAGATGGTATGTTCAAGATGTCATTGACAGTTTGCTAGTTAAAAAGATTTAGTAAACATATAAACCTACAAAAAAAAAACAGTAATGAGAATTATATTTCTTAATTATTATTAAATCTATAATTATATAATTTAAATTCAATTATCCAATCACGTATATTTATTCAATTTTTTTTCTCTTAATATTTCGACTTATTTAAGGCAGTGCGATTATGTTAGCATCTTAAAGATAAGCGTGAGATTTTTCATGATGTTTTATTACATTATTCCCGAATCAATTTGGAGAATTAGATACAACGAAAATTTTTTTGAGTTCTTTTTAAGTTCAAAAATAGGTTTTATATATAATTCAGATAGGTTCATAAACTATCTGACCGCATAGACTTCGCACTAAAATTGTGCCTAAACTATTTATTGTATGAAAAAAAGTTTCATACACAAGTTGTTTGTTTTTGTTAGATGAACATACTTTATATTTAATATATATATATATATATATATATATATATATATATATATATATATATATATATATATATATATATATATATATATATATATTCACAATCTCTCTACTCTGCACAAGTAATCGTGTGTATCTCCATCAGATACCGTCATCGCCCTACCTTAATATTATCAATTATGAAATATGATTTTTTTAAACTGTGAAGATTGTTTTTGTATTTATTATTGAATTATAATTGGGCGATAACGTCATGGTGTAATCTTAAGGTCGATTCAATAATGTTTACGTGTTGAATATAATACTTTCGATGATGATGTTCTTTTTTTTTATGAATTTTAATTATGAGTTTCAAAATTTCGTACAAGGTGTTCGGAATAATATTACAAAGTGTTTTAATTGGTCGTTAAATTCATCAAACGAAACACGTTTCCTATCTGATACATAGATATGCGTTCATCCGGGACGAAGCATTTATCGACAGACAGACACGATGAAACTATAAGGGTTCCTAGATTGTTGGCTACGGTCCCGATATAAAATATGTTTTGACATTTTATCACAAAACAAAACAAAAATATTATAATGAAAGTAAAATTATTAACAAAAGAAATTTATGTTAACCAGAAAATAAAAAATAAAATAAATTAAAATATAAAATTAAAATGTAAAACAAACTGTATGGACGCATGATGTCGATCGGCAAAACCAACAACAATCTACAAATAAACGCACCTTTTTTTTTTGTTAATTCAAATTTCTTTTGATGGGATAGGTGCTGGACATACTTACTTTATGAAGAATCAGAAACAAATGATTCGCAATGTGTCTGTTTACATGCTAAAATCTTACATGAATCTTTTAACCACAAAACTGACCAACTATAGCCGAGTTCTCAAACAGTCCCGTAGTGTTGTGCATGTCTATCACATTGTCGCTCTAGTCTCGACAACTGTGTAGACTGTCGCCAATAAGTGTTAAATGTTGAGTTTTAAAAACATAATTGTGTCTATCTATTGGTTATCATAGAATCTATTATCCAATATTCGTAGATAATTATTTGGCCGGACAACTTTAAACAGTCCGCCTGGTAGGTACTCTAATAACCATATAATTGTTAATGAATGTTTTGTTATGATTTTATAAATGGATGATAATTATTATTAGCGGTTTATACTTTTGGTAACAAAACCATCCATTTTTCATTTGAATTGTATTTATGCATGTTGCAAAAATAGTACTGTGACAATTATAATGATTGGGTGCATTCAATATGTAACGCATGTAATACAATTTGACATTATAATCGCACATTTTATTGTTTCACTAATTAGTTAGTCAAACTAATCCATAATTCGCAATTTAATCTTCAATTTTAATTGTACTTAAACTTAAATGTCCAAATTAATCTGACGTCTAACGGTCCCCTTACACGATCAAACATTTGCACAACAGCGTGTTTGTGCAAACCTCATTTCATGTTGTCAAACACTGTCACGCTCGTTCTAAGCGCTTATTTCAATTCGCTGATCCCGGTCGATTTCTTTCAATTCGCTGTGCAACAACTCCATTCATGCCACACACCATCGAATTACTTGATCGTGTATGGCGTGGCGTGTCTTCAAACCGATTTTTGCAACAACTGCTTCAAACCATTGTGCGACAACTTAAACCATGCCATATACCAGGGGTCCCATACTTTTTCTTTGATGAAACGCTTAAAGAATCCTGAAATTTTCTCGGACTTGCTTGTTTACTTTGAAAGGTAGGTAATAAAACATAATCAAAACTAATTGAGAAAAAACTAAATGAGTTTTTCTCCAATTGAATAAGCTTCGCCATTAAGCAATATATAAATTCTGTATAAAAGAATTGAAAATCTTTTGGGCCCACAAAAAATACTTTTGTTTTAACATTTCTTTGCTGCACATTGAACAACTGCCTGCAGAGCACTAGGAATCCGTAGAACAAAGTTTGGGAAACCCTGCCATACGCGATCGAGCAATTTGTGCAACAATGGTTTGATCGTGTATGGAGGCCTTTATTTTAAACTATGATTGTCTGTTTTTAAATGTAAAATAAAATACAGTGTACCTTAACGTGTAGTATATATTTATTGAAATGATTTACACGTTACCATGTAAACGAACACTTCCTAAAATGATTCAACATAATGCCACCAAACAAACCAATGTGTAAATAAATAGAAAGACAAACGACGACGGGTATGGTATGGTATGATATGGTATGGATGGAGTATGGTTGGAGTACAGGAGGTGTAATACTTTCTTTTTTTATTTTAGAAATTTTACATATATGATAGACTTGATGAGATATGTTAATTGCTATTAATAATAGTAATTCAGACATATTTTATTTATTTATTAATATTATTTGTGTAAGAGAAAATTATTATTAAAAAAAAAAAAATATTAATATTACTTAATTGAATTAAACTTTAATATTTATAATATGTGTAGTCAAATATTCGCAGTACTATTATACCTACCTCTATATATAATATATACTCTAGAAGGGAGTATATGTCACCTCGCTTGGTCAGTAGGAAACCTAAATTATTTGCTAAAGCCAGGAATGGGTTATTAAAGACATTTTTGAACATATTTAAAATGGTTAAATACTCTTAGAAAGCTAAATATATTTAAAATAGTCTCTAAAATTCAAATGTTTCAAAGAAAATTCAAAATTTTAAGTTTTTTTTAAACATTTTATGGCTGAGAGTAAACGGGAAAAAAAGGTTTGTCATTTTTGTATTTATTGTATATTTGTCTCTCTCTCTGTTATTATATTATAGAATGTGTGTCTTTAATATTCTGGTAGGACTGTTTAGGCAAAATTACATAACATTTGTATATATTTAAAAAAATATATTAAATTTTATTATTAGAAATCGTTCAATTTATTTGAAAAATATTTGAATGATCGGGTCGAAATGTACCTTTTTTAAGTGCTAATCAATATTTTTTTAAACTATACTCAAAGAGTACTATTAAAATATAAAAGACACACCTACTAAATAATATAATACGAGAGTGAGCTAAATATATAATTATACAAAACAAAAAGAGACATATATATTATTTTCATGTTTCCTATTAGGTTTATAGAAAATCAGAATGGCTGCTGAATTTGTGTTTACCATGAAATTTTGTATAGAATGTCAAATCTGTCAATGAGGAAACAAAAAAAAAATGTGTAGATAATCTTAAATTAAACATTACAGAAATTTCACTTGCATATTCATGTTAAAATAACGATAAGTGTGGAGGTCACCGTGAGTGTTTAACGTCAAATTTGTGTGAAAATAATTTTAAATATTGTAATTAATAATTATTGGTGTCAAAATTTCTCAAGAATTTGTTTAATGTGTTTATTAAAAAAATAATAATCAATTTATTTTTTCAGCATCATTTGATAATTATTGCGCGCCGCGCCGCGTTCATTAACTATTTCAAGACAAACCAAATCTAGTTTTTTCTGTTGTATAATTTTGTAGTTTTTTTTGATTGAAATTAATTTGTCAAATTTTATGAAATAATAAAGTTTTTATATTCGGTAATTTTTTTTATTTCAGTTATATGTTTATGTCAAAAAAACTTGTTTTATAAATTATGTTTACAAATTTTTTTTTTATAATCTACTTAATTTATAAAAGTAATAAATAAATAAATATAAAAATAAATAAATAAATAAATATATATATATATATATATATATATCATATCACAATAAAAAAGTGTGTTTCTTTAATTAATTAAATGTGACACTTTGTTTTGTATTATGAAATTTATTTGGATACAAATCACCAATAATTTATTACAATTTATCAAGACCCAATTATTTCTTCATTCATTATGTACTAAAAACAACAGCGTTTTGCAGGAACTGCGTCAACTAAGCAATTTTTGCTATGAAAAAATTAACTCATCAAGTGTATGGTAAACGTTACACCAAGGATGGTTCTGATAAATGAATCAATCTTTTCATTGACAGTATTACTTTCTAGTCAACATTAACTTACTATTCCACATATCATTATTTTGTGTACACTTACAGCGTCTCAATACAATACTGATGTCAATTTCTATTAAGGTTACGTATGACATAGTATGAAAGAACTAGTGTATACTATATGGACAAAAGTGGAAATGTTTTAAAATTAAATAATGATATGCAAAAATTAACTCATCTACCAAGTATCGAACCCTGGGCCTCTGGAATTCCTGCTAGGTTTTTGCAGGTTGATTTTTGAAAAATCAACCGTTAAAGCTGTCGTAGTGCAATTCTAGACTTTCTAAGGAACATATCTTCCAAAATTAATGTTTCTAGCTGCAATCGTTTTGACTGAGCAATGATGAATCAGTCAATCAGCATGTTCTATTATATATAATGTAATTTCTATTGTAATTATCCATCGTAATTTTACATAACAAGTAATATTTATGAAATGTTCAATAATTACAAAAGTAATTGATTTTATTTTTATTGCTTTTGATGTCATATTTTGAAGATTTTCTAATTTTAGATTATTGATTGATAAAATTAAATAGTATAGATATGGATACTGTTTTGTATGTTGCGTTTAGCCACGTTTGGTTGTTGTTGTTGTTGCAAAAAGGTGCTTAAAATACGCGATTTACAAACATTTCACGATTCTCATAAATAACATCACGTATTCATTCTGAATACATACAAATATACACTTCTTTTTTTTTTTTTTAAATTTTATTACCATCTTGTGAAATAAATGTCCGGAGTTTGTTTTTTCTTGCTAAATCTATCTATACACACTATAAATATTATTTTTATACGCGTTTGTGTGTGTGTGTGTGTGTGTGTCCATTCACAGGCAAGCGTTAACATATTTAATTCTAATTATATCACGTGAATATGTGATTTAGGTTAATGTAGCTCCAGGTTAATGTATAAAGCAAATGTTAGTTATAACAAAAATATAATTTATATTAATTGTTAATAAAGAGTAAAAGATATCGGAAATTAAGAAATGCAGCCTGGCAATGCTGTAACATCAACATATCGAATATACAGTTGGTACAACCGAGCGACAAGTTGAGAAGTGTGTTTGTATTTGTTTGTGCTCATTTGAAAGTCACGAATGTCATGTGCAGCTTACATTTTAAAAACAATGTTGTGTGCTTTTATCCTATAATGGCCACAGTCAACATATAATTGTGCATATTCATACATTTAAATATTAATTTAAAAAAAAACAACAATTGTATTCGTGATTTTGATGGCGTTTGACACCTGTCACCACTAACGTTACGTCTCTATATGTGAATAAAATTTTGTAATTTTCTGATTGCTATATCAATAATAAAAAATAATTATTCATTATCATTTGGAATATTTCCATTTAAACCCATGTTAAAAGTGCTAAAATTGTTAATTTCCTCGATAACTTTTGTGTACACAATCGTTGTTAAATTTTTTTCGAAATTTTCTGATTGTAAACGAATTACACCCCAATTTCTTTCAGATGGGAAGAGTTGATTGGGCCGTCTCTCGGAGACGTCTACTGTTACTTACTGTTACTTATTATACAGCTAACGTGTGAATCAACATGTCGATATTTATAATGTCATTCATAATAAATTTTGAAACATAAATCCCATAAATACATATTTACAAACAAAAAAATTAAATTACAAAATACATATTCAATAAACTTAATTAATATTGACATTATTTTTTTTTTTTAAATAATTATTGCCGCAATTGATCGGATGTTTTTAATTATTTTAATTATTTCTACAAAATGTGTGTGTTTTTTTTCTTCTGTTTTTAAATTTATTTAAAACACTTTCTCATAAAACAAAATCATAATACACGGCTGAATACCGACCGGCTGTAGTTTATAACAGAAACAAACCCAACTATATAATCGAGTAGGTACTTTTGAAAGTTTAAGTTTATACAATCTACTATTTTGTTATAATATGCAGACCATGGGCGATAATTTAAGTAAAAGTGCTTAGCACCAAAAGTACTTCAAGTAATTTTGTATCTCAGGAACATAAAATGCTATGAAGCTTAAACTAAATGAAAACATTTGCCAAGTAAAATATTAAATACCCAGAATCTGAGAAATTTACTGAGAAGTGTAAAATAGCGCCATAAGAATAATGCTCAACGATTATGCACGATAATCGTTTAACAAATTAGATTGATTTTTACATGCAATGATGTTTTTAAACACCAATAGCGTTCGTTCATAAAATATTAAAACTTTAGCTAAAATAATTAATTTTTGTAAAAACAATTGTTTACGCTGTAATGGAAGAAGTTTAATCTTAAAATATAATTTTGGTATTAAAATTTAGTTAATTTATTTATTTCGGCATTGTGGTTTGCAACCAAACAAATTAACTGTTGACATGAGTTCAAACAGTTCATGGAAATTCAACATTAATCATTATTTAGTATTCTTATTGCAAATTAAACGTGCTCTGGTATTGTGGGCCCCAAAGGTTGTGTTCTTTTTCTAAATTTTATAGTGTCCCATTTTTCTTCAATTTTTGTTGTTTACGCCCACAGGACAAATAATTTGTATGTAGGCTAGGAATTGGTAAGTTGTGCGACTGAAGTCGACTTTGATAGGATCTATGCGGATATTCAACTGGATTTTGTAAACGGAAAGTTGCAGAAAACCTTCATAAACATAGCCTTGCAATTATTTTTTTAGTCATTAACCAAATATAGCCTTTTTTTAAATTAGTTTAATTGACAAACTGTTGGGAATCGTACCAGCAATATTCCAGTTCCAAGCGGAGCACCTTTAACAGCTCTACCATCCGGGCGGGTTTATTACCGTAAGTGTAGTCATGTACTTTTTGCAAGATCGAAACAAGACTTTCAGACCAAGACCGATTTTGCTCATCAATATTTTCTATACCCAATACTGTGTCAGACTTTGTAAAATTCGCTAAAATATTAATTTAATTAAATTAAAATGTATTTCAATTAAATTTGAATTGCTGATGATGATGCGATTATTAAATACATGAAATTAAATAAAAATGTTAATTTAATTTTAAACATCTATTAATAATTAAAAGGTATTTAATTATTTACATTTACATTCATTATAAAATTGAATAATTATCAGCATTTTGTTTATTTTATGTTAATACAAAACTTTAAAATATGAATCATCAAAGACATCCGTCCCATTACCCATGTGATACCGACCACTTTCAATTAATGGGAAGAATTGAAAGTGGGAAGATTAGGGAGATGAATAAATTTAATTCTCCTACACATACGATTCGAAATATTTATTTATAATTATTAATTTATAGTAGAATTTTGATGAATCTACTATACCTATATTCTATCTATTTACATTACATTAAATAATTTTAAATAATTAAAATAATTAAAAGACTGTAAAAATTTGTAGGAGTTTACTTCCTTAAATGTTGAATTTAAATTTTGTTTTCTAAATAAAATATTATTATTTTAGTAAACTAATTATTCTCGCATTGCATGGTAATGCATCGGGCCAAGTATAAGCGTAGATGTCTGTCGTTCTATGTTTTACATGAAGGATTAGAGACGGTCTTTAATCCTCTGTATCTCAGTATCGAAAAAATCAAGCTCAAATTATAATCATAGCGTGAGACCCGTATAGTGTAAGTTGTATCAAGTATTTCCTATTTTACTTGGCATCTTTCTTTCTTTCTATATTAAGTGTAATAAAATCTGGAAACTTGCCAAGTATAATATGAAATATCCTGCATCTGAGAAACACAATAAATTTATACCAATCATTTGCACACTTGTGATTTTATCCTCACTAAATGCATACCAGCACTGTTAGAAGTAATTCCTTGCAGTAGGAAAAGTTTTTTTAAACCAAGTTAGTAGTTTTTAAACCAAGTTATAGTTTTTACTTGAGAAAATTATCTTAACTGAAGATAAACTGACTCTTGACTTAAGAATCTCGAAATTCGTCAACTGAAATGATGATTTCTTTGTACTAAGCTGCTAAAATTTCGGCCAAAATAAACATTTTTTTATAAGAAAAATCCGATTTTTTTTACAAGAATTTCATTTTCTTGACTAAAGAATCACAAGAGTATTTGGCCAAGAAAAACTCTTTTAGGCCAAGACTAACGAAAAATTTTAAACACCGTTCAAGAATTTTACTTTTCTTCGCTCAATAAACATATGTTTTTGATTCCACTGCGTAGTTTTGAATGAAAACAAGGGTTTCTTTAGTGAAGCAAATATTTTGAAGAAAATATATATTCTTGAGGAAAGAAATTCCTTCTATCAGTGAAGAGGAATCTTTCGCTTTAAATTTATACAAATTATTTTTTACTTTTGTTAAATAACATTAGCACTAGTTTTGTAGAGGTGAACATTGTTGTTTTTGCTGGGATATCAATAAATTTTTGAATTCAAAAACTTGGACCCTTTCAAATTTCCTTTATTTTTACATTCATGATAAATAAATAAACATTATTGGTTAGGTTGTTACCTATGTGATATTTGATTTAGGTCAAGGATTTATATAGTTGTACTCAGTACTGTAAGATGAAGGTAGATAGATATAACAGTGAATTATTATTATTATATAATATAATAATAATTATATGTATATAGATATTTATTTATTTAAATGTACTCCATATTTAATATTACTGTGATGTGATCTTATTTTTAAATGAACGTACCTACAAGTGTTCATTTATTATCACATTTATAATATCTATGATTAATTTCTTATGTGAGTCATTTTTACAATTTAACACAGTTTATTAAAACTATTCTTGGATACAATGTATCCCATTACAACCATAAATGGAAAAATGGAAAAGTTCCGCCGTCGTAATCGAAATTGCAAGTTTTTATCTATAGTGGTTATCAAGAAATTTAACCTCATATAAGTGAAAATAACAACTAACTGAGTTAATTGCTTCGATACTCGGTATATTCTGAATTTATCTAAAAAAGTTTACAACAAAAGTTGTTTATTTTTAATAAAGGGGCATTTTTTGTTATTAAATTTTTGTTCTATCTCTTACGGTTTCAATGATGGCGACAGTTTTGCCAGTTTTGCCTATACATGGTCCGATTTTGTTCATTAAAAATCGAATATATACAGTGATATGTGAGATTTTAAATTTAATAGTAAAATTTGTTTGCTATTTAACTAATATTACTTTTCCTCTTTTCCTCTTATCCGATTTTGTTCATTAACGGCCTTAGATAGCACGTCACTATACAAGCAGGTGGTCATTACTCCAAACTAGGAAAATCAAACTCAGGCTGTACACCCTGCAATAGAGGTATTGGGGTGCTGAGTATAGTTACGAAGAAATTTGTTTAAAGATTTGTAGTGGGACTACAAATTGCGGCTTTTCACTAGCGAGCAATCAGATTTGGCTAGCTAACTTTATGTAAATGACGTGACACTTTCAAATAGTTCAATGAATAACAAACATACACAAGAGTCGTCATACTTACTTAAATAATATGTAAGTATTAGATGATACCTGTTGAACGATCAACGGTACAAGCACACCTGTTTGACAGAATAAATAATCCTGTTTATCAAATATACTTGACATCGTCTTGACATCATCTGATTTGTGTATTTTCGAGAAAAAAAATGTAGCTATTGGTTTTGTATTGATGAAAGAATTTCTTCAATACCGATTATAATGAATATTACAAATGTATCACCATGGTAACTTGGTTTGATAGTTATAAATAATTATAATTAATTGTAGTAAAGTATCCTTGGTTTGCTTTTGTCCAATTCGATTCATTAACAAACTTGGCCTTTCAAATAACAAATGCCAATTCAGGTATGCCATTTTATTTTGATCGAACTAAAAGTTGTGACTGCTAGAGAGTTTACTAATACATGTGCAAAAAAACTGTGTGGCTATTCTAACGATCACATGTCGCCATGAACATTAATACGAGTAAAGTTCATTAAGATCTATTTCCAAACGCGAAGTGATGTATTAATTCTGAGAAAATTCGCTAAGGTGACGAAGGTCCTGGATTTTTTTAAAAATCTATAAAAGTTGATTCTTTATTAATATCCTATACAATGCAACTGTGTTGCAAAATTACACATCTTGAGATACTATATCTATGTTCATGTACTATCTGAACTTTTTAGACTTCATAATCTTTGGCATATGAGATGACAGAGGACATAGAACATTCAAGGAAATCATATATGTGATAAAGAACACACACAAGTCATACTTAAGTAATATCAATAGAAATATTTGAAGTATTATAAACCAGGTCAATCGTGTATTCATTAAATAATCAATTGCAACCGATTTTCCTTGTATTTTGATAAATAGACTAAGAGTTATTGGCTATCGCTCTCTTTGACTCACACGAAGCAGCGTCCTTAATCTTCTTACATATATATATATATATATATATATATATATATATATATATATATATTATATAATCTTCGTTTGACCGTTTCGCGAAGGGTTAGGCGTTGCAATGCAGACCAGGTACAGCAAGTAATTCAATCAATAAAAGCATAATTTGTTATTCTTGCTCGCGGATTTTATAGATAATAGTTAAAGGAAATCATTTTTTCTATTACCTTTTTTTGATATCTTTTGTCACTCAGTGGCTCCAAAGTTATTAAAACCGGGATTTTCGGAAAAAATTTTATCGCAAAAAAATACACGAAATTTGATATTCGTCCCATTTAAAAATTACAATTTTTTGCAATTGTTTAAACAATTTTGTTTTAAACATCAGAACATCAGTAATTTCTTATAATCAGTTCGGTACATTGAAGAAAATTACACACACACAAATTATAACCGAATAGTTTTCGATACGGATGCACCGATTTTTTCTAGACTAAAAATATTATAAAAAAATAATATTAAATAATTTAAAAATATTTTTATTTATTTATTGTTTATTTTAAATTTTATTTTGACCTTCTTTGAGGATAACAATTATTTATTTATTTATATTATTGATGATAAAATAATAATATTGTTGTCGGTATAATAAATATCAAAAACAGACAGGTAAAAGAAAAATACAAATAGTTATCCTTCGTTTAATTGTTTATAAAATTGTCTTTTTTTTTTCTAATTTAATTAATTAATTGTATTCCTAATTAAATACAAATCACGTGATGCACAGTAATTATTAATTATAATTGTATTTGAATCGTGATATTGTGTATCATGGCTGTTGTTTTAAATCCAATAGAAGGAAGGTTTTGTGTAGTAATTAAATAATATTTATTAAATTTCCGTAATCAATCTTTTTGATTTGTTTTCATAATTCTTTTGATTGCTCTAATGATTATATTAATTATTGCTATCACCTATGGTCACTTTATTCGATATTCATTACCATTCTCTTTATCGAGAAAATTATTACGTAGCTCCTACGTAAACGTCTTTGATTTAAATCCCGCTAACATCCAATAAATTATAATCTAGTATTGTAGATTCTATATGTGAACTTCGTATATAGATCACACCATATTTTTTTATGCATTTTTTGAGATCTTCGAACCAAAGCCCTGCACCTAAGGTGTCGGGGGCCCTTCCTGCTGAAAATTGCCTTAAAAAAGGCTTGTAAGTTTGTAATAATTAACTCGAAATGAAGAATTTCGTAAAAACAGTTTTGATTAACAGTTGTAGAGCAGAAAAAAGTGCGGCGATTTTTTAAGTTCATGAAATTTACTTTGAGTTGTGAATCATTTCGGGGCGATCAGAGTAAAAAGTGGTGGTATATACGTATACTTTACGGATAAATCCATTAGTATAAAGAAAACATTCATGTAATTTGTCATATATTTATGAAGCATGCTGATCTATTTATATTTTAATGAATGTTGTTAGAATGCAAATTAATAATAATTAAACAAAATATAATAATAACAAATTAATTATTTAGCAAATTAGAAATTTATATTACTTTAATTACAATTAAAAGTAATTTGTTGAAATATTATTAAGATAAACAAAGTAGATTAAAATAAATATTTTATAATAATTATCATAATTTCATTAATTTATGACTAATTAAATTTTCTACAGATTTTATATATCGGGGATTCTCTGTTGCGGTTTTTTAAATCGAAAGTATTATTAAACTAAAGTTTTTGGTACTTTTTAGCTTGACTTACACACAATTTTAAAATAGAAAATTTTCCAACGGAATTCTCTTCGTTTTGACAGTAGTATTACGTAGCAAAAAGTCCATAACGTAATCGAGCTTGCAAAAAAAGAGATTATTATTAAATTTATTCCTTCGGCTGAGAAAAGTTGGGCGAACCATACATTAAACTGTTAAACGAGTTTTAAAAGGGACAAAATGTGTTCTCCAAGATTACAATGTAACCCGTAAGATTACATTGGAATGTTAGACAGTTAGACATTTTATCCCTTCTAAAATTTTCTCACCGTTTCTCTCAAGAACTATTAGTCCTGTGTAAATTTTGTATAAGACTTTTTTTGAGCTAAATTAACTAATAAAGGAATAAATTGATTGTGACCTCTATTAACGTAAATAACCTCTACTCGAGAAAAAGCTAACTTTATACAAATCACATTGTAATAACACCCACGGTACTGACATTTAGATTACTATTTGGCCTTACTTCATATTGCTGATGAATCAAAAAAAAAACCGAAAATCACAAATAAGTCAATTAAAATTGTCTGAGATCTGAAAAATTGTTCCATTTATTTTGATCTATTGTGTACTTGTCCCAACAACCAAATTGTAGGACAATTAAACCGTATTTTATTTGTATTATTGACTAAAATTATTTTCTATTAAAAATTTTTCACGTCATTTTTCCACGAACAAATTAAATTATGGGATTTTTGTTTTGATTATATTAAATCAATAAATTTTGTTTGTCTTTTTGGTTGCAGGTAATACGAAAACATCGCTGGTGGCAGGATCACAATTCAATGTAACATGGCATTTAGCGTATCCACATCGTGTAAGTATAAGAACCTTAATTAACAACATAACATAGCACATCATCAAACTTGTTTAGACAAACAAAAAACGTTATCAAAAATAAAAATCCATCAAGCATGAGAGATTACATGTCTCACGCTGACTGCGCCATGACATGATACATCACATTCATGTACTACAGAAGTGTAGGTCTTAAAAAGACCTATAGAAATGTCTATAGAAAGATTGACCCACAGTAACAATTTTTATTAAAATGTAAGTTGTACCTAAGGCACGATTTTGGAAAAATTTCGAAATTAGGATGCCCCAGCGGTACCCCTAGAATAATTAAATTAAATCCAATTACATTAAGTCCCACTTATATTACTAAAAACATGCCAAGTGTAATCGAAATCAGTCAAATAGTTTTTTGGTTGAACATTTCGTCTAATTTTTGGCAAATCTATCGCCTATTAAATTTTTGGGATTTAAATCTGAGACATCCTGTGTATGCAAATACAACTGTATATACTAAGGATCCAAGTGGCTATCTTTCGATGCTCTGAGGCTGAACAGGATGCAACAGGAAGGTTAGCGGATTCATTACCGGGCATTATACCCTGTGGAAGCATCTATACACAATGGGACTCCATTACGGGTTCATTGTGCGCAGATTGTGTGGCACAGATCTTTGACTGCGAACCTCTAGGTTAGAGCAGATATAGGATATTCGGTGCATCTCACCCCGAATATAAGAACCTTCAGGAAGACCTGATAAGCAAGCTCCTGGCTATTGCCAGCATATAGGAGAAGCGAATCTCGTTGGACTGAAGTAGCATTGGGAGAACAATGGACCATAAGCTCCATAATGGAGCTTGCAAGTTCAATACTTTTTTAAACCAACAGATCCAAATTTATGTTAATTGGGATGGGCCTCCCAAAAAGTAACTGTTTTTTGCCCCTAATAAACACAAACACTCCTATCAAATTAAAAATCAATCAAATTTTTTTACTGCTACAAAATTGTAATGATTATGATTAACCATCAAAGCAGTGTATTCTTGAATTGTTTTAGTGGATTATTAACGGACTCAAGGCGGTGGAGGGGAGTGTGGGGTGGGGGCCTTGACTTTTATCTTCATATAGAATCTATTACAACATGTGATAAAGTGAATCATCATGAACGAGCAGCGATTTTGAAATAAAAAAAGTTTTTATATACAATTTTTGTCATAAATATTAAAAATATAAATTCCTTGCATAAATTATATTTTATTATAATGTTGTGCTCTTGAAGGTCAAATTTGTTTTAAATTTTATTGATTACTATGATGTTGTAGAAAATATCAATAAAAAAATATTAAATTAGCCGCACAAGTAGGTTAGGTTATATCAAGGCAAATCGAAGGACGATATTACCGGATTTCAAAATTCACAGATGTGCAATGCGTATTAAAAATCAGCTGCGTGAAATGCTTACAGAATCTTTATATTATTTATTACCCATCTAAAACCAATGTGTCTACATTTTATTGTGGTAGAAGAACAGAAGTAGCGTCAATGGAATTAAATCCATTATTTACATTCGAATCAGAGTTAGTAAAATTTATCAAGACCAGGCCAGCTTTGTCAATATAAAAATTTAATATAGAAAGTTTACGAGCCCTGAAAAATTATCTGAAATCGGTACAAAATCCCACAGAATTAGATGCATACGAAAGTATCTACATACACAAATTGAGAAAACAGATAATGAATTTAAACAATGGCCCAATTCCAAATTCTGATTTAATAAAATTATATCATTTTCAAAATAAAAATATAATACGTGAATGTCAAGGTTAGCGTCGATACCCTCACTTTAGTGACAAAATAAAAGCCGCATAGTCATCAAAGAATACCGCCAACAAATAGGTGGGGCTCTCCACACACCTAATCCGTTAGTCAGTCAACTCAAATAATCCTCAGGTCAGATTATACCCTCAGTCAAATCGTATAAAAGGATAGAACTTTTTTAATGTGATTGTGAGACACGCACCAAATTAGCAACAAGCAGCATATCTCTGAATCCATATCCCAAAGATAGTTACGATTAGCTAATTCATACTGATGATGACTATATTGTAGTCGAAATACGTATTTATAAAATACAAACAAATGTTCTAGGAATAGGGGCAAAATTTGAAATGTATTATTGAATAACACACATTTGTCTACTAAATGTCTCCCAAGAACTGTGCAATAGATCTGATTAGAAAATTGTGTAACATCGATTTAACAGTCGTGTTACATCAATCGATTATTATATCAGCGATTCATTATATGCTGAAAATACACTCTGATCGGATTTTCAAAACGCGCCAAAAGAAGTATAATTTCAAAAATAATGTACACTGTAAAAAATAAGTGTTAACTATTAATTCAACGAGAATAGTAATCCCAAATTTTTAATAAAAATTTTTCTATTTTAGGGTGGATTTAAATTACAATTATTAGATCCATTAGAAAGACCTGTCTTGGATTTAACACCAACAATTAAAGGATCTGAATTTATTGGAGATGATGCAACGTAAGATTATTTATTTGTTTAAAAAAAAAAAAAACAAATTCATAATTGTCTGTTTTTATATTCTGTTACAGAGCTCAATCTTTTGCCGTAAAATTACCCGATAATTACACATGCGAGGATTGTACGATCAGATTATTACGTTTAGCATCCGAATGGGGGAATAATTATCGATTTTGGTCTTGTGCTGATGTTGATATTGTGCCACGTAAGTTCAACTAACTAATCTTTACCTAGCGTCAAAAGTTCTCCAACAGGAACTTAAATCAGTTGTTTTAATCAAACCGAAATTCCATTGTCATATACATGAAACCGAGCATGACAAATGACGAAATAGAAAAAGACACCAGACCCTGAAATAACTATTGTTTGTTTTCGTAGGTAAAAAGTACCATGAAGATTGCAGTAGTCACGGAAGGTATTTCGTAAATGGAAAATGTAAATGTGATCGATTATACTATGGCAATCGATGTCAATATCGTGACGAATGTATTGAAAATGGTGATTGTGGTCTCCATGGAACGTGTGTTGATATCCAAGCTACAACTGCGCCACGGAAACAATGTTACTGTCAATTGGGATACTTTGGTCCGGGTTGTGCGCAACGTAAGTTTTATGGCGCAATTTTTATATTCAGTAGTTAATGTCCTTTTCAACTGAATAAATCTAGTTATGAAGCCAATTATGAATTGTCTCATTCAATATATCAAGGTAGAATGATATCAAGGTTCAAAACATTCATAATTCGTGGTATTATCTCAGACATTTAATGCTTGCAGTGTTTCTGGCAATAACACTGTCATTTTTTTTATTGATTTATTTTTTCTGGAATTTTTATAAAATATCATAACTTTATTAGCGAATTTCCGAAGAAAATTTAGCAAGAAATATTACAACAATTAATCACCTGGACCATATTTTCTACAACTCTATTGCTAAACATTTTCTATTACTAAATTGGTAGTACTGATATCTCCATGGAAGTTTGATTTGATGTTCGTTATGATTCCATCTTCAGGAGAATTTCGCTAGTCAACGTTGCTCCTACATGACGAATTTTTTTTTTTAATTATACAAATTTCAATAGTTTCTACGGATTGAATCAGTCGGGAAAATCAATAATGATTAAAATTTAAATTTCAAAACTATTAGGATTCACATTCAACTGGTGATGTAATTTTGAATTTACAGGATCTCCAGTGAAATCAACAGACATCGATTTTGAAGTGTACACAATGCGACAGTTGAGTGACTCATTCAAACTGTATTGGCGTATCTTAAAAGATCAAAATGAACTGGAGGTTGTCATGGTGGTGAATGGTACCAGTTATGTAGGCTTAGGATGGCGTCCACGATCACTTACAAGTACATGTAAAAATTTCCCAAAAATATATGATAAAAATCAAAATGGCACCGAACCAAACAGTGAAGCCGAACCAAACGCTGAACCAGAACCAAATAGTGAGCCTGAACCAAGTTCAGAGCCTGAACCAAATAGTGAACCGGAACCAAACTCAGAACCTGAACCAAAAAGTGAACCAGAACCAAATTCAGAGCCCGAACCAAAAAGTGAGCCTGAACCAACGACAGAACCAGAGCCAAGTACAGTGGCCGAACCAAGTAGTGAACCGGAACCAAAAAGTGAACCAGAACCTGAAACTACAGCAAAACCATATCATACAACCAGCTCATTACGATTTGTACCGCCACGAAAAACATTATTTTCACGTGAAGTGAAACGCGATCGTGATGAGGTTGTTTTCCCGTCAGAAGGAACTATCGCTACAAGTGTGTCGTTTAAAGTGAGCACCAAACAAGGACGTCGCCGGAAGAGACAAGTACAAGGTATACATCAGATTAGCACGAAAAAAAATTTCTTTTTGGATTGAAATTTTTTTTTTTAGTTTATAGCATTTTTCTTACAAATAACATTAACACACACACTTGGTACTATGTGACCTAAATAAATAGTCGAATTTTCCATTATTTAACGATTACAATTAGCCTAAATCCACCGAAGATTAAACAAAAACCAACAGAGTACAAACATTTGCATTCTGCTATCTAGACAGATGTATAGTTAAACAGATATATCTTGGGGAATAAAAAGTATTGCTGTGCGGGATATTTGTGGTAATCCCGTGGAGAGTAGTGGACTGTATTATAATAATATTCGAAATCCAAGTAATTATTTATTCCAATATTTATTGACATTCAATATAATTCCGTTTTACATCAACAATAATAATAATTTTAACACACAATATGATACCCATTTTAATATTTATATCAAATATATTTACGGTACCAACACGATGTGTGTTCATTGATTAGCTGTTACCAACTTAATGCCTCTACTTACTGCTTCTATTCTTAACAACACATCGGTTGTTTACCAGTATATTTTACGTAAACACCAAGTGCATTTGCAGCTGTGTCATAACAAGTATATATGAACAAAACAATAACAATTCTAAGTAAAAGATTGAACAATTGCACTTAGACCTTATGGTCCATTGTGCTCCCCTTTCTACTTCAGTCTGACGACATTCACTTCTCACATGTTTTCACAATAGTCAAAAGCTTGCTTATCAGGTTTTCCAGAAGGTTTATATATTTGGGGAGAGATGCATCGAATATCTTGTATCTGCTGTAACAGAGAGATTCACATTTAAATATGATGAGGATGGATGTTTCGTCCTCCTCGCTGCGTAGTCTGACCATAATGGATCCATTACGGAGTCCTATTGTACACAGATTCTATCGTAGGTGTCAATGTCCGGTGATGAATCCGGTAACCTTTCGAAGTTGTATCCTGTTCAGGTTGAGTACATCGAGGCACAGCTTCTCGGATGCATTCCGAAACAGTATCTGTCCGAGTTTTTGTTGCAATATATTTGCCCAGTGATCACGGTGTTTCTCCTCTCTAAAGTAACGTTAAATGACTGAAAATGATGTGTCTAGTGCAAACTTAAAATTTCCAAAAGTACAAGACCATATTGTTCGCGATGTAAAACGTTAGTTAGCATGTCGTCATTTACTTGTTTCGGATAATAAAAGCTAATTCAGTCTAGAGATTAGTTATTGGTAATTTCGCTTTTACGATCATTTGGAATCTAAAAAATTCGTTACGCAGGAGCTGCTTCAACTTAGCGAATTTCCTTAGAATAAATCACTCTCTAGTGATCACAATTTTAGTCTGATCAAAATGAAATGTCATATATGATTTTAGCATTTGCAAGTCCAATTTTCTCAATAAATGACATACGTCGAGGCGAATGGGGGAGGTATAAAAAAAGAAGAAAACACAAAATATAAAATATCTCTCTTAATATTAGAACAATCGAAAAATGCGTAAGGAATAAAGTTGTATAAAATAAAATTTGCTACAATTCATCACCTTATCATTTTTGCCCAAACTCTAATGTGTACAGAGATATTAAGGAATTTAATTTTCAATATTAAACCGTCAATATTTCTGTAAATATTATTGTTACAGAAAAAATGATAAGAAACAAAATTACAGTAAAACTTAGTACCTACAACTTTACTTCTTATAAATTTTTCGATTTTTCAAATTTTAAGGGAGATATCTCAAATTTTATGTTTCCCCCTCCCTCTAAACCCCCCTTTCCCCTGGTCCGATTTTACCCATTAACGAACTTGACCTTTTGAATATCAAAAGCGCCTCAAATACCAAATCTCATCCCGATAAAATGAAAACTGTGACCGCTAGAGTGATGACAGACACATATATATATATATATATATATGTATATATATATATATATATATATATATATATATATATATATATATGTCCATAGATATATATATATATAAATTTTTCAGATGGTGATTTTTGACATCTACTAGGTAGGATCGATGGACATTTGAAGAAATTTTTGCGAAATTTTGACTTCGGTACGGGACCAATAGCTCTATTTCCTTTCAGGAAATTCGCTAAAAATGCGTCTAATTAATTATAGCAATAATTTAATTGTTCATTAATTGTTTAAATGAAAAGGCTTTTTTTTTTATATTAAATATAAATTAAAGTAAAGATACTGGATTCGAACCAGAACGAACCTTGTAAAATAAATGAATAATAATAGTTAAATAATGGTAATTTTATTTGGGGACACTCTGTATGTATATATTTGAAGCGCACAAAAATCACAAAAAACACATTAAAACAAAAAAAATAATTCATCAAATATTTTGTTTGATTAAAACTTTTGTAAAATATTGGTGTTTGTATTTCTGCATGTATTTAAAAATAGATCCTGTAGCGGAGCCAAGCACTGAACCAGAACCATCGTCTGAACCTACAACAAGTCCAGAACCACACAGCGAACCTATAACAGAGCCTAGTCCAAAATCCGAGCCTGAACCTACATCGGAACCCGAACCGAAATCCGAACCAGAGCCCACCTCTGAACCTGAACCCAAATCAGAACCAGAGCCTAGTTCTGAACCTGAACCAAAATCAGAGCCAGAACCCAGCTCTGAACCAGAACCTAGCTCTGAACCAGAACCTAGTTCTGAACCAGAACCCAGCTCCGAACCAGAACCCAGCACTGAACCAGAACCTAGCACTGAGCCCGAACCGAAGTCTGAGCCAGAACCCACCTCTGAACCTGAACCTAAATCAGAACCAGAACCTAGTTCTGAACCCGAACCTAATTCTGAACCTGAACCTAATTCCGAACCCGAACCTAAATCTGAACCAGATTCTGTCAAACCGTCTGCACCAATTAAAGGTATATTTTTTCTTAAATATTTAAAGTTTAACATTTTTACGCATGTAATAATTTAAGGATCGTTCATAAAATGCGTCACGCTAAAGACATCTTTGATGCCTTCTTGATCCAATTTGTCACACTTTTGCCCATTAAAATATATTTTGCTTACCTATCAAATGTAAATGGGCAAAATATCAAATGAGGTTTCCTTACGCCTAGGTATTATGTATCAGCGTGACACCAGCATTGTTCGTATCATCTAGTCACATCTGACACTTGATTATATGTTTTCCCCTTTGATGTGTACGTATTCTATGAACAGCTCCTAAAAGAATCTAATAAAAAATTAACGAAATTGCCCTTAGGGTTAAATCAACGTAACCCATTTTAGAGGAGTTAAAATTAATAAAAATATTTGGCAAAAAATATTCGTCCTTAACAGTATTTATTCGTTCTGCGATGAAAGCTTAACGTATTCTTTTCTAAATTTAGGAGCTACTAACCAGAAATTAAATAAGTACACACCAAAACATGACTTTAATCCAATGGATTGTACCGATATGGTCATTGGTATGGCACGCGGTACAAATAGTCGTATTGGAGATTTTTACACAAGGGATCGTTCAACACCACGTCCCGATAATTTCTGGGGTGGTAAAAGTGAATTAAAGGCAGCCCTTGGTTTCGAGAAAAATGGTACAACAACAATTCTGTTCCGTAAAAGTTTAGATAGCAACGAGGCAACCGATCATGCAATTGAGAATGCCTTGATGCATGTGATTTGGGCTAAGGGACAGGAGCCTGGCCAGTATGTTCATGTACCAAAATCTGGCTTAGAGAAGGAACATGCAACAGTTAAAGATTTCTATAAGCCCGATGAATTGAAGTATCATGGGCATGGCAGTCAGCGGGGTCAACTCGTCATGAATTTCTATGGTAGGTATTTCCACAATCATTTTTTTCCATTTAGATCAAGGAATTAAACGTTTACAAGCACAAGCAAAAGTTAAATCATAAGTACTAAAGGTGTCTAAAATCTAAAGCAACGTAAATTCCGGAAAATCTCCGCGATGGTTTGGCCTGACCCATGTTTTAAGCTGACTTTTCTGAGGAGAATCATCATTTTCAATCTCATTTTCTTACTTACAGTAGGTGTTCTTAGAGAAAACAGAAACTCTTGATAAAAAAGGACCTCCTCAGGTTCATTTTCCAGGTTAAACCTGACCTAAACTCTTCATTAGTGAGAAAATCAATTAAAGTACGAAAAACTTGCTATATAGGGGATATCGATTATCAATCACGATTCTTCCAGAAATAAACGGCGATAACGGTTTTCTAAAATTATGGAGGCATTTTTTGGGCTAAAATAGGGTTTCAAATTTGTTTAAAATGTGTTCCAAAAAACAGTAGGAGATGGTGAGAAACTTTACTGTTAGAAAGTATAGGGAAAAAAAAACCATTTGAATAAATTTTGAAGAGTTAACTTGTTCTGGAAAACAAATCACATTAAAAAAACTTTTTTTTGCAGAAGAAAAACAAAAAGAGAAAAATGAAATTGATGGATTAGGTAATAGCCAATGTGGTGGACAATGGAAACAGCCGAAAACATGTAATCCAAATAAAAATAATTGTGAATATTATGCACAATGGAATTATATTCGAAAAACTGATGAAATTCGATTTACCATACAAACCACAAATACAGAGACTTGGACAGGAATTGGCTTTTCCAAAGATCAACGTATGGTTAGTATCAAAATTTGGAAGTGACCAAAAACCGATTTTAATTTTAATTTTTATCTGTTCTAGTCACAAACTGATGCAATTTTGGGCTGGGTTGATAAAACTGGTCGAGCTTTTATGATGGACACATGGATTAATGGATACACCACTCCATCGTTAGATAATTCTCAATCCATTTATAATATTAGTGGCAGAATAGTGGATGGTGCAACCAATTTGTACTTTACACGAAAACGTCAATCAAACGATATTAAAGTATGTTCGAATCAACGTGTTTTTTTTTGGGTCAATTACTTAATGTTGTTTTTATCTTTCCAGGATTTTTCATTTACCGATGAACAATGTTTATATTTGATGTTCCCAATCAAAGGAGGAATATTTAATAGTGTTAACAAGAAAATCCGTAAACATGACGTCGTACCGGTTGTCTCAACCGAAAAAGTTTGCATCAAATCTTGTGGTGAAGGTAATCATTTTTATTGCAGCCTCTTAATAGACAGAAGTGTGATTGTAGTGAATCATGTCAAAGGCCTTACTAATCAACCGTAAGGAAAAACAAAGGTGTTTCGAAGTCAGAATCTGTCAGATCGATCGTTTCGGCCGCCATGGTATTGGTCGCTAGTTTCATCTAGATCATATTTTTGTATCACATAAAGGCTCCACATAGAAACAAAAAAAGCGAAGTTAGGGGCGCATCATTACTATTGCGTTTGAACGCTAAACTGTCCCTAGCCAAAATCCATCAGAGAGTACCTATCCAAAATCCATCAGCCTTTCTCTTAATATAAGAGATTCGTTTCCTTCACCGCCGTAGATATTTTTTCATAGACATGGTATAGATTTGTCTGCGCATTTCATGAGTCCTATCTTTAAATTCGAATCACCCTTGGAAAAACTGATCCGCGCTAATCTTATACTGAACTTTTTCAGGTAGACATAAATTTTGTTCTTTCCTCGGTTAAGAATAATGAGATGAGTTTTAGCCTGTTTCAACCTTAGAGATAAGAATTCCGGGTAGATGTTTGCTAGATGTTGGCACTTATAGGAGAGTTGCCATTTGTATGTCCAAAAATTAATAAATTATTTTTGCATTTCAGACGATGCAGACATGTTTGTATCGACAACACCGCTACCACCACAATTAATTTACAACCTAGCAGTGAAAATTGTAAAATTAGGTGAAAATTTCAAGGCACCAAAGCCTGGTACACAAGAATTTGATGAATTGTCAAATGTTATTAATAATAATTTTGAAAATGTTGTCTCAAAGGTACCTGGTTATCGGAAATTAAGTGTGGCAAATATTCAAGAGTACGTATTTTCTTTTGGTTTAATTTCAAACATACTGCTCTCCTAAGCGTAAAAGATGTATCTCATTCCCCCCGCCCCCCCATTTTTATGTTTTCCTTGTTTAGTAATATTTGTAAGCTACTTGAAATTCTATGGATCTTAGCAGTATTCTCAGTTGTGTTATACGCCTTCTAGACTTAGGACGGCAGTATAGGATGATTTCCAAGGATAGACCAATTGTTTTCTGGGCTGTTTTTGGCAATAAAGTGACAGATTTGGTACGTCAATTAAAAATTAATGTATCAAAATGGTATACACTAAGGAGAAGAAAAGTGCCAGTTTCAAACTCTCAAAATATTTCGTTGACGAATAAAGTTCTGTGTACCATGATTGCACTTATTAATGTATGGTATTTTTTAACGAATTGTTTTAGGGAAGGTAACGATGTAATTGCTAAAATGGAACTACACTTGGATAAAGCTGTTTATGAGAAAGGACGATCATTAAAGACCAGCAACGAGGTGGATAGCAACGACAGTAATAGTATGGTTGAGAATGTTTTAAAAACATCCGTCACCACTGGGCAAGTTGGTGCTTTAAATGTTGATCCTGGTTTCTTTGTTTTCGAATCAGCCAGTTGTAAGTACAATCATTTTATGTGATCATTCTCCAGTTATACAGTTCGGTCAGCATATATATAAATATAGCAAAGAAGGGAGTCCGAAGGCCCTTCATAGGTCCAGAGCCTATTTTAGGAACTCCAAGGACTGCATTTAAACAGGTGATCAACGAGTGGTCAAATGATAAACACCGTGATCACTGGGAAAAAGTACCGCGGCAAGAGCTTGGGAAGGTATTGCTTCAGAGTGCAACAAAGAGGTTATCTCTCGATGCACTGAGGCTGAACAGGATGCAACTGCAGAGGGTTACCGGATTCATTACCGGGCATTATCCCCTGCGGAAGCATCTGCACGCAATGAGACTCCAAAACGGGTCCATTGTGTGCAGATTGTGTGGCGAGGAGGAAGAAACATCCAGCCATATAATCTTTGACTGCGAACCTCTGGGTTACAGCAGATACAAGATATTCGGTGCATCTCACCACGAATATATGAACCTTCGGGAGGACTGAAGTTGTCAGACTGAAGTAGAAGGAGGAGCACAATGGGCCATAAGGTCGAAGTGCAATAGTTTGTTTTACCCCGATATAAATCAATCAATCAATATATATAAATAGCTACTCTAATTTTTGTTTATACTTTGAACTGAAATATAGCAAAGAAGGGAGTCGGAAGGCCCTTCATAGGCTCAGAGCCTATTTTAGGAACTCCAAGGACTGCATTTAAACAGGTGATCAACGAGTGGTCAAATGATAAACACCGTGATCACTGGGAAAAAGTACCGCGGCAAGAGCTTGGGAAGGTACTGCTTCAGAGTGCAACAAAGAGGCTATCTCTCGATGCACTGAGGCTGAACAGGATGCAACTGCGGAGGGTTACTGGATTCATTACCGGGCATTATCCCCTGCGGAAGCATCTGCACACATTGGGACTCCATAACGGCTCCATTATGTGCAGATTGTGTGGCGAGAAGGAAGAAACATCCAGCCATATAATCTTTGACTGCAAACCTCTGGGTTACAGCAGATACAGGATATTCGGTGCATCTCACCACGAATATATGAACCTTCGGGAGGACTGAAGTTGTCAGACTGAAGTAGAAGGAGGAGCACAATGGGCCATAAGGTCGAAGTGCAATAGTTTGTTTTACCCCGATATAAATCAATCAATCAATATATATAAATAGCTACTCTAATTTTTCTTTATACTTTGAACTGACGTCAATTAAGATAATAATTTTTGTTTTCCGATTTCCAGTAACATCTGATATCCGGCCAGAGGGTGGTGATAATGTACAAAAAGGTTTCTTCGATTTGTCGGAGGTAAAGTTGTACATTGTATTAGGATGTATTGCCGCTTTAGTATTAGTTGCCATTGTTCAAGCTACGTGTACCATTTATAAAGCGACACGACATTCATCACCGAATCATAAAGTAAGTGGATTACAAAAATTAAATGTTTCTTTAATTCTTTTTTCTATCGAATATTCTTGAGACAGAAAATTTGAGTGAAGCGATGCAAAAATCCAATAAATTTAAGTCTTTTTATTACTCAATTTCTAATTCTTGTTGTTGTTTATCGTTGTTATTATTAGCGAGTGTATTCCATTCAGCTTGAAACACCTGGCTATTTCCATACACGTGAGGAACAGCTGCACCATCAATATTGGGGTCAATATAATAATCATCATCCCCAACAACGACCTCGCCACTGGTAAACGAATCAGGGTGAGTTTTTATTTTGATTCGCCTCACTCAAATTTTTTTATATTTGATAAATAATATCGATTTGCACCAATTTATTATTTATCAAATTTGCACTGGCTTAAAATTTGCACTTATTTGTTCCCCTTTTGGGGGGATTTGTGCCATGTTTGAACGCGCGTGTGTGTGTGTGTGTGTGTGAATTTTGAGTATGAAACTCAAGTTTTGTTGTTCAAATTGAATCTTACACTTCATCTACTTTTATTTGAATGATATTTTTGATATATTCAAATGTTTATGTAAAAAATTGACACCCAAAAAGCTTTTAATTGATAGTAATCTTGGGGGGGAAATTTTTTTCCCCGTTTAAACCTCCAATACTAAAGCTTTCACTGAAATATTCGTAATTGCAAAATGTATACTATGTTTATCCGTGATTGTATCCAAATTTTAGATTCGATACATTTAGATTCTTAGTGATACTTTTAGATTTGCTTATTTCCCGTTTCAACCCACAAAACTAACCCCCATGTTACAACTATATGCCAAAATATTAATCACTAACGTAAAATAGTCGCTGAGAACAAGCAGGCAGACTCCGAGGTGATCCCAAAAGTGTCTGTTTTGACAATTTTGGAACGGAACACCATAAACTTTAGTGCTTTCTTGAATATTTGATAGTTTAACACAGTATATATATAAGTTTTTAAGCCATACTTAAGAAAAGCTCTTGAATGTTGTTCTATAACCAAACAGACACAGAGGTCTTTCTCCATAATTATTCTGTTTAGCCAATTTTTAAGATACGCTTAAGCAAGCTCTTGAATGCTGTCCTAAAACCGGACAGACAGAAAGCAAATAGATCAAAGAGGTCATTCAATAAGTGATCTGTTTTGTCAATTTTTTAGACATGCTTATGAAAAGCTCTTGAATGGTACCCTAAAACGGAATTCCAAAGATAATAAAAATTTTTTTTTAAATCCTCTGATTGAGCTTCTATCTACATTTAAATAAATAGACTGATCGAGTTCTGAAACTGACAAATTTCGATCTTTTCGATTGGAAAACTGACACAAAAAATTCTTCTTCTTTTCAGATTCATTTAATTCCAAATACATCATGGAAAGATTATTCAGCAGCCAATACCAATTATGCATTCGATGCATTCGAAATTGAAGAAAAGGTCAACAGCAATGGTAATCAACAAATGTCACGTGATCAAGTTGATGGCGGACGTGGTGGTGATGATGGCGGTCGTAGTGGACGACATCAAAACAAAACCAGTGGCAATAATAATCCACGACATGGCAGCAATGGTGCAGGTGGTAATCCTGACCAATATCATTATCGTGAGAAAATCCATGCTGCAACACTAATGCCAGGCGGTGTGTATCCATATCGTAACGATACACGCTCATTGCAACGTCCACGCTCACACGGTGGACCGATGGTCGCTGGTTATTATCATCCACAGGAGCGCAGTACGTATTCGTTGCCCAGACAACAGTCGTACCATCCGTCGAATGCAGCAGGAGGAGCACGTCATCCACACCAACAAGATATTGTACAGCCGGACTTTTATTTTATGCCGTCACAGCGAAAGTACTCAGGTGAAGTGGTTCGAGTTTATGTGGACTACAATCAATAGTTGTTTCGTTGCGTTTAGTGTGTCAATTTTTTATTTAAAATATTATTTTTGTGTGTACATATTACAAATAAATATGGAGGTTATTTTTTTTATTAAACAATTAGAAAAGAAAAACAAAAAAGAAGTATAGTTGGGTTTTAGACTGTAAACGATTTTATAGTTTAAACGAAGTATAGTCCAACAATTAAGGGTTTCTATACTAAACTTAAGCTACAGAGTTCAGCCACAATAACAAATACATGCACTGATCACGTGAATATATTTCAAAACAGACCCCATACCAGCTTCGTTTTATTGTTTTCGTTTTTTATTCATATTAGTTTGTTATAAATATGAAAAAACGAATGGAAACAATAAAAATAATAACAACAACAAATATAACAATACAAACTAAAAATAAATATTTAAGAAATGACACAAAAATGATAGCAGTTAACTGATAGCAGAGCCTTGTCTTAATTCATATTTAAAGGTCCACGTTATCAAAAGAACCAATCAAATGGCACCATGGAAATCTTCGAAGGTTGGTAATGACATATAGAAACTTGATCCGTTATGATTTTCCAAAAAAATATACTGACTTATGGTTAACGAATATACAATTTGTTGAATAACGAAAACCACAGGTTGGAAGATTTTTGAGGAAATTGGAAAGTATAAATTTAAACACACCGTTTTATAAAAGACCTTTGATGAAAAATGTAGGTTAAACAGTAAACATCATCTAGTATAGAATATAAAGTTTACCATGGTGATCCTTTCTTTGGTCTTTCAAGATATTTTCTACAATCTTTTACAGTCTAAACCCGACCTAAACGTTTAGAAGCTGGTTAATTAAAACAAAGATTAATTTTGATCAAACTCCGATTTAGTCAAATCTGTTTTTTCTCTGAAATGTAGGTAAATAACCACACAAAAAAACGGTCACCGAACAAAGTGCACAAAAAAGGGTTTCCCATAAAAAGTAACAAAACAGATTTGACTTTGACACTCAAGTTTGACTTTGGCCATACTTAACCAGCTTCTAAATAAAAAAAATGGTCGTTTATAACAGTTTATTTGAGATCAGAGTACCTTGATGACATTCCAAGTAAAAATTAGAGAAAAAACATAATTTAAGAAAAACATTTGAGTTTATTTTTTAGTTATTAAGTTTTACAAAATTAGTATTTGTATATGGCTGTTTTACACTATCCTTATTTTGGAACAATCTTAATTATATTATATGAAACATCATAACTGTCTCAAATTATTTGCTACTATTCTATCTGTCGAAATATGGAGTTTTTTTTTCCAAATTCCCAGAAGAGCTCCATACGAAGATCCAGTGTATTTCGATGAGTTGTCACAAACATTTTTTTTAACACAAAATCTTCCCGGGCTCAATTTGAATAAAACCATGAGACTGCATTTTCAAGGTGAGAACTTTTTAAAGCTGCTTGTATTGAATGCAAATTTCATTATGAATTTCGTATAAAATTGCTGTTCCATAAATAGAAATAATTGATCGTGTAAAACATCTATAAATAGTAAACTTTATAGTTGATAATCATTTTTACGATCAAATCATAGAACTTATAATTAGTTTCATCGTATTAACTGAGCAGGCTATTCTCTATCCATATATTATATGTTCTATGAATCACAAACATCACAAAAATATTAATTGTGTTTAGTAATATTTAGAAATTATATTGAGCCATTTGCAAATTATGAAAATTAAAAATCAATCAAAATGGTCAGTAAACCAAATCACAGACTTTAATTTTTTCATAATTTGTTGTGAATTCCAAAATTTTCAATAAATAAGATATTTACGCATGTCATAGCTTCAAAATTATTTTTGAATATACAACGAAATAAAATATACTATATACCCGTATTTTTTAGCTTAATACTTAGAGTCTATTCGTTTCGGGCGCGTACACGCTTTGAGCGTGTATTTTAAAATTCAATTTTATAGAGTATTTTTATAGAGTAAAAAAACTGCTAAATTTCGGTTCCTTCGGGAATAAACTATCTTATTTATTGAAAAATGTGTTTTTAGCAAAATTAAGTCACAACAACCAGAATGTCTTTTGTAGAGAGAAGACAAACAGACGACCACCTTTGTAAAATACTTGTAGATCTGGGTATATAAATAGATTTAAATATATTTATAAATTAAAAAAATAAATAAAAATGTTAATAATCCTACCAAAGTATGAAACTTCTACAACCAAAGTTCAGTTACAAAATAAAAAGAAAATGAACCATTTAAAAAATGTAATAGTTTTAATATAGTAACGTTGTGTCTATTCTCACGCTAGCGATAACGATTTGATTAAACGTAACTTTTGTGTAGGTATAAATATTACCTACCCTGTTTTCATTAGTTGAGCCTGTAGTTTATTGAAGCCAATCAAAATGCTGAAAATTCAAAATAGATTAGATAATGAAAGACAATATGCTATGTACCTAAAAAAATGAATTATAATTTTGTAAATAAAAGATAAAATTATATTTTTGATATACATTTGCTGTAATTTATCCATTCTTATCAGTAATCATTATCAAAGAAAGTAAAACTATTTTAACTAATTTTTTTTCTCGGAGGAATTAGGATGACCAATTATATTGAATGTTTTAGCGAGATATTTTATTGAACAACGTTTCGTGACTACTTATCCCTTCTTCAGACATAAAAAATAAAATAAAATTTTTCTTTACATTAGTTTATAAATATTTTTTTTAGCTTTTTATGTACAGACCCTGAAGAAGTGACAATTAGCCACGAAACGTTGTTGAATAAAATGAGTCGTTAAAAACACTGTGTGTGTATACTTATGTACGCACGTAAGAAGTTATACTTCTTTTTAGATAATTTATGGAAATAATATTAAATAAGTTCAACACTTCTATTAAGACACAAAAGTTTAGTATAAATGAAAAAGTAGTGAAAAACTACAATAGAAAAATTATATATTGGATCTAAAACCAATGATTCTACATTTGATCATGGTGGAACAGAACCAGCGCCACTTCTTCTGTTCATATTAGAGTTTGAAAGGCGGACATTAAGTCTATTATTTAGCATCAGAGTTAGTGAAATTGATCAAAACTCGGTCAGGTTTATCAATATATACATTTAATAAACAAAGTTTACGAGCCCTGAAAAATTATATCATTGATAATGTGGCTCGTAATTCGAATATTCTTCGTTTATCAAAAACATGGAGTAATAATGATGAAGACATTCCTATACCTAATTACAACATTAATGATCAAGATGATCCTAGACAATTCCTGAACCTTTTTGTTTATAAAATCAGTTCACCAACTGGACTATAATTAGCGTGTGAATAGACACAGGGTTCATAAAAATAAAAATGTATCATATTAATTAATTAAATATATTATTTCATAGTAAATTAATATATATATATATTTTTATAAAACCTTTACTTAATTAAATAATAAACAAATATATATTTTTGTATCAATTTAATTTCACAATACGGTTGTTACAAATATATTAATTATATATATATTAATTATATTTACTTATATAAAAAAATAAACAAATAATAATTGTTAAGATGACATTTTGAATATACAAGTTATATTAATTTTATTTTATATTGTACAGTGTTTATATAATATATATATTATATTTACAATATATATATATATATATATATATATATATATATATATATATATATATATATATATATATATGTAGTGTATTTGTAATTAATTTAAAAAAAGTATATTAATTAATTTTTATATATAGATATAAATAAATAAATAAACAACAAAAACTAAATAAAAACATTATTAATTATTTTTAATATTACAATTTTTTATTAATAAAAAATATATTAAATAATAAAAAATGATTTACTTTTTGTAACAAAATAAATTTTGTGATTATTTTACCAGTGACGTGGCTAGTCAGCCTTGAGTAGGCCTCAAGGTGATTACTACCTATTCCTGCACTTAAGCTATTTTGAGTTCCTGTGAGCTATCAGGAAGGTTGATTCATCTTCTAAATACTTCGGACAAGTTCATCATAAAGATGTTCTATTGGATTTCATTCTGAGGTACATGATGTCCGTCTCAAAAGTTGAACTTCGATCGTTTTATTTCAATGTAGCTTCAACCTTTGCAATCTACTGCTTTTGAGACTGTCCAAAGACTCTGCAAGAGTCCTAGTGTTGCGACTATTACGAAAACTGTTAGAAGAAGACTTGTTGAAATGACCTAGAAGGCCAGCCATAGCACCAGACATCACTGTAAATAATCGACGTCTGGCCTTCTGGGTCGTACATTTTTTTCAACAAGTCGTCTTCAAAATTGTAACAATTCAGTACCAACCAAACAACACAGATCTTCATATAATATCTGCGCAGTTCCAAAGACTGACACTTGCCCATTTCTAATTATGAGGCACTTTCCGTGGTGCAATCGGTCTGCGGATTTCATTCGATGTGGTGAAGGTCCACAAACATTAGGAAAAAAATGATCAAAAATGCAAAACAGGGTTCGGATTCAGGTTGAAACTTAAAAAGGTTGGGTTAACATTGGAACGGGATCTCTATCGAAAAAAATATTCAAACAAAAATTATTTTTCGTTTTCGAAATATTTGGAAAAAACCGTCATGCGTTTAGCGGTGCGCGTAGTCCCTCTTTCTTCCCCTTTCTGCTGGTCAGCCATTATTTACATATTCGTTAAAATCAAGCTCTTAGCTCGTTTTAGTTTGGAAAATAATCTATTCCTATTTTTACGTCAGTTGTACGTCCCTGGCGACTGTTAACTCTTGTTAATAAACTCGCCACGGTTTTTGAGATAGGTACACAATTGATGTAGATAGGTATATAATAATTAAGTGATAACAGTTTACCTGACAAGTATTTACTGAAATATATAAGATTCTATTCATATTATCTGATATCTTGAAAAGAAATTTGAAATATCCAGCCATGTCCATTGAAATGTCCAACTGACAAATTGACACAATCATTTGCATACTTTTGATGAAATAACTCTGTCCTCATTCAATGCATACCACGGATAATATTACGTAATAAATATATACAAATCATTTTCTCACTTTTGTTAAACAACTCTGGTCCTTACATAGATTTCACTAATTTTGTAGGCGAAAACTTAGGCATTATTTATTCCCCCTTTAAATTGTGCAACTTTTGAGAAGTAACATTTCATATGATAACTAGAGATAAAACGCATAGCATTTTTGCCGGATACCGGATACCTGGTATCCGGTCACCCTATAAGCCGCATAGCCGGATGTTCGACCGAACATTGCCACTGTCAAATCCCGCGGAAGTCGATCGTGAGATAAAGTGAGCGCCTGCTAAAAGAAGTAGAAGAGACAAGACTAAACCAGCTGTGGCTCACGAATACAGTTTTTTTTTAAAATTAATATTTAAATGTATGAATGTGTACAATCATATGTTGGCCGCGGCCATTATAGTATAAAAACATACAACATTGTTTTTAAAATGTGCACTGCACATGGCATCCCTGACTTTCAAATGAGCGCGATAAAATATGTTAACATTAATAAACCAATACAAACCTGCGCATGCGTAGCATGGACAATGTGTCTCGGAGGATGGAGAGAATCAATATAATCGGCACCCTAATATTGGGACATTCTTTCCTATATCAAATTTTGTTTGTATTGTAAAAAATAATTAAAATGGGACGTTTACCTTCGCACCTCAGGCATCTCTATAGATTCAAACTTTCTTAAACCATAATTGCACTCATCTCTATCTATAAGAATTTTTAAGGCCGGCCAATGCCGGGTATTTCAGCGAATATAATTTATATAACAGGGTAATAAAATTTTATTGTATTGATAATGGCTGAAATATCAAGAGTTAAAATGAAGAGAATTTTAAATATTTGAGTCAAAAGTGATGACTGACTGCAATTCCTATTAATTATTATATTCCAAAAGGTTATCTAGTGCACGGAAGTGCGCCAGACCGATTATTTAAATAGCGGAATATTCTTGTGTCTGTGTTTACTGAATTCAACCAACGTTCAGTGCTTGAGGTCATTTCCAAATCAATCAATCGAACTAAGTGAGTTGTACGGGACCTATACGGGAACAGTAATTAATACGTTGCGCCTGTAACAATGTATTTAAAATTATATTTCATTGTTCTGGCATTATTGTTGAGTTTGGTACATTTAACTTCAAGTTCGCGAATCTTAGTGGTCACTTGGGCTGCCTCATTGAGTCATCATATATTCTATGGGCATCTGATCAAAGAGCTCTCATTGCGAGGACATCAAATCGTCTCAATTACTCCCAATCCAAGGAACGACCCACAATTGACAAATATCACAGAAATTGATACACATACGGAGACATACAGTGTATTTCATGTACAAAAATGGGTGGAAGATGCTCAATATCTAAAACTAACCGAAATGCAGCTATTACGAAGGTATGCACCATGTTTCATTGAGGCAGCCGATAATGTATTAAGTGCACCCAAAGTTAAACAACTAATTCACAATCGAAAAGAATATTTTGATTTGGTAATTGTTGAACTGATGGGGTTTAGTTCTCATTTCTTTGGATTTCGGGAACGATTCAATTGCCCTGCTATAGGTTTGGCATCATTGGACACTTCTATGAATGCCATGGACGCAATTGGAAATCCACCAGATCCAAATTACTATGGTAGCTTTCTCACCGAATTATCTGGTGGAAATTTAAATTTTTGGGAACGTTTACAATTACTGTGGCATCATGTTGACTATCGATATTGGTATCATTTTGAAAATTTGCCCAATTCCGATGCAATAATTCGCAAACATTTCAATATTACCGATAAAACCGCATGGGATTTGGAAAAATCTGTGGATTTAATATTAACAAATACAAATCCTATATTTCATATTTCCCGACCGAAAGTTCCAATTTCTATTGATATTGGCGGAATGCATATACGTGAGCGAAACCCATTACCAAAAGTAAGGTTTAACTGGATTGGATATTTTTTTTTTTAAATTTTGCTTCCTATAAATAATTTCTTTTAGAAACTGAAAAATTTTTTGGATGATTCGAAACAAGGTGTCATTTATATTAGTTTGGGTTCAAATGTACGCAGTGAAAATTTACCCACTGATTTAAGAACAGTCATACTCAACGTATTCAGACAATTGCCGTTTAATATTTTATGGAAATTTGAAAAGGATTTGCCAGACAAACCTGGAAATGTTTTAATCGAACCTTGGTTGCCACAACAAGATGTATTAGGTTTGTTCATTTTGTATTTCTATATTTCAAACTACCAAATGCGTTCAAGTCCTTTCCCACATATTTCGATGATCTTCTTTTTGACAAATACAATTGAAAGGTTGTTTTATTTGCAGATCATCCCAATGTGAAAGCGTTTGTCACCCAAGGCGGTTTACAATCCTTGGAAGAAGCTATTCAAAGTACAGTACCACTGATTTGTATACCATTTGGTGCTGATCAACCCTATAATGCACGTCAAATTGATAATTTAGGAATCGGTCGACGATTACTTGTTGATGATATTACAGAGGACACTCTCATGGATGCCATAACGGATGTAGCCACCAATCCCAAATATAAGAAAAGTATTACAAAATCAGCAGATATCTTATGGGACCAGCCGACAAAACCATTGGATCGTGCCGTGTGGTGGATCGAATATGTTATTCGTCATGGTGGTGCTAAACATTTACGATCTCCTGCTGCTGATTTGCCTTGGCATAAATATCTATTGCTAGATATATTAGGTTTTCTTTTGGCTGTGGCTATTGCATGTTTAGTTGGAATGTTTTTTGTAATTAGAACACTTTTGAGATGGATTATTTCGATAAAAATTAAATATAAAACAGAATAATTATAGTCAAAATGATGTTAGGACTAAAATTGATTACATCATCGCTAGAAGTTTGATGAACAGAGACTTTGGTGTCAATTTGGAAATAGATGACATCGTTTAGTCTTACGATAATTGCGAATACAAAATTAGACTAATAGTATAGTAATCAATTTTATTTCTGGTATCGTTTCGACTATTATTATTATCTCGAAAAAAATGTAGCTATTGGTTTTGTACCGATGAAGGAATTTCGGAAAACTTTCTGCATATGTTCATCGAATTTAATTTTCCTACTAATCTTAATACAACGATCCATTTATATCCTTAATACAAGAATCTTCACAACTTTCAAAACTTTTCTAGATCTTTTTAATCTTATCTCAGTTTAGTGTTGAAATCTCAGTTTAGTCAGTTTTTCGAAATTTCTTCATCGGTACTAAAAACCAATAGCTACATTTTCTTCGAAAGAATAATAATAGTCGAAACGATACCAGAAATATATATATATTATATATGAATAAATATATATATATATATATATATATATATATATATATATGAACAACTATCCCTTTTTAAAAATAATATATTAATTACGTTTTGTATTATTGCCATTTTTTTCTTTATGTATAAATACAGTCTGTTTATATGTGACGTATGCATTCCTACACCATTCATCCAATTACGATGAAACTTTGGAGAAATGTGCGGGTACCTCAGAAGGTTTTTGCCAAAAAAGCCATACTTTCCTTATCCTCTTCGAAATTTTCTCTCTTGAAGAGATGGAAAAAAATCTTCAAGACAGAAAAAGTTTCTTTTGCCCAAAAGATTTTTTCAATAGTTTGTAATTTTTCTATCCCTTAAAAAAATTGGAAAATAATTTTTATCTCCGATTTCGTCATGATTTTTGACCATTTTGGTCCATAAAGAACGAAAATCTATTCAAAAATTTGATTTGAGTTATGATTTTTAAAATCGTCACTACCGTCGACAAGTCTTGCTCAATGTTTTCGTATACTTTCGAATAAATTCATTAGTATATACATAATTTAAACGTGTAAACAGCTACCGGTCTATATGTTAAATACATTCTGTAGAATTTCTAAATACAATATTTTTATTTACAAAGAAAAAATATCAACTAATTTCTCAGACTCAAAAGACCATGTTTACTTGATTTTTGATATTTATTTAAGTCAACTTGATTTAGTTGAATTGTCAAATAAATTACAATTCTTTATATATATATATAAAACTAAAGGATCCCATTCACTTACACTTCAATTTCTGTTCAGAGAGTGCTCCACCTTTAGATATTCTTTGATTCAGACTGAATACGAGTTTCTTCATTTTTATAAGTTGCAATCAGGCAACGTTGCTTAAATTCCGCCAGTTGATATACTGTTTGTTTACATACATGTACAAAATAGTATAACGTCTAGTGACGTACAGAGTTGTCAAGTTGTATCGGTTCAGCATGCCGACACGTATATTTATTTATAAAATACTTCACTTTACGTTGTTATAACTAAACAATGAGCAAAACAAATCATGTATAGCTATGTTTTTAAAAGGTTCTTAAGTGTCGTTGTTTTATTAAAAATAAAAACTGGTAGAAAAACTGCTTAAAATGGGCCGTCTCCATTGCTCCCCATGTAACTCATTCAAACTTAAGTTTTTCTCGAATTTGAGACAGTCAATCGATTTCAAATTTCAAAGTGTGTGTGTAGAATAATACCTTCAATAAGTGTGCACACAAATATGAAACATTCTATAATTATGTTCAATAATTATGTCATTCTATGTAGAATTATGTGAACATTCTTAATGAGATTCTAACAATACGATATTATTGGCTGTTATAATCTATTTTAGTTACAAGCATTTGTGTATCAAAACTGAAGGTTTTCATTAATATTATCGAATCATTCATGACTTATATCGCATTAACTATTCAAGATTAAAAATAACAAACCTCCGAGGCGATTTTAAAGGAATGCAATTGCCAATGAGTGTATGGAAGGCCTTACACATTTATTATTTATTATTATTTTTTCTTCAAAATATTTACTTCAATAAAGAAACCCTTGTTTTCATTCAAGACTACGCAGTCCAACCAAAAACATATGTTTAGTTGAGCGAACAAACTAAAATTCTTGAACGGTGTTTAAATTATTTTTTAAATAGAGTTAGTATCGTCTTGACCTAAGAGAGTCTTTCTTGGTCAAATACTCTTGTGAGTCTTTAGTCAAGAAAATGAAATTCTTTAAAAAAAAAAAAAGGTATTTTTCTTATTAAAAATAAAAATATAAAACTCAAGAAGAGAAAGTTTATGCAGCTTCTTTAACTGAAGTATATATATTTAATTGAAATATATTTAACTGAAGTATTATCATTACTTCTTTAGAAAGTTTCATTTGTTTGGATTAAACAAATGTTTATTTCGATCCGAAATTTTAGCATCTTGGTCCAAAGAAATCATCATTTCAGTTTAAAAATTTCGAGATTCTTGAGTCAAGAATCAGTTTATCTTTAATTAAGATAATTTCCTCAAGTCAAAACTATAGATGTCAAGATACATATTTTCTTGTACCAAATATATATTATCTATCTTCCCGATATATGACAGTCATAAATTCTTGGTTTAAAAAGATTTTTCTTACTGCAAGGAATTACTTGTATCAGTGTATACAAAAGTGTTAAAAAAGAGTTGGTTGTCGTTGATCTGTGGTCCGTGGGCCGTGGACATGTTTGCTGCTGCTAATGTGGTACAGTTTAGAATGTCATTTGCCATTCTTGTTTTAAAATACAATAAAATATATTTTCAACAACAACAATCTATCAACAACGCCTTCAAATTGCACTAAATATGTGTCGTTTTAAATGAATACGAACACAACTAACTCAACACTGAGAGATAACTCTGGTACAACAAAATTGAACAGAAAACATAACACGATATCAGAGCGGAGGTTGATCGGACGTGCTTGGGTCTGTAAACAAAACATTCTATTTTGTTCTACACAACAAACACAATAATTCATTCATCGTTCAAACGGGCGGATTCAGAGATGTGTTAGTCGTTAATAATTAGACGCTTGTCCTATCATACTTGTGTCTTCTTAACCGTACCGGAGATTGAAATTGGTATAAATAATATAAACAAATAATTCGCAGTTAAAGAGGGTGTGGAGTTTTATTCTTATGTGCAGATGTTTTCGTTGGTGGCAATGTCTGGTGCAGAATCCGGGAGCCTTTCGAAATTGTTTCCTGTTTAGATTGACTACATCGAGGAGCAGCCTCTTTCTTGAGTTTTTGCTGCGGTATGTTTTCACAGTGATCACGGTGTTAAATTGCATGTGTTTGGTATTGCCTAAAATAGGCTCTGGGCCTATGAAGGATATTCTTTCATAGACCCAGACTCTTTTCTTTGGTACGGTATTAATTCGAGATGGAGTATATTTTGGGAATTTCAACTGTGCACATTTCAAAAACGGGATCTATGAAGATTGATGTTGCCACGATTCTTGTATGTCCAACCTGATTATTTGTAATCCTGTTATTAGTGCTAGTTAGTCTATGGGCAATAGATCTCGCTTTAGCTATTATTACAATGCTCAGTGGAGTCAGTTCTAGTATGATTTCCATGGTAGCTGCAAAGCTAAGGGGTAGAACACTAATCTTGAAAGTCCCTAGATCGTTGATTCAATTTCCATTCAAGGTGAGTGTGATTTTGCATATCGAGCTTGGGGCATTTGATGCCAAAGAATAGAGTTTTCTCAAGTAGGTACATTTCGTAATGAAAACCATTTTATTTGGAACACTTGATATATTGAATACAATTTCTATTCAAGAATATTAATTAATTAATAAAAACTGCATATATTTTAATATTTATTAAATAATTATTGTTATTAATAAATAAATATATATTAAAGTTATAAATATAACACCGTTAAATGATTGTAATTTACATGAAAGTTATTATTTGTAATTAAAAAACATCTTCCTACGTAAAAATCATTATTTTGCATGTAATTAATTAATAATTAATTATTAAAATAATGATTATGTATAATAGTCCGTGGGCCCACCGATCAAATTTAGCATATCACATTATATACATATTGAGCTGTAATATTATTTTAATTTTGTATTCAGATAAGATATTCTGAAGTTCATTGGCATACCAATTCGATGCATGGCCAGTTTATGGCCAGTTTTTTAACATTGCGGTAAAAATTGAAACACAAATAAAAATTATTATTAACTGTTGGAAATTGAACAAAAAAAAGAAGCTCAGTGTGGATCCGCAGAGTAGGTTGCGAAAACGTCCTGCACATGATTCGTAGACGTTTGGACTTTATAATACTGACCTCATTTTACACTACTGTACAAAGATTGAACTCACACTACCGCGCATATAGCTCTATCCGTAGATCTTTCGACTGTCACCTGCTGCTGTATGCCCAATGGGCCAGCAACGTAATCGCTTTGCGCTGTTTTTCAATTCTTTCTGACGCTGCCCCAGCTCTTGTATTAGTTCAGCACTTTTAAGACTGGTGGGATTCGGCGCAAAACCGAATCATTCAAGCTCATTTAATGTATATATGAAAAAAATTTTTCAGAGAGCCCACGCACTATAACCATTTATAAAATATGTTGAGTTGTTGCGGGGGAAAAAATTTAAATAAAAATTGTTTGAAATATTTGAAATTCTTGCATATAGAAAATGAAAAAAAAAATTGATTTATTGTTTTATTCAAATCTCCAACAAGATAATTTATTTTTGTTCTTTTAAATATTTGCAAAGTTAACACATTGTACAATTTTAAGCACAACTAAATGAGTTTATTGTTTATACACCCGGTAAGAGTGATTACACATGTTTGAAAACAGAAATTGTCGCATTTCTTTGTTTATTATTAATAGCCGAACTACCCACTTTCGTGTCTCTGAACTTATTATACCCGGTATATGTAAATATACCAGGGTATATTATGTTCAGTCCTGACTTTGTAATGCTTGAAAATATTGATCGCAGACATAATTGCTTGGCATAGGTGTTCATAAAATGGCCTAATTCGGTCATTTCCGTACGTCCGTCCATCTGTCTGTGAAGTACGGTCAAGTATGTGAATGGGCAAAATCGGACCATGTTTGGGAAAAATTGGCATAACTGCCCATCTTTGATACCATGAAAGATCGAGAAAAAATGTAAGGACAACAAATGTTTCTGTTTTAAAACTAAACAACTTTGGTTACAAACTTTTTTACATAAATTCAGGATATACCGGGTATTTAAGCAATTAACTCAGTTTTTTTCACTTGTATAGATAGATACAGTTTAGTCCCGACTTTTATCTACACAAAACCAATCTCACAGAGAATGATTTCTGTAGATTTGGTCATGAAGAGGAGGAAACCGGAATTCATATTCGATGTGAATACGAAAGTCTCCCTCTCAAACGTCACTATCATTTGAGATGGACAGATCTCCAGCCAGGTGAAATCAATGAAGTGTCGCCGAGGAATATCCTAACGTTTATTAAGACCGTAGGACTCCTGGAACACCAATGGAGGAATGAAGGATCAAATTGGTCGCGGTACAAAAGGTCTGTATGAGACTTGCTTATGACTCGAATCTAATCTAAATGTAAATATCAATAAGAAATTCCAAAATCTAAAAACTGGCAAAGTAATCAAGGGGTAAGATTCGAAATTCTCTTTGAAAAATTTATTGCAAGTAACAGTATTGAAGGAAATAATTTTTTGACGTCAATCATTGGCGATAATCAGTTGACGTTAAAATTGAAAAATTAGAAACTAATAATGTTTCCACATGTGGCAAATAAATTTTTGTAAGGCTAGTGCCCGGCCGCGGTGCCACCACAGGTCAACTTTTTCATAGGTCATTGATATATTTCATTTTAAAAATAAATATCAAAATCTCATTAGTGCGAGCACTGTACCTACAGATAAAATTAGCACAAAATATTTATTATTAATAATATTACGGAAACAAAACAAAAAAAAACAACAAAAACAAATCATCAGAGGGGAAAACTTCTTGAGTGAAAAACATTCAATTGAAGCTAATTAATGTCAATGTATTATTTTCTTACAGGTAAATATATCTGTATACCGGATGTTACAAAAATGAGTGGCTGGCCATGAGGGCCATATTCTACACACCAAAATACGTAATAATATTTCAAAAAACATTGAAGATAGTCTTTTGAAACTCGGCAAATATCTCACGCCATAGACTTATGAATATCCAAAAATATTCTTCCATAAAAGTTTCCTAGTTTTAAAACGGCAGCCACTTAAATTTTTAAAATCAAATATCTAAGGCATTAGTTACTTGAACAGAAATTATTACGGGATTTCCGAATGGCGAGTGGTAATCTGGGTCTTGAAGTGATACTGAACCCCCCCCCCCGTACAGTTCAAATGGTGATAGGGAGGGGGGACAAAATGTCACATTTTTTTACGAGGCAACCGGGTGAAAATGCGGTTCCTTTGAATTTTATATCCTATTTATATAATACAAATTTTTTGCCATCCGAAACACGCGGGCCATTTTCGCACCCGCGAATTTAGAAAAAATAAAACAAAAGTTATGAGGCACCCGCTTCAAAATTGGTGAGCTTATTTATTGGTACCACCATATGTTGTAAAAAAAAATGCCATCCGTTCCTGTTGGGCAGTTTCTGAGAAACAACCCTTTAAAATCGCCAAAAAACTCTTTTTTTCGAGACCCAAATTACCACTCGCCATCCGGTTGGCTCTCCGATTCATCGGGTGCGTGCCGCCATTGCATTAACTATACTCTTAATCAAATCAATCGAAATCGGTTAAAAAATACTGTGATTACAGTTATTTAATAATTTTACTCCTACAATAATCCTTGAGAAAATTGCTTGATCTGGTTACTATGGAAGCAACCTGCAATTGTTTATTTTAATCAGCTGAGATTGAAATTTATTAAAGCAAATTTTCGAAGACCGCCAGTGACGACGTCCGATGCACTGCTGTAGTCGGTGGTCATGGACGTCGGTCGGTGGACAGGCGTATCTTTCGGCCTGGAAATATTATTTAAATAAACAATGTAAACAATTAATTAAATTAAATACTGATATGAAAAAATTAACTCGTCAACCAGGAATCGAACCTCGGGCCTCTGGATATCTAGTCCAGTGTGCTATCCTTTACACCAAAGACGATTGTGATGCAACGGCCAACTTTTTCATATTATTCTAATTTTTTATATATATATATATATTTTTATATATTTATTAGACAGTATTAACTTCTGTTGAAGTGATATTTTTATTTAATATTTGTTTATTTGTGTTTAAAAAAAAAAAAATAAATAAAAAATATCACTTCAACAGAAGTTAATACTGTCTAATAAATATATAAAAATATATATATATATATAAAATTAGAATAATATGAAAAAGTTGGCCGTTGCATCACAATCGTCTTTGGTGTAAAGGATAGCACACTGGACTAGATATCCAGAGGCCCGAGGTTCGATTCCTGGTTGACGAGTTAATTTTTTCATATCAGTATTTAATTTAATTAATAAATTCAATGACAATGAAATGTGTCGGAGTATACGCTATAGTCTTCTACAGTTTGTCATACGTAACCGAAAGGAAATTGGACAAACATTGTATGTTGACACGAAAGTATACACAAATAAACAAATATTAAATGTAAACAATGTTGCATCGCTCAGAAAAAAGGACTGTTTGTATATTTTGGTGTGTAGAATATATTCCTGTATAGTCAGTCACACATTTTTGTAACACCCTGTATATATATATATATATAATATAATGTAAACAGACACACTTCCGAATCACGAAAAGTATACATAGAATGTAACAAACAGAAAAAGTGTTTCTTCGGCGATGTTAAAAATAAATATAATATCTAACGAAGAGAGAGTTGGTTGGTCACTGTACGGGACCGAGCCGTGTGAAACGTGTTTGTCGCAACACATTTCACAAAAAGTCAGTTAACGTTAAGACGGGCGGCAACGAAGACGCGTTTACGCACCAATGATCGATCATCTCTTAAAATAATCGCGTGTTTCCAACAACGCAACAAGTTTTTCAATCTAAAGCAATACAAAAAAAAAATGTAATTTTTTCAACAAAATTTCAAACCAGAATTTTTTTTTTTAATTTAAGTTGCTCCGGTTTTTTTTCTCGCTTTTTTAAAAATATATTTGTGACCCTTAAAAAATTGTGTGTGTGTTAAAAATTTTCAAAAATGTCATTTTGCCGAATTACTGGTCGTAGCCGAAATCTACCAAAACCACATTATTTCCCATTAATTCCGCCAACATCACCGGCAGATGCCTTTCGTTGCTGTAAAATTACTGGCAAATCGTATGGCCTGCCAATGCATCATTATGTTCCGGTTCTGATGCGTCGAACGACGCTATTAACAAAATGCCGTATCACAAAAGTCGCTGATTTATATGGCAGACGACGCCATTATCCCTTGGCTGGATTTAAATACGTGCGTCCAATTATCGATCCCAAGAATGAACAACAAAAAACCTTACTGCAGTTACTCACCCAAAAATCGGGTGAAGGAAATTTTGTGTACACTGTGAAAGAACGTCGTTACAGTTTGGTATTTCCAGCCCAATTGGAAATAGCAGTACGTGATGGCGACATTAAGGATGTCATGTTATCGAAAGATTCCGAAAATGTTTTGTTAAAAATGAAGGAAGGTAATGATATTACAGTGCCGATTTCGGAAATGGCTGAAGATGAATATATGGAGAATGAAGAATTGTTTGAAGGTGAAGGAACCACTGAAGAAGTTGCTACACCAATTAAAAAGAAGCAAAAATGTACAATGGGTTTAGCGAAAATCTTTGAGGACAAAGAACGTCTGGCTTTGGATGATGAAGTAATATTTATACATAAGAAAAAAGTTAAAAAAGAGAATAAAACTGCTGTCATGGTCAGCAATGACGATTGGCGCAATTTAATTGCACCATTAATTGAAGGTTGCGATTGGACGCAATTCGAACAAGAAGCTGCAAAACATTTCAATATCTCAAAATGGACACCAAATGCAGATCATATTTCAAAACAAGCAACCGATTATCAAAGTGAGAAAAAAATTTTATCATCCCCTTTGCAATACATCCAAAATGCAATTACCACATTATCCACGGATCAACTAAAACAAACAGCCAATATTTTTGACCGGATTAAAAATGGTAGCAAACGTGTTTTAGAATCCTTACCATTGATTAATGAAATTCAAGAAATTGTACGAAAATTATCCACTGGAACCTTAAACGAAATTGAACAAATTTCTGGTCTAAATATATTTATGGATAAATCAAAATTTATAATCGGACAAATGGTTGATACAAAACGTGGAAAAATATTTGTGCCTGGTCAAACAACACACGATAATAAATTTATGCCCGGATTTGTTGTACAAACTGAAAATGGTCCAGCATTAATTCCTGGTTTAATATTATCAAAACAAAAACATTCATCCATATTTTTACCCGGTTATAATATGCAAATGGAGAATGGTGCATATGAATTTCATTCCGAACAAACAATAATTCCCAGTAAAATTTTAGATAATTATCAGGAGGAAGAAGAGATTATTATCGCTGAAACAATTGCTGAAGTTGCATACGAATTAAAAATGGAAAATGGTTTGGAACATTTAGAGAAAGTCATTGAACCAGCTGAAAAATTCGATCCATTTTCTCAATTTCTTCATATCGTACAAGAAAATGATAGCTTACATATTGATAGTGCAAAAATGGTAGCAGAAAAATATAAATTTGAAAATTGTGAAAATCTCAGTAAGATTTTATTAACCGTAACACATTTTGCACAGAATTTATTAAAACCGGGAACAATTAATGACATTTTAAATAGTCCATCATTTCAAATTACCGACACGAATTTAATTAAATGTGATATTTTAAAGAATGCATTAATTACGGCAATTAGTATCATTAATGAACATGCAAATGCCTCTGAAGAAATGATTTATAATGCATTAAGTAAATTATTTATCACGCTCAATAATAAAACAGAAATTATTGATGATATTTACACGTATCTAATGGAAACTAATGATTGTCAATTAATATTTAATCAAATTATTACACAGAATTTACATAAATTACCGATTAAATGTAGCAAAGAAAATATCCTAAAATCAGCATTAAAATTAAATACCGAACAAAATGAAAATATTATTATTGAAAAGCTATCAATTGTTATACAGGAAGATCTATTAGCACCGGCATTTAAAAATATTAGCAAAAATAATAAAGAATTCTTGCAACAAGTATTGACCAGTTGTCAACAAAGTACCGATATCAATTGGACAGATCTCAATACCTACGAGTTATTACAAAATGCAATTGTAACAGCAATTAAAGAAACATCCGAACAAAAGCTAAATAAATTTTTAATTAGCGAAGAAAATCAAGCAATTAATGAGCTACTACAGGAAGCAATTGGTTTAGCAATTGCATTGGGTATGAATGAAACGGCTGATAGTTTAATGCACGTAATATCCGATCCCGAAAGTATATCGCTATTAGCAGATGATCCGTTAACATTGGAAATATTAAAACGTTTAACGCTAATGCGACAGATTGCTGAAAAACAACCAACCTTACAGGAAGCCCTACTGGCGTTGAAACGTAATCCACATAATGCACGTACAGATCCAAAATTACGTGAACTGGTACGTGAGAGTGCTGTACTGATGGTACCCGATATCAAGTCATTACATACATCCGATAATATTCCATCACGTTTATTCCAAGAGAATAATACGTTGGCTATGGAAGACTTTGTCACGCGTAATCGACAACCGGGTACGCTGTTAATTATTAAACGTGGTTTACAAGCAGTGGTGCCGAAAGAGGCCAGCCGGGCAGTGTTGAATGGTAAAGTTGCGTATACATTAATCGATGAAACCGGTATTAAACATTTTAAACCGTTGGATGTTTTTTCTGCGTTACGGTTAAGTAAACCAACGGCGCGTCGTTTTTCCGCATATGAATGTTTGGGTGCGTGTGATCCTGGTAATATTGATAAATTGAGCACTGCAGATAAGGTGAAAGATTTTACGAATCGTTTATTGGCATGCTTTTAATGGACACATGATAGCTACACACTCTTTTTCTTTTCTTTTTACATACAATTTATTAGCATTGAGTACTCAATGTTTTTTTAAAAAACTCAATGATGATAATTTACAGAAAACCAATTAACAACTAATAAATTAATAGTGATTAATTAATTAATAATAAATGCATTTTACGAACTTACGAGCAAAACATACATACATACAATATGTGACATTTAACATTACAACACCGTACCGCACCCTCTACTAGTTCTGTTAAAGTAAATAACTCAATGGATGTATGACCCTCTAATGTATAACTCTATGTATACTTAAATAATAAAGCAGACCATATACGTATATAATTTGGAAGAGACTACAAGACAAGACATTTGAACACAAAACACACGTTTGATGATGGGGAGAATGATGCTCATGGCATGATGCATAAATGGTATTATTATTCGTTTCGTTAAATATTTGATGGTAAGCACACTTTTCTTACATGAGAGCATGCATGCGGTTTTTTTATTTGCTTTTGTAGTATAGTTTACATTGACCTCTATCTATGGACTGCAGTTCCGAAAGAAAATAAAATGTCTCAAATTGACGCATTCATTAAACTAACCAACCAAGTGGCAAGAACTAAATTAAGACCACCCATAGACAATCTCCTAGATTGATATTCTGTCGTGTTTAGGTAAAAGGCTGTCAACTTCATTTACTGCCTTTGTTTTAATTTTGATGCTAATCGATTTTTCTAATGATTTTCTACATATTAATAATAAAATGAATTATTAAGAATGTTTTCTCAACAATAATTTTTTAAGTTTGTCAAATATTTTAAATTGGTTATTGGTTCAAATATTTCCTAAATATAAAAGCAGTAAATTCATTTTTTTAAAGTAAAAAAGCAGTACTTTTCAAACAGTACCGATTTTATCCTCTGAAAAATATAAATACTGCATTTTTACTCTTTATTACCTGTTGTGATTATAGTTTGTCCAAATAATAATATTAGAATTTGGCCTCTGAGTTACCTGAGATGTTTTGGTAGTGGAATTTGTATATGATGTCAGAGGTCGTGGATTCAGTTCCCATCCTAGATGTGTATGATTTTTCATATACAGCATATGATGACAAAAGAAAGTTATCAGGCATCTTACTTTTAAATGTCAATAAGTAAACTCTAGCCACTTCCGTTGGCATAATATAACCGAAAGGCAACCATACTAACAATGAAATGAAATGAAATTGAATATTAAATTAAAGTATTTTCAAATATAGCCCTATTACATATTATTTATTTAGATTTCTGTAACTTCATCAGTGTCACTAGTATATATATATATCAAATTGTCCCATTTCTAAACTCAAGGATAGTCCCAATCCATTTATGGAGGTCAGTGTTGTATAGTTTACTTTCATTTTGTTATAAATAAATTGTTACACATATAAAGTAATTTTTCAGTAATATATATGCAAATTTTTTGTTTTATTGTTCATTTTGAAAGTAATATTGTTTTTTATATTTTTTATATTCAATCGTCTTATCAACGTCAGTTTTTTTTAGTTGCCATGAGAATTTTTATTTCTATATTTAAAATTGGATAGAAAAAAAAAACAACAAATCTAAGATTTTGTCCATAATAGGAGATTTATTGTTATGTATACGAATCAAATTATGATTAGAGTACTGAATAAATCATTAGCTAGAAATCTATTGAGATGGCATTTAGTGGAAATTTCCAGCGGTGAGCCGCGGAAATCAAACAGAATCCCTTATCAAACCCCGCCTATTCTCCACTTTGTCAATACGAAAATTACAGTTTAAATCGTTTTTATCGTTTAAAATTACAGGCTGTAACCGTGAAGATTAGTCATTGGAAAACTAAATTTCCAACATTATATAAACAATACAACATTGTGTCTCATTATATGTTTGGAAATAAATATGTAAATATACTGTTGCAAATTTCGTTTTCCAATGACTAGTCGTAGACGATTACACCCTGTATAGTGATTTGTTTTCTACCAGTTAAAGATAATAATTTATAATATGTGAATTAATTTAGGTTAGATAATTTATATATGGGAAATGTTTTATAATTCATTTCACAGATTGTTTGTAAGAATGACAGCTGCGATTTATTTTACAATTTAAATCTGGTCGCTTTGTTTCTAATATCGTAGCTAGAAACGAAAATTTAGTTAAAAAATCATTTGGCTAGAAGCATAGACAAATTTAGCGAAACTTTTTACACAAAATTAAAATCTACTCGACTTTAATAATAGTTGAATGCATAATGTTCATAAACATGATACAGTACAGTGTGAATCAGCCTTTACAAAAATACTATATTCGTTTATTTACGTCGATAAATTCATTTATGTTTAAAAATATAATTACAATTCACGTGTGTTTTATTATATACATCTTATAATACCTGCGTTCGCTGGCATTGACGTCGATTCGAACCCACGCAACGCCATACGGTTAACGCTGGCTAGTCAACTAACCAGGGATGGCTAATATTCGATATACGGTTCCATTTCAAATAGTTTTTTACAAAAAAGTAAATCATATTTTTCACTTTATATTTTTCAATGTATTTTGAAAAATAATTTTCATTTTACATTTAATAATAACTAACCGAGTTAATTGCTTAAATACACAGTATATACTGAGTTTATGAAAAGAGATTAGTAGAATGTTTTCTTGAACATATGATTAAAAATGAAGATGGTTAAATGCTCTTTAATCCTATTTACCATTTACATTTAGCATTTTAAATGTATTTTAAAGGGCATTTAACCATTTCCATTCTAAATGATATGTTACCAATCAGATATTTTACCAATCCCTGCTTATTTCATACAAATGTCCGCCTCTGATCTAATTATAGATTGTCTCAACTCCTTTTGATTTTCTTGCTAAACCGAAATTCAATTATTTTTTGCGTGAGTGTTAAGTTAACATCTAAATTAATTACAATCAAAAATACTTCAAAGTTACAGGGATGAGTAAAATTAGTCTTTATGAACATGTATAAAATGGAAATGGTTAAATGCTCTTTAAGTTACATTTAAAATACTAAATGTAAGATGGTTTTAAAGTCCATAAATTTTATTCAATTGATGATTCCCAATTGAATTAAATTTATCGACTTTAAACCAATGTTTAAGTTTTGCTTCAATATTTAATAATGAATTACGAACTTTGTGGGTGGTTACGATGTGTAACCTGGGAACACGTGTATTGCACTAAAGGTGCCTAGATAATAAAGTCCAAGATCAAGCAGCGAGTACACTACATCTTAACACTCTGATGTTATGGAAAACAGGCGCCCGCTTTTTTTGACGCATTAAGATGTCCCTGCATGCAATCAATTCTTGAAGCAAAATTGTAAGAACGCAGATTCGATTTAACAACAAAATTGATTTAGTAAAGTAGTCAAACTTTGACAATGCTTCGTAAAACTGTAAATAAGTCACTAGTAAACAATATTATCTGTTTTTAACTTAATCATAAATCACTTGACAATCTAAATCATAAATAAAATACTTAACACTTGAACTTGGCGTTAAGTTACGATATACTCTCCAAACTATGCACTTTCAGTATAGTGATGCCGCGAGACGAGACGAGACGAAAGTAGCATGATGTCTCTTGTATTGTATTGACTTGGAAAAGTCTATGACTTGGAAAACATTTTCAACTGAAACTGTTAACTGAATAAAAGACTATAGAGAAACTTAAATCATTCCGCCCAAAAAGATTTGCTGTTTGTGATTTGTACATTTTTACAGATTAAAAATATTTATCGAAAATCAGAATTATAATTTTCGTCTAGTTTCGTCTCTCGCCGCGGCGTCACTTACTTTAAGTATGCACTCATCTAATAACGAATCTAATGAATGCATTCTAATTAGAAACTTTATTTATTTTGCCAAGAAAATAAAAATAATCAAAGATAATAATTTCTGGACAAAGAACAATTATTATTGTTGAATAACATTTTTTTTAACATCAATACTTACTATGAAAAATCATTCACGCACTTAATAGGACAGACCCGTAACGAGACTGGTGCACGTGAACCGGGGTCTCTTGCTACAAGGGTCTAGCACAAATTTTTGTTTAAAAAAAGTAAACAACTTTTATTTAAAACAAAAATAGTTTTGCTACAATTTCAGCTCCAAAACTAAAATAAACAGTTTACGCATTGATACTTAACTTAATATATGCCGGGTATTTAAGCAATTGACACAGTTATTTTGTTATTTTCACTTGTTTCAAGTAATTTATTTGTGGCAATTTTATTCCATTAACATTCATAAAAAGTTCTAAGAGATAATATCTTAGTTAATGTCTCGATTTCTAGAAAGCTTAAGTGTCGAGTTGCAGGCCAGGCCTAATAATGAAAGTAATCTAATTAAAAACTTTTATCATATTTGTTGCCAAGGTATAATAAAAACTAATGAAAGGTAATAATAATTTCTCCAAAGGAAAATTACAATTATTATTATTATCGAATTGATGAAGTGGAATAAAATTATATAAATTTTTTTTATTTATTTCATAGTGTTTTTTTTTTCTTTTTTAAATAAGTTTTTTTTTACTTTTTGGTTTCTTAATGAGATCCATATCTTAACGCAAGTTATACCAGCGCGTACACGCTGGTTGCTTCCATTTTTTTTTATATTAATAACAGAAGTTGTAACTTTTTAAGTTTGTATATAATTATAGTTTATGGGATAAGAAATGGTTTAAATATTAATTTCAGTTTTTACACCCGACATATTGTATGTATTATATAACAGTCCCGTTGGTTTTGGCATTCTAAGTACGTGTAAGCATCAGTTGGCAACAGAGTTTACTATGTTGGATGAAATCAGTTTACTTGTTTTTCAAGCAATAGAGGCTGTTGGTTTGAATGACTTCAAATACCACTAAAATCGAAACCAAATTCCATAACCTGACAGTTTGATAAAGTATATCGGTAATGTAGGTTTTTTTCTAATAAGATTTTGTAAGTCATGTGAGTTTTTTAGTAAAATAATAATGACTTAAAACATTCAAAAAATTAAAAAATGCAATGTAATACACTAAAAAAACCTCCAGTTCACATGACAGGTATATAAACAAACGCTTATACAGTATTCGTTTTGAAAGTTAGTACGATTTGGCGCTCACGCTTACGCTACACTTCCACAATAGAGACCTCCATAACCTTTCAGTTTCCAAGTATGCATACAGCCCAGAAATAACGCATTAGATCGCTCAACCACTTGGACAGTGGAACAGGATCAATGTGTTCAAACAAAACGATATACAGTCCACTTTGATTTGAACGCAGTATGCTTTACCAAACATATAATATAGGTAAAACTATCCGACAGGTGTATAAAGTGTATAAAGAACCTAGAGTTTGATACTTGATGGCGATGGTAACACGATGCTAGAGTGAACAGTCGTTCCGTGTCTTTCACCACTGGAGGAAGTTTTTTAATCTCACAACTATTCTGTTTTTTTTAATTTTTGTTAATTCAAAGTGTTGTTGATTCTTCTCTAGATAAAACTCTCACAAGAGTTCAATTAAAAATCCCATATTCAATGGTGTCAATGTTCGCGAATCTGTTATAGTTCTTTTTTGGATTATTTTGCACGAGAAAATCGTATTAGTTAAAAGTGGTTTTTTATTTTTAAACAAATTAAGTGATTAATTTTGATATTCTTATGTGATTGATGGGATTAAAGTGTATGCGATCTCTTTTACAAAGCAAAAACTTTTGTAAGTATTCAAAAAAAAAAAAACTGTTTTGAAGCGCTTTATATGCTTTTCGTTGAATGCGGACTCACTAAATAGGGAATTTCAGAAATTATGTGGAGTGTACTTTGAGTTGAGGAATAATAGGTGATTGCTAATCCACGGCGGAAAATTCTTTAATTCATTCAAAATTTCGGCGGTAACATGAAATCCACCATGTGATTTTTGGATATAGTTCAAAGCGTGACCCGCCGGTAATATTCATGTAGTGAAATTGCATTTTTTTAAGAACACTTCCGGTGTGCAATGTTTTGGATAATATATATTATCTGAGAGCATGGTAGTACAAGGCCAACGGACAGTGTACGTACTCATTACCAGAATTTCTTCGCATTATTTCGATACCACTATCCACTTCAGCGTCGGTGTGTACTGGCAGTCTGATTTTCGTAATTCGGAATGATAAATACTTAGCCATGGAATATTTCAAATTGCAAAACTATCCATACAGCATAATCGGGAGTTCATGGCGCAAAAAAAGACACAAACAAAATAAAGGTCGTCATCAGAAACACAAAAACTCGAAAAAAGATATTTTTAGGATATACACTCCCGTTTTTAAAATTGAACCATATATAGTACTAAATTCACATACAGTAACACTTAGAATGTTTCAACTGGTTCAAGTTTTATGAACGGGAGTGTACCTACATGCATTGTTGCAGAATTAGTTTTCAACAACTTTATTACTTTTACACACTACTTACCAAATTTCATTCCGATTGCATTAAAACTGTGACTGCTAGAGTGCGACTACAGAAAAAATGTCAGAAATCCAAAATTATATTATTCTACTTACGGCTATAAAATTTTCTGGCGGTTAGATCTCTAATATAGTTTACACTTTCTATTGAAATACCTGAATTAACAAAATTTTGCAAATAAGAGAGTTGTCTATAAATTTAAAATTTAAAAAAATTGATTTTGTTCACTTAATATCTGGCTCGTGAAAACTTTTAATTATACAGATTGATTATAAAGTAACTGCATCGATCTCTTGAAAACTTTTAATTATACAGATTGATTATAAAGTAACACTGCATCAATATCATAATAATTATTATATATAGTAATTTTTTTGTTCCGACCAAGGTTGTGAATTGTGGTATCTGAAACAATTAAACAAAAAAAAAGAATTACTTTTGTTTTGTCTGATAAATAATGATCTGTAGTACAGTGGGGTGCGCTTTCTGTACGGAAATGGTAATTATTTAAGTTTCTCACATTAACGGATAGGTACACACAATACCTACCTACGTATTTACTTAACTTGTAAATTAAATATATACTTGTAGTTTTTAAATGGTGCGATGCGTATAATTAGAGATATTTATTTTAGTTTTACACTTTACATAAATGGAAAAATCTAGATTTCATTTATTCGTGAATTTTCTCTTCAACGAAATTGGTGCAGTAGCGATGGCAAAATTATTTTTAATGTCCATCGATCCTACTCAGATTTTGATTAATGGATATATTCATTTTGAGCGTTTACAGGCTCATTCAGCGCTCACGCGCATAAGCGCAATTTAGTATCGTTCGTTATGGCTAATGAACGCTTACACGATGCAGAAGACAGATCAATAAAGAATCGCTTATACAGTATTCGTTCTGGGAGTTCGTAAGATTTACCTCTTACGCTATTGCTGCCTTAAATCGATTACCTCTATAGAGAAAGCGTCTGTGAGCGTGGTGTCTATCGTTGAACTTGTAGAGATATTTGATTGATATAATAAATAATTATTATTTAAATAAATAATAAATAAGTGTTAAAGATATAATTGATCTTTATTAAATTGAATTATGACATATTATATATATTTATATGTAAATTATCAAAGTTGTTAACATTCAAAGCAACCGTGATAATAGAGAGAAGTTATAGTTGTTAAGCAACAGATAAAAATGATAAATAAAATTATAATAATAATTTAATGAAAATGCGATACCGCTACAAACTCAACCGTTAGCGTGACTTTGTCAGCATACGCAGCTTCAAGTTGAACAAGAAAAACAGCGCTTGATGGCGTTGCAGAAAGCGTTTAAACGCCCAAAAGGAACACCCTACATGATATATAGCTACTGAATTACATACGGTAAGGTTTATCCGAGATTCCGTATACATGATCGTATAGTTTTTATTTTCTTCCTTTGTCAAACCAGGGTCACTGTTGAAGTAATTGTTTTGTTCTTTCTTTTACAAACAAACGCATGGCTAATTCTGTGATGTGAAAAACACAACAACAATTGTATTCAAAATCACATGACCTTTGTCAAAAGCATTTTCTTAATCAGATAAATTATTTCTCTATTCTTTAATAGAGTCTTCTGAAAAATACAGTTTAAATTTTATGCCAAAACTATTGGGAGTTCGCTGGCAAAATATTTCGACGTCCACTAAGATCAAATCACCATAAATGATGAAGGAACTGTCAAACCATTATGAAACGAAAAAATATCGATTGGCTCAAATTCTGAGAGTTTATACCGTTTATACAATTTTTTTTGTTTGCGACTAGTAAATGTTGTGTATTTGAAATAGGAATATTTTTGTACGATTGTGTGCGTTAAAACTATTTACTAAACCATGTGGGAGATTAATTTATTAATATGGAGTGGTCGAATGGACGCTAGTCGAGGATGAGTATGCACAATACCGGATTAACGGATTATGTGTGTTTGGTTCATCAAAATATACAGCAGTGTTTTTTACTCTCACTTCATTTTTTATAGCTGTTCAAAGAACGTTTGCCTGGTCGATTTTTGAACAAATTTTGGGCGAGGGGGTCGAAGCCTATCAAGTAGGCCTTTCTAGGTCATTTTTACCGGTCCCACCAAAAGAACATTGAATTTGTATGCAGGCTAAGGATTGGTAGCTTGCGCGATTGCAGCCGTCTTTGATAAGAACTATGCTGATATTCATCTAGAGTTTGTGAAAGGAAACTGTAGAAAACCTTCACAAGCATAGCCGGTTACATTCGCTAGGGTAATAAACCGTCCCATTAATTTTTCTTTACATAAATTTAATTGACAAACTGCCGTTGGGAATCGAACAAGCAACCTCCCAGATTCGAGCAGAGCGCTTTTAACAGCTTGACCACTCGAACTGGTAAATTTTGGTTAGATTAAAATTCGATATGTATAGAAGAATTGCAATCAATGAAAAAACTCCTAAGGAGGTTTCTTGCAGTTTTGTCTTGTGTAAAACAATTAAAACTGTCTAAATGATATCTTGAAAACTGCTCAAACAGAGATTATGTGTAAAAAAATTAAAATCGATTAGACTACAGACGTTTCTGTTACCTATCAAAAAGTTTTGAGTGACCAAAGAGATGTAAATATTAAGAGAACCCGTCAAGACAATTCAAAGGAAAATATCCGTTCACCGATTTTTGTATACTCTAGACCAGTTAGTTACTACTAGAGTCGTTCTATTCTTACGAATGGAATTTATAACATACATGTTTATTTGTTTTCTATCAATGTTAGAAATATTTAAATTCATATATATATATACATATATATATATATATATATATATATATATATATATATGTATATATATATATATATATTGGTATTATAACGGTATTTCCATGTATATGATGTCCATGTTCATTTATTTACTTATTCAATTATACATTTATATAAATTTTATATCTCTAATAGAGTTTTATAGCTATAAACTTCACGGTACTGTAAAATCTCTAATATAGTTATTTTCCAAAATCCAAAAAGCAAACGAAATTTGTCTGTTTCGAAATGGATCAGTTGATCGTTCGATTTATGCGTTGCGTTAATTCTCTAATTGGTAGAGTGATAAACAATTTTTCTATTGATAAGCAAACTATCTGAGATGCTTATGTGTTGCTCATAATATTTGACCCACTTTTAATTTTACAAAAAAAAAAATATAAACGGATGCCTCTCAAAGGATTCAGGAGATGATTTTATGTTTTAAACCTTTTCAACTATTCACTATTATTCAACTATTCAACAGTTGTTTCAAAACTGGATCTTCCCACTGAAACATATGAAGCCAACACTCGGGAGGCTTCGCTCTGATTCTCGGTATCTCGGAACCTAAAATGTAGGGAATTGTGATATTATACAATCTCAAATCCAACTATTTATACAATTTCATTGCGAAGCTGGCCGGTACCGATCCACCGGTACCGAGTAAAAGTTGTCAATATTAAAGGTTCTTAATAATGGCCTACAGACCCGTTTAATATTTAAATATACACACCGTTATTATAGGTATTGTTAGCTATAAAAAAAGATCTATCACAATCTCATTAGAGATTGTATGAAATATATGTTGATAGAATTTTATATATATATATATATATATATATATATATATATATATATATATATATATATATATATATATATATATATATATATATATATACATACATATATATATATATGTATATATATATATACAATTATGCAATTTATTTTATGCAATTATGCGTCAAATGAAATTGGTTCTCTAAAAACGATAAATTCGAACTCTACAATTCAAAAAAAACGAACCCATTACAATGGGACCCAAACGGGAAGCAGATAAACTTATTAGTAGTAGTAATAGGGAGATAGGGGAAACCGAAGACTAGAAGACTAGCAAATAGGTCTTCTTTCTATGACTGTTGTACCTAATAAAAATATAGCTCATTAAATATATATAATGATTTTCAAAATCTCATAAGTCGCCCACGGACTAAACCGCTTATTGGTATTTATGTCAATCAATCGCGATATTAAATAATATTGAGGGCAGTACGACACACAGCTGGATATCGTAACAGGTTTTACTGTAATCACATACAAAATAAATTGAGATGAAATGTGTGTATAGAACAAGTTTACAAAACATAAACATCAAAAAAACTGGTAGACATTATTTATTTTAATTGTGATAAAAATTTTATGTTATCTACCGTTTCAAAAACTTCCAAACAACCAATCTTATGCGCTTATTATTATACAGCATCTCGCAGTGTCGTATCTTCTGTTCGTTCGTTCTGATGTTCGTTCTGATGATGATGAAAACCGGTACCAGAAAAGCCCCGCTATATTCACCCAATTGTAATTAAAATCTATAAAAATTCTTCGACTTAAAAATATGTAAACAAGAATCACTCTGGTGTTCGTTGTGGTGGTGACCTTTGTAAGATTTATTTCAAAAAGACTACAATAATAATATCTGTAATTATGGGCGTCCTAGGCGTGTTTAATTTGTGTCTGGGGCTAGGTGTTTTTTGTTTTTTTTTTTGGTTGCTACTCTTTTCTGAGTACCTCTAATTATGTGTGACCTTGTCATCAAGAAATTTGCCTCTTGTTTTATTACCACGAAAGATATTTTAATCGATGGCATATATCATTAGTATATATATATCAGTGTCAGTAGCTTTGTACAATCAGATGCCAAAATTGTTGAGTAAGATGGCGACCAGAATCATTATTATCATGGTCATTACATGGGTTGGTATGATTTCAATTTAAAATTTTTCCCTCTGACAGTGAACATAAAAAAATTTTGCAAAAAGTAATGATATCCCAGAAAACACAAAACAATGCTGATTTTTTTACATCTATTAGATAGGATCGATGGATATTTGAGAAAATTTTGCCATCGGTACAACACCAATAGTCCTTTTTTTCCTTGTAAGACGTGCGATCCTCTTGAACGACTCCAGCGGCAATTGCTCGGAGTAAAACTCGAGGCTCCGTAGGATATACAAAGAAATAGAGTGCTCAACGTTTTAGAGTGCTCAAAATTACCGTTGCACGATTTTCGTGATAGCTGCACCGAGAAAAAAGGTAACTTTAAATTCATAATGATTTGTAATGCCATATAAAATAAAAATTTTCAAAGAAAATGACTCATGTCTTTAAATCATGAAAATGTCGACTTGTAAAATGTAATAAAACTTCATAATAATAATAATAATAATCATCATCATCATCATCATCTATCTATCTACTTAAAATTAAATTTGAAATAAAGTGAATTACTTTTTAAAGCGGATTGTAGCACATCACATTAATTTTCGCAATTTGAACATTTGCCCAAAACTTAAACAGATTTGTTACTTGATCAACTTAAGTCTGGTCGAGCAAACCACATTTAAAAAAAATCTATGGTGAAACATCCACACGACTTCTATATACACAAATGGTTTTAACATATATCATTGTACTTGATTCTAAATCTTAGATTTCATTAATATTTGGATAACTGGATGAGTACAGTACATGTTTCCCTGAGTTACTTGGTAACTACCAACAAACTCATATATAGATTATTACATATTCCAGGAAAAATAAACAATTGGATGAAACCTCAAATCATTGTCTTTTATTTAACTTGTATAACATACATCGAATATACCAGGATATCTTGGTATATTCCTACAGCATTGGAGTAGTATATATACACACATAACGGTATTTAGCTACTGGCAAAATCGAATTTGAACGAAGTATGTAAATTAGTGAGCATAATTTATTTCATGAAAAAATGTTTTGGACAATATTAAACTTAAGTTTAAAATTTCAGACCTCTAGCTATCTTCGTTTTTGAGATATCTTGTACACAGACACATTTACGGAGACCCACTATTAACCAAAAATGGGTTTTTCGATATGTGAGGACGTCAAAAACGTAACGATTCGGTCAAATTTCAATATCAATTGCCCAGCATCGAAAACGACAGCTCTGTGTCTGAATTCTATGTAGTATATAGAGGTTACATCTGACATTACCAACTGTGAATATTAATAAATATTCTATTTAACATGGTAATCATTATCTTTTAAATATGATTGGCATTTTGGCAACAACATCATTCATATCGTAAAAGAAATGAAAAATTATTACTTTTTCAACAGAAAAAAAAACAAACAAACCAGAAATATACAAGATGCTGCAGGTGGAATGGTCCATATTTACGGGTACGGGTAGTATGAATAATAGGTTTTGGTTATATGTTAGGCTAAGTTTCATTAAAAATGGTGATCATAATGCTTTCCCGTTTCGGGAAAGAAGGTTTTTGCCTCTTTTGGGATATCAACAACGGCCAGATTTGTTGGGTTGGGTTTATCATACCACAATCGCTGCCACAGTTCGATTTCATTTTTTATGTTAGGTAAATCATAAAACTGGGCGATAGCTTCGCAAGTTTCTATAATATTTCCCCTCGAAGAAATGGTTATTATTAAAATAGGTTTAAATAAGTTGCCCTTCAACTTTTAAATAAGTTCCCCTTACGCGCATATAAAGTTCAATACAAATGAATTCAGCTCATATCTCATTCAAAAACAATGAGTCATTGTGTTTGAATCTCTAGGTGGGGACCTAGAGATTCAAAATATTCGGCCTGTCTCTCGAATATTTATCGAAAATCAGTATTCTAATTTTCGTTTCGTCTTTCGCTAACTTATTCTCGCCTGGGCTTGTTTCTCCCATCTCTTGTATCACTATAAAATCGGGATGACCACAAAATTATCCAAACTAAAGGGGCCGTAAATATGAATTCGTCTGCCTGAAACCCTCTGTATTGTTTGTGGTTACTTTGTATACTTTAACACCTAATAAAACTGTACTATGGAGTCATAACAACGGAAAAATTAATTGATTTATGTGAATTATTTTTAATGTAAATATAATAAAATTTCTTGTAATTTTTTACTATTCCACATATTTTTTTAATCATATTTTATAAGTGACATGTTTCATACCTATTTCAACATTATCGAATAAAACCGTTCCACATATGTTCCTGGTCAAGAGGTAATTGAAATAAGTGGAAAAGTGGATAAAGCAAAATATTACAAGAAATTGTATTATTTTTATGAAAAACAAAAAACAAGAAAAATATAAATTCCACAAATTAACGCTCTCTAAAATAAATTGAGCTTGCTAAAAAAAGCACATTCACATAACGTTTTTGAGAACTTTAACAGATTATTGTTATTGCAGTTTTAAATAGAATGACAAAAAGATTAAAATAAATCGACTGTACCCAATCAGAGATATTTAATTAGCATTATATCGACATTAAAGTTTGATAACATACAAATTTGTTATTAAAATCATACTTATTTTGGCTGGGAATCGAACTCAAAAACTGTAGCTTTCTGGATCAGTGTTCTACCTACCAACTGAGCCACCAAGATACTATTTATGCCTGGATACATTAAAACACTGTCCATATTTCACACATTTTCACTGCATGTTAATTAAAATAGTTGATGAATTATTCTGATCTAAAAGATTTCACCTATAATCGATTAATCAACTCTTGAAGACAGAAGGTGCGAAACATAACAAAAATATTAATTAAAATGTTAAATAAAAATTAAAAAAAAAAACATCGATATTACCAATCTAAATATAAACGATGTATCAACCATAAATGTGTATTATTTATGGTTGATACATAATTTATATCAACTATCAATAACATATACAAACGGTGCATACTAAACCTGGAGCAGCGCTATCACATAGGGCTGTCAGCCCAAGTTTATTGGTTTTAAGGTAGTTGTCGACCTAATGGGCATAATTATAGAATGTTCCAAATTTTTGCAAATTTTTAATAATTATTCAGGGTATTATTATACAATCACACTTCAAATTTTAAATCGATTGACTGCCTCATGAAGAATAGATATATTAGGAGAGCGAACGTAATGTTAAAAAAACGGTCAAGAATTGGTGTAACTATCTTTTATCAGTAGGGGTCACTGGTCTCAGTGCCGTACGGAATTTAAATGTTTAAATGTAGGCGCCAAGAAATCACTTTCATTCAGTTAATAAGAAGTCTTAGTTTTATAGATAATAAAAAATTGTTTTCGATTATCAAGTAAATAATTAAATAAATATTAATAATAGAGAATTCTTAATAATCTGCAATAAATTAAAAGATGAAGAATCATAGTGATAATTGCAATTAATAATTACATATATATGTTTACAATACTAACATATATTAGATAAAGAAAGAAGATGACAACCGGTAATTACAGACCATATTCCTTTCGTAAATGCAGACACGCATTTCTAACCTTAAACAACCTTCCACTCATAGATATATAACAGTATATCTATGCTTTCCCTGTACAACATCGTCCCATTTTTTCACATTTATAAAATTAAACAATTTTTATACTTACAATTTTTATTTGTAAGATGCGATAACCGTTGATTTTAATATGTAATAATAATAATAATAATTCCGTACGGGCAGATTCGCACTGCCGCTAGTGGCGAAAATAATAACTATGATCTCTACACGTTTTTGAGGACACAAAAACAGACGAATTGCCTATGTCGTTCAATCTCCTAATATATCTATTCTTCATGGACTGTCTGAAGATTATAATGCTATTTAAATTAGTAAGTGCTACCAGATTGAGGCATTTGCCGCTAAATTAATTGGATTTAATAAATCCTATTTAGAAAATCTAGGAGATTTATTCTTGGAATTGGTAGATAATAAATTAAACGTTTTATAGCGTCAAAAAGAAAGGAATTTATGTTGTTATTAAATGAGGTATTTATGTAAATTTTTCCAAATCAAAATATCATTAAAATAAAATTATCATACACGGCGACTGACCGTATGCCCGCCGCCCGTCGCGTCACTATCACAGAGCAGGGAAATGACCAGAATATGAAGGATATGTTACCTTGAAATTAAAATAACATAACAAGTATAGAATTGGCGGTTTAAATTGTCCAAATATTTTGCGTAATATATATATATATATATACATATATTTCATTCAATTTTAAAAATGTCAGCTATTTCCTTTGGTAAAACAGTTTGGATATTTATCAAAAATTTATCTACATATATAAATATATATATTTATTTATTTATACACATAAATTCTTTTTGTAAAATCCTGTTTAGTTCCCGAGTTATATTTAAAACAGTTTCAGGCTGTTGTTCTCAAAAACGGAGAGATATCTTATTCAATAGTTTATTTCACCTTTGATATTTAATGAACTCTTTGTACTAAAATTTCATTTATTTGCAAACAAAAATTCCATTATTAACAGAAATACCATTGAACTGGTTCGTTCGTTAAGTTTTTAAAGGATTAATTATTGTTGGCTGTAATCATCATGTATATACTTATAAACAAATAATTATCATGTACCAGTGATTTTTCACAACAAAACCTATGTGAGGTGTATTATCTTGTTTGTGTTTGTAGGTAATTATTGCAATCAGCGCCGCATTCCTTTCAATAGATTCTATAAAATAGATGCGGGCGGATCAAAGGTAATAATGTATTCTTTTACGTGCATGAACGATCTTCTCTTGATATTAAGAGTATCTTATAAAGAACAGCGCACTTATCTATACGTGAAACACGTGAATCAAATCAGATTTAACATGAGAATCGATTAACAAGAAATTTTTTGTTGTTATTCATTTTTAAAAATTTTGTTCAAATATTTTAATCGAATTTTCATTCACTTCTACTTGGACGCGTTACGAATATTTTCTTGAAGGGTGTATTCGTTTTAGGCGCTTATACTCTTTCAGTGCCACCAAGCGCGTTGTTTTTAGTGTTTCTCTTGACGCGAGGTAAGGCAGCAAAAAGTTGAGCGTTAAATCATACTAACTTCCAAAACGAACACATTATAAGCGTTAGTTTATTTATCTGTCCCCGAGCACGGGAGGTTTTTTAGTGTATTCCATTGCCATTTATTAATGATTAGGTAAAAAAATGTACATTACCGACATACTTTATCAAATTGTCAGTTTAGAGTGGTTTTGTTTTGATTTTAGAGGTTTTTGAAGTCCCTCAAACAAACATTATATTGCTTGAAATACAGATTTTCATCTGCCATATTGAATATTGATGTCAACTGAGGCTTACACGGACTTAGAATAAGCGTTAATAAGCCAACGCTGGAAGAGTGAATACACCCTCAGGTTTTTTATGCTCGTTATTTCTGAGCAATCCGATTCTATCAAAAAAATATAGGTTCCCATTTGAAAAATACAAGTTCACCTTCAAATAACCTTGAAGGGCATAATAAAATCAAGATCACCATAAGATGTATGCCCACAGTTTGAACCATAATCTCTTGAGTACACTGGCTTGAACACTAGGACTTTAAAGTCTGTTTATTTTTAAGTAAATGTCTTGATTCTTCCTCAACTCTCAAGTCAAGCACGTCAATACTCTGCCATTGTTCACACAGACAGGTTAATAAATTCTACGTCAAGAATAGCTTGGCTAAACATAAAAAAAATTGTTGTTTTTTTTTATAACTTAAACGGAAATGATTCAAATTCTTTTCAAATAATTATATTCATTAAATAATTGTAAATATTTTGGATTATGTTTATATTTCTATTTCAAATGTTATTTCTGTTCTGAGACAAGTCGATCGACTCTAGTCGTGATGGAGTACGCAAAATCCGATGAGAGATTCTCAAAGCATACGAAATTGAGAGATACCGTTCACTTTTCCAACGTTTACTGGGGGGGGTATGAAAACACTTTACGTTCGATCGATTTTCAAATTAAAATTTATTAAAATTTTAATGCTATAATATGCACCTGGCCTGCGGGCATTTATTATAAAATTTGATACCGTGTATCAAACATCAAACATCTGGATAAAATTTACATAAAATATACACACAAGTAGATTAAAATATTTATGTGCATGACGTAAAAGTTATGTTGTTGATTTGACCCAATTTGTGGCAAAACACATGTATGGTGTAGTCCCCTAACAAAGTGTTATATTTATTGTATTTCCGGCATCGAAATCACCCTCTGTAACATTAATATAATTTTTAGTTTTTACGATACCGAAAATTATCGATTGAAACGTATTTCGTGGAAATGAATAAACAAAATTGAATTAATAGCTAAGTGGATCTTTACACACGGCCACAAAATTAACACCCCCACAAACATAAATATTTGCCGGAATATAAGTGAAAATTGTATTAAATTGAAAATTACAAAATAATTGAAGAATTTGTCTCATATGGCTCGTAAATATGCTCGGAATATGCTCGCGTCCAAAGTATTCCATCGAGCCTAAAAAGTTCCGTACCGAGCGAATGCAAGAGTTATGGCAGCATCAAAAAGGATGAGAAAAGACGGGGTAAAGCGATTCCGAATGTGTAGGACGTTTTCATGAAAAGTCTCCGGTGTGCACCCGAACTGCGCCTTTCTTCTTTTTTTGTTGTTATTTAGGGGGACCCAGCATGAGTTTAAATTCGAGTTTTCGGGTTCTGACTTTCCTCCTCCCATTTGGGGTCACCATTTTCAGAAAAGTGTATAAATAATTTTTGCACTATAGAGAGATTTTATGTTCCAAATCGAATTCTGTATGAGGTGATTTCTACTACTGTTACTCATAATGCCTCAAGAACATAAACATTTGTAACATAAAAGTTTTAATTACCATAAAATCTATTACCATTTATCCATAAATTATTATTTGACTCGAGTAGGTACGTAATGTTAAATGCTGTTCCCATGAAGAATAGATATATTAGGAGAGCGAACGTAATGTTAAAAAAACGGTCAAGAATTGGTGTAACTATCTTTTATCAGTAGGGGTCACTGGTCTCAGTGCCGTACGGAATTTAAATGTTTAAATGTAGGCGCCAAGAAATCACTTTCATTCAGTTAATAAGAAGTCTTAGTTTTATAGATAATAAAAAATTGTTTTCGATTATCAAGTAATAATTAAATAAATATTAATAATAGATAATTCTTAATAATCTGCAATAAATTAAAAGATGAAGAATCATAGTGATAATTGCAATTAATAATTACATATATATGTTTACAATACTAACATATATTAGATAAAGAAAGATGACAACCGGTAATTACAGACCATATTCCTTTCGTAAATGCAGACACGCATTCCTAACCTTAAACAACCTTCCACTCATAGATATATAACAGTATATCTATGCTTTCCCTGTACAACATCGTCCCATTTTTTCACATTTATAAAATTAAACAATTTTTATTTGTAAGATGTGATAACCGTTGATTTTAATATGTAATAATAATAATAATTCTGTACGGGCAGATTCGCACTGCCACTAGTGGCGAAAATAATAACTATGATCTCTACACGTTTTTGAGGACACAAAAACAGACGAATTACCTATGTCGTTCAATCTCCTAATATATCTATTCTTCATGGCTGTTCCTATAATATGAAGAAGTGTTATTTTAATTCCGGAAAAAGATGTAATAAAAAACAGTTCAAAAAAAAAATCAGAGAAATATGTTCGTAGATAAAATTGTATTTCATTTCGATTGTGAAAAATAAATTAAAATCGTCAATCATTCATTAAACTCGTTAACATAAACTACATGGACTTGTTTATGATTCTACATGTTGAAATAAATTGTAAACATTACTAAATCTTTTTATAATATTTGAATGTAATATTGAATATAAGGAGCCACATAAGCCTTGGTCATTTTTTAAAATTTTATAAATGATTTGTGCCAAATTCATTCGGTTTTCGAAAAAATATTCCGAATATAAATTGTTAATATATTTATAATAAAAATACTTTTAGCCATAGCGTCATTTTTTTCGAAAACCTAATGAATAAGGCAGAAATTAATTTTAAAAACTAACATCAACTTTTGTGGTCCATTGTAGAATTGACACGAAAAGTTGCGGTATCATTTCAAATCCGAAACATTATTCCGAAATTCGAATAAATAAGGTACAAATTAATTATAAAATTTTGAAATGATACCACAACTTTTGACGCCTGAGTATACTTAAAGTACTTAATAATTTATTATGTTTCTTTACAAGATTCTAAAAATATTGGTTTTATTTTCATTGTGAAAATTTGTAAAATACTCTAAACTCAATTCAGACTGACTTCCTTGTTAGCATGCGATAATTAAGGCTATTTGTGTAAATCATTCTGAGAAGTTTATTAATTATGTCACATATGTCGTCAAAAATTTGTAAAATTGTCACACATCATTGTTAATTGCGTAAAATTGTCACATCACAACAGTTCTACACGTTTTTTTTTTGCGTAAAACATTTCCTTACATTGTTTTAGATATAAATAGATTTGGCAAAACTGATATTCTGGACTCTTTCAAAGAACTATTATATTAGTAAAATTAAATGTAATTTTCCAGGGTCCATTTTCACGTTAAATTGTATTGTGACTGTAGTGCGCAAACTAACCATTTATATTTTGTCACGTATGACTATATTTCGACTATATCTTCTCCCTACAAGTTTGTTTAATTTCAATTATATTTTCTTTGATTTACTAAACACAATTTTCTTAGTAATTATTATTTGTATAGTTTTAAAATAATTTCCTACATTTTCCAACAAAATATGTGTTTTATACAAATAATTTTCAAGAATATCATGTTGTAATTTTTAACAGCTATATATATATATTGTTATGTTTTGAATTTTGATGAAAGAAAACTTTATTTTCCTATACATTGATGTGGAAATTTTCATTTCCGCAAATAAAATAATATATCTGTTGTATTACTGTCGACTACATCAAGTTATTTCATATACAGTATAGTATCTGAAATGTTTGTCAGTTTGTCTGTAACCATGATATATATTGAAATATACAGATAGAATTTTATATTATTTTATAAAGGAATTATTAACATTGAAAAGAAATGTAGAAAATTACGTGATTTTATATTATATGGTTTTTGAGTCCAATAGTTTTGTCGCTCAGTTATACCAATTGTAAATTCGGTATGTTGATAATACAACATTGTCAAACTTCATACCATCAAAATGAGTTTAGTAAAATCAAATCAAATATCAATTAATTATAATTGAACATTTATTTATTATTATTAGCAAATTTCCTCCAAATGAAATGCAGCTATTACAGGTCACAATTTTATTCCGATTGGAATGACTTTTGGTATTTGAGGCACTTTTGGTCAATTCTAAAGGTCAAGTTCATTAACGGGTAAAATCGGACAAGGAGAAAGGGGGGCTTAGAGAGAGAGGGAAACACAAAATTTGGTATATCTCCCATAATATTTGAAAAATAGAAAATTAGGAGTTAAGTTGTAGGTATTAAGTTTTACTGTAATTTTGTTTCTTATCATTTTTCTGTTACACTAATATTTACAGAAATATTTACAATTAAAGATTGAAAGTTAAAATTCTAAATATCTCTGTACACATTAGAGTTTGGAAAACATGATAAGGGAATTATAATGAATTAGGAATTATATGAATTATAGCAATATTAAGAGAGATATTTAATATTTTGTGTTTTCTTCTATCTTTATGCCCCCCTTTCGAATGATTTAAATATATACAATCTGTATATATATATATATATATCTGTAATAGTAGTATAGTATACTTATAACTTACATACTATACATACTATTAGTATACTTTTATACTCTTAATTAATATTGACGATCGTTTCATAAAACAGTTCGCTGAACTTTTCCTACTCAATTGATCTTTATAAATAAATAATATAAAACATAATACGCCACATATTTTATAAAATACATTTTTATTTTATTCTAGTTTTCAATCAATTTATATTTATTTTTTTTTTTAATTTTTATTACATTAAACTAATTAGTTACGGTTGTCAATTTTATTTAACTACAAATTAGTGATTATGGATTTTTTAACCTCTATCTACAGAGCTGCAATATAGAGTAATATGTACACATTTTCACACCACCTATGAGGTAGTGTACTTCGAGTACATTTTTAGCATGGTTTCCCTACTACTAGTAGGCATACTCCACGACCAATTTGGAATAGTTGACAAATAATGAACTTGCAAAATTTTGTTAATTCAGGTATTTCTATAGAAACTATATTAGAAATCTGGGCCGTCAGAAATCGTCTATAACTTTGGAACCGTTTGGAGTTTTGAACTTCTAATAGTTTTTCTGAAATCGTAAGAAAAATTTACGTAGGGTCTTCTCTCATCATTATTTCGATATCTCCTATATAGCTTTCTCCAATTAATTCGCACAAACACACATCTAATTTCCCTTTTATATATGGAGATGCATGAATATATGGAGGTCGAATGAGTGTTTTAAAATCAGATATTTTTTAAAACTATCATTGGATATCTTCACGTAACTAGGTAACTATCCAATTCTTTTTAACAACCAGAATATAGTTTTGTTGGTTTTCAAACATTGAAAAATGTTTTCAATTGAGTATTTGATTTGATTGTTTATTAAACATACAAGACGTAAAACCCGTTGAAAAATAACCCTGTTTTTTTTTACCGACAATAATCGATTTCACCATGTACTTCAAATGTGGCGTCCCTTTTTCAAACTTTGACCGGTCGATTTGTGTCCAAAGTATTAAGTATTCAAAAAAATGTTTCGTATAAAAGTTGTTAGTATATTTATAATGAACAACTTTTATGCGAAGTATTTTTTCGAAAATCGAATGAATAAGGTAGGAAATCAATTATAAAATTTTGAAAAATATGCAATCTATATAAACTTCTACACCAATTTATATCATATTTGACTTTTAAAAAGATATTTATTTTTTTATTTGACATAATAATATTTTGTATTTATTACAAAGTGAGGTCAGGTCAAGTCAGGTCATTAATGTATATATTTTATACAATATGAGTAATGTTATTACAAAATGATATTCATATAATCCGTAGTGCAGATTTTTATTAACAGTTATTCAAGTCAGTAGTTTATTTAGGTTATTTATGTCAATTGATTTATATTTTTATACTTTTTGGCATGCGCAAATTTTCTTTCATACAAAATTTAGCTTAGTTTATCCATCAATAACACATATCTATAAAAGTTCGATTTATCCGTGTTCGTCGGATAACAGTACCTAAAACCTACAGTATAGTTTAAGGATGTTCCAGCATACCACCACTTTTCGACAGATTTTGCTTATTTTTCACAGGCTAAATATAATGTTTTTTAATAAATCCCGAAGTTTCAGAATTTTTTTTGTGTGTTACCGTTTTGTTTTAGAAATCAATTTATTTATTTTCTCCAACATAACATTATTTTGTATATGTGAACAGTGTATTTGTCTATGTGTTGTACATGTGTGTTTATGTATTTGTGCTATTATAAAATCAAACCAGTTTATTGTACTGATTTCATAACACAGTGCTGGATCGTCCTTAAGAGATAAAGAAGATCTTTCAGAAAAAAACGTGTATGGTTATCTTATACAGACAAAACAAATTTTGTTTGAAACATTTACCCGAATTTTTTTTGCTTAATTACGGAGAAAGCCATATGAGACGGATGCGGCGAAGTGTATTTAAGATGAATCTAGTGGATATATTTGAAATTAGAACGATTTCTTCAGAATATATTCAGATAACATAAATAAATATATAATACCTACCAGCATTACTTTGAACATGTTGAGTTGAATTTGATTTGAAGCGCGTATCCGTAACCTAGTTAGATCATCTGATAAATATTTATTGTAGAATGATCGAAATTTATAAACTTTTAATACAAAAATAGATCTTCATTCAAAACTATATATTCTTCAATTAAATTGGAATATCGTTCTTCATTAATTTAATTAATACACTCACTCAAAGAAAATATTCACTTCATATTTGGAACATAAGGAACCTTTTAATTCTTTAACGATGTTCAATCTTTGTGGTTGCCAGGCTCAATGTTACTGGTGTTTACATACTTATTATAGACAATACCTAGCAAAAGGTATTTGAAACGTTCGTGTACTCTGAATATGAGATCCAAAAACACTGGCCAAAAGCAACAAATTCAAATTAATAAAATTATTTATCAATTGCTGTGTTGAATTGACTATATCCAAAGGACTGCTGGGCTGCCTTAAAAGTACGAAAGTTTCGACAAACCATACTATTTATTATTCAAAATTTAAATAATTTAATATCATTTACAGTTAATTTTATAATGCATACAAATTATAATTTCTTTTTCTATTTATATTTTTAGTTAATTTAGTAATTTAAATTAGTTTACATGTCATTAATTTTTAATAATATTACTTACTCTACCTGTAGCACTGAGACGCAGTTAGGTAGCGTTTATTAATTAACTTTGATTTATCTAATTAAAATCATTTAATGTTTTCTTTTCTTTATCAATAATTATCTCATTATCATGATTTTGCCAAGATTTTAAAATTTCTTCGTCAGTTTATATTGTAAGCTATTTTTGATCAACTGCTTATTAGAGATGGGTAAAATGTCTATTTGAGTATATTTAAAATGGAAATGGTTAAATGCTTTTTAAAATACATTTTACAAAGCAAAGAAAATATTTGTATATTAAATTGTTTTCCATGTCTACGACAAATCTTGTTTTACCAAAAAGAACCATTGTTAGCCATATAATTGATGACTATAAAATTTATTGACATGTGCTCAATAAAATTTCTTTGGTAAATACAAAAGTTGTAAATAATTGACATAACAACCTCACAATAAAAAGCATAGAGGTTGTAAAATATTTATTTTATGATTACAAATTATTACTAACTTATAATAATAATAATTCATTGTAAAAATATAATTATTGATAGAGTTAAACGTATTTCATGCGAAAAATATGGACTCGTGTAATTTAACACTTAGCAACTATAACTATGTATGTATTTACTATTAGTATAGATCAGGAGTTCATGGTAACAAAACAATATACATAATTTTCATGGGGGAAACATGTTTTGATATGATAGACAACGAAAAAAGAACGAAACAAGTTTGGAGAGTTTTATAAATTTTATTTTAATTCCGAGGATTTGAATCATGTAAGATGAATCTCACTTTGTGTCCTAGTAGCGTTCCGCAAGCTTTTCACAATGACACCCGTACCTTCACCTTACACCAATTTATATCTTTACACAAAGCTAAATCGTAACCATTCACACGCATGTGCTTACACCAGTCCGATAACATCTCAGGCAAAGCAAATACAGCGCGACAGACACGTAAAGACATGATACATAACAAACTTTTATAACCATCTTCTAAAATCATTGATAAACAATTTATTTTCTACTTTTTAGTTGAAAACACATGTATTTAAAAAGTTTTTTTTTTAATTAATTTGTTAGTTGATTTTTCTGGGACTATGAACTCCTGATCTATTATTAAACATTATTAACATGACTTAAACAATATAATGTATGGGCAGAAGACCTCCTGACGTCTCTATATAAGTAAAGCAGTTTATTTTATGTTACAAACATTAGCTAGAGTCTCCTGCCTTATCTTTAACTAACTCACCTGAGTGACTCTAAATATGTTTATTATTCAGAGTCGCCTTGAACTCTCTGGGATGCTTTTTTAATGTATGTTTTTATTCAGAAAACAAAATAATAATAAAATTGTTTTACGGAGTGGAGATAATTTATTCATATTCAGAACAGAACATAAGTACCTACTCACTGCTTATTGTGTACACTCCTGTTCATAAAAATTCAACCAGTAAGTCACATTCGAATATTCTAATTCATTTAGAATATTTCAACTGGTTCAATTTTTATGATCGGGAGTGTACGCCACAAAATTAGCGTTCTTTTGAAGTGAAACGTTCTTTAAATCGTTACTCTGGCGGTTGGTAAAACATTCTTATGTGAGAAAATACTGTAAAATTTCAATGCCAATAATTTCGAGACTAATTCGCCACTTTGGTACACATTTACTCAAAAAAATTTATTTCTGGCATATTAATGATTCTCATGTTTGCGCTAAAATTGGGACAAATTAATAAAATCATAAATATGGATATGAATCACGGTTCAAATTAATTACACAAAATCATAAAAACTGTATTTATATTCGTCTTGCGAACGCGTAAATTAAAAACAAAAATATATAAAAATATTATATGTAGTTTTATTGTGATACCTTTTATTTCGGATATGTTTATGGATTTTGTTTTTAACGTCCATAAAATTATTATTAAGTTTGTATTTCTATATTTTAAAAACTATGGAAATATTAAACATTTTATAATATAAATAAATGATTTTTATAATTTTATAAACTAATCGCGTTAGTTTAAAATCAAAATTGCACATCCATGATGTTGTTTTTTTCATTTATTATTATTATATTAGTACTAAACTTTTAATTTCACTTTACCAAGTGCCTGCCATTAAAATTACAGACATGAGGTACTACGTCGATTCAAATTAGGATCTTAGACTATATTACTATGAAAGTAAATACAAATCACATATCATGCTTGGGCGTCGGGACAAGTTTAAGCATAGACGCCTACCTATACTATGTTTACGGGAAAGATTATAGACAATTTTTAGGTTCTCAGGAACTGAAAAAGCTATGATGGGTTAAAACATAACGTACATAGACGCATCATCTGATGGACGTTACGTACACAGTTTACGCACTCAACTACCCAACATCAATATTTTAGGGTACTTCTAGTTGTCCCTGAAACTTGACTTTTGGTAGAAAGACCTATTTTATGCGGAAACCACCCAGAAAAGTCTGAAAATCGGAAATTTCCTTGAGCGATAGAAGAAAAGTTAAATATACATGAAAATGAAATCATTATATATTTTCGGATACAGGAAATGTTACAAAAATCTAAAATATTTGGTTTTTATTCATAAATATATGCATGCATTGTTATTTCTTCATACACCCAACTACCTTAATATTTTCTCAACATAAATATTAATATTGTTAAAATTTCATTAAAAATTGTTAAAATTTATTTTTCTTTGATATTCTATTTTATTGTTAAATTAATAAATAATAAATAATACAAAATAATAAATTTGTATTAAAAATAATATTTGATATTATTATATGTTTCTTTTCAAAGTTCAAACACAATATGAAATGATTTAAATCGAAGTCTTTTGATTTTAATTTCACAGTTATTAAAAACGTACAACATATGTTTTTTTTTTATTTTTATATTGTACTGCAGTATGTATTCTGTTGAATTTAATACAGGAATTAGTAGTATTGCAGACTTAAAACCCAACGATCTATGCACATATATTTATAGAGAGAAAATCCTAATATATTGTAATGATCATTTGTAAAACGATTGACACATTTGAAAAGTATAAGTGTGGATTTTTCAAAATTTATATAATTGATTTGTCAAACATTCTCGATCTATACAAGAAATAAGGATTAATTTTACTCAAAATTAAATAATAATACTTAAATTTGAGTAATTACTTATCACAATGTATGATGGCATCGAGTTCTTTTTCTTTATTTAAACAAATAAGTTTTTTTTAGTGCTGTTAAAAGTCCGTTTTTTTTTCTTTCATTAACATTAAGAATACAATTGACTATGAGTTGTTCGTCACACACACTTAACTCACAATACCAAGGTCTTGTAGCTAGCCCATCAATGATGGTGTTCACGTATCGAAAACTCTTTGTCTAAGAATATTTTTGCATAAAAATTACAGAAATGCATTTACAAATTTTTGGAAATAAATTATTTGTGAAAAATATAAAAAACAAGTGAAAATAACAACTAACTGAGTTAATTGCTTAAATACCCGGCATATACAGAATTTATGAAAAAAAGTATCTCACAAAACTTGTTTATTTTTCAAAAAAGTGTCATGTCAAAAAACATGTTTTGCCTTTTAACTTTTGTTCTATCTCTTACGGTTTCAAAGAGAGACAATTTTGCCCATTTTGCCCAAACGTTTATTTGACAGACGATAGTTAAAGTCGGAACTAAACTTGTATATATTATATACCAGATATAAAATTGACATTTTGAATTATCAAAATTTAGTGTACCTCTACGATGTCTAAGAAACTTATCTTCCAAATTTCATGTTTCTAATATAAAGATTAACAAAATACATATAAAGTATGTGTCGATTTATCACTTGAACCGTAACATGTATATACGTAACTATAAAGATAGTTTTTTTAAGTTGAATGACCATAGAGATGTGTAAGTTATTTTTATAAAAAAATCAAGTACGTCGGTACTCATACGACGTACGACGTACAAAGATGTATCACATGAAGTTAGAGATAGGTTAGCATCATGTCACTTGCACTTGTATGCACATAAAAACAACAAACTGATGATTCTTTTACCTCGTTTATATTTAAAACAAAATAAAACGACATTAAAATATTTATATATATATATACTTTACAAAATGGGAATGAGTTACACAAGTTCGAGCAGATTAATTTTAACGGTTTAAGTATCAGCTGTAGTTTGCTATAAAGTTAAAAGTTGGATTTTATATAAACACTAGCATTATACGCCAGTCAGTAGAGTATCAAAACAGGCGGGTGCGTTGCAACAAGTAGGGTAGTATTATTATTTTTAACTTAAAAATGATAACACGGGCAAGCACGGAACAACTTTTGGCATTCAAAAAACTCGGACTTTTTTTAGTTTATTTGTCTCATTGATTTCATCTGGCTAAAGATCTGTCCATCCCAAATGATAGTACCTTTGGAGAGGTTCCCAATTGGTTTTTTCCTAGTTGTAAACACTCAAATGCATTTTTCCATGAGAATCTTTTTACAAGAGCCTTTATATGATCTGGGCCATGAGTATTTACCCAAGAACGGTTGGACTCGAGTACCGCCCATTCTTTTATTTTATATTTTATTGTACTTTTCGTCACTCCAAGAAACGGTTCTGGGCCGTTTAATTCATCAGTCTTCTTGTTTCCTTCGATTCCTGAATGTCTAGACACCCAACCAACAATAGTGACTTTCTTATGTTCACCTATATTTTTCAGCGAGTCGATACACTCCAGAAAAATATTGGAATTTATTTCAGGTGAACTTTTTAGGCACGGCCTGACTATCGGATAAAATAATCTTATTCTACAGCTGTGTAATTTTGCGGAAGTTTATCGATTGCATATCTATTTATGGCAGACACTTCAGCCTGGAATATCGAAGCGTATTTACCAAGACGGAGAGAATAGCAATCTAATCTTTTCTTTTATTTTTTTCTTGTCTTATCGTTTGGAACAAAAGAGAACTTTGTCCCCATTTTACATGAATCTTTTTGATGGGATATTTATATATATATATATTGGATGGATTCCATACCATTTAACCATACGATACTAAACATTTATAAACGTCATTACTTTGGTCGTTCGTTCGTTCGTTCGTATGACGTCATACATGTATACATACATACATTCATGCTCAGTATAATCATAAATAATATTACCATGACACTTTATTGCTCTCATTTTCTATTTAAGTTTTAAATAATAAACTTTTTCATTAATTTTTATTTTAAATATTTATATTATAAGGAGTGTGAGAGAGTTGGTCATATTTTTGAATTAAAAAAACAAAAAATTATTTATGGATGTTTATTTTGGCGCATTTATTGGAAATATTTTAGAAATCTATATAATTTATAAGTATGGATAATTTATTTTAATTATCCATTTAAACTCAATTTTTTTGTGTGTGTGTGGATACTGATTGAACTAAATGTTTGAAGAAGTTAACCTAGTTTATGAATTTGCAAAATTTTTAATTTAAATATAAATGCAAATGTTATTGTATTATATATATATATATATAGTCGGAGTATCATTTTAATACATATTACCTATACTATCAATATATTTTAATTTATAATTTACCAGGATTTTATTAGCGTTAAAATCCCAAATTAGATTAATAAAAAAATCTAACAAATCATACCACAAATACCCCAAAATCGAAATGATTACCGAGTTTTTTCCATAAATAACTCGAATTGTATTAAAATTTCGACAAAAAATGTATTAATCAAAAATTGTAGACCATAAAATTTCCGATAAAAATCTTTCAGAATACTTGGTCAATTGGGCTATTTGGTTGCATACAAAAATTCTTCTCTGCCATAAATATTTTCAATCGTTACAAAGTTAGCACTAAATTCAATATATCATTTTATATAAAAATGTACTAAATGCACTCACTTTTAATGCACAGTCTAGTCAACACCGACTAGAGCCTCTCTAGCATTTGCCAATTTGTTTGTACTTTGAAGTGAACTTGACGATTACTTGACAACAATTATATTTATGTTCCAGGTATTGATTATGATTTAACAAAATCATTATTACTAAATAAATAATAATTTTATTTTATTAGCGTCTCATTAAAAATCACTTCTCAATTTATTATTTTACAATTTGGCAAACGATTTTATATCACAAAGCATTTAGTTAGTACTCAACTATTTGAGCAGTAATTGAAATTACTATTAGTAAAAATTATTTTTTTGTAAACTTAATTTCAAATTAATTGTAACATAAATAATTATTAAAGAAAAATAAATATTTGAAATTTTCGTTAAAACCCTTTTATTACTAGTTTCACAGTTCCTTCTTCAGAAATAATAAAAATGAAATTGATTTCATTTTATGTAATTGATTTCATTCCAAATATTGATCGGAGAACTAAATTTTTGATATGACTTTTCATAAAATGAGCTAATTAGTCCGTTTTCGCATATCCGTCGGTCCGTTTGTCAACAATTTATCGCAAAAACGAAGACAGATGATGCAGAGCTGAATAATTTTATGTATGTGTTCTGGAGCTAAAAAGTGACTTCAAGTTCGTGAATTCGCAAAATCTATACGGGCAAATATCTATCCCTAAAACATTAAAATAAAACTTATAAAAAACAAAAAATTTTATTAAATAAAACAAAGATTTGAGATTTTCGCAACAATAATTTAATTTTTTATTGATATTAGCAAGCGGGATGTTTCTAATTTGCATTTTGTGTTTCCCTACTCGCTTTAAAACTCTCTTTCTTCTGATCCTATTTGCCAGCATACCAAATTTAATTCTGATAGTAAGAATTATGATCCGTAAAACATAATAATTGACCTCTAACTGTCTGATTTTATCGTTTAAACGTTTGACTTTTATTACAAAGATTATTTAATGATGAAACACACAGATAAATAATTACATGACGATTGTGTTTTGAAACCTGTCAAAATGACAAATAAAAATGAACAAATTGACATATTTACATTTAATGGACGTAAAGTACCTCATAACTATTGTGGATGTTGGCCTTGTCGCTAGCGTTTTCGTCGTCAAACAATTATTTTTGGATATTTACTTAAATAAATATAAAAACAAATCGAAATAAATACTTATGAATTAAACCGGGGGAAAAATGGTCATTTGTCTGCCATCTATTATTAGTCTAAGTGCTAGTAGCAGGCTAGTAGACTTTTATCTCACAATTATTTCCTTTAAGCGCTTACAAGTTTTGTAAGCGCCTTCTTAACGTTTTCATGGACAGTTTATATAATAGTTTGTAAATAAGTATTCACTATGAAGGAAAGCCAGTTCAAGTGGCCGAGCGGTCTAAGACGTTATGTCCGCGCAGTATGCCTACTTGGAAACTGGGAGGTTATGGGTTCGAATCCCGACATCGGCAGTTTGTCAATTATTAAGAAAAAAAAAAGGGGGCGATTAATTGATTAAACTGTCAGCGTATGGACAAGAACGAAATAACCGGCTATACTTGAAAAGGTTTTCTACCTTTTCTTCGAAAATTCGCTAAGAAAATAACTCAATTGCATATGAACTTTACAGCTATATCGTATTTCTGGCGACTAAAAGCGCTTAGACTATATAATAAATACAAACGAAATAATATTCAATTACCCACAACTTGTCAACACTTCTACAAAAATAACTTCTAGAAAAGATTTATTTTAAAATGTATCACGAACAACTATTTTATTTAATGGCGTGTAGCGTGAACAGTACCGACCGACCGACAGACCTACTGGTTGTACTTACTGCTGCCACTGTTGTAGTTCAAACAAATATATACTTCAATTGTGTTTTTAGAAAAAAAAAACTTGTCTGATCTGATGTTTTTTTTCTCTGTTTAAACTATATTTAACAACAACATATTTCGGTTTATGTAACGCTCGCTACGGAAAGTAACGTTCAATTTTCAAGTGTTATGACGATATAGCGATGAGGCGTATCGTAAAGTAACGTTAAATGCACTAATTTTTAGTCTTTCTTGGGGAAGTTGGGACATAATTTGTTTACGATCAGATAATTTCGATAAAATATATATATTTGAAATAAACACTTTAGTATTGCACGTGCAGTGTTTAAACACGATTGTGAACAAAGTTTTTTATTTTATTAATATTTAAATGTATAAATATGCACGATCATACGTTGGCCGTGGCCATTGTAAGATTAAAATATACAACATTGTTTTTAATAGGTGCACTGCACATGACATTCATGACTTTCAAATGAGCGCGAATTAATATATAAACATTTTACACCAATAGAAACACAATTCTCAGTTTGTTGCTCAGTTTTACCAACTGTAAATTCGGTATGTTGATATTACAGCATTGCTAGAGATGTTTTAAAATGCATTACAATTCCATTTTCTGAGATAATTCGCTTACAGTTCGTATAGCTTCTACGAAATTCAGATCATATTGAATGGAAATAGTATAAATATATACATAGAATAAAGTGTTCTTTACAAAAACACACATATTACAAATAATTTGCTTCATTAATTAATTAATAATTACACACAATATCGATTGACATCTAGAATAGGATAGCTAGCAAAAAATACGTATTGATTTAGAATATTAAGTGATTTTACACAATTACTCATTTAGTCATAGATGTATGTATCAAATTTGGATCACTAACTTACTGTTTTGCTTTGCAAATAATTTTATGTCTATGATCAATCAGAAATTTTTGTTTTCGTGGTGTAATTAGAGGTCCACGATCGAACTTTTGAAGTGATACTTCCTATTTTATAGTCTATCCTCATACATGTAAAGACCAATGGACTTAGATGCATGTAGTTTTTCAAAAATTAATTCAAAATAATAATAAATATTTGTTTTTTAAATCGTTGATGTCGTCTTTTATCAGTGAAGGAAAATGCCATCTTCATAATATAAAATTACTTAATGCAAAAATTTCTCTTTAGAAATTCAAATACACACACAATTATTATTTAGAAATGTGAATAAAGGTAAACCACAAGAATTAACAACGAACAACTGATGGATGGATGATTGGTTTATGAAATAATAGAGAAATTAATTTTAATTTATCTATAATTTTATTTTGCTTAGGTATTCTTTTGTGGTCAATATAATATAGAACTTCTCTAAACATCGAATTTATGTTTGAATTTTGGACAAAAAAAATGCATAATTTTACCAATATTAGAGCTGTCTATACTCACCGCGGGTTGCGTTGGAAGCGATCGTTTGAACATTAATAGTTAAAGATTGTTTTTTTGTATAAATTTAATTCGACCAAAAAAAAAAAAAGAAGTGAGTATTCGCATACTAAAAGTATTGATATCCCAGCGAAAATAAAAATACCCGCCTACAAAAGCAGTCTCATCATCGAAGCATCTTTCAATAGCCAGAAAGATGTTGAGGAATTTGCCCATAGGTTCTGAGTGTTTGACTCTTGATCCATACACACTTGCCGCTGCCCCAGTTCATTGAAGAGTCTTGAAAAGGTCATGGTATGTCTTTTGGTGAGTCTATCTCGGATTCGCTGATTCACTCATTTTTATCCCTTATCTCCGTGATGAATTTCTTCTCAAATTTGTATTTCTTCACTATTCCATCTTTGGGTTGGCCCAGAAGAGGACTCTGTTTCCGATACATTTTCCTGTTTCTATATCGTCTAAAAATAGCTTTATTTGCGGCTCCACAAGCCCATCGCCGAAGTAGGGAATGTCCTCATAGCTCCAGTATTGCATAGTCAGGCCGGCCGCTGCACTTTGTCAAGGGTTTTCTTTGTTCCTTAGTTGAAGGGTATCAGTGTGGTCTTTTCTGGATTAATATTTAGCCCCACGAATTCACAAAAATCTTTTCCCTTACATAGATTGCACTACTTTTGAAGGCGAACATTCTTGTTTTTGCTATGATATCAATACTTTTTGCAACTTGGCCCCTTTCAAATTTTTGTAATTTTGTATTAATATACAAAATAAAAAATACTTCGTATTATTTATTATTTATACATAAATATGGTAAAGTTCATGTCGCATGGCCACAGGGTAAATACGGTTAATAATAGATTACATATTTTAATGACATTCATATAATATACAGAAGTATAATATTTATTAAAAAAATGAACAGTTGTTGATCGCTCTCGTTGCAAACCAAAGCTGCTAATTTAAATACAAAATATTTTTTTTGATTTAATAATAATCTTTAAAAAAAAATCATAAAATGTTTTAAAAGATACAACAACTGTATACCTACATATATAGGTACAATTGGTGTCAAAAGTTGGTGTTATTTTTTAAAATTGTATAATTATATAATTCGGTTTTCGAAAAAAATGCTTTGGATAAAAGTTATTCATTACAAGTATAGTAACAAATATTATTCGAATATTTTTTTTTCGAAAACCGGATGAATAAGGAAGGCACAAATTAATATAAAATTTTAAAAACTAACATCAACTTTTGACGCCTGTTGTACCAGCCAGCAATAACTCTTTATAAAAAAACATTCTTTGATATCTTAATATTATCTTATTCAACGGCTAAATACCTCGAATTTATTAAACAGCATGTGTCATTTTGAATAAGGTATAGACTATAGAAGTGTTTTGACACATGTAAAGATGGCCGTCGGTTCTGTTTTATTACAAATGTATTCAAGGACGTTAATGCAAGAGACTTGATTTTCGATCAAACTTTTAATATTTATTTGATATTCGGCAAATTCAATCACGTATTTATCATTTTTAAAAAGTTATCCAGAATTAAATATCAAATTTTTAACATATAAAGCCTTATGGGAAAATATAATGACTATTCCCGGTTTTATGGGTTTTAATAATCCTATGAGGAATAACTCTGAGCGGTACTCTGGTCTTCGAATATAATTGTAAGTGTATGAGACCCTGAAGAATATGTTTGACATCTATAGCGTCCCCAATACTCCAGAACACACTCAGTAGTTGTGTATTGTATATTTTGATATCAGCAAGATCACAGAGGAGGAGAATTTTTGTGCACTTGAGCTCCAGTAGTAGGCAGCCCCATCATCATCAAACATATGTTTGATATAATTAGTATTGTCTATATATACAAATAACACACGTACTGGGTGTTTGGGAAAAACAATGTAAAAATATTTAATAGTTGCAGAACTAACTCAAAATAAGTATAAAAGTTTATAAAATACGAATTTGATGTATTGATCATCGTTTTATTGCACGTAGTTTTGCATCCCTTATTTATTCGTACCGAATTCCTTATCGATTGGGGTGCGACTTGAATTAGTCACTGATGTATACTATCTCTGTATACAGTGTTCAGTTTCAGTATTAACTCATGGTGTTTGCATAAATACCTGTTATGATGGTTTGATAACTATATATACCTATCATAATATAACATGTCACAAGCGAGACTGTTATGTATGTATTATTTAAGTATAAACACACAATTTAACAAAATTTATTTATTTTGATAACTAATTTATTTTGAATTAGATGCATACGAAAGTATCTACATATACAAATTGAGAAAACAGATAATGAATTTAGACAATGGCCCAATTCCAAACTCCGATTTAATAAAATTAAACCATTTTCAAAATAAAAATATAATACCTGAATGTCAAGGTTGCCCTCGCTGATACCCTTGCTTTAGTGACAAAACAAACGCCGCATAGTTACCAAAGAATAGGTGGGGCTCTCCACACACCTAATCTGTTAGTCAGTCAAATAATCTTCAGGTCAGATTATATCCTCAGTCAAATCGTATAAAAGGACAGAACTGTTTTAATGCAATTGTGAGACACGCACCAAATTAGCAACAAGCAACATATCTCTAAATCCATATCCCAGAGATAGTTACGATTAGCTAATTCATACTTATCATGACTACATTGTAGTCGAAATGCGTATTTATAAAATACAAACAAATGTTCTAAGAATAGGGGCCAAAAAATTTGAAATGTAACCAGGTAATTGGTTCAACAATAATAATTTCATTATTTGAATTTGTAGTTATTTAGCTTAAGTGGTTCATTCATTTACCTGTAAGTAGTATGGACCTACAACTATGGACCTACTAACAACGTGGTGTATTTGGATCCATTAGTGTACTTTCCAGGAGTATAATCTCGATAATTACAGATTTTAATACTTCTGTTGTTCATAAGAAGTTCTATTCATGTATTAAATGTTTCGCATTACTTTTCTCAAACACACTGTATCTTTAATGGCAGATGTGTACTGTAAAGTTTACAAGAACCGGTCTTACAAATAATAATCATATTAATATAATTAAGAATATTAAAATCGTGTTGAATACAATTTTTTTTCCGTTCGTATATTTGTTGTTGTTGAATCGTAATAATATTAAAAATGTTTATAATAAATAATATGATTTCATGTTTCTGTGTTTGAATGGAGTACTTTCGCTAGTTCCACCTAGTGCTAGCTAGCGTACTCCTAGAGAGCATTACGTAGATAGTTTTTACTATGTTTCGTCTTAGTCGTGACTGTGTGGTGCAAATCTTAAGTTATATCCAATTAAAAGTTGTTTTGATTCTCATAATCGCACGCAATTGAATGTAATTCAAATACAAATGTTTTTTTTTTTTTTTCAATAAGTAGATACAATTAATAAGTAGACCGGGTGATACAATTATACTCGATATATACAGGGTTTTACAAAAATGTGTCACCGACTATTCAGGAGCTTATACACACCCCGGATTAACCGCAATCCACCATTTTGTGTGTTTTTTTCTTTGAAACTCGGCAAATATCGCACGCATATAGATCTCATAGAATATCCAAAAGTATTTTTCAAAAAAGGTTTCCTAATTTCAAAATGACGGACACTTGAAATCAAATATCCAGGAAATCAAGAACTTTAACAAAAATTGATTCAATAAAAATGTTTTAGCATTTTGTGGTTTCTATGGAAGTTTCATTAAGTTGTATATTTTAATCAGCTGGGATTGAAATTGATTGAAGCAACTGTTTGAAGCCCGCCATTGACAAGAATGCACTGCTCCCGTTGGTGGCTCCATGGAATGCCTCCAGGCAACTCTCTGATCCTGCGAATTTATTTTTTCAATTCGTTCGTTCGTTTGGAAACAACGTTGTCCCGGTCAGACATTGAACGTCCCATTATAAATATAATAAATTAGAAACAATTTATTATTTTTGGCTAGTTAAATGTTAATTAAAATTAAACTATTAAAAACGAATCTAAAAATAAAACTTATAACTTAAAATTAATAAACTATCTATTTAAATTTTAATCGTTAATTAATAATTATAAAACATAAACAGTGTTTTTATTATTGTTTAAAATAAAAAAAGTGAAATTAAAAAGTAATTCTTATTAATTAACAGCAAAAATTTAAGAATATTTAAAATGTTCATTTTTAAATATTTAGATTTTTTTGTTATAGTTAAAATTTAAACAGTTTTATTAAAATTATTTTTTATATGTTTTTTTATAAGTTTAGTGACTTGTAAAACAAATATTTCTAATTTAAATAATTATATTATTCATGTACTGAATATAATAATAATAATAACATTAATATAATTTTAAATTTAATTACACCATCGTTTGACTGACATGATTTTTAGATGAATTTATATATATATATATATATATATATATATATATATATATATATATATATATATATATATATATATATATATAAGTATTTATTTATTGTCCTAGATTTTAAATATATATATACAAATAACAAAGATGTTTATACTAAACTTAGATCGATAACAAGAAGAAATATCGTAATTGAAGGAAAAGCTTTGACTTTAGAATGGCGTACCACCACCTAGCGTTTAGTTGGAAAATAGGAATAATATCAAATTAATTAATCAACTCAAAAATTGTAATTATAAAAATTGTAAACAGATACGCATAAACGTGAATAATTACTTTTTCGAGTTCTAAAAATAGGTATATATCGAATGAAACCTTGAAGTTATGTATTATCAATTATATTAGAATTAATTATTAATTATTTTAATCAGCATAATTGAATAATCTATTTTGTTTTTCTCGCTATAAAAAATATGTGTACAATTCATAATAAATATATACAAACATATTAAAACAAGCTGCGTTTTTTAAAATACTAAATTTTAATTTTAATTTACGGCCAAAAATGATTTATTTTAGATTTTAGACTTACCGAACATTTATGTGAACTATTGATCATGTTATGCTATTGATCTAGATTTAGTATGGTCTCATCTGTGACTACTAATAAAATTAGAAATTAATAAAACTTTTATGATTGAAAATATTACATAGATTTAAAGGATTTTCATTGAAATAATATTAAAATTAAAAACATGTGTGAAAATTCACAATGATGTCATCATTGTTTTTCAATAGTTTATTTTCTTATTATCAGAGGCAGGCGGCTATTCACCTGAGTTCAAAAGTTCACAAACATTTACAACTTATAGTCCATGCGCACCAATCGAAATTTTGAATTTTTGCGAATCTTAGAAGAAAATGTGAGTTTGTACTGACAAAGGAATATATTTTGTGTTTTCTTCTTTCTATAAATCCCCCTTTCACCTTCTACTCATTAACGAACTAACCAAAACCATATCAAATACGAAATTTCATTTTCATCGACCTGAATTGTGACCGTTAGGCAGTAGCCACGTATCGTAACTGTTTATAATTTTACGAAATATATTTGATTGATATTATTTAAAAAGTTATTAAAACAGTAAAATAAAGAATTTTTAATGCTTTGAAGGTGGAGAAGTTCAAAAGCTACGCATGAACAACTCAAGGGCACACGATCCCCGGCCTATACAGGGTGTCCCGTAAGTCACGGACACAACTGAAGGTATGGATAGAAAATTGAACTCTGAGGCGAAAAGTCCTTTACCATTTTTTAATCAGACGTACAGGTAATTAGTTATTAATTAAAATAAGTAACCAATCAGAGACGGCGCACTGGGTTACGACAGACACACGTACATGCATTCCCCACTAACACACTATCTATCCTTACCGTCAGTTGTGTCCGTGACTTAGGAGACACCCTATATAATTTTCAATAATATTTGATTAATTTTAAATTAATGATAATCTCCTACAGCTCTACAATAATTATATCAATATTAATGTATTATTATTTCTTCGAATTCGAGGAGTATGTTTTATTATTTAATATTAGTTGAACGAGAATTATAATAATATTATGGACAAATACCCCGAATTAACTACTATAACTATTTATATTATAAAATTTTAATAATATTAAACACGATATGCTGCGAGTGGTTATAAAAACACGTGTCTAATTTCTGAATTCAAAAACACACCATCTGAGTACGAAATTCTATTTTTTATGAATAGCGGCTGGTCAATGTTCGAATCAATGATCTACAAATAATGATCATTGAAAAAAATTTATGTTTGAAACATTTTTTTCTAAATTGCATATTTTTAAACTTATACTTAGGTGGAAATATTTTCAAATTGAACACCCCGTCTATTTCCTGTCGCATGTCTGATGAATTGTGTTTTTACCAATTTCGTGAATGGATTCTAAAAAACAAATATTAATAATTTTAATAAAACGCTACAATAATTATAAACCACCTTTAATTACAATATAAAAATAAAATAAAATAAGTTTATTATTCGGTCACTTAAAAATAATAAAATTAATAAATATATTATTTTGTTCTGATTTCAGACGAAACATTTACACTTGGATAGGATGAGCCCCCGTATGGTGGCGCTTAAAGAAGCGTAGCCTCAGCATAGGGATGAGGGAGGAGGAATTAGAGATAGCTCTGAAGGTAATTATACTTCTTATTCATCTATTTTAATAGTTTTAAGATTGTGATAATTGGCCCTTAGACCCAGCTCGACGCTGGTCCCACAAAATAATCGGTAATCACGTTAATGGTTTTGGGTATCCTTTGAAATGGCTCTCTAGGAGGTTTGGTTATCTTCAAAGGATATCCAAATATCATTGAAAATGTTTACCAATTTATCGTTAGTAGTGTGGGTGGCTCTCATTCAATGGAGCTCCGAAAATTCTAACCTCATACAAATTTGTTTTGAATCACTTTTAGGTTGTAATTGTGGGTAATGGCGGTGTGGGTAAATCAAGTATGATACAACGGTATTGTAAAGGCACATTCACCAAAGAATATAAGAAAACAATTGGTGTTGATTTTCTTGAGAGACAAATTGAGTAAGTACTGTTTTTATTTATTTTTTTAATTTTATATATTAATATTAAAATCATAAAAATATTTTATGGAACTGTTTAACGATTTAAGGATGTTAGGGACAGACAATCGGAGCCAAAAGTACTTTAAATAAGAAATAACAAATAATATGAAAAACTTTTTGCAATGAATATCCCTTTAATTTAAATCCACAAAAACAAATATTCTTTTTCTTTCTATACCATATACGTATAAGTTTCAAAGACCGATATTTTTAAATTTCTATTTATAATATTTTTCTCAACAACCGTTTAGTGAATTTTAATAAAATTGAGCAAAATTCTTTCTATAGAGCTTTCTATAGTTTTGAAGCGCTTTGTAGCTTTTTTAATTGTAATATGCATAAGAACACTCTCCATGTTTAACTGCAGTTTGTTTAAGTTGCAATCACATTTAAACGCTTTAGTAAATCGTTTTGAAATTCACAGTAGCTTTAGCATTAAGTGAGGACGATTTTACTAAATTTTCGTTCGTTTCATAGCATTTTCGATATGCCTAATCCTAACATCCTCATCCCTTAATAAACTCCGAATCAAGTACAGGAACTTAATATCAGTTGAGAGTTTTATTGATAGATACTAGATATCTTGTTAAAATTGTGAAAACGTGCACTTCGCGTAACAAATTTGTCCTAAACGAAAGGAATCAAGTTCAATAAAAGTTTATACAAAAATATCTACTTAATTAGTTGAACTAGAAAGAAAATTAATTTGATTAATAATTTACATTGTCATATTTTTATTTATGGATATTAATCGTTATCATTTGATTATTGATTTATCATTAAAAGTCAATTTTTCATTTATTTAAAACATTGTCAACCAGAACAACACGAATAGTAATTTAATTGCTATCGATGATATTAATAAAAATAAATGTATTATGAATTAAGAATTATTACCAGCAATAATAATTCAACAAGACATTCGATATGTAAATTTATGAGACATCGATTGTGTGTCAATATTAAAACACATTTACTTTTAATACATTAAGGTAGTCGTGATACAATATGTTGTCGACAAGTCTTGGAGCGTGTGCGTATAGTAAGAGTGAAGAGTGAAGATAGCAATAAGCCATAATTTGTTTTTAGTACAAGACTGTATCGGTAGACAAGTTACACATACGATACTTATATTCCGCCACTTGATATACTGTTTGTTTACTACTTGTAGTGACGTACAGTATTTGTGTCAAGTTGTATCTGTTCGGCATGCTGACACGTAAATTTATTTATAAAATGACGTATGCACATACTTACAATGCCAAAACGGACGGCATTTTCAAGAGTAGTGTAAACGTTCATATTCCAGCACGAACGCCCAAAACACTGAAACGTGTAAACGCCCAAAACGAATACACCGAATATATGTCCTGCTGACTATACTATACCACGCTGGAACTACCTTAACATATAGTCTGTAGATTTGTTTGTAGGTACACTCCCATTCAATAAAATCGAACAGACCTGAAATGTTAATTTGCTTACATTTCATAAAACCCCTCACTTTTGTAACTCTCTGTATAATTATTCATTTATAAACAAAGATAACTAGTTTATACTTTAAGTGTGAAAAAAGAAATGGAAGTTTAGTAAACAACATTTACTACAAGAATAATCAAAATTGTGAGAGACAGATTCGATTCAGATCTGTTCAGTTTTCTTGAACGACAGTGTACATATTTAGATTCTCTCTGTTATATATTATGAATACACAACTAACTAATAAAATAAAATACGTGTTTTAAATAGTTGATTTTTGAATGGGTTTGGAGTTGGATTGAATTCTGTTGTTAAAAGTAAAAGTTGATAAAACTAAAACTACACAATAAATATTATTTAATTAAATTTCAAAACATTTTTAAAAAAAACCAAACATGTCTACATGAAAATACTTTTATTTCTATTAATTTAAAAAAGAATGGTGTTAATTTAAACAACAGAGACAAACGATAGATATTATTTTGCGTTATCGTTAAATGAATTATTAATGCTATTAAGTTACAAAGAACTATCAAAACTTATAGGCCAGGAAAATGGGTAGATTTGCATGACACTTCTCCGTAATATTTGCGGATTGCATATTCTTGTAGCGATTTTAATTTCCGACGCGCCAAATTGTTTTTCTTATAAATACCTAAAAAATGGTTCCTTTACTTTGTTTCTGTCAAATTTACAGTTTCGTCGCTATCGCTCAAAAACTTCCTTTTTCCCGTTTTACCAACTTTGAACGCATGGCAAAAAAAATGGGTGGTGAATCGGTGGTTGGAAAATGGTAGGTCTTCATCTGGGCTATCAGCGCTACAAGAATATGTAATTCGCAAATATTACGGAGAAGTGTCATAAAAATGCCTCTTTTTGAACCCATTTCCTGTACTACTATTGAATACAGGGGATGAATCGGAAAATGCATCAAACTTGTTACTATAATGAGAGTATGTCCACAGCACCAGAACTACGATTCTGTATGAAATTAAATGAATCAATTTTGTAAACCCTCTGCTAGGAATAAATTACGAAATTAAATTAATATTTTTGATCTCAGAATTAAAAAAAATCCGGTTAGGTCAATTGATTATTATAATCTTGTTTATTATTCAAGGTCTTAATCTTATAAACTTGATAATCCTTACATACAAAGTATATAGAAGATATTCATTTAATGCGATCGATAAAACAACAGTCAACACAATTTCGGCGCGCGATGCGGTCTTGTTAAAAATAACCACAAAATTCATAACTGGACTGAAAAAGACTATGATATACATTTTGTGCAAATAATAATAAGAATAATTTATTCAAAAATATTATATACCGTGTGATCATTTAACAACGGAAAATAACACCTAACTGAGTGGCTTAAATATCTGGTGTACACTGAAAAAGTTTCAAATAACCGTTGTGTATTTTTAAAAAAGGAACATTTTTTGTCCTTAAGTTTTTGTTCTATCTCTTACGATTTTAAAGATAGGCAGTTTTGGCCATTTTGCCCGAACATACTTACTTTTTAGCTCTAGAACGCACATACGTACATATTTTAGCTCGTTATCTCTTTTCGTTTTTAATTCAGGCAGACTTCTGTACGAAAATGGACTAATTAGGTCATTTTATGAACACCCATCAATTTTTTTTCTACGGTCAATATTTTCAATCGTTACAAAGTCGGAGCTAAATTTAATACAAGTTGGTATATATCATATACCGGGTATAAAAATGGTATAACTTGCCTTTTAAACAGCGATCTCATATAAATAAACAACTTTTGCTTGAAACTATTTTTCATACATTCACTAGTTTTGCCGTAAATGTGGCATTAATTTTGTATTTACGCCAGAAATATTGGACGCATGTAAAAAAGTTTCAAACAAAAGCTTTTTTTGAGTTCTTACAAAGTATTGTCTTTTGATTGAAACATTTTTTTCTAAAATGCATATTTTCATTTAGCTGGAAACTCCTCAAATGCACACACTATATATATATATATATATATATATATATATATATTCTTTTTAGTATATTTCACAAAAATAAACTTGTTTCTTTTAATTTTGTCCTCATTATTTGTGTGTACACACATGTCAACATTTCACAGTATGTGTGTATACGCGTATGCATATGCACTTAAACCAGACATGCATATTAACAACTTACAAAAAAAAACTTGGGAAAAGTGCGTGTTGGACTCCTGCATTGAGGATTCCATATACACAAAATATCTAAAATGTAAAATATATCGCATTAAAAAATATATTAAAAGTAGAGTTCGTTTTTTCAAAAATTTTTATTTTCCCAAACGCATTTAATTTAATTGACAAACTGCATCCGTTGGGAATCGAACCAGCACCCTCTCAGTTTCGAGTAGAGAGTACCTTAATCAACTGGACCAATCGGTCAGGTCATTCTGGGCAGTGAGAATATTCAATTGCAAAATCTTTTCAAGGAGTATATATTTAAAATTCTATCCTTTTCGAAATATTAAAATAAATATTGAATAAAGTATTTTACCACATCATTCCTTCACGAAATATCGACTTTCCAAATTTAAATCGACTAATATGTTTTTTGCCAAAACAAAGTTGAACTTTTGTGCCTTCTTGACTATCGGATAGAGACTTCTTTCGAGGAAAATTAAACTAGCACGTTAACACCATTTAATGGTTCTGGACTTTTATCAACGGATTTTGACAAACAAATGTAACTAAAATTATTCAATAAAGTTGGATAAAATATTATAAGAACAGTCTCATTGCATTGTGGCCGCCGCTAACCAAACAATATTTTAATATTTTTGCACACTGAAAAGTTTTATTTTGAACAAAGATACAAAAATATTATGACACTTCCATTTTGTATGCTGCCATAACTTCATGTGATTTATTCAATTTTGTTTCCTGTTTGGCTTTCTTTTTGGTACGTGACACGTCAGAGCTATACCTACGTCAGTGCCAAAGTGTAAATGAATAATGGATGATCGATCCAATTTTTACAATTGATTCATGTGTCGAATCCATTTGATTTACGAAAAAATGTTTAGGACAAAAGTTTTTAACATTCTTATGAAGAATAACTTATTTACTACAAAACTAGAAAAATGTATACTATATTCAAATTAAGGTAGTTCACTAGCTACAGCCAAAGCAAAAAGTATAAAATACAATATGATTAAATTACTTATACAACTATGCCAATTGAACATTATATAGTGTTAACATAACATATATAGTGTTTTAACATTTATGAAACAATTTACTAAATGTTGTTCTATACAAGGCTAGTGTTGACAGTGATTATTCAATATTTTTGGGGTCGCAATTACAAATTATTACCTTTAAATATCAATAGATTATGGATTTTCTAAAAAGAAACAACTTTTGCATGGATTGCATGGAACTTTTTTCATAAAATTAACGCGAAGCATTAGTCAACGCAAGACGTTAGTAAACGCAAAGCGATAGTTAATGCAAAGTATTACTATAAGCGTGAAGCACGAGGCTTTGCAACGCATACCGGCTTCAGCTTGTGTATAATAATAATGAATTTCAAAATTGTCCCCATGGTAACTTCATTTCATTTGTATTAATTCCTTCCTCTAAGAAAATTCACTTAGACAACGTGACTTAAATTATTATTAACTAGGGGTAACTCTGAACTTATATTGATTGTCAACCCTTCCAAGATTTCTACCGAATATTTAATCAAAAATAACTTTCATTAAGAAAAGAGATGGATGAAGGTCGTTTAGGTCACGGAATCTTAGGCTATAAATTACTTTGTAGGTTAAATAATAAACAATATATTTATTATAATTACATTTTTTTAGATTAGACGGTGAGGAAATACGATTAATGTTATGGGATACCGCGGGTCAGGAAGAATTTGATGCAATTACCAAAGCCTATTATCGTGGTGCCCAAGCATGTGTTCTTGCTTTCTCATCAACTGATCGGGATTCATTCGAGGCTGCGCATTCTTGGAAATTAAAGGTATGTGAAAAAAACAGCATTAATAAACGTATATTTACAGATTGTGTATTTCAAATCGTTTTATTTTTAATTTTTATTTCTGAAGAAGGAACTGTGTTCCGAAACTGTGTTCCGATAAAGTGAAATTTTATTTGGAAATTTCAAGTATTTGTTTTATTAAATAATTAAATCATTTTATATAGGAAATACTGTATAGCATGTATATTAAGATATATCACATACAAATCTATGATACTGACTGATATTAGTCAATTTTGTTGAACTGTTTCACGCAATTTATACCGTTTCACGCGAGCACTACCTTAATATAAATGAAAATGAAATTCTTTATATTGAATTTCTAATTTTTTTTTTTTATAAATATATATAAATTTTTTTAATATACTTTTTTTTTACGTAGAAAATTTACTTTTTAATTTTTTAAATTATAATTTTAAATGTAAATAAAATACTTAAATTAGATAATGTTTATAATTATAAATAATGCTTTTTTTTCTTCTGTTGTCAATATTTATTGAACAGATTAAGGCAGTTGGTGTAATAATAAAATAGTAAATTCAGCCAAATTCAATATAATTAAAAATAAAATCAATAAAATTTTTCTTCTATACTTGTAAATTTTATAAATCATTAATCATTTCAAATTAATTTGATTATTGCAAATAAGTCAAATTAATATTTTATTAATCAATTTAAAATGCATTTGAAATTTAATTTTAAATGAGTCTATTTTATAAATTCACTACTTGAAAGGCCCAGCGTTGTCCAGTCTTCAAAAAATTCTTATAGAGTGAGCTTTGGAAATTTATACGTTAAGATTATTATTTCTTTCTTAATTTTGACAGTCTGAAACTATTAACTATATTCGAGATCTAGGCCGTCAGCTAATGGCTATAACTTTGGAATGGTACAACTTTGGAATTTTCCTCTTTTGGTAGAATTTAGATTTCCTCTTTGGAATTTTTCTGGAATCATCAGGAAAATTTTCCTAGGGTCTTCTCTTATCAATATTTTGCTATCTCTTATACTTTTCTCCAAACAATTCGGACAAACTGACACACACTGACAATTTTTACTCCCGATTTTTTATTTTATGTAACGATTCGATGACCCACCTTCTCTATCATTATCCAGCTTCTCGTAGGAGAAGACAGACACGCTTTTAAAATCTGTCGACGTCAAATCAATCTCGCTGTTCCTGAACAGCTCCAAATGGTTTAAGGAGCAATGGCTCTCTCTGTGAGACGTTTCCCCTTTTCAGGTATCACAATGGGCTGTATGATAATGGTCTAAGTGGTCTAAGGGTCCCACCCGGACAGCGACGGATCTGAATTGGTTCGGTTTTACGATGATGAATCAGTTGCAGGACATGTTATTTTATATGTATATAACTTGTTTTTTTAAAATACACCCAATCTGGAGTACTGTATAGTGTATCTATCGCTGTCTATATGCAGTGTACTATGATATGGTGTACTTTGCCACACTTAAACAATCAGTATTGTATTATAACATAAATAACTATTATATTATACTTATCATTCTCTAACAACAATCATTTATATATAGTTGCATCTAATTCGTGCATGTATATATCGTCCTTATTGTCCGTCATGTGAGTGTAACACCATATCATGGTATACTGTGTATAGACTGAAGTGATAGATGCACTACACCATGTTGCTGTTGGGTCTATTTTAATTTACGTAGTGTAGATTAATTTTTACATTATTCTATTTACACCAATCACCTTAAATTTCTTTAAACATTTACATTAGACAGATTAACTATTATGATATCAAATGATTATCATTCATTTGGCAAATACTCAAATATAAATGAATAAATTTTTACTACATATATTCTAATTATTACATCGTTTAAGTCTAATTAATTGTATATGATTACAAAGACGAAGAAGACTTTCTCTAATTAAGCAAAATCTTATTGAAATATTTATAACTAGATGAAACCCCGTTGAAAAAAGGCGACACCATATTCACAGATTTTTGACGAATATATTCAACGGTATTGATTGTCGAATAAAAATTCCATTGACGAGTAGAAAATCAATTCAATACTTTTCGATATTATCGCGTACAGACACGCGTACAAATAAATAGGCGTGATCGGGATTTTTGTTGTTTTTTTTTTATTATTTAGTAATTACATATTATTTCTAGGAATCGTTAATCATACAATTCGAATATCAAATTCAAGTTTTCTTCCGAAAACATGTTCTTCAAATTATAATAATAATTGTATGTCCGGCTATGACTTATTGTAACCTTTATGAATAAAAAATGAACCTAATAATAAATATCTGAATTCGAATCATATATTTATATATATATTCTTATAAAATGATAAGATTAATTGACTCAACATTGACCTCAACAAACTAACTAATATTTGAATAATAAATACATGATTAAGATAATTATTTCTATATTTATTTATAAACGAACATATTATAGAAACAAAAAACAATAAAAACATTTACACGCAACCCTTAAACGCCGACGTGGGGTGCTTTAATATGTCAACTTGAACTAAACACTCCGATGTCATGACATTCATTGTGCGTAGGCACTTTCATTGTGCGTAAAGGACATTAATCTCGTTCATGGTCAAAAAGTATACTCTGATAGATAGGAGAAGTGTGATAACTATAAAACTAACTGATAGCGTTTTCTTTTGAAGCACGAGACAGCATGCTCAGCTCGCTACTCTGTGATGACGTCATGCTCGATCTCAGTTCTTGCTCGAGAATCGAACGTGTTTATGGTCATTTATTATTAGGTTAACTGCCTTATTAGTCAGAGCAAGACGGACCTCACTAGGAGTGCTCTCAAAAACGAAAGCAATCGAACAATCTATAATAGTCAATCGAACATACATGTTATGCATGGAGTGCACTCAGTGCGCGCGAGGGCAGTCAAAAGAAAACGCTATAAATTAACACAAATTTTTTTCATACACGAATTTTTTGGACGCTATCATGACGAGCCCTATTACGCAAACTAATTAATGAGTTGAAAAGTATTCCGAGAGTTTTTTGTACAAAATTATATCCTCTAAAACTTTTAATCAATACATTTTTTTCGAAAGTTCAAAATATTTCGAGTTATTAATGGAAAAACGGCGAACGGGGAAAACTTGCATACCAATATTATCCACTCTATTAAAGTAATTTGATTTTTGGAGGTACCTCCTGTACATATGATTTACATACAAGAATTGTTACTACTTTTCTTGTAACTAAAATATTTGACCTTTTTTTACACTGACCTTTCGATAGGAAGAGAGGTAGGTCATTGTCTAACTAATTTATATCATTTTTTTTTTATATTTAAATTTTACTTGATTGCGGCACGACAATTGGGAAATCGACTAAAAACGTTTCGTGATAACATATTATACGAAATAGAAAAGATTGTTATCTAACAGTTTTCCATTGATTTATTAAGAAATTTAGAAATAGATTTAAACGTTTTTGAATATTTTATGGAAAATACTGACCGTTTATTATAGAGAAATGCAGAGATTGGTAATTCAAAAAGCCTTTAAAGATTAATGACGTTCTTTCATGAAGCCACATTTCAATTTTTGCCTACAAACAGAGTTACCTCTATAGGTATAGTCCAAGTGAAAATCGTAAAAAAACTGTTGCGATCGTCAATTTTTTAAATTTATTGACAAACAATTTATTTCCAAAATTTTGCCGGTGTTTCTATAGTAACTATAAACTATATTAGAGATCTGGCTTGGCTATAACTTTGGAACGGTCAGAGAACAGCTATACCTTTGGGACGGTGTGGAATTTTGACCTAATGGTAGTTTTTCTTGAGTCGTAAAGAAAATTTATCCAGGGCCTGTTCTCATCATTATTTTGTTATCTCTTATAGTTTTCTCAAAAAAATTCGGACAAAAACACAACATATTTCCCTTTTATATATAGACTCGTTTTGCTCACTTCAAGTCCCCTCCTGCCTTAAACTTACAAACAAAATGTAAACATGGGATAAAGCTGTTCGATAAAGCTGTTTATTCGAACCAAGATACTGGGCAATTAAATTTGTCGGTGTTAAATGATATCATAATCTAAAATTTTCAGTGAGTTTTAGCGAATTTCCTGAAAGGAAATAGAGCTATTGGTCCCGTACCGAAGTCAAAATTTCGCAAAAATTTCTTCAAATGTCCATCGATCCTACCTAGTAGATGTCAAAAATCACCATCTGAAAAATTTATATATATATATCTATGGACATATATATATATATATGTGTCTGTCATCACTCTAGCGGTCACAGTTTTCATTTTATCGGGATGAGATTTGGTATTTGAGGCGCTTTTGATATTCAAAAGGTCAAGTTCGTTAATGGGTAAAATCGGACCAGGGGAAAGGGGGGTTTAAAGGGAGGGGGAAACATAAAATTTGAGATATCTCCCTTAAAATTTGAAAAATCGAAAAATTTATAAGAAGTAAAGTTGTAGGTACTAAGTTTTACTGTAATTTTGTTTCTTATCATTTTTTCTGTAACAATAATATTTACAGAAATATTGACGGTTTAATATTGAAAATTAAATTCCTTAATATCTCTGTACACATTAGAGTTTGAGCAAAAATGATAAGGTGATGAATTGTAGCAAATTTGATTTTATACAACTTTATTCCTTACGCATTTTTCGATTGTTCTAATATTAAGAGAGATATTTTATATTTTGTGTTTTCTTCTTTTTTGATACCTCCCCCCATTCGCCTCGACGTATGTCATTTATTGAGAAAATTGGACTTGCAAATGCTAAAATCATATATGACATTTCATTTTGATCAGACTAAAATTGTGATCACTAGAGAGTGATTTATTCTAAGGAAATTCGCGAAGTTGAAGCAGCTCCTGCGTAACGAATTTTTTTATGTATTAAATGTATTAAATCTGTTTTGATTTGACAATGATAAAGTTTTTCAATTTCGAATTACAAATAATCAACAGTAAATAAATAATATTTATTATCAATATCAAATAAGTTGCCAACAATTTGAAGACAATCTAGACTAGACACCATTCCACCATTTTATAATCACAAACATTTAAATTATTTTATTTATGAATTCTCAAATCGCACACTTGAGTTGTATGTACAACTACTCACTCGTATAAGTAATGAGTGTCTCAAATTAAATACTACTACCAATATTATTATAAATGTGAATTAAACCAATCAAATATCGATTTAATCGCGGAACGAATGATGATAATAAGCTGAAACCTTGCATAGACCTTTCTTTTGACACATTCTAAACACTAGCTCAAAAGTCTCATATAATCACGCGTTGTCCGTTTTTATACGTGTAGTATTTTTTTATAATAGATAAATAAATTTTATTCAAAGCATTTTTTTTGAAAATCAATTTGTAGGCCAATCTTGCTATATACATAGCAAAAAGTGCATCGTTCTCGATATGAAACACCCTGTACATGTGTTGTTACAAATGCACTAAATACTGTCGTTTAATATATGATGTCTACATCGTTACAAAACGGTTTCTCTGTAACTACCAACACAAAGATAAACTGTAGATGTAGATTGTAGACAAACATTATTGCATTATGTTAACTAATTAATTATAAATTCTATTTTATTTTATTTATTTATTTTTTAAATGTAAACATATAATTTGTCATTAAATCCTTTGTGGATTAGCCGACACATCGAACGACAGACAAACAGACAGACAGACGGACACACGAATGAATTTTAGAACTAGTTTGTATTTTATATTTAAAAAAATAAATATTTTAAGATAATATTTATTGCATTTACTTATAATATTTATTCGAGACTTTATCTACAGCTAACTAACTAGCATGGCCTAATTTAGAAAATCGTTTCGAACTACTTTTCATGTTATTCTATACAACGTTTATCTGCTCGCCCTCAGTTCTCACAAGTTTGTGGCAATTTAGTCTAGACGTAAGATGCATTAAACTGTTTTAAACTAAGTTTTAAAGAAGGACAAAATGTCTATTGTAGTCTTACGGGTCGACATATACCTAAACTTATTGGACGACGCATTTTATTGAATCGTTATGCCCAAGTTTTCTCATACCTAGTATACATCGAGGACTAAAGATCCTGCGTAAATTTTCTACAGAACTTTGTTTACATCGCATCATCGAAAATGGCCTACTTCCGAACGACGGGCACATTATAGATGTTTTTTATTATTTGTTAGAATCATTCCACCATCTTTGAATTCGATAGAACATATAATTTTAACAAATCCATTATAAATTCCAATATAAACTATATTTTTGTTTACATATGTACACAATGCTCTAATAATCTAACGTTTTTCAAAATTTTAATCCGGCCCATTTCTCAAAAAGGTTGGTGACCCCGGCCACTGTGCGAATGCATGAAATATTTTCTTATCAAAATAATTAATTGAAGTAATTTATTTTAAAAGTTTATTTTAACATTTTATTTTATTTTGTTTTTTTTTTTATTAATGGATACAATTAAATGTTATTTCAAAAAAAAAAAAAAAATGTTTTTAAATATTAAAATGTTTTGGTTTTTTTTTTGTTTCTTGAATTTTTGAGATATTTGTGTGATTTGTGTGAAATTTTCTTATTTTATTAAGCAACACATTATTTCTCGCCATTCTATCTTAGTCAATTAGTATGAATTTTAATGATCTCCTCTAAATTAATGAAATTAATTTTTTCTGAAAAGGTGAAAAATTATATAATACGAAATTCTTATTTCAAAAAAATTCTACCTGATAAGAATTTTAATGGATTTTATAAAATATTTTTGTACTTTTTCACACGGAATCAAAATTTACAAATATTATTACAGTGTAAGCCATATTTAATGTCTTTACTCATAACTTAATCTTTACTATTGGCATTTGACCTGTGGCTTCGATATTTATTTTGTATACCTGCAGCTTTCGTCATTTTAAAACTAAATACGTCAATTCTGTAGTCCGCTTCTACAATTCAATCGACACTTCTACCAAATTTATATTTCATTTTTTTTCGTAAATAACTGGATTCTATATCAGATCTGAAACTAAATTGGAATATGTTTATTCTCTAGCGCATGGACTACAAATTAAAAAGCTCCTGATCCAATTGGAAAGAGTCTATGTTACAACAAATCGTATGATTATATTATTTTAATTGAAATAAACATTTAAGTTATTTGACATTTTGTATAATGAAAATAGGATAGGTCCACGTCGCCATACAATCGCTCACATATCAACTTCACTTTTTCTCGGTGACAGATATATTATGTCACTTTAAATTTGCCAAATTGGCAACAAACAACATCCCATATACTTTAAAACTTATCTGCTACCTACCTACCTACTTTAACTACTTAGTACTCTAATTGTAAACTTGTATTTATTTAGTTTTATGTTGACATAATTTTAATTGAAAATATTATTTATAAAATCATTTTACAATTTTGTGTAAGTAGGTACACTCCCGTTCATCAAAATTGAATCAGCCATTCACATTCTAAACGTATATATTACTAAATATATATGTAGAATATTACGTCCAGTAGTACTTAGAATGTTTTAAATGGTTCAATTTTTATGAACGGGAGTGTACTTGAAGCAAGAAACGCATAAATACATACATACTCACATGTACACTCCCGTTCAAAAAAATGAACAGATCTGAACCGAAGCAGTCTCTCACAATTTTGATTATTCTTGTAGTAAATGATTTTGTTTACATAAATTGTTTACATAAATAAAAAATATAAAGCTTCCATTTCTTTTTTCACATTTAAAAAATATACTACTTATCTTTGTTTATAAATAAATAATATACAGAGAGTTGCAAAAGTGAGGAGTTTTATGAAATGTAAGCAAATTAACATTTCAGATATGTTCTTTTTTTTTGAACGGGAGTGTACGTCCGATTACTTAATTAATCTCTACATATATAAAATTTAGATAAGATTGACAACAATATTAGCTTTAATATAAACAAAAGCATGGGGTGCTCTCTATACTTACGCTTGCAAAAGTAGAGCCATTATGAAGACATAAGTAGAGAGCACCTCATGCTTTTGTTTACATTACAGTTAATTTTGTTGTCAATTTATTTATTCTATTTTAAATTATTGTCCATTTTTTAGTTGATATCCGCAATAAAAGCATGTTTTTTTAGTGTTTTTTTTTTTAACTCTAAATTTTATTTTTTGTTTTTTAAACTTAAAATAAAATTATTTTTTGTGTTGTAGTTTCATTCTTTAGTATTATTCCCGCGAGTAATGGAATAAATCCAATTCTGACCAAAGAAAGTAAATATCTATAAAGTTGGAATTGACATTTTTTTATTAAAATTTCGTTGACGACATTTCTATAGAAACTATACCATCAAACTTATAAATCGTTATATAAAAGGATCAATTAAATATCATAATTTAATCAATGATATAAGTTAGAGATATATGCAAATTTGTATTTTGGCTATTAATAAATTTAAATTTTTTATTTTTTATTTTATTTTTTTTTTTATTTTTTATTATATTATTTTATCATCGGTTCTTAAAACGTCCACGACAAATTTTTGAAAATATGATATTGAGAAAAATTAAAAATAAATTTACTTAAGTACAATAAATGATAGTTCTATTAGTCAAAAAAAAGATTTATGAATGTTTATTTTCATAAAATTTTTATTTGAATATTTTCCGATCTATTGATTTTAACAAGCTATTAAAGAGCTTCATTTAATGTTAATTTTAATTATATATATTTTTTATATTATTTTGGGGCTCACCTGACCAGTTTGCACACGTGGAATTTTTTATATTATTGGACTTTCATTATTTGTTTTGGCAGGGTGCAGAGTATATGGTGGGGATAGCTCCACTGAAGCATTTTATTTGGCATTAAATAAGCATTAATTATTATAAATATTTAAACAATTTTCAAAAATTTGAAATGAAAATTTCACAAAATATTTGTCAAATGTTGATCTTTGATCTGTTTAAAGGTTTAATAATAAATTTTCCTTTATTATATTAAAATATGCTTTTTTTAGCTTTCGAAACCTCGTGTAATCCCTTAATAATAAAATGAAATGTGTCCGTGAATGTTTAATTAAGTTTCAAACAGATATTTTAAATTAAAAAATTTAATATTTAAATAATATTAATAAAAAAAATATAAAAAAACTGCGAGATGTGCACTTTTAGTTTTTACCAACGATTTTTGTTAATTCGTTCTTTGTGGTCTATTTGACACAAACGATACCTCATACATACTTTTCAATTAAATTAATATTATTTAATGATATTTACATATTTTTACAGTTATAGACAAATAAAAACATGTATCTATGTTCATAGTCTAATGTTTGTTTTCTATTTTGCAGGTTGAAAATGAATGCGGAGAAATTCCCACAGTTATTGTTCAAAATAAAATTGATTTAATGGATCAAAGTTGTGTTGACCCGTAAGTATATATATATATATTTTGATCGCTCATTTAAAAATTCCTCAAAAAAATGGTGGTTTACGTGAACCGTTTACGTATTCCATGTATGTTCAAAAACTTCGATTACAAATATCACACTTCACTATCGTTGGTCCAAACAAAATTTTGTATTTATAAATATAAAAATTTTTAGAAATCCATTTTGAATTTTGTAAATCATTTTAGATATTTAGCATTTTAATTGTATTTTAAAGAGCATGTGACCATTTCCATTTTAAATATGTTCATATATTTTCGTCAGATAGTATATTGACCGTAAAGATTTAAGAAAAAACGAAAACACAATTTTAAAATAACCAACGAAGGTCACTTCTGCGTAATGTCGTTTTCGTTTAGTAATAATATAGTTTTGAAATAGTTATAATTGAAAGAAATTAGTCATTTTTGAGTTGACGTTTTAGGCAATAGGTACGTGTGCCATGTCCTATTTGAATTTTGATTTATTTCCATTGTAATTAACGAAGAAAATGGAGCATACGAAAAAACATGACCTAGAACTAAATACACAAACTATATTAATATATATATATATATTAACAACTTTTGTTGTTAATTAGATACGAGATTTCATCTTCTAGAAAGATATTTATAAATATATTGTTTACACTTCATTAATTTTGTTATTTCATTGTCACAAAAAAAATGGAGATATTATGGGGACCAGACAAATATACGGGAAAAACTCTCAAAATTGAGTTATAACACAGATTTATTGACAAAAAAATTTATTAATCAATTTATCAACATAACAACTTGGATCCTATTTCCAAAAGTGAATAGGGAATATGCATGAAATTTTTTTTTCACTTGAAATGAAGCATGTTTACTTGGCAAATATCAAAGTAAAATTACTTTTTAAATAACTTTAAAAATAAGCGAGATATGAATGATTGAAATTCCCGCGATTAGACAAAGAGAGTGATAGCCCTCTTGATATGTTATGTGACGTCATATTACACTTTCACCATTTAAAATACACGTAAAACTCCGTTTTTAGTTTATTTTTGCAAGAAAGAGACAGATAACAATGTTTAAAAGCTTATAGCTTCCTTGATATTTGCTGGATTTTAATTTCGTTTTTAAATATTATTACAGTATTAACAGTATTTTCATATTCTGAAAATATATGTGAAAAAAAATTTTCATGCATATTCCCTATTGATGTATTTATTTACGCCGATCCTTTCGTAATTTAAATTTACATTAACAGTAATGGGAAAAATTTGATTAATTTGATTATTTTTGTACCGTTTTTTTTTTTTTTTTTTTTGCTTGGCCTAGTTTCTCAATCCAAATATTATTTCTAAACAATTCCAAGTATGTTGTAGTGATAATATTGAATGAAAAAACGAATCATGTAAAAAAAAAACGGATTATGATTCATTCAAACAATTGTAAATTTCGGCCAAAACTCATAAAACTAATAAAATTACATCATTCAACATGAAAAAAATGTGTTATAAATATTTTATCATCCGCTAAGGTCAAACATCACGTATTATATCAAAAAAAATAATTATATTTAATTTCAGAATCAAAATTAGTGGGCGACATCATTCAAATATCTGTTGTATTCTAAAATGAGCCGTTAAGGGGTTACACGGGGTTTCGAAGACTAAAAAAAGCATATTTTCTCGAATATAAGAAATAAAATATTTAATTTAACCTTTGAACAGATCAAAGATCAACATTTGAGAAAATATTTTGTGAAATTTTCATTTGAAAATTTTGAAAATTCAGCCATTGGGACCTCATTACTTGTGACCCCTCAGAATAAAGTACCCTTGGCGTATTCAGAATAATTCAGAATAATTAAAAAACCAAATTATTTCTGTTAGTAGATACATATAGGTAGGACAAAGGAAAAAAAATGAACTTTTGAATTTTTGACAGAGTTATGTACAAAAAGGTACTATTTTTGGTATAATTTGCACCACGTATTGCCTTGTAAGAATTCTTCGTTCAAGCACTAGTGAATCTTATCTTGAAGAAGTGTGCAAAATTTAAACAAGATCGATTCATTATTTTTTGAGTAATCATGTCAACCGACTTCAAAAATAGAGTTTTGAGTTGCTATGTCCTAGACTTTTTCTTTAATTGACTTACAACTTTGGGATGATATTCTAGATATATTGTACTATTTAATAAAACAATTTAAAAACATCTTTTTTTTTTTAAATTTTCAAACCCATGTATAACCCCTTAAGAATGTTATCTCCACAAGATCATAATTATTTAAATTTGTCAAATATTTTAAATTGATTACATTTCCTAAATATCAAAGCAGTAAATTCATTTTTCAATGTAAAAAAGCAGTAGTTTTCAAATTATACTACTTTTATTCACTGAAAAATATAAGTACTGCTTTTTTACTCTTTTTATTACCTGTTATGATTATATAGTTTACTCAAATATTAAAGTTAGGTGTCTAAATAATAATATTAGAGGAAGACACGGTGAGTGATACCTACCCACTGTGATTAATGAAAATGAGTGCTATAAATATAATGCAACGGTATCCTAAATATATACTGATTAAATTTCTATTTTTATTTTGAAATAGCAAATTCTCAATGACTCGGAATTTTATTTTTATCTTTTCTTTTGATTGTGAGAAATTAAATAAATAACAACAAAAAAAAATATGTATGCGATATTTTTGTATCCATGATAATAATACAAGCACACTGGTGCGGTCAAAAGATGACTCACTGCAATGCGGCGAGGCGCGATAAATATTACACTTCGGTTCAATAAAATCGAACAGACCTGAAATGTTAATTTTCTTACATTTCATAAAACTCCTCACTTTTGTAACTCTCTGTATAATTATTCATTTATAAACAAAGATAATTAGTATATATTTGAAGTATGAAAAAAGAAATGGAAGTTTAGTAAAAAAACATTTAGTACAAGAATAATCAACATTGTGAGATACTGATTCGATTTAGATCTGTTCAATTTTATTGAACTGGAGTGTACATATGAGTAAAATAGTACTATTGACTCTAAAAGTGACGTCCATGTTTTCGAATAAAGATTGTTCATTACAAAAATACCAGCTACTTTTATTGGAAACATTTATTCGAAAAGAAAATTAATTCGGCAAGCGCAAGCGTCAGATGTTTAGCAACCAACGTCAAATTAGTTATGAGAATTAGTTTTGGATATCTTTTGGAATGGCCATTTATTTGATGTTTTATTCATGGTCTAAATTTCTATGAATTGTGACAGTCCCAAATTCGTGCGTTCTAATACTTTCCCTTTTTTAGCGAATTTCCTGAAAGGAAATAGAGCTATTGGTCCCGTACCGAAGTCAAAATTTCGCAAAAATTTCTTCAAATGTCCATCGATCCTACCTAGTAGATGTCAAAAATCACCATCTGAAAAATTTATATATATATATCTATGGACATATATATATATATATATATATATATACATATATATATATATATATACATATATATATATGTGTCTGTCATCACTCTAGCGGTCACAGTTTTCATTTTATCGGGATGAGATTTGGTATTTGAGGCGCTTTTGATATTCAAAAGGTCAAGTTCGTTAATGGGTAAAATCGGACCAGGGGAAAGGGGGGTTTAGAGGGAGGGGGAAACATAAAATTTGAGATATCTCCCTTAATATTTGAAAAATCGAAAAATTTATAAGAACTAAAGTTGTAGGTACTAAGTTTTACTGTAATTTTGTTTCTTATCATTTTTTCTGTAACAATAATATTTACAGAAATATTGACGGTTTAATATTGAAAATTAAATTCCTTAATATCTCTGTACACATTAGAGTTTGAGCAAAAATGATAAGGTGATGAATTGTAGCAAATTTGATTTTATACAACTTTATTCCTTACGCATTTTTCGATTGTTCTAATATTAAGAGAGATATTTTATATTTTGTGTTTTCTTCTTTTTTTATACCTCCCCCCATTCGCCTCGACGTATGTCATTTATTGAGAAAATTGGACTTGCAAATGCTAAAATCATATATGACATTTCATTTTGATCAGACTAAAATTGTGATCACTAGAGAGTGATTTATTCTAAGGAAATTCGCTAAGTTGAAGCAGCTCCTGCGTAACGAATTTTTGTTTTTTATTAGAGAGTTTGATTAGTAAAAGTATTTTATTTTTTATTTTTTGTAGAATGGAAGCAGAACGTTTGTCACGAGCATTAGGATGCCGACTCATTCGCACTTCTGTCAAAGAAGACGTAAATGTAGCCGCTGTATTTCGTCACTTAGCTGCAAGATGCCTTACAGAATTACGGGAACCTCCACCATCACCTGAACATACATATCATGCTGGAGGTGCTTTACCCCATACTAGAACAATCAGTAAGTATATCTAAATTGTTTTTAGAAAGTTCTAAAAAAATATCGAGTACAAAAATCTTGAGTTAATGTTTTGCTAAAAATTCCTATACATGGACTGCAGTTTCTTCATGGCGATTCTTCATAGTCAAGATCATTCAAAGACCCTTGTAAAAAGTTTCTCATGGAAAAAAGCCTCTGAGCGTTTACAACTAGAAGAAACCCAATTGATGATATTTACTGGCCTTTAAATGTTTGACCTTAAGTAAATTTTTTGACGTGTAAACAAACGAATTTTTGAGATTGATTATTTTGAAAAATTGGTAATGAAATTATTATTGTTTTTGTAGGTGCCTTCAATCCTAGTCACTCCGCCAAAACTCACAATGGTACCATAATATTACGATCAGGAAAACGTGCAAAAAATGGCAAAAAGAAGAATGTACTAAAAAATGCGTGTAGACTTGTGTAATAAGACTATAAAAGTGTAAACACGCCTTACTCCCTCTCACTCACTGAAAACGACGGAAAATTTGTATTAAAAAAAATACTGAAAAACAAACAAAAAAAAATTATTGAAAAATTTTATTTAAACGAAAGAAAAATAAAACTAATTAATTAATTTTCACTCAATGTGTTGTGTTTGTGTTCATTTTCTTATTATTTGTTCAATTTTTCTTTCATGTTACTTCAATAAGGAAATATTTTCCATACGATTTTCCAAAATTATCGAACATAGCTGTTTTACACTAGCCAATAACATGGTAACAAGTATTGATACAATATGCGTTAAAATGTAATATGAGTGCTTTCGGTTAAATTGACAAGACACTTATATTTTATTATTGGTATAGCGATCCGAAAATTACAAAATTTTATTAACATATACCCGAAACGTTAGCGGTGACGTGTGCCAAACTCCATCAAAATCACGAATACAGTTTTAGAGTCCGCATAGGATGAAAACATACAACATTGTTTTTAAAATGTGCACTGCACATTACATTCGTCACTTTCAAATGAGCGCGAAAAAATATATACCAAGTCTATGACACTTTATTAGCAATTAATATAAAATATTGTTTGTATAAATTTTGTTTTTGTAAAGTTTGTTATAACTAACGTCTAGTTCCAATACATCAACATGGAACGTTTGCCTTCGCACCTCAAGCATCTTTATAAATATATTTGAAGAGGGTAGTAATGTGAAAATTCGGCAATCGGCTTCTAAACATTCACAATAATAGTGTAGATAACGGCCATTACTCGTATAAACTAACAGAATTGTAGTATTGCCGTATAAAACATTTAAAATCGTAAAAGTTTGTGTAAATATTAGAATTTTCAGAAACAATGGTCAGTAGATCGCTTTTTCCTCAACTAAGGCCAAAGAAATTTGAATTGCGTTTTTTTTTTTTAAATTAAATTGTTTCAAAAAAGTTCTAGTGTAAAACAGCTATGAGAACATTTATAAGCCATAAAAATAAATTCGATTTGTATTTACATCAAATAAGATAACAATTACGGTCATCCTTATTGAAATAATCGAAGAACAAATTATAAATAATTGTAAAGGACGTCTTGCTAGGGACTTAACCCTCCAATAGACGACACTGTTCAATAAAAATAAATAAACATTGTATGTATTTTGTTACGTTCAGTTTTAATATTTAATTTTAATAATTGTAGATATTTTTACATTTTTTTTATAACAAAGTTTTTCATTTTTATTAAATTTTTAACAGAAATTATACTCCAGTTGCTTCATTCTGAAATCGAAATGTTTCAGAGTATGACTCAAAATTTCAGGATAGGCTTTTTGCCGCCTGAATCAATCAACGTTAAATCTCACTTTTTCCCAATTTTCTCTAAAAGAGATACGAAAAAAAAAAACGAGTAAAATTTGTCTTGGACCTTTGTAAAAATTCAGCGTCTCTACAAGTTTTACTGAATTTTTATTTTTCGCAATTTCTTTTTAGTTTTTAGAATATTGCGAAAAAGTGGGATTTCAGATTATTTTACTAATATTAACTTCCCTTGCAACAGATTGTTGGCATTGTCGCGATTGCATTTTGCAACCCTAAGAATTTATACTGAAAAATCCTCTTTTCACGGACTGAGGCAACTGGATTATTAGAGATATTAGTCACGTAAGATTTCAAGTCTTTGAAATATAATTTAAAAAATCTAAATAAATGAGAATAAAAAAATTAAATAGAAAATTTCATTTGATTTTAAATTTAAAAAAAAAAAAACTGAAATAAACGTTTTTTTTCTATAGAACTTTCTTTCTTTTTTTTTGTATATTTTTAATTTTGAGGTTAACCATTTTTTTCTATACTTAAAACAAACTTTTATTTAAAATTAATATAATTGTAATAATAAAAAAAATATCGAACTCAAATCTTTTACTGTTGTTTTATTACGTCCGTACATAATTTCCCAAAAATGATACCCAAAGTCTGCGGCGACGGTTTGCACACACATACAACTGCAATACAACAATGGTCGTGTTAGAAACAATGAAGTTTTAATTTTTTGAAATATTTGTAGAGGTAATAGATTGATATAATAAATAATTATTATTTAAATAAATAATAAATATGAATGACAGATATAATTGATCTTTATTAAATTGATTTATGAAATATTATATATATTTGTATGTAAATTATCAAAGTTGTTAACATTCAAAGCAACCGTGATAATAGGAGGAAGTTATAGTTGTTAAGCAACAGATAAAAATGATAAACAATATTATTATAATAATTTAATAATGAAGAAGCGATACCGCTACATATTCACCTTTAATTTTATAATCAAAATTACAACTGAAATAAAATTTCACATTTAATGAAGGATTTAAATATTTGATTTCGGAAGCCAACCCAAGAAAATAAAAAGTTACTAAGAATTATAGTGTCTTTATACTTATGCGTTAAATATTAAGGTTGTCTTACCTAGATAGATTAGGCAGATTGTAGAGACTGCCCTGGACGGGCTACACTTCGACCCAAAGGTCCATTGTGATGCCTAAGGATGTGAGGATGTGAATGGAGTGGAAAGAATTTTTGTGTATAGACTAGGAATTGGTAGGATGTGCAGCTGCAGCCGACTATGATAGGAACTATGCCGATATTCATCTGGAGTTCGTGAAAGAAACTGCAGAAAACCTTCTTAAGCATAGTCGGTGACTTTGTTCTTGTCCATCCACCGACAGTTTAGTCAAATAACCGCCCCTTTTTTTTTCTTAATAATTGACAAACTGCCGATGTCGGGATTCCAACCCATAACCTCCCAGTTTCAAGTAGACATACTGCGCAGACATAACGCCTTAGACCGCTCGGCCACTTGGACTGGTATGTCTGACCTAAGTACTACTTACATAATATTGGGGCAGCCAACGAAATAATTAAGAAATTCTTAAATATTACTTAGTTCAGTCATACTGAAATAAAAACATGAATAACTTGTTCGTATAAACTCTCCTTAATACAATCTACTGTAATTAAAGTGAATCATCTATACATAGCATTAGAATGAGTATATGTATCTATGGTAAGTATTTACAATTCACAGATGGTGTGCACATATTGTAGATCTCGAACGGGGAATACCCCAAATATGTAGTGTAGTGATGTTAATTTTAAAATCTGTATTGGATATATAAACCAGTTTCTTTTGTATGTGATAAACCTTTTTTGGTACAGCCATCGGTTTGTGACAGTCGACCGGCATCTAAAGTTAATATTTTTGATTGTGAAGTGTTTTTTAAAATTATTTCAACATGAAATATTTATTATTATTAACATTTACTACAATTATATGCGTAATAATACCCTTCGTTGAATTACTCAAGTAAGATTTATTTGGTTTTTTTTTTTATTTAACCTTAAGTTAATATCAGAATGCTGAATGTTTGAAAACTTTTTGCGCTCACAAAATTGTACTTTATTCGGTGATTTAAAGAAAAACAATCGTTATATGTGTTAAAATAACTGTTTTAAATTTGATTATCTAGTGACTTTAGTAGTTTACGAGTTACTATTTTAAAATTTTTACTGTATACAACCTGTGAAATTGTTACTCGAAAACTAGAAAAAATTTTAAACGTTAATTACATCACAGGTTAAACGAGTGTTTTATGTCCATTAAACGGAGGTGGAAAAATTTATTAATTAAATTTTTTTTCGCAGTTGAAAATCGCAATTTTTAAAATGTAAATTTGGATGCATGTTTGAAATTGTCTTATTTCTTATTTATGACTATAGAGTTTCGTGAATAGAATCCCCTGCCTCAGACAAAATAATAATAATAATGGAAACAAATATCTTGAGATGAAAATTTGTACCATTTCACTTGTTCTTAATGGTTTTTTTATCGAAGGATAAACACAATTGATATAATTTATATTTTAGTATTACATTAATTCGTCAAGAATCACCACGAAATAGTTTACAAAGATTACCAAAAGAATATCAAGAACATGCGAATAATTTGTTCAACTTTAAGACGAAACCGAAACCGCATAATATAACAAATGATTCGATTGCACTTTTTCGATTTTTGGATGTAAGTTTATAACATTTTATATAAAAACCATTTTCATTTCTTTTCTTATATTTTAGCTTCATCCTTTGAACACCGTTCGAAGGATCTATTTTTTTCAAAATGTGTCCAGGGTTTTTTATATTTAAAATAATAAAACAGTCAATTCAAGTAATTAGTTAAGAAATTTCATAAGTTGTTAATAATTACAAAAATTTCCCATCATTTTTCACGAGCTATGGATTTTTTCAGACACAAGTCCAAGTCAGTAAACTAAGTATATCTAACTTGGACATTTGACAGATACTAAGAAATTTAAATTGTGACGTCATTTTGCTTAGTAAGTGCTACCACATTGAGGGATTTTCCACTAAATTTAGTGGATTTAATAAAGCTTAGTAGAAAATCTAGATGATTTATTTTAGAGATTGTCGGATTTTTGTATTGAAGTTGAATGCAACGAATTAGAATACAAAATTTGTATTCATTCTCGAAATATGATGGCACGTATTGGTTCATGTCATTTATTATCTAAATAAGGGGGAAATTTGGCAACACCGCTGGAGTTTATTATTTTTATTAAAGTTATAAACCTATTAAAAATCAATAATATTCTTTTTCAGACTGAATTTTATGGTGTGGTCGGAATTGGGAAACCAGTGCGCTTTTTCAATATGATTTTTGATACAACTTGGGGTAATTCATGGGTTATTTCTGATGAATGCCCACCTCAAGTACCTGCTTGCTGTTAGTAAATTATGAAATAGTAATATTTTAAGGTGTGCATCCACTTACACATACGTTGTTTTCATTTTAAGGGGACGTTCACGCGTGACGCTACTAGAAGAGAACGAGTTCGTGTTAAATAAGTATCACGTACGATTTAGGGGGAGAGGAGGGTACAATCGAGTGGCACGGAATGTCAACGTTAGGAGGGGAGTCAAAATGACTGATATTGTGCGTCACGTGTTTTGTGGACGACCCTTTATGAAGATTTACTCGCTACCATGTAGGTACTTTTATTTAATTGTATGTAATTTATTCAGGGTGAAAAAAGGGACGCGAAAACGGGATGCGCACTTTAAATAACTCTAATTTTTCTATTTCATGTTCTTTTATTTTTGTTTTCTTAGGGTTTCATAATAAATACGATGGATCAAAATCTTCTTCGCATATCGACAACGGAACTGATTTTGTTATTAATGAAGGGACATACAATATTTCTGGATTCCTTTCAGTAGATAATTTTCATGTAAGTCATAATTTTAAGGTACTATCAAACGACAGCAAAAACAGTCCCCATTTAAAAAAATTTTTGGAAATAACATTTAATCAAAAAAAAGAATTGATAAAATATCTGGGGGTGGTTGTCACGCTGTCGCGGATCAAGTTCTCGCAGGTTTGTCCAGACAAGTGATTGATGTCGCTATATAATTTTCATCCACTAATTAAAATGGACAACATTTTTAACGGTTTCCTCGCTCCGATTATGTATTACCAAACTTTTTACATTGTAGATGGCACATTTAAATGTAACACAATTTCAATTTGGCGAAATAACATACCTGCCATGGCCGTATATGTTGAGCAAAGCAGATGGAATCATGGGTATGGGTAAGGATAAACTCGCTGGAGTTGGGTCACCACCATTTTATTATGATTTATTCCGAAAAGGAATTATTAAAGAACCAATTATATCAATTTATATTAATAGGTAAAATTTGGATGCATCGCAAATATAAAATATTCCAAATTATCTGATTTTGATTCATTCATATTTAGGGATCGTTCGTCAAATCGTGGTGGCAACATATTTTTAGGTGGAATCGAAAAACATTACAATGGATCATTTAATTATGTTCCATCTACAAGTCCTTACTTCTGGGATTTTCAAATGGATAGGTAATTTTTTTGTCTGAAATATCTTCCCAAATTGTATTTGTGATGATCTTTTGTTTTATTTCCAGAGTTATCGTAAATGTTAAAGGAAAATCATTCCCACTGTGTGCAAACGGTTGTACAGCCGTTGTTGATACCAGTACCAATGCCATTATTGGTCCTAGTTTAGAATTAAAAAAAATTAATCGTCTTATAAAAGCAAAACCGATTGCATATGGAAGATTCGAGGTAATTTGAAATATCTTTTATTTATCATTAATTTTTGTCAGTTTTATTCAAAGATAATTTATGATAATCATAGTCCAGAATCCAGAAAAATTGTGGGTGTTAATGGTTTTTGGATACACAGGATGCTATCTTAATTACACGGCGCTATTTCTGTCTGAATACCCCCAGAAACATTTGTCGCGCTAAATGCTACATTCAACGAAACGGAGATAATAGTGAAAAGTTTTTGTTTGTTTTTACTAGAGAAAGCATCTCTGAACAATTCTGAAACACACACCTTGGCCCGTTTTCACACATGTAACTCTAGGTGCAAGTATTCATACGAATGATTTGGTGAGCAAGCGCAGTAGTATTTTTTTATACATGCTTTTAGTTTGATGAAATAGGGAAGAATTATATTTTTTTAATGAAATCTTATCTGTAACTTCAGATGTAAGACGTAGTGTAGTGTGCAGTACGATATGTTGATATCATACTTCTTTGTGATTGGTATAGTCTGATCATGTGACTGAAGTGGTAGACAAAGAAAGAAATTGTAAATAAAACGAGAGTTATAACTGTTCACAAACATACAATTGATATATTTCAAGTGAATTTCATCGTGTGAACAGCAATGTAACTTTAGTTATATCAAACATTTTTATTGCGATTGAAAACATTCATCGAAACTTTCATGTGTAAAACATACGGGCTTACATATTTGTTTGGAACTCTGGTCTAATTTTAGAGAAACAAAACATAGTACCTAGTTTATGTTTCAGGTTGACTGTGATCGCATCAATATTTTACCAAACATTTCGTTTGTTTTGAATGGTCACGAATTTGTATTGAAAGGTCCTGATTATGTTCAAAAGGTAAAAAAATTTTAGTTATTTATTTGTAAGAATTCGGTTTACGCACTAGTAGTGAGATTTAACCACAAATTTAATTTTATTTACAATATATGCGGAGTGATGTGATTTTTTGTGTGTAAATTTTAGGTTGCATATCATGGCGTTGAATTATGTTTATCGACTTTCCAACCAGTCCATAATTATTTATCAAATAACAATCAATGGACATTGGGTGGTGCATTTTTAAGCGCCTATTATACAATACTTGACGTTGCTAATAGTCGTGTTGGATTTGCAACGATTTTAAAATAAAAAATATTTAGCTTTAGACAGTTTGAGTCTCGCAGATATTAAGGTTTGTCGACTTTCACGAAAAAACTCGTGAAATTTTTTCGTTTGATTTTTATTTTAAATATCGTTTCGTGTTTCGCGACATTTAGAACCAAGTAAATAAGACACAAAATGAATATACAATTTTGTAAAAGGACAAGACTTCTGTGGCCCTAACAAATACCTTTTATATGACACATATATGGTAACCTCAGTTTCAGATTTGCACCCTTCCCCCCCCCTAAATTTTAAATTACATTTCAATTTACTATAAAATTATTTTTATTTTTTTAACTTAAACTGTAACTGACGGACTGGCAAACGTTCATGTTCACCATTTTGGTACGGAACCCTAAAAATTAGGATTCATTCAACTAAAATTCGTAAATACTAATCAGATATGACGTTAACCTCAAATATTATTAGTTTCTACACACGACAGTTGTAATTATGCGCACCGTTGTCAAATTTTTGGCAAAGCCGGTAATTTTATGTTGGTAACGTCTTTAAGGGGGGCAGATGTGTCTAGACCTGAACATTTCAATGGTGAGTTAAAACAATTCCATAACTAATGTTGCATGAAAATTGTTACTATAAACTATATTTCTCAAGTCTTCCATATGCAATCGGTTTTGCTTTTATAAGACGATTAATTTTTTTTAATTCTAAACTAGGACCTACAATCTGTAACTCAATCTCGATCAGAAATGAAATATTAGTTTTTGAGATAACTGACAGGTCCGTATCCAATCAGAATTCGAAGCGATATTCAATAAAAACACTTATGGTCACACTTTTTTGTCTCTTGAGATTCAATTCAACACCCTCTCACTGTTTATTTATCTACTTACTACAGAGCGATTTAAAATTTAATACGATAGATTGCGGTTGTCTAGCAGATGATAAGTGCGTTGACCCGCTAGCGCATATAAAGCCTACTTCACATGGAAATAATCCATCAATGATTTTATATTAATAACAATCTCATGAGTTTGTACTTGGTTAAAATATTAATAAACAATTTAATCATTCTTCCATTTTGTAATTTTTGTCAAATTTATTATTATCTATTACCCGATGCAGATCCGCAATCCCTTGCCCGTATGTACACTCCCGTTCAATAAAATTGAACAGATCTGAATCGCATCAGTCTCTCACAATTTTGATTATTCTTGTAGTAAATGTTTTTTACTATACTTCCATTTCTTTTTTCACACTTAAAAGATATACTAGTTATCTTTGTTTATAAATGAATGATTCTGCAGAGAGTTACAAAAGTGAGGAGTTTTATGAATTGTAAGAATGTAAGTATGCTGCCTGGAATAATTAAGCTGCAACAGTTGAAACATAAGCTACATAACACTGTTAATAATTAATATTTGTAGATGTTTCACTAGTAGTAAGAACAACTAAATAATTAATATTGTTTATTCAAATAAAAATCAACTTTTATGTTTGTACAATTAAAAGTATGTTTATAAACGTACGTTCATTCTCAGCTTCTTATGCTCGTTTCTTATGCCCGACTCATTTAAGTCAGAGGTGGGCAGGAGATGACTCGGCCAAGCTCTGAGTGAGAGGTAGGGAAGAGAGATAGAGTCAATACAGGGTAACCTACCAATTATTAATATTTTCTTTTTTTAATTAAAACATTTTCTGAAAAAAATATAATAATACCCAATCTTTTTTATGGTCACTATTATACAAAGTAAATAATACAAGCAATCATTCAATACATACTCTGGAATTTTGGGCTGGTAATTAGGGTCATAAAATGTACCTTTTTAGTATATATATCATATTTGTGTATGAATAAAATAAAAATATATAAAAAATATAAATCTTTTGAACCTTTAAGTTTACCGCTGGACCATTGCAATAAAAGAGGGAAATTTTTGCAAAGGATAATTTAAATAGAATTAAAGTTTTGGAAATTCCAAATGATTTGTCTAAATATTTTACTATTTATACCCGAGAACTAATAAAGAATTATTTACCTGATTTAATTATTTTTTCTTCGTATGGAGTATGCTCAGTATAGTGTCATGGGAATTTGATGAATTAAGTTAAATTTTACATAAAGTGGGAATTTGAGTTCTTCGAGTTCTACTTTGAATTGAAAAAGTGAAAAGTACTATTTGTAGTAGTGGAAATTATTTTTCGCATAATTTGTTTTTCAAAAAAAATAAAAGTAGTGAATTTAATAATGGAGAAGACATCGCAAGCAGTCTTGGATAAGTTCAGATTATTATTATTGTTATTATTATCATTATTGTTATTATTATTATTATTATGTTTTTTGGTGTATCTCTCCATACTGTAAAAGATATTATTTAAACAATAAATATTTTATAAAACTATTTCTAAATTGATTGAATAAATTATTGGGCAATAATCGGTAGGACAACCTGTATTGAAACATCGTTCCGTCTTGCTTCAAAACATACCTTCTTTACTTACTCTCACCCAGCTTATGGAGAGCTCGTAAGGCTCAGACGAGCTGTCTGTGCCCACCTCTGATTTAAGTAAGGTTTATAGCGTTTTCTTTTGACTACAAATGAGTATATATTATAAACTTAGATGGATTTAAATTTAATTTGGACACTAAATGGATATAATTCTCGATTATCTAAAGATTGTCGAAACAATTGTGCATGTTGCCATGCAATGTCACCTTTGCCACCTTTTAAAATTGCCTTTAGATGTATTTCACGGCAGCCATTAAATTCTTTTGTAGAATACGATGTACAATCTGCAAAATAACACAAAATTATATCTACCACTCCCCACCTTCTATAAAAAATGTTACCATGGCTTATTGACTGACCCAATGGGTGTTTAAAGCAAAGAAAATCGATTATTAAAAATAATTACCTTTTGGAATTCGTTCAATTAAAGAATCATTATTATTGGATAATGTCAAAATAACTTCACCATTTTCATATGTTTGATGAGAAAATTTTATCTCAATCGTGTCGATAACCATACTTTCATCGGCTGATCCAAAACACCAAGCAATATTTCCTTCATCAGTATTTTCTATAGACAAAAAATTAGGAATACTAAAAATCGGATTCAAATTTCTTTGAAATTAAAAACCTTAATATTGGAGAAGGGGTGGGGGGAGCTTAACATGTTTTTTTTTTAACTTTAAACTACGGTCATAACATACCAATTCGCGCTAGATAAACAATTTTCCAATCATGTTCTTCTTTCAGAAATATCGATTTAGTTTGAAATGATCCATTTTGCCAACCGTCCAGTTTCTTTAAAATTGTCAAATGATCTTGGTCCATTTGTTCGTAACAATTTTTAACTGGACTATATCGAACATGTAACCATGTTTGTTTTGATGTAATTGGTTGCCATTTATATTGTTTACTTAAATTAGCATTTACACTGGCTTCACCTCTTTGTATCCGCCATAGCAACGAACCCGATTGTCTTTCTTGTGTATCTCCTTCAGATACTTTACTAAAATCACAGAATTGTTCACAAATTAGTTCTGTCAATAATGTGTACTCAAAAGATGAAAATTTCGGAACGACAATAATTGATTTCAGAGATTTATTTGGGTTCAATACATTTTTGAACACATTTAAAATGGAAATGGGTAAATAGTTTAAAAAATTATATAATCATTTGAGGACCTTGGGCTAACCTTCGCTAATATTCCGGTCGCTACTCTTGAAAGAGTGAACAGAAATTTCAAAAATCGAGCGTTTCAGTCTATTGACACTGGGGGGAGGATGTCACTTGCACGATGTCATTTTCTAGAGTACGTAAAAGTTAACTTTAAATATGTCTGTTCAGTGAAATTTCAATTACATTGATATCTGCTGTATTTTTTTGTTTTAATTGATCCTTCAAATGACCCTTTTAATTGCACGTTTCCGTTCCACACCTTGTTTATTTTGTCGATTCATTTTCTAGCATTTGTAGCTAACTTTAATTGTTCTAAAGCTAGAATTTTTACACCTGCCAGATAAAAATCTAAAATTGAAACCAACCAAAATACTTGACAACATACTTTTCCTGTAACATTTGAATCAATTCCTCCAAAGTACGTTTTTGTAAATAATTCTGTTTTGATTCAGGTAAATTACGTTGTTGTTGTGCTCGTAAATTGACTACTGTCAATGCAAGTGATGTTTCATCACACTCTCTGCGACGTTTCAATGTTAATCTATGATCTTTTGAATAACGCCATGTCACATCTTGTACATCGTGGGGGGAGTACGCGAATACGTATGTTAATTCTTGTTTCCATCCGACTTCATACATTAATGGTGTATCGTATGCCATTTCACATGGATCTAAATGAATCCAACGTTTTTTTGTATCGGAATAAATCTAAAATATGTAAGTTGTTTATATAATGAATTCAAAAAGTTCATTAATTGTGGTTGTGATACCTGGAAGCGTCCACGGAATCACATTAATTTAAACTTTTAACAGTTTTTTAATAATTTTTTCAATTTTTCTAAATGAAAATCTTATCCAATTTAAAAAAATGTGACACTATTGGAAAGATCGTCATATAAGCTTTAATTTGGTATGAGCTTCATCTAATTTGAGTAAAAATTGTGGTTGTGAGACCTGGGAGAGACCGCGATAAAGTCATTAATTTCAACTTTCTCCATATCTTTGTGGTTTTACGGGATATGCTGTAATTGGCACCAAAATTCAAAAAGTTTTCCAAACTCGAAATGTATTTTTAAAAATTTAGGAGAAAATGGATTGATTAAAAGTTATAGAGAGCATAAGATTTCGTACAAAAAACTCTTGGAACACTTTTTGATTCATTAATTAGTTTGCCTAGTAAACCGTATAAAGTTGCGTCTGGAAAAATCCATAACTGATTTTTGAATTAATTTCTTAACTAATTATTAACGGATACAACTTAGAAGAATCGAAAAGGATTTCTTGAAATATATTTAATTTCTAAAAATTTATTTTGACAAAACTTTCTCGAAAGAGATGCTAAAACGCGTTTTTCAATATGCCGACAACCCTCAAAATCAACCAACAAACTAATCCCAATCAAAAGAATATTGTATGTAGTTTTTCATTGTAGATCCCTGTTATACAGTGCCGACTGCGCCAAGCAAATAAATACACAATTTTTTTTCATGTTTCCATCAAATCTAATTCAATTGATTATAATTAAACTATAATGTACTAACCATATTCAACATTAATATTATTAGTTAAATTTATATTGAGAACGGCATATTGAGAAACGTCGTGACCAAAGTGGTCAGTTAACAATATACATACCTCTGTCCAACAATGATCACTTCCAAAGACAACACGTGAATCCCAACCTAATGCGCAACATATTAAGGTGAATACATTCGCCCATTCACCACATCGGCCACGTCTTGTCTTTAACAATATGCTGGGATCATTGTAACGAATAAACTCGGTCGTTTGTAAACAATTGTCACAAATATAAATCTAAAAGAAAATTTATTTTTCATTCAAAATATAAAAAACAAAATTTTAAATTTTCTACGGGAAATTTAAAAAATTATTTTACCTCCACTCTTAAACCGTCGCGCATATCTTGCGAATGTGTTCGTGTACATCCCTGACAAAAATTACATGGTGGTTTATCCACCCATGTGAAAAATGTCTGTTTAAACCATTTCAGTAGTTCATAAATAAAGCAATCGTTATAATTGACATCATCAGTTTGGTTATCTCCTCCATTTTCTAATCAATTTAAATAATGAGAAAAAAAGTAAATCTATTTAAAAATGGTTCAAATCTTAACAAAATGTAAAATGTCAACTTTTACATTCTTATCTTAAATCAGTTGTTTTGAAGTATTTCGATGTTTGCCGCTGGTGGCTTGATATGGGTAAACTCGTATAACCCTATCATCTGCATGTTAAAAACATCATACACATTTTGGATGGGAATCGAACCCACGACCTCTGTTTTGCCAGGCCAGTGCTTTACCTCTAAACCACCAGATTCTAAGCAGGTAGAATGTAATTCTATGTAGGTAGAATTTTTCACTATCTTGTTGTCAATGTATTAGTGAATTTTCATTTTATTTATTTTGCTCTAATATTAATAGAAATATTTACGATTTAGGATTGAAAATTAAAATCCTAATTGCTTTTGTATATTATATACTTGAGTTTAAGGTAGTTCCAGCATTGTCTTGTATAATCAGGACAAAACACCGGTTTGCTTTTATTATTGAACAAATACAAAAACACATATATACTCACAACATTAATGTAATTTTGAAAGAGAAAAAAACTTTTAATTATTATATTTCGAAAACAAAATGGTAAAACGCTATTTAAAAAAAATTTATTTAATAAATATTTATCTTTACTATCCTCGTTTCTTTTTCTATATTATGTCTAGTAGTTTTTTTAATACAACAGAATAGGTGACCGTCAAAATTGCGAACTTTGTTATTAAATATCTCGCGTTCTAAACGGTCAAAAATTCTGAAACTTTATTAGGCATTTATTAGAAAACGTTCTTTTTAACTTGTGAAAAAAAATGGTAAAATCTGTCGAAAATAAATTGCATGCTGGGGAACTACCTTAAGAAAAAATGATACCAAAAGCATATTAGATAGGAAAATTTTGGTTTGAACTAAAATTGTGATCGCTAGAGCGTAAAATTAGAAATTATTTTTGTTTACCTGTTTCGAAACTTTTTAATTCTTCTACTCGTTTCGTTGCATTCGATTTTAACAAGTCTAATGGAATTACATTTTTAGCTTCTTGTTGTAATGACAGATTATGATAATTTGAAGCAAAATTAATACGTCTTGTAAGTTCTATGAATAGTTGATGATCTGGTTTCTGTAGAAATAAAGAAAGTTTTTTCAATTTTTCTAAATCAAAATATTATCCAACTTGTGGTTGTGATACCTGGGAGAGACCGCGGAAAATCTTAAGCTAGCAGAACATGTGTTTTTTTCTCCCGAAAACAGAGAGCATTTAATTTTTAATCAGTGAATTTAATTAGCGTCTAATTATGAGATAAGTATGATTGTGTCCTGCCGAAGTTTGCTCTGCCAGCTTAATGGACATGACAAATGTGTGATTTGATGACATTGTTTAAAAAAAAATTATTCTCGGTGGAACACATAAAGTATATTTTAATAGATGGCAATCCTAAATGAATACACGTCATTGGATTTTCACTAATCATTTTTTTAATTAATTTCATTTGACATTAATTAGTGGTTATGCCTGTATGCATATTATTAAAATAAGTAATTACATTCAATATTTACTTGATTCGACTACGATAATGGACTTTTTATATACCTACACATACAGGTATCGATTTTAAATAAAGGTCTGTTTACATTATTTTTTACATACATTAAAACTTATAATATTCATAATTACGTTATAAAAAAAGTCTTTAGTGAAAATAAACACTTTAGTTGCACGTGCACTATGCACGTGCACAGTTAAGGACGTTCCAGCACTGTGTTTGCAATCAGTACAGCAAACAGGTTTGATTTTATTATAGCACCAATACATAAACCCACATATGCAACACATAGACAACACTGTTCAAATATACAAAATAATGTTATGTTGAAGAAAAGGAATAATTTTAAACTTTTATATTTCGAAAACAAAACGGTAACACACCTCCTAGTTTTTTTTCAAATTCTGTCGAGTATTTTTTCTAATACACCAGATAATAGTTGGGTGGGCATGAAGTTTCACATGCTTCTAATGAGAGAAAGTGAGAGAGAATGATAACTTTGATATTAATTATCTCGCGTTCTAAACGGTCAAAAATTTTGAAACTTCAGGATTTATTAGAAAACGTTTTATTTTTAGCCTGTGAAAAAAAAAATGAGCAAAATCAGTCGAAAATTGGTGGTATGCTGGAACATTCTTAAAACACAATTGTGTGTACAGTTATCGCAGAAAAAATGAACAAATTTAGCACTTTTAACAATGACTTAAGAGTGGAGATATACCAAATAGTAATGAATAATTAATTAATATTATGGATACAGCGATCAGAAAATTACAAAATTTGACTTACATACAGACGTAACGTGAGTGGTGTGACATGTGTCAAACGCCGAAAAAATCACGTATAAAGATTGATTTGTTACGAATCACCTCTATCGTGTGAATTAACTTTTAGAATTGAATAAAACATGACAAAAATTAATCATTTTCAAATAATAACTAGCATCAACGATTATATGATTAAATTTATTGAATCGTATTTAATTCATTTCGTATTAAAACATTGATTAATCAACAAGTCAAATAAAATAAAATAATGATTTATCCAAATAAAATCCATAATATACAACAAACGATAATTTATCCAAATAAAATTACCGATAATTTCGAATCAAAAATACAAAATGAAATTACGAGTAAAATAAATTTCTATAAAACATTAATACCATTAGATGTATTATGTAAAATATTTGGTTTATCATATTACTATCAAATCAAATCAAATAATATTCAATATAAAAATTCATTAATATTAATTATATATGCAGTTTGTTTTTTAATTGGTTTTATATTATTTTATTTAAATAATATTATTGAAACCAATCGTTTTAATAAACATCACGAAGAAATTATTAAATTTAATAATAATTTAATATTAAATTTAACTAATAATATTAATGTTGAATATGGTTAGTACATATAGTTTAATTATAATCAATTGAATTAGATTTGATGGAAACATGATCAAAATTTGTGTATTTATTTGCTTGGCGCAGTCGGCACAGTATAACAGGGATCCACAATGAAAAACTACGTACAATATTCTTTTGATTGGGATTAGTTTATTGGTTGATTTTGAGGGTAGTCGGCATATTGAAAAACGCGTTTTAGCATCTCTTTCGAGAAAGTTTAGTTTAAATAATTTTTTAGAAATTAAATAACATATATTTCAAGAAATCTTTGGAACATTTTTCGATGCATAAATTAATTTGCTTAGTAGAGCGCTTCTAAGTTGTGTCCGTTAAGAGTTTTTTGTACGAAATTTTATGCTCTATAACTTTTAATCCATACATTTTTCCTTAAATTTTAAAATACATTTCGAGTTCGGAAAACTTTTTGAATTTTGGCTATTTGTTTGTTTTTAGCGATTTGTTTCAACGCAAATCTCTCCAACTCTTTTATATTCTACATTTATACTAGTCCAAATTCATTTCTGTTAAGAATTGGTGAAAACCCTGTTTCTTGTTCCTTGTTACGTGCATTTTTCATTTATGTTTAGATAATTTTTCTGTACAACTTTAGATAATACGAATGGTGGTAGTGGTGTTATAAATATTATTGATTATTTTAATACATATGCACACATATTGAACATGGCATTATTAATATGTACAAATATTTATCATCGTAAACAATTATTACAATGTTTAACAAACATACAAATCATTGATCATCAGTTAAATGATAATTATGGTATAGAATTGAAAGATAATATTGCAACGAATACATTTAATAGACTTAGTGTATGCATATATGTATTAATATTATGTACGATAACATTATGTTTAGAATATGCTGATTGTTCATTATATTTACTAAGCATTGGTATGTTTATGAAAGTATACAAAAAGTTTCAAGCGAAATAATATGCCAAAACTTGTAGGTATCTAAATTAAGAAATAAAACGAAGAAGAACACAAAATATTAAGCTGTTTTTGTAAACTTAAAAAACTTTGCCCTTAGACATAGATTTCACTACGTTTGAAGGCGAACATTTTTGTTTTGGCTGGGATAAAATTTTTTTTGGCCCGTCTCACATTTAAATATAATATATATATATATATATATATATATATATATATATATATATATATATATATATATATATATATATATATATATTCGCGAAGTACTAACAATTACTAACAGACAAATCTCCTAATAGTGAGTAAAGCTCTGTTAATTTAACAAAATGGTGGTAATTATAATATCTTCGAAATATTACCAAGAAGCATTTCGACTTATTTTTCTCGTGATCTATTACCTGAGAAAGTTTGCCGTATTATTTTCCTTCCACTCTATAGGTATAGAGGTTTTTAAGGGAAGGGTAATTAAGTGTTTGTTGCAGGTACATATTCAGAAAGTTGTATATTTATGTGTGTAATACCATTATTAGTGACAACATTAAATCAATGCCAATTAACAACAATATTATGTGTAATATTTGATCGTTTTCGTTATATTAATTGTTTAATTACTAAATTAAAAATTAATGACAACAATGTAACTAATAATAATTACAACCAGCATCATATAAATAATCAAATTCAATTTATTAAAGTTGTTGCAATATCTAAATTGTATGATCGTAAGCATATCAAAAAAATAGCTGAAGGTATAAATTTTAATTCATATTTATATACACAAGGTGTCACGTAGTAACCGCATTGTAGGTGTCTACTTTATACTTTCTAGTTCACACTCATGACTGTTAAGCCTCCCTCCTGTACACGGGAACAGTTTTAGCGTCCAGTAGTACTAGCCGGTAATGGCCGCGAGTAATGATCCCTCTACAGAAAGAATTATCCAAAGTTTGACGCAAATCTATAAAATTTTTGATAGAAAGTGATTATTACTTGAACAGAAAATATACATTATTGAAATTTAAAAAACAAAATTCATTTGATGTATTAAACTTCATTTTATTTCATGTAGTTTTGCCACATTCGTGTGCGACTTGGATTAATCATTGATCTCTATACTATCTTTGTCTACAGAGTTCAGTTTCAGTATTAACTTTAAGTACATGGATTTCGCCTGTATTCACGATTTAAACTTAACAATAGGGAATATGCATGAAAATTTTTTTTCACATTTATTTTCAGAACATGAGAATACTGTTAATACTGTAATCATATTTAAAAACGAAATTAAAATCCGACAAATATCAATAAGCTTTTAAAGATTATTATCTGTCTCTTTCTTGCAAAAATACTAAAAACGGAGTTTTACGTGTATTTTAAATGGTGAAAGTGTAATATGACGTCACATAACATATCAAGAGGGCTATCACCCTCTTTGTCTAATCGGGAATTTCAATCATTCATATCTCGCTTATTTTTAAAGTTATTTAAAAAGTAATTTTACCTTGATATTTGCCAAGTAAACATGCTTCAATTCAAGTGAAAAAAAATTTTCATGCATATTCCCTATTAAATTATAACTACCCGCTTTTATGGTTTGATAACTATGTATACCTATCACATTAGAACATGTCACTGGCGATTGTATTATTTTATACCGATTATTTTTAAAGACTTTCAAAATTACAAAGAAACTTTTGTAGATTTCTTTGTGAATAACATTCTATAAGTTCTATTTAAAATCAATAGACTATAATTGCGTATTCTCTTTAAATTAATATAAATAAAATGTGTTAACTTCCAAGACGCGTCATCAGTATGTGCGCACTCGTATACCTGATTTACTTCGTACCATGGACGGACTTTATTATGCGGACTGACTATACCACACAATTATAAGAAATGCACTACAATTGAATTGAAACAATGCGTAGAATTGAATTAATTGAATATTGTTTTTTTTGCTATTTCCTTTTTGTTTGATTGTAGATTTAAAAGTAATCCGTTTAATGCATAATAAATTATGTGAAATATCACAAGACATTAATAAAATCTATTCGATACAATTATTATGTTGCTTCTGTGAATCATTTATAACCATCACGTCTTATTTTTATTTTTGTATACGTGGTTATATTTATACAACCTTTTTTCATGAATCGGATCATGATGTTACTGCGGCAGCAATGTGGGGTACATTCTATTCGATACGTTTAATATTATTATGTTTTATGGCGCATATCACCATGCATGAGGTATGTATACTGTGTATAGTAATATAATTACTGAATCTGATGGAACACATAAGTTAGGTCTATAGTGGAGTCTTTGTATTCCGATTCATCCAGTAATGCGGTCACGTGACGTAGGAATAAAAATAATGTGGATGCCATGACCAATTATCTGGAGATTTTAACAATCCGACTCACATTTGGTTTGATATGTGTCAAAATACTTTATTATGATTCAAGCACTTACGGTGACACATCGGGACAGAAGTTATTAACGAACATGGACTTGTTAAGTATCGCATTCACTGAGGAGGTTCAATCCAAAGTTTCATCCATCTCTCCACAACGGCTTCAATCACCATCGTTTTTCAAAGATATCACTGAGTCTAAACATCCCGTCAGGAACGCATTGTCTGTTTTTGATCAGGCTAATTTTAGCGTGTAACGTTAGACGTCTTTCCCTTTCCTGAGGTCTCTTGGATAGAAATAGAGAGAGAAGGAGGGAATGCTCTCCTAAATTACCGAATAGTTTTGATCTCACAATAGATATTGATGATATCGTTTTTCTTTCTACGTTGTCGGTTTTACAATTACTATTCACTTTTACAAAAATTTGTTAAAAACAATAATTTAGATTAATTCCGGTAACGAAAACTATTTCTTTTTGTAGGCCAATAATACTGGTACACAAATTCACAAATTAATGCCTATTAAACATACAAAAATAGTGCATGAGGTAAGTTACATTAACCTCACAAAAGTGACAACAACTCACGTATAAAACATTAACTCACATATCTTTTACAGATCCGATATTTTTCGCATCAAATCCTTTTGTGGAATTTAAAGTTTACAGCTTGTGAATTCTTTAGCATTGATTTATCATTATTAGACACTGTAAGTTTATCTAAATGAATTCTAGTCTGAATGAATAGCTTCTTTATCTAACGCTGCCTTTGATTGCAGATTGTTGGAACTGTCACAACATATTTGATAATTTTAATTCAAGTTGATTTAGCTAATAAATCAAAAGAATCATTGCAAGCATAAGCATCGACCAAAAACTAGGAAAAAATATGGAGATTTCCATAATTTCTAGAAGGCACTATTTGATATAACATGTGTAAAAAATTATCCTGGGTGGTATTTCTTTTATAACAATTCACCTAAATATAAACAAATACTTTCAAATCGAATGGAAAAGTCGGAGCAAAAATTTAAATTACAAAATTATTCCTGATAATAATATGAACAACTTTAGTATCAAGCATTTTTTCGTAAACGAAATAAATTAAGCTCAATTATTAACATACTTTCGTTCAAATTCAATTTTAATAGTAGTTAAATAGCATTATGCGTGTATTATATATTATTTTCCAATGTTGAACTCAATGATATATGTTAAAGCCATTTATCAAACTCTGAATATAAAGGCCTTGTGTTTTACACCAAATTTGTTTATGTTATATTGGACATCCTTTTGTCTAATATCTACTTTTTTATAAAAAATTTATGAAGATCTACCACTTTTTTCCCTTACACTTCCTTGTCTGGTCAATTTTGTGGATTTATAATTTTCAATCGTATATGGTAGCAGAGCGGGTTTACATCTAACAAATAAGAATGGATAAATTATTTCAATTAAACATTACATTTTTCCCGCATGCACGAAGAACGTGACATGATTATTAACCTAAAATCAAATTCGAAATTGACTGCATTAATAATGTTTATTATTTTGCGTGATTTCAAAATGCAGATCGATTAATTGTGGATACAATAGCGCAAGACAACAACACGCGTGAACTATTGGGGGAAAAACTAATCACCCTATATGTCACCTTTTACCCAACGGGGTATTAACTACATCATCAACAAAGGTAATGTTACAGGGTGTAACAAGAAAAAGAAAGTGTATTACAGCTTTTTATTACTTACAGAGTGTCGTCTCGAAAAATGTATACACTGTTTAATGAATCACAACTACTTTATTTTGATTGCTTTTCACGGTGGAATTAATTGGAAATAATTAGTGAGACAAGATTAACTTTTGAAAAGAAACTATTTATTTCAAAATGCTATTGAAAATACTAGCAGAAGTACGGGGATTTCAATTAGTCGTATATTCAGGATTCAGGATGTTCATAGACAATGCTCCGTGAGATCAAGAACATCAACGGGCTTTATCAGCCAAGCAAAATTACTGTAAAGTTATCGTGAAACAACCATTTTATGTAGACCTTTTTGCAATTTAAACATTAATTATACGTGAATAAAAATTGAAGTTAATGATTATAATAATAATTGTTGATAATAATTTCAACTGTGTATACATTTTTGGCACCCTGTATTGTGGAGCACATGTAAGTTAAAATTGAACGATGACAGTCTCATTTTTATTTAACATTTAAAACAATAATCATGTTTAATTTTGTATAGTAGAAGCAAATATCTATCATGAAAATCTTTAATAGTCCGCAATGACAACAAGAAAGCTAGATTAACACAATAAACGTAAAAAAAAATTGTTAACATATACCTACAGGAAGTAACAACGCATCAGTTGTCCCAACTATATTTTACCCACACCAATAGTAGTTAATGATTTATTTCATTATATTAATTATATAATTTAACTATATTAATATATTAATAAACAATTCATAGACAAATGTTGCAGCAAAGTAAACATCAAACACGATTAACGTATTTTAATGAGTTCTTTGCTTCGTTTTTGAATAAAATGACAGTGAATTGAATCATTCAACAAGATTCTATTTTGTAGAAAAAGGTTGTAATACTTTGTAAAAAAAGATTCTATTTCATAGAAGACGATTGATGAATACTTCGAAAAATAAAATTCTATTTTATAAAAGACTTTTTTTGTTTTAAAAGTTTATTAAGTTTTTTTTTTACGGTATTGTGAACAATTAACATAATAGGTATGTATCTATAAATTTATGATGGTTTAGAAACAAGCTTTAGAATATAATAAATATAATGACAGGTAAACTTTAGAACTTAATAAAAAAAGTACATAAAAATATCATGTTTGATATAAACATAATTAAAAATAGATAGAACACTTCATTTATCTATAAAACAGAATAACATATCTATTGCTCATTTACCCATTGTATTTTAAGTAAAAACATTGTTAAACTATTGTTAAACCACACTTATTCGTTGAATAATAACAATGGTTCTTTCATAAATTTAATTGAAGACTAAGAAAATGATCAAACTATTTCAAAAGAAATTTAAATACAAATTATTATTTTAACACAAAGTAAAAATAATGTTAAACTATTGTTAAAACACTTATTGGTTTAACAAAAATAAATAATCAATTGGGTATGAATAAAAACTTGAAAATATTTTAATATATTATTCCCATTTCAAATAAAATATAATAAAAATTATTATTTTAACACAAAAGTAACAACAATGTTAAACTATTGTTAAAACACTTATTGATTTTTAACAATAATCAATTTTAATTGGGCATGAATAAAAAATTGAAAATATTTTAATATATTATTCCCATTTCAAATTACTTTAAAACAAAGTTAAAAAAATGTTAAACTATTGTTAAAACATTTATTTGTTAAATAGATAATAATGTTACTAAATAAATCAAATTGGATATTAATAAAAATATCAAAATATTTTGGTATATTCCCATTTCAAATCAAATATAATCGAAATTATGATGAATTTATCACAATAAATATAAAATCATTAAAATATAAAATTTATAATATATTTATATTAATATTTATAATAATATTAACAATAATATCAATATTAGATTTTGATGATAATAATCTATATCATTATTTTACATCAAATCATTATCGTATTTATGAATTATTTATAACAATATATGTGATCAGTCAATTATTTATCAATTTTATTAAAATTAATATATATCATTTAGTTATCAAAAAAATACAACAATGTGATAATATATTAAAACAAATTAATAATAATATTCATATAATTAATATACAACAATTTAATAAAATTAATAATATGATATTAATTTATATAATATTAGAATTATGTTTTGTATTGATTAAGATCATATTAAAAATATTTATTTATCATAATTATTTAACAAATATATTACAATGGTTAATTGTAACAATATTAAATATATTATCAATTGTAATTATATTAATATTTTTATTAACAATATATCAACGATATAAATTAATTAATTTAACATTTGAACAATTAATACAAAATACAACCATTTTAAATGATCTGAATAATAATAATAATATGATGATGAATAAATTTAAAATGTTATGTTGGTTATATGCGGATTTAAATGAAATATGTTCATTAATTAATACATTAATTAATTTACCAATATTTGTATTAATTATTGTATTGTTTGTAACAACAACAATTAATATGTATAATTTTGTATATAATTTAACAATTAATAATGAAACAGAATGGTTGTGGAAAGATATTATATCAGCAATTGGTCATATGGAAACCAATATTATATTATATTCACGTGTACTATTTGTAATTACAATCTGTTCGTATATCACAAATGAAGTGAGTCAGTTTTACATTTTGAATGTTTATCTTTACTATTCAATACGGTGCACGCACAACTGAGACTTAACTAACTATAGATTTAATTTTAATTGTTAGATATAATAAATAAAATTTATTTAATTCATTAATCTCCGTTAGTGGTCTGTTGCTGTCGAAAGCACTCTGTTCGGAACTGGGAGGTTGCTAGTTCGATCCCAACGACGGCAGTTTGAGAATTAAATTAAATTTTGTTAAATAGTTAATGGGACGGACGGTTACTTGACCAAACTGAAGGTTTATGGACAAGAACGATGCTTGTGAAAGTTTTTGGCCGTATCCTTACACAAACCCCAGATAAATTTTAATATACTGATGACTTTTTAAAAGTTTATTAGATCTTAAAAATGAGATTCTTCTCCTATCCCCATGTAAAATTTCAGTTTCCTAGATTTTACGATTTTGTGTAAATTTTAGGCTATGGAAACACCAGCGCTTCTAAATAAATTTACAATAGTAAGCAAAATACCTGATCATGTTCATGTAAGTAATAATACTAAGAATAAAACTAAACACCGGGGAAAACATTTTAGACGGAGAAAAATTTGGTCAGAGATGATCCAGAAAACTCTTTTATCACCAAAAAATAAGTACATTTGTTTGTGTGTTTTAGGTGAACTTATTAATCATGCAATTTTTCCATTCCAAAATTCAATTTAATATTTTTGGAGTTTTCCCGTTAGAGCTCTCAACATTACTTTCAGTAAGTATTGATGACGCAGTGCATGTAGACTGAACAGCGCAAGGAGCAAAGCCGAGAGCAGAACGCCAGAATTTCTGGTGTTCACACTTTTGAGTGTTGATATTAAAGGGCACAGTCTTATCTTGGTCGGCTTACAAAACTAGCTCTTGCTTTCTTTAAGATGTCTCAAAATTGCTTTGATGGTAATGATTTAGTGAAAATCTATTTTTCTTAATATTTCAGATAATTGCCGGCTCAGCATCATACATTATTATATTAGTTCAGTTCGCTAAACATTAGTTTGGCGTAATTATCAAAATCAAATTTTTGAAAAGATTACCAATTCATGAACTCTATAAATGGCGACGACATTAAACTCGCTCTAGTTTATATGGGAGTTTGAACAAGAAATTAAAATTTTTCCTGCCATAATTAACTATTTGTTTGAAGAGATGACGTTGTAAATGGTGTCCAAAATGACATAACACATTAATGGTTTCAAAGGACTTCGAAATGTCGAATATTCGGTAAAATCACATTTTTAGCATCGGAAAAAATACGTATATATTCTACGTACATAGAAATAATGGTTGCTTTCCCATTCAGACACAACCACAAAGTGTATGACACACGGTGTGCACACAGCAAAGCACGAAATCTTTGTGTAAAGTGCAATAAATGGAACACAATTTAGTTCCTCACATGATCTATAGATGGTGTTCATAAACATTTTTCAACATAACCCGTTTACAAGCGTAAAACGTCAAAATGTTTGAGCAGTAAATAAATAATATTTAAAGTATTCTGAATTATTATTATGAATAATAAATAATAATTACAATTAATTATTATGATTTTGCACTTATAAACAAAGTGTACCAATTGTTAAAAATAAGTTTTCTGAAAATGATTGGTAGCACTGTCATTTTTCCATACAAGTTTTTCTTGTGTCTATCTGTGTACACACGGTGACGCACAAGGTTGGCATTGAAGCATACGATGCTCACGCACACTGTGTCACACTCCATGGCTGTGTGTCGAGTCGACATCCTATTGAGTTTTCACTGTATATATTTTTTGTCAATTCTAAGTACCTAGGTACCAAAGAATATTATTATGTATTTTTCGATTATTTGTCTATGATTATGACAAGTAGGTACTTCACTTTCTACCAAAGTACTTAAAAAAAACTTAAACAAAAATAATTGAGTGACAGTAAAAATATCATGAATTGTATTACTAAATAATTAAGTCTACCTACTTGTCAAAATTATTAAAGTTATTTACTTTGTAACATGGCGTATTCAAAATAGAATTCTGTATTTTATGAGAAAAAAGGACATGGATTGTTTTTAACGCAACTTGAAAAAACCTTTTTTTTTATTGCACTTCAAATTTCAGAGCTTCATTAGGACTGTAGCGTAATATCTGAGGGGAACCACCCTCACTTCACCCAAGGAAATTAAGCTATTGGTGTTGACGATGGCAAAATTACGCCATCGTACTAATAGATACAAATGATACAAAAAAAAACAAAAACAAAGGTACATTAGACAGAAATATTATAAAACAAAATATAAATATGCAATATAATTAAGTAAAATAATATTCAATCTATTTGATTTAATCAATAATATGTATGCAATATATTATACAATCAATTATCAACAGAAATATTGTTTACATTTAAGCAAAAAAGAATAACTTTTAAGAACATTTAGAGTGTATTCCGTAATGATAGCATCAATAAGTTTTAAGTTGGCATTACTTAAAAAGGAGAGGTAGAGATGGATGGTGCTGTGTTCCACCATCATAAACATCATCAAAAGTCGTATGACGTATGCTATTGTAATGATAGAGGAATCATTTTTATTATTTATTTATAAATTATACTTAGTTAATCTTATCTAGAGCACGGTAGTGCGCAAGGCCGAGTCTGTTATTAAACAAAATAAAATATAATTTTTTGTTTTTATTCAATTTTATTTAATTTTTTGTTTCTCAGTCATTGCATGATTCTGACAGCAGAAGATTTATGATTGATGATGTTTATGATGGTGGAACACAGCTCCATCCATCCCTACCCCTCCTTTTTAAGTGATGCCAACTTACAATTTATTGATGTTACCATTACGGAATAAGCCCTTAAGTACTTAAATATTTTATTTCAGAATTCAACCTAAGAAAATAAAAAGTTACTAGTAAGTAACTAGAAAGTTACTAAAATAATACTTCGTTTACATGTGAACATAAACGAAATTAAGAAAATCTATTAAAAAAATTTTAATAGACATTTACTATACTAGGTTTTACAAGACGGATTAGAGACGGTTTTTAGACCTCTGTATCTCAGAAACCAAAAATGAAGCTCAAATTTAGTAGCGGGAGATATTTAACCCTAAAAATCGACCACTCATTATTAATAGTGTAGGCTACTTCTAGTTGTCCTAGAAAATTTTTGGTAGAAAGATAGGTTTTAGGCTGAAACCAGCCAGAAAAGTTTAAAAACAGGAAATTTCCCTTGCCCCATAACTTACGCAATAAATTTATACCAATCATTTGCATACTTTCATACTAAATTAATACCAATCATATTCTTTATTTTAATCAACTTAGTCCTTCCATATATTTCAGTACTTCTCTAGGCGAACATGTTTTTTCGATGGGATATATATTCACAGTTAAGCGGGACTCTCCTAGTTTCCGATTCATTGTCGTGCAACTAACTTATGAATTGCAGCTCAGATAGCCAAACTGACAATAGAACCAGACCCTGTACGTTGTCTGACACGCACTTGTTCGATTTAATTATAAACAGAGCAAATAATATACGTTAAAATTTACAATATATAAATGCCTTACGATGAATTCCTTTTATAATCAAATTGAGATTAAACAAAAACGAAGAATCACCGCCGTGCCGCGTGCATGAACATTAACAACGCAACAAAATGTTTTCATATACAAACTATTATATATATTATTTACAATTAAATCGTATTTGTGGTTTGATACCATTTAAAATTGAATTTCAAACAAATCAAATTTGTTTACGTTCATCCAAATTTTGGATTTATTATAATATACAATTCATTATACTATATTTAATATTAACATTTGTTTTAAATGATTTCTCACAAGTGAGTACATTAATACAATATGTACAAAAAGGTAAGTCAATCTAAACAAAAACTTCTGCAGATGTCTCGACTGCAGGGCACTCTCTGCGAGACCTAACGATCAGAAAGTTTCAGTAGTACATCTGTAAGGCGAAGAGTGTTCTGTCGCCAATACAGATCTCGTTCAGTCGATAGATGTAGACGATACTGGTTGGTTAAAATCTACGTTATATCGCGAGCGTAAACGATAGTGTACTCATCGCGCCGTTCATTGAGCCCATGAAGAATAGATAAATAGGAGATTGAACGACATAGGCAATTCGTCTGTTTTTTCGTCCTCAAAATCGTGTAGAGATCATAGTTATTATTTTCGCCACTAGCGGCAGTGCGAATATACCCGTACGGAATTATTATTATTATTACATATTAAAATCAACGGTTATCGCATCTTACAAATAAAAATTGTAAGTATAAAAATTGTTTAATTTTATAAATGTGAAAAAATGGGACGATGTTGTACAGGGAAAGCATAAAAATACTGTTATATATCTATGAGTGGAAGGTTGTTTAAGGTTAGGAATGCGTGTCTGCATTTACGAAAGGAATATGGTCTGTAATTACCGGTTGTCATTTTCTTTCTTTATCTAATATATGTCAGTTATTGTAAACATATATTTGTAATTATTAATTGCAATTATCACTATGATTCTTCATCTTTTAATTTATTGCAGATTATTAAGAATTCTCTATTATTAATATTTATTTAATTATTACTTGATAATCGAAAACAATTTTTTATTATCTATAAAACTAAGACTTCTTATTAACTGAATGAAAGTGATTACTTGGCGCCTACATTTAAACATTTAAATTCCGTACGGCACTGAGACCAGTGACCCCTACTGATAAAAGATAGTTACACCAATTCTTGACCGTTTTTTTAACATTACGTTCGCTCTCCTAATATATCTATTCTTCATGATTGAGCCGTTCATACTTGCAGTACTCGTTTCTTTGACTGGTGGTCAAAAAAAGACTTGAAATGGAGCGCTCCCGAGACTAGGCGAGTACACACGAGACAGACCGAGCACTGGGATTACACTCTCGCACTCATTATGTCTTGGCGCGCCTCGCCGAGAGTGTACTGTCGGTATGCACATCATAGTTTTGAAATGGAATTTCAAATTATTTGATTACATTTTGAATTTTTTAGGTAATCAAAATAATATAATCTATCATATAATTACAACAATAATAACAATACAATCACTAATATGGCCATTAATATTCTATAAATCATATTTAAAATATTCACAACGTTTTCAACAATATACAAATAACTATCAAAAACTGGATTGTCAAAGTGAAGCGGTCGTAGAGATTCGACTAAAGAATACAATCAAAATATGTGCAATATTTACATTACAAATATTAATGACATATATTGTAATGTCAATTATATATCAAATTGACAGTACAATGCCATTTTGGACTGTTTGCCATAATGCATTATCATTACATATTACGTATGCAACCAAATCGTTTTATTTTCTTGTGATTAATCGATCGCGTATACAATTTGAACAAATTAATCATCAATTACAGCATAAATGTATTTTATATGTCAGGTGAGTGGACAGGCATTTTATTTATGTGGGATACACTTGACATCCAAGATGCGCTGAAAGCAATTTGCTCCACTAAAATAACATCTCTCATAATTCTCGAATGCGCAGAATCACTGGAGAACCCGGCAAGGATAAAATAAGTCACCTAAATGTCAGTACCAAGACACTGCGACGTTGAGGGCTACGAAACGGTCGAAGAACTTACCCGCGAGGCGTGAAGGAGCTGCACTCTTATGTCAGAGACTAGAATCATATTCGGGAATAACTTGAAGGCAGGCTAACTCTGTCTTTAACGACTGGGTGGATAAGTCTATGGACATAAAATGGCGACATACAGCAGGCTGCAGAAAATCCAAACCAATAATAGTTGAGTACAATGCCGCAAGGTCAGCCTGGCTTATTAGCAAAATCCGGAAAGAGATAAACCTTCTGGTTGGGATGCTTACCGTTCAATGCACAATGCTCAAAAAGTATATACCCCTCATGACGTTGGAGATCAGTGCGATTAGCCCGGACTGTAACGATGCGGATGATACGCTTTTTCGAATTCTGGCAGAATGTCCTTGCAGAGCTAGAATTAGGTACCTAACGTGGAACTTAAAGTGGATCTGTGTCATTCGTAAATAAGACGGGTAGATTCGACAACGACCATAGAACTAGAGGGTTTCAGGCTTTGGCCTCACCTCCACTATCACTGGTACTACTCGTCTGTCATTTAAAAGTTTTCGAAACCGTTTAAGATACCGTGATGAAACAGAAACTGAGTTAGTCCCAGGATTACTATCCATAAACTGGCACAAAAGAGGCAGCGTATGCGTATGGATTATTTGCAAAAAATAATTGTATTGAATTAATTTGTTGCAGCAATGATCGTACTAAGATACAAATCAATTATAATAAAATCATATTTCTGTGTCGCTTACATGATGAACTCTGTTCATTAATGAATATAATCAATCGTATATTTTCATTTCACATCTTACTATTTGTCATGAATTGTTTTACGGTCATGTCATTAACAGCATTTGCAAATATTAAAACATTCATTGGTCTGTATCCATTTGACACGAGTGAAGATTATTCGGATGCGATCAGTGACTTGCATGGTACAATCAATGAAATTACATTATTATTTGCAATTATACATTGTTTAGTGTCGGCTCAAGATGAGGTAAGAATATATTACAATAGGGAATATGCATGCAAATTTTTGTTCACTTGAATTGAAGCATGTTGTTTACTTGACAAATATCAAGGTAAAATTACTATTTAAATAACATTAAAAATAAGCGAGATATGAATGATTGAAATTCTCGCGATTAGACAAAGAGAATGATAGAGCCCTCTTGATATGTTATGTGACGTCATATTACACTTTCACCATTTAAAATACACGTAAAACTCCGTTTTAAGTATTTTTGCAAGAAAGAGAGACAGATAATAATCTTTAAAAGCTTATAGCTTTCTTGATATTTGTCGGATTTTAATTTCGTTTTTAAATATTATTACAGTATTAACAGTATTTTCATATTCTGAAAATAAATGTGAAAAAAAATTTTCATGCATATTCCCTATTACATCAATAACAGAAACTGTCTTAATTATGTCTGGGCATAATTATAGCATGTTTCAAATGTTTGCACACTTATTAAAGGTATTATTCACAACACTCACACTTTAAATTTGAAATTAATTGACCGTCCTCAAATTCGAAGTTCAAATTGAGATAAACTTGAAGTTCAAATAATTAACATGGGGAGCAATGGAGGCGACCAATTCTAAGCAGTGTTTCTACCAGTTATTTATTTTAAAAAAAAAAAACGACACTTTAAAATCTTTAAAGAAAATAGCTAGAAAAAAAACGAGAATTATTGGCCGTCTCATTGTTTAGTTATAACAACTCAAAGTGAAGCATTTTATAAATATACGTGTTAGATAGTATTTATATATACATATAGACAAGTATTGTATGTGTAACGTGTCATACCGGTACAGTTTTGGACTAAAATTATGGCTGATTATGCTATACGTTCCTTCACACTTATTATACGCATACGCTCCACAATTTTTTGACAATATTGTATCACGACAACTACCTTAATGACAATATATGTAAAAAAAAACAGATGTTCCAAATTAAAGTATACTCTAGCATGAGCGTAGAGAAGATGGGGAAAATTGGGATTTCACACATTTCACCCGCATTTCACACACAGTACGCTCCCATTTGATTTGACTGCACGTAAAAAAAATGCTAGTGCCAATGTTGACGAAGCCGCTGTGTTTGAAAGTAACCTAAGAGTGTCAAAAAAATACTCGAATTTTTGCAAATAATTTTTTTTTGTGCTTATATTTAGGCAAAAAAAACATCAAAATTTATTCAAAAATTAACTTTTTACAATTTATCAAGGGCAACTTCACGAAAGGTAATATTTAAATAAGCGCATTTGCAGTTAAATATATTGAATTAAAATTTCCAGCTGAAAGTGTTGTCTCTTCAATACATACATTTACCTTCGTTTAGTAATTTAATTTTTGGATTATTTGCAATGGATTATTCATTATTTTTTAAGGTAAGTTTTCTTCGAAAAGTTGAGATTTTGTAAAAAAAAAAAAGTGGCAGAAAACAGCATTTATGCATGTTGTTAGTTTGATGAAATAGAAAAGAGTTCTATTTTGACTTTGAATTTTTCCATGAAATCTGATATGGAACTTTAGATGTAAGACGTAGTGTAGTGTGCAGTACGATGTGTTGATATCCTACTTCCTTGTGATTGGTGTACTCTGATCATGTGACTGAAGTGATTGACAAACAAAGAAATAGTAAACAAGACGAGAGTTATAGCTGTTAACAAACATGTGATTGTTATATTTCATGTGAATTTCATCGAGTGGGCAGCAATGTAACTTTAATTATATCAAATATTTTTTATTGCGATTGAAAACTTTCATCAAAACTTGCATGTGTAAGTTTTGTAAAAACTTGCACGGGCTAAGAGGTTTTGAATTTTTAAGGAAACAATTACGTGATCAAACGTTGTCAAATATAAAAGATTTAAAGTTTTATCTAATATCAATTCTAACGCTTGCACGTCCTTGGAGAGGATTTTGGTTTATTAATGTAGTATATTTCTATTTTAGATAACTGCAGCTTGTATATCACATATCGTAATTCTTATTCAGATTGATACGAACAGTAATAGCTGGAATCAGCATTTAACAACGTAATTGAATCTGAGTGCCGCCAAATTCTAAATCACGCTACTACCCTTTATCCGACTTCTTTGACCACACCATTCACCAGACCTTAGTTACACAGTGTACCGGCAGTCTGATTTTTCTAATTCGGAATTAAGAGTATCTAGAAATGAAATCAGGGCCGGCGGATTAACCTTAAATGCTTTAACCATAGACATAGTATTACTAGACTACGCGATTCATATACTTTCTGTATTGAATAGTTGTGCCAACTTAAGAAACATGCAGCCTCTGATCTGCAGTGTTTCTATCTTTGTTCCACTGTGAATAAATGACAGAGATAGCTCTACCGTAACCGTGTTTGTATCTCTTTCTAATATTGGAACATTAATTTCATCGAATGTGCAGTCTAGTATTATACTATGTCTATGGATTTAACCCTTTAAATTTCTACTGTCAATGATGATGAATTAATTCCACGAAATATCTCGATTTTATTAAAATCGTTTCATTAGTACAATTTAAAAAATTTAAATGATTAAAATTTACGTGGAAGTCGTAAAATTTTTTTATAATAAAATAACAAAAAATATTTTATTAATCGCTTAAATTTTTGCTTATAAAACACAAATAATTAACAACAAAATAGTAATTTTATTTACAATATAATAATTAAATACAAACTTGGCAATATCTACGTAGTGACAGGGCTATTGCTAACTTTTGTTTAGAAGCTATTTAATCCAATATTTATAAAACACGTTATAAAAAAACTTACCAAGTAAAATATAAAATGGCTACTAAAGCAAACCTCGCAATAACTTTTCCCTCACATATATATCATTACTTTTTCGGAGAATATACTCGAAATTTTTTCTTTTGACATTTAGTTTTTGCTGAAATCGCTTATTACGAAAATAATTTCAAACTGTTAAATTATAAAGGAAAATAAGAGAATTTTTCTATAACCAATCTACCAAAAAGTAAAATAAGCATACAAAATTTCGTCCTTTTTGCTCGATTAATATTTTTAAATTGTACTCACCAATTGTTGTATAGTACTGCCTCTAACTTCTTTTTTCTGAACTGTTTGTAAATTTCTTCCCAAATATAATTTCCTTTTTTCGATAATTATTTTATGCATTTGTCGCATAAACTCCAAAGATTGTTCCATTGGTAAACGTAATCGATCACCATCCTTAAAATACCAATAAAAGTAATAAATGAATTTTTTTTTTAAATGTAATTTTGTTATTTTAAATTTACCTCTATAAAACCAATTTGAAATAGACATTCCATCGCGCCACAAGCTACCAACAATTTACTAAAAATGTCATTCTCCAAACTCAATGACCGTAATGTTAGGTTATTTTGATCAGACAATATATTCGATATGATATTTAATAATACTGTTGACACTTCTAAAAAGACTTCTGGTGGATTTTCTTCCAGACTTGCTACAATTTCATTAATCGATTCCATTTTACAATAAATTTTTGTGAACTCAATTCGCGTTATCTTGTCATATATGACGAACGAAAAATGGAGTGATAAATACGTGTCAATAAAAAAACGTATATATTTTTAGGCTTGATATCAGTTATCATTCTTTAGCTAAAGACTACATTTAATGGAAAATACTTTGTATATTTTCTTTTATAATCATTGATACAAAAGTTTTTTTTTTTGTTTTTGTAAAAAAAACTTTTTAACAAAGAAACTTGTTAAAAAGCTGTGTTTGAGCGCATTTTATTATATTGAAACCTGTCATCATTATTTGCGCATGTTTATACCTTGTTTAGTAATACCATACACCAGATATCATAGGTCTTTTTCCGTAATGGTAACATCAATAAATTATAAGTTGGCATCACTTAAAAAGGAGGGGTAGGGATGGATGGATCTGTGTTTCACCATCATAAACATCATCAATCATAAATCTTCTGCTGTCAGAATCATGCAATGACTGAGAAACAAAAAATTAAATAAAATTGAATAAAAACAAAAAATTATATTTTATTTTGTTTAATAACAGACTCGGCCTTGCGCACTACCGTGCTCTAGATAAGATAAGATAACAATAAGATAACTAAGTATAATTTATAAATAAATAATAAAAATGATTCCTCTATCATTACCATAGCATACGTTATACAACTTTTGATGATGTTTATGATGGTGGAACACAGGACCATCCATCTCTACCCCTCCTTTTTAAGTAATGCCAACTTAAAACTTATTGATGCTATCATTACGGAATAGCTCCATAAAGTCTATTTATTGGTTGCCATTTAACACGGGGTGTGACACAGGGTGTATGCACTGTGTGTTCCATTACCAACTTCATATCACACAATGTACACACAGAGAGACGCAAGAAAAACTTGTGTGTAGTGCGTGTGTAAAAGACCAATATAATTTTCAAAAAATTTATTTTTAACAATTGGTACATTTTGTTTTTAAATAATAATAATTAATAATTCAAAATCTTTCAAAATTATTTAAATATAATTTATTTATTGTTCGAAAACTTTGACAGTTTTACGCTTTTAAACCGATTTTGTTGATTTTCTCTGAAAAGATTTTATGATTACCATCTGTAGATCATGTGAAGAACTAAATTATGTTCTATTTATCACACTTTACCAAATACCGTGTGCTTTACTGTTAGCACAACCTGTGTCACACACTCCTTGACTGTATGTTTAAATGGAGAGCACCCATTGAAAAATATGACAGATGAGTTGATAACCTCCTTCTTTTTAAGTCGGTTAAATAATTATAATGTTTGTCAACCTGTGACTGCTTTATTGATTGTATGAATTCTCCATTTCGAAATATGTATTTTTAAAAACAAATATATAGTAAATATTTGGATAAAAAAATGGCCAGTGAAGTGAAAGTGAGTCCAGTTGAGACTGTTGAATCACTTCTACGTGAAACTGAAGTACTAAAAGGAAAGCTAGAAGAAGAGCGACAAAAATTAAACGATGTTACATGTAATATTAAGTAGATTCCCAGCAATTGTAATATATAATTATCACCACAAAATTAAACGTCTAATTTCAGTAGCTCAAGTAGCCGAACGTCTAGAAGTGATCAACTATATGAATATTAAACCACGTAAAATATTAAAAGGCCACCAAGCAAAAGTTTTATGTTCGGATTGGTCACCAGATAAACGACACATAGTTTCATCCTCACAGGTTTCGTTTCAAAACATTATCTATCTACAGCTTCGATTATTTTTATGTTTTTCTCTTTTGTTGCACGCAGTTTCAAAAATGCATGATCTATTTAGTAAAACAAAAATAGTTGACTTATTCCCATTTTTCTGGAGATTGTAAATTTTTAGGATGGAAAAATGATTATTTGGGATGCTTTTACTACAAATAAAGAACATGCCGTTACTATGCCTACAACCTGGGTCATGGCATGCGCTTATGCCCCTTCAGGAACTTTGGTAGCTTGTGGGTATGTTTCAGAATCTTTTCATTCTCAATATTTTCATTGAATGTGCACATAAATTTAAGATGTTAATTTTGAATTCGATGGTTTCAATGGACATTTAATTTATAGTGGCCTGGATAATAAAGTGACAGTTTATCCATTGAGTCTTGAAGAAGATGTCAGCGTTAAGAAGAAAACAGTTGGTACACACACAAGTTATATGTCTTGTTGTACTTTTCCAAATTCGGATCAACAGGTATGTTAACTCTATGCCCTTTAGAAGAGGTGCAAACTTCGCATTCACAAAATCAATTGCCGCTAAACTGTGTTTCTGTATTTTACTCAAATTATTGATTGGACTAAACTCGGATGTTATTTTGTTTGCGTAGATTTTAACAGGAAGTGGTGATTCAACATGTGCTTTATGGGATGTTGAATCGGGTCAACTATTACAAAACTTTCATGGTCACACTGCCGATGTAATGTCTATCGATTTAGCACCATCCGAGTTTGGAAATACATTCGTTTCTGGGGTAATGAGAATATATTAAATTTTGGTTAACCTCTGATATTAATGATGATGATCTTCTTGTTCTTCTCCGTAGAGTTGTGATAAAATGGTTTTAATTTGGGATATGCGTTCTGGGCAGTGTGTCCAATCATTTGAAGGACATCAATCGGATATTAATAGTGTGAAATTTCATCCAAGTGGTGATTGTGTTGCAACTGGGAGTGATGATTCAACAGTACGTTCCATCTCATGTATCTTATTTATATTTCCCCGGGGATCAGTTACATTTGAAATATTCATGCATTAGATGTTTCACGTTGGCTTTGATAAGTTATATGATTTAATAACTTATCGTTTTATTTCTAGTGCCGTTTATTCGATTTACGTGCTGATAAAGAGGTCGCTGTCTACAGTAAAGAAAGTATTATATTTGGCGTTAATTCTGTAGATTTTTCAGTCAGCGGTATGATATTTAAGCCCGTTTTTACACATGAAATTTTTGATGAAAGTTTTCAATCGCAATGAAAATATTTGATATAACAAAGTTACATTGCTGTGCACACGATGAAATTCACTTGAAATATAACAATCGCATGTTTGTTAACAGCTATAACTCTCGTCTTGTTTACTATTTCTTTGTTTGTCAATCACTTCAGTCACATGATCAGAGTGCACCAATCACAAGGAAGTAGGATATCAACACTACACTACGTCTTACATCTAAAGTTACTGGTGTAAAAACGGGCCATTATTAAGATTGAAATGTTTCAGAAGTATTTCATATTTTTGTTTTAACAGGACGATTATTATTTGCTGGTTATAACGATTATACAGTTAATGTCTGGGATACATTAAAATGTGTACGTGTTTGTCTGTTGTACGGTCACGAGAATCGTGTGTCATGTCTTCAAGTGTCACCGGATGGTACGGCTTTATCGACGGGAAGTTGGGATTTTACTTTAAGAGTACGTATTTCTATATATTTAAATAATAAGTTCATTAAATACCACGAACAACACACCGACTTTACAGTTGGTACAAGTCGAGCGACAAGCTGAGAAGTGTCTTTGTAATGGTTTGTCAATCTTTCCATATTTTTTTTCGCACTCAGTTGAAAGACACACACGATGTGACCATGTGTGCAGTGCACATATTTTAAAAACAATTTCTTTGTCCTAGCAACCGTTTGACTCCTTGGAACAATGGATTTTCAATAATATTTTCGTGTTTTTTTTTTAGGTTTGGGCTTAAAAAGTTGCATTGAAGCGAGTGATTTATATATTTTGAAACGAAACATATTAATTATATGCGTTTAACTTATTAATTAACATTCGATTTAATTAATTAAAATACCAAAGATTTTAGATGATAATTTAGAAGACAATATAATTAATTCATATTAATTAATATTAATTAAAAAATCAAAACGATTCGACTCGAAATTGTAAAAAGATTCGACTCGAAATTGTATGTGTCAAATACCAATACCATGTATTATTATTATTATTATTCCAGAGAGTGGTCTCCACTTCATTTCTTGACAATCAGGGAATTTGTTTTCCATGATTCAGGGAAGTTTAGGGGGAGACACGACACACTCTGTTTGATTGTTTTATTTAAAAAAAAATATAGAATATGTTAGATTTTGTTCACATTGAATGTATTGTAATGTATTATTAACGATTATTATTAAAAGTCCATTTATTAACAGTTTTTTTATTTGTTTTATTCAATTATCCAGAACTTCCTGATACCATTCATCCTTGTTAGGTTCACTAGCGGCTCTGTGCGCATTCGAGAACCAGCAGGAACCGGCTATCTGAGCAGATACAGGCCGCCGCTCAGTGCAACCCAACTCACTATTTCCTCTATAATTATCACGTATACTTCACAGCCCCAGATTATTAGGCTTCTCCTAGTTTAGTATGTAGCGGTATCGTTTCTTCATTATTAATTTATTATTTTAATATTGTTTATCATTTTTATCTGTTGCTTAACAACTATAACTTCTCTCTATTATCACGGTTGCTTTGAATGTTAACAACTTTGATAATTTACATATAAATATATATAATATGTAAATTATTAAAGTTGTTAACATTCAAAACAACCGTGATAATAGAGGGAAGTTATAGTTGTTAAGTAACAGATAAAAATGATAAACAATATTAAAATAATAATTTAATAATGAAGAAGCGATATCGCTACAAGAACCACCCGTGTATGCTTTAGGGCAACTAGCTGATACACCATCTACATTATTAACTTGTAATTTATGTGGAGAAATGAATGGGAAATGTGTGATCGGTTGGTATGACTGGCGAACATCAATGAGTATGAATAGTAACGAATCTGACGACAGATTTGGCATGGGACGTTGGTGAGAATGCTTGTGTTAGAATAAAAGTGGCGACGAGGATGGGATATGATCAATAGAGACCAAGATATAACAAAAATAAGAATAAATAGAAAATAATTATTTGGAAATCATATCCCGTGATTTTTTTTTTATTTAACTGTCAATTTGATACAAGTTTTGAAGGAAATACAGTTCAACTGTCCAACAATGTTGACATTACGTGCAAGCACCATTATAACGTTCTCTACAAGACCAGAGTTTTTAAATTTAAGTTACTAGAATTTAATAATTGATTAATAATATTTGTTTTTTTTTTTTTTTTTTAATGAAATAGTATTTTAGTTAGCATATTAGATCACAGCTGACACAGATTGCTGAGGTCCATCTTATTTATTTAAATATGTACCAGCCATTTTATAACATTTGATTTGAATCCGTACATCGTCACTATACACTTGGTGTACAAGCATTTGATTTGGGTAGTAGATATAACACACAAAAGGAAGCGGAGTTTGATAGATATGACAGCCAATTAGAACAAGTACTATACATATTATTAATTGTATATATTATATACACATTATTAATTGGCTGTTTCAATTCAATCTGTTTTAAAGCCCCGCCTTCTTTCGTGTTTTATTCCTACCAAAGTCACATGATGGTACACCCAGTGTATAATGAATCGGGATTTAACATGACGTATGTATGACGTATTTGTTTTTTTCTATAATAAATAATCTACAAATAGTTTAGAATAAATCCACATTACCCGTTTTTTATATTATTTTTTAAATAATTTTTGTGTGGTGTTCGTTCATGTTATAAAAGTAGCCGATTTTTGAACAATATTAACTTTTGCTATGACCTAATTGCCCAAATGAACTATTCTTTTGTAAACTATTTTTTTTTTCACAAGTGAAATTTAAAACTTTCATTGATATTTTTTTTTATTTTTAAGTTGAAAAATTCTAACTAAAATATGTTTTTCTTTTTTAAATTTTTTTTTTATATAATTCTGTTTAAATCGTCCCACTATTTTATTTATTTTATTTTTTTTGGGTTTTCCTTTTTTTTTGTTTAATTATTAACTAATAGTGATGAAAGTTAGTTGAATGATTTAGCCTCGTTTACATTATTTTCTAAAGATGCTCTTAAAATAAAGTTATTGAGTTTGAAAACAATTATGAAAGTTTTGCGGATGGTGCTATTCACTGAAAATAATCAGTCTGTAATTTTTACATTCAGAGAATTACATTATTCGTCAAAAGTTACAAGGCGTTGATGTTGACAGCTTGAAGACAACTGCATTATAAACGAGGGCAGTGATAATCAATTACTTGGTACCATAGACTTACACTACTTTGTACATAGTATCTAGGGACGGAGTATCAAGAGCCACTTTAGACGAAGGATGGAACCTCTTCAAGGGAGGGTGTATGTTGAAGCGACCAATAGAACGTGGACGGTTGCTTCCTCATAGTAACCAACCCGCTCACTTGTACTCAGCCCTTAGACTCTTACTTATGTCTATGGGATTGTATACGCTCGTAAAAATAACGAATTTTGTAAAATATACTTGAAACTCTCAAATGTTATAGAGATTATTTTTCAATTTTCTTTGTGGTCCATTTTTCTCTTTTGAGTACGTACAGGATTGCAACATTTTTTTTTTTTTAATTTAGTAAGTGTTTACAGGCTGTTAAGACTTAAAAATTAGAGAATAGCAACATTATTATCGCGTAACCCACAAAACGAAAATAACGAAAGTCGTAAACTCGAGTTAAGAGACAGCAAGTCGAATCGCATTTAATTTAAACACAAACTCGAAACTATGGTTTGTTAAAGTTATCGAATTGTATAGAATAATTGATTTCAAACTTTCTAACTCAATTGGTAATTGTAAATTAGTTAATCTATGCAAAAATTTTATATAGTAAATATAGACATAGAAGTATCAACAAAAGAAAGTGTTCGAATAAAATATACATATTTTCTATGAATCACAATTCGAGTATTTTAATACAAAAATAATTCTTTTTTTATCAATAATAGTCAAAGAAAGTATACAGAATTATCACATCTTCAATAATCGTCATTCCATCTGCATAACGTATCGAATACCGTTACGGTAACATTACTTTTATACTTTTTAACTTACAGACGTAAATTTGTAATAGACATCGGAGTGAAATAATACAAAAATAAGATTATCTTAAATTTATAAAAAAATTCCAAAAAGTTAATCCGTTTTCATCTTTATATATGATGGAAGCCACATGTCAAATCGCGGGTAGTGAAACTTGGAATTTTGCACGTGTTATAACTGGAATTTTTTCACTGTATTTAAGATCAAAGTTAAGACAAATATCATACACAACCAATACGTCCACAAATTTTCTAGACAATTCAATCACTTTGACATGGTAGTGAATTGAAAATTCATGATGTGATAATCCTGAAAGTTGAACATGAATAAATTAACATTGAAATAAATTACAAAAATAAAGTGTTTATGAATATCAATTTTTACACAATCATATTTTTTTAATCTTCATATTCTTTTCCTTGTCATATTATTTTATGTCTCACACAAAAACTCCCGAATAAATTCGAAAATATGTGATAATCGAAACATACAATTTTTATACATTTACAATCAAATATACATTCCCACTGCCTGTAAAACTCCAACATGAATCAAACAACACTGGTTTAAGATTATGTAACATTTCACCTCTGAGAAAGAACAAAACAACTTGCGTCAAAGTAGCCCACAAAAAACTGTCAAATCTAATTATTATTTTCGTGGTGACACGTGTCGATAAGTGAATTACTCCTCTCAAAATGCCGTGGCGTGTCCAATTCTTTTATACTTAGCTTCATCTATTTTTTATTTTGTCCAGAAATTTAGTTTGATTTTTAATTTTCAAGCTGTTTACGGTTAGTTGAACCTAATCGTGTTTTTTACTAGACACTGTTTACATCTGTCCATTAACAGTGTGATAATGATCGTATAGAAACATGCCACGAAAATAATTTTTTGTAAATAAATAGTGGAAGAGTACAGTTCACAACGATTAATTTCTGCCAAGTTCAATTCGAGTTATTTGGACGCGGTGCGCTTGTTTTGTCGTTAATCAGCACATCCAATAACCAACACAATGCCAAAAAATCACTGACGATGAATAATTCGAATCTGGTGCTTAGATTAACTAATCGAATTAAAAAGAAACAACACAATATTATTATTTAAGTATCCTATAAATTATGTACAGAGAGAGTGCGTTCTCTCAAAAAGTCACACACAAATGTTCAAATATTTTTTGTTTTGGTTTCGATTCGATTTCTGATGTGCTGCGTATTTTCATGTAAACTTAGCCATCAGAGATAATAATGAGAATATGAAGAATATTATTTTTAATAAAAGAATATATTTTTTTATCGTAACAGCTTATGTATTATACAGCAGGCCATAATTAACAAAACAACCGAGAAAACAATATAATTAAATACTTTTTTAATTGGTCTAATGCTCATTTATTTTAACACAAGGGGGGGCATCACTGTGACGGCCTAAAAAACGGCCCATACTTATAAACATAGTCTAGTCGATAGAGGTACAGACACTCCACGCGTACATTCTCTATTCTCGGATTTTCCAGGAGTGAAGCTCAAATTTTGGACTGGCCAGTAGATTTTTGTTCCTATTCATTTCGGATTTGTTAAAAATAATAGCCTCCATTTAGTAGTCTCCAAATTCAAGCAATTTCAACGTAATCCGATTGGTCTAGCAAGCAAATTAGGCACCACATTTTTCGGAATTGTTTAATTTCAAGATAAATTTAACCCTTTAACTACTCACCTTCTTCCCCACAAAGCTCGTATGGGAGCGTACCTGAGTATGCTCTTACGCTCATCGTTACTGTGCTCGCATTAAAGACACGACTGTATCAATCATATTTATAATGTGTTTTTAGCACTGAGAGAACGGCCAAGGCGCTAAACGCATTAATAAGTTTGTAACAGTTAAAGGGTTAAAAATAGTAATTTAGGAAATTTTATTTAAACCGATTGTTACTTGCATTTGTATAAGTATTTCCAATTGAAAATGTTTGAACAAATTTTGGATTTATAATCGATTTTTTGATCCATCACAGTGACACCGTCTTAAACGAGAAATAATAAATTTTTATACAGTAGCGAAATAATTATCTCTTATTTTTATTGATTTTTGAAAATTTCGTTTTGAATATTTTTAATTAGCTTTCGTATATTTCTTTGTTAGTAAAACAAATTTTTTTAAAGCTCCTCGATTATTTTACACAATCTTTCCGATTTCGTCGAGCTTTAAATAATTGAATCACACGAAAAAAAAGTTTGGATAGTTTTTTTTTTACGATCAATAAAAAAAATAAATCTCCCGACCGAACAAGTAAGTGGCCCGTCGCTTATTCTATCTTGTCATGTGACCTCTATGGTTTGAAGCCGAAAACTCGAATTAAGACTCTGAGACTAGACCCTTTCATAACTACAAACAAATAAATCAATTCCTATTTTCAATGTACTATCGAGTCCAAAAGTCAAATTTTATAGTTTGATTTGTGCCAAATCCATTCGGTTTTCGAAAAAATCTGTTTAGAAACAATAAAAAGCTATAAAATATATTTTGAAATATGGTAACACCATATTAAATGTACATTGGCTGCCGCAACCCACTAAACGTAAAACGATATACCCCCATATTTATTATAAAAATTCGTTACGCAGGAGCTGCTTCAACTTAGCGAATTTCCTTGGAATAAATAAATTACTCTCTAGCGGTCACAATGTTAGTCTGATCAAAATGAAATGTCGTATCTGATTTTAGTATTTGCATGGCCAATTTTATTAATAAATAACATACGTCAAGGGGAAAGGGGGGCATAAAGATAGAAGAAAACACAAAATATAAAATATCTCTCTTAATATTAGAACAATCGAAAAATACGTAAGAAACAAAGTTGTAGAAAATCATGTTTGCTACAATTCATCACCTTATCATTTTTGCTCAAACTCTAATGCGTACAGAGATATTGAGGAATTTAATTTTCAATCTTAAACCGTCAATATTTTTGTAAATATTAAGGTAACAGAAAAAATGATAAGAAACAAAATTACAGTAAAACTTAATACCTACAACTTTACTTCTTATCAAATTTTCGATTTTTCGAATATTAAGGGAGATATGTCAAATTTTGTGTTTCCCCCTTCCTCTAAACCCCCCTTTCCCTTGATCCGATTTTACCCACTAACGAACTTGACCTTTTGAATGCCAAAAGCGCTTCAAATACCAAATTTCATTCCGATAAAATGAAAACTGTGACCGCTAGAGTGATTACAGACACATATATATATATATATATATGTATATATATATATATATATGTCCATAGATATATATATACAAATTTTACAGATGGTGATTTTTGACATCTACAAGGTAGGATCGATGGACATTTGAAGAAATTTTTGCGAAATTTTAACTTCGGTACGGGACCAATAGCTCTATTTCCTTTCAGGAAATTCGCTAAAAACTGTTGATACCTGATTGTAGTTTATCGAGTAAATATAAAGTTCCGAAAGCCGATTGAAAATATTCCAACAATTTAATTTTATAATATTTAATACTGGTTTTTAAAAGCATGGTACTACACTAAAACCTAAACAAATAATTTGACTCTGATACGAATTTACGAACAGTATAATATTAAGATAAACTTTTTGGGTTATTAGAGTCAAATATATTTTATAATAAAAAAAAAATGTATAAATATATTTATATTGGATGATTATTATTAAATACAAGATGATTCATTTCAATTACAGACACGTAAATGAAACGAATTTCTAGATAGAATATTTGAAACAAAAGTGGCACAGTTCAAAAAGAGAGACCACTAGTCCCATTTATGAACCTTACAACTTTAGTGTAAAATATTTTTTCCAAAAATGGTTACTTTTCGATTGATTGCCATGCGCGTCTCAATTGAGATGAATCACCCGTCGTTATCGAAAACAAATAAGACCACGGGGATTTCAAAAAGAAAAACAAACAAAGAAAGCGAATGAAACAAAAGTTTGAGAGTGAAGTTTGATGAATACAGTGTTTCAAATCTGATTATAAGTTGAGTACTAATTGTTTTAAATATTCGTTATGACCTAAGTAATTTTATACATATGACCTATATAAACATTAATTAAACAAATATAGCGACTTAAAGTATATTTGTGTGGCACATTGTGATTGAAAACAAACTTGTTTAGTCAAAAATTACAATCAAATTTGATTTTATTATTTAAAAATAAATATAATACACGATATCTTTGGATTCATACTATTTGCAACTCACCACCTATAAGTCCGCCCTACCTGCCCTTACTTGTACTGACAACTCTCATAGATAACTCTATTCAAATTATTGGAAAAATTATTTAGATTAATATATTTAAGAACAAAACCCTTTCGAAATCTAGAACGAACGTTTGCCCTGACCTTCCTAGTCAGAGCCAGAGGGAGGGAGCGCACTCTATCGTCAATCGAACATACATTTTATACTTAGAGTGCTTTCAGTGCACACGAGGTCAGTCAAAAGAAAACGCTGTAAAACTCCATTGAGAGACCAAACCGTGCCACGTGGCAGTACGTCAGATAGACAATTGTTCACAGCTAACCTTTAATAATTTACTTGGAATTAATTTTTAATTCAACGAGTTTCTAGATATCTCAAAGGTTCCAGTTATTCGATTTTTACGATCACGAGCTTGTCAACAGAAGTCTCCCCTTCAGCCAGCTAGCTTCTTGCATGTTTTATATCGAATGTGTCGTATCTCAGAGCATTCGACGTGATCGGTTGATGAACATACACGTAAAAGATGTAGCCTTGTGAAATCGGGACTATTTAAAAAAAACTCGGCATTACCGTTTTTTTTTTGCATAGCTTGAAAGTGATGTTAGAATATTTCCCAACAATTTCAGATGAAATTAGCCGTCTGAAATAATGTCTTCGTCCTAGTAAGTCAATATGTGGCTACCAAATCTTAAGATCGCACGAATAAATCAATGTTTGTTGCTATTTTTATTGCTGAAACAACAACTTTTTCATTCGATGCTTAAATCACCTTTTTTGATCGAAGTATTTTTTTTGCTCATTGGGGAACTATATACAAAGGATCGACGATTAAAGAACGACATTTATTTTAATAGTAATGAGCAAAAAATCACATAATTTATAGTATTTAACAAAGAGTGCGCGCAAGTTCATATGTACAAAGTGCACGGTCTTGGCAAGCGCCGAATGGGACAATCCATGATTTCTGTCCTGTTTTTTTGTTTCTTAACATCACTTTCAAAGGGTTTTAGGACGATTGTTTATATTTTGAAAGAAATGAGGTTTTGTTTGAACAATTTTGTTTTACAAATATTTATTCAAACGATGAAACATTCGGAATTGGAAAATTTACCTCACTTTCCATCCATCTATCCATCGTAATAAGGTAGAGATCAGTATGCGCACAAAAAGTTACGTGCAAGTTTCATTCTGGGTCAAAATTCGTCATTCGAAACATATTTTAAGTGGATTGCGTATCAAAGTGTTGTGAGCAACTTGAATACCTTGCAGCGACGCCTCTATCTTCATCGAAAGTTATAGAGGAATAAAATCCCTGACCTCTAGGACAACCCTGGATTGCCGAGACTCTAAATGGTACAAATGGATGCCGCACCATAGGGACATTCCAGGGAACCGTAGTGCCGTTTAGGTGTAACATCTAGGTGTACCGTTTGTGGAATGCAAGCTACCCCTGATAGAAATCATTAAGGCAAATCCAACATGAGATGGCAAGAGGGACTCAAGGCGTTCCCAAGATATTATCATTCAACGGAGATCGTCCCGTTTAACATATTTAAGGCAAATCCAACATGAGATGGCAAGAGTGACATACTTGCGGTACTACTAGGCGGAGATCTGATCGAAGTACAACTCAAGGCGTTCCCAAGATATTATCATTCAACGGAGATCGTCCCGTTTAACATATGTCGTTAAAATGATGAAACATTTTGAACTGATGCGATCCTTGGTGTTTGATAAATATCGTGTATTAATAATGGAACAAAAAAAAAATGGAACAAAGCAAAAATTATTTATTTTTTTGTGTTTTTTTTTTTTTTGTTACTTTTACAATATAGAATTGGACTTTTAAAGCTCTTTTATCGGATTTGAAAAGCACGCACACAAAAAGAATTATACACTTTCATTCAAACAAACAATAATATTTATGTATATAACAATTTGAACTTTTTTGAATAGACTGTTATCCATATATCCATATCCACGTTTTTATCTACGTTTTTTTTTTTTTTAAATAAAAATCAATAAATTTTACAGTAGTTAGTATATATACTCCACTAAAAATATAAAGATTATTCAAAGATAACTCTAGGTTTTCTGGAAATTCTATTTTGAAAATTGAATCCACCCACACTCAATTTCTGAGATCAATTAATGTATTTCGATTAGAAAGTAGTCATCATCAATATGAATTAGAAGGGGTAGTCGTAATTATTATCCGAGACGATGTGTTGTTACTTGTCTCTAGTTTTAGCCGCACAACGATTTCTTCTTTCAATTTAAATGATTCTCCTGAAGCTAGTGGGTGATGACCAATTAGTTTCGGTCTATCGATTGTGCTAACCACGCACGCACGCCTCATACATAGATTCGGCAGCCATTTGGCTCATGAAGAATTAGGAAGCTTAGATCTACCAGACATATCTGGCCTGATATAGCCGATACAACTAGAGGCTTCCGAGGATATTATCTCTCTACGAAGATCATTTTTTGGCGACTCAGGCAGATCTCAATCAACCAAATACGTGCCGTCATCAGGACGTAAAAATCAAATAAATATTTTTTTTCCAGACTCAATGAACGAAACTGACGAAACTAAACGAAACTAAAATTATTATACTTATCAGGCAGATCTGACCTGAAATCAGCAGATCGAATACTCTGGCCCAAACAAGATCATATGGTTAAGCCGAAGTTGATTCGTTCGCCACTTAGCATCAAACAATTCATCAGTTAAAATGTCGGCAGTTACCAAATTAGCAATGAAAATAATGACGACTAGAGTTAATTCATCCAGATCGAAAGCTATTTTCTGGTCGAAATACTGTAGCATTTATAAAATACAAAATTAAGTGATCCAAGAATCGAGGGGGTGTCAATTTTTGAAATTTAATTCCACTAAAAAATGTTTTTTAAATAATTAAAATTTTTTTTATTGCATTTTTTTCTTGAAGCTGCTTGCTCTTTTCTACGAGCTGTGCAGTCGCTAAGCTAGTAGCTAGCTAATCAACAACTACTTTATATAACATGTTTTACGTTTTTTTTTTCTCGAAAATACGACCACATTGAAAATTAAGCTTCAAAAATTTGTATTTATCCCATTTTGTTTATAATTTTTTTATATTAGAACGTTTTTGGTTTGCACAGATGTATTACAAATTTTTCTATGTTTATGGTACCGCGTTTTGTGTCAATTCACAGAATTGTTTTACATTTAAGTTTTGTTTTAATCCATTGAATCTTTTAGTTCACACTGTTTTTCCACCGTCCGTCATTAAATTTGTTTTGGTCCACGTTAGCTCTGGATGTGACCTAATTATTAGGCCTGATTTGTTTTGTTATTAGTACAGATCTTAGTTAAACAAATAAAAAATATTTGGATAAGTGTTTTATGTCGGTTCTGTGTGTTGTGTGCAGATAAAATCAGCATTCGAAGCAAAAGAGATATATATATATATATATATTTACAATAATGGGTTCATCCCTTTCTTCTCTGAAATTATGGAAAACACATGGAAAATAAAAAATGAAAATGCAATTTGAACACGGAATGTAATAACAAAAGAATTGTCTGCCGTTTTGGACCACTAATGTCTATACTAAACCTTTGTTAGTAGAAATGTATTTGGAAGTCTTTTCCCCAATTCCACAGCGACCTTTTAATGTCTGGAGCACATTTTATATCGTTGGCTAGACTTATAATAATAACTTGAACCATTCAATTGTGTCCAGAGCCAAACAAATTTTTAACGATGGAATTTCTTCTGACTTTCAGCTTTCCAAAATCCATCTTTTTCTGAATTTTTTAGGTTTTCTTCAATTGGATCTATTCGGGATTAGAGGATATAAAAGCGCAAACACAGAATTCGAGAAGGTTTTAATGTATTTTACCTAATTAATATTAGTAGTAGTAGAGGCAGAAAGGCCAAAGTTCGCCAAGTAAGCCTTTCTAGAGCTTTTTTACTGACCCCTGAGGAGCCGCGACTCCCTCAACTTTTATTATCTTCCCCTTGTTGTTTGTTTTCTCTAGTCCTTAAGTCATTATTGAACCAATTCGCCTTCTTTGCGAATGACAGAACCACTTTAATTAAACGCCTTCGTTTAAGTACCTCATTCTGGCTCTGTGTAAATACATTGTGTCGGAATTCACCCCGTCACAGTTTGAGCAAATCGCACTGCCCTCCAATCCCATATGGGATAGTTGCCTTTGAAGTCTGTAGGAAAACGGCAAGCACTCCAACAAGAAGGTTTATATCTTTCCGGTTCTTGCCTAACCAGGTTGATCTAGCGGCGTAATCAATGTTAACTTGTATTATTTTAATCATGTAGGTTTAACAAAAAGGATTTTGGATATTTGAGAAGATGAACTCAATATATCAATATTTCGCAGTGTTGGAATACATGTCTTTTGCAGTGATCCCACTAAAGGCATCTTACTAGAAATCAGCAAGGAATTAAATGTTGAAAAGTACCTCTTTACATATCTATAGACAATCGTACACCTTTTTCTCTTAATATGTCGAGTAAAATTATGAACTTTCCCTTTGATTGGTCGGAGTACAAATCAAGGTGTTTCGAGGATATTATCTTTCAAGGTAGATTATTTTTAGACAGCCTTAGAGCAGTAATCTCCGAGCACTGGGTGGGCGGAAGACATGCGAAGCGGGATGGCGGGACTTTAAGTTCGCCATGATTATTGCAAGAGCTGCCACAGCGAGGAGGAGCAAGAGACTATGACTCACCTACCCTGTCACTGCCCAGCTCTTACTATGAACAGACTTACCCCCATGATGCAACCAACTCTGAATAGTAAGAAGTAGTAGCAAAGATGGGTCAGTCTTTTTATGTATCACAATAAACCTTATGGTGTCATTAAAACTAATTTGTTCTTCGATTTTCTAGCGCCTTAATTCAGGCTACATAACTTTATACTACAAAACATTACTTGTTCCTCTTTTTCTTCCTTTGAATTTAGACTAGGTTTAGTATAGACATCTGTAATTTTAGCTAAAAAAAAAAAACAAAATTGAAAAAATAAAATAAAAAAAACTCGACTAAGACCTTAAAAAAATGTGATTTGTTTTTTTTTTCTTTTGGTTTTTTATTTAGATAAAAACAGTGTACACTAAAAATCAAAGAGAATAATTAAAGACATTTAAATTTTCTTTTGTAAATCATTTGTGCAATAATTTTCATTGAAAATTTTTTTTTTTTTCTTAGAGTGCATACACTTTTCTTAATTTAAAATCTATAGGTAATCCACCATATTTTTTATTTAATTAATAATAATTGTTCTTTGGAAAGCATTTCTTTTTTATTTTAATAAATTTATTTTTAGTTTTTTAATTAATCAATATAATAACTTTGTTTTTTTTTTTTTTAATATTTTAATTATTATTTTTTTATTTTAAAAATTAACTTTACTTTTCACAAAAACAAAAAGAACGAAACAAAAATCAAGAACAAAACAAACATAAAACAGCCCATATATTTTTTTTGTTTAGTGTAAAACACAATATTATTATTTAAATTCTTTTTGTAACAATACAATAATTATATAAACAGGATTGTTTGTAAATATAATAATTATTTTTAAATTTTTATTACAATAATTTATAATATTTTTATTTGTTTGTTTATATACACATTTGCCTTTTTTATGTTGAATGCACACAATTACACACACGTTTAAAAAGATGAAAAAACAACGACATAAATATATACTTCGGTGTAGTTAAATACGCGCCATCGTCAGGGCGTAAAAATCAAATAAAATTTTTTTGCCCGGACGATGACCCAATTGAACGAAACTGAAAAAGAACTAAAACCATTATATTTATGTTTATTTTTACATCGCCTAAATCTATATTATGAAGCAAAAAAAAAAAAGAAAAACGCTGGATTATTGATAATTCTGTGCTGAATTATATAATTTCGAAATTAAACAAACATTTACACGACTTCCATTTTGTTATTTGATTTGATTTATATAATTAATTAATTACCCAAACGCACACTGTCGTCTTCTAAAATTATCTAAATATTTATATACATTCTTAAATATATTATTTTTTCTTTAATAGCAATTTTTTTCTTAAATTATTCCTTAATTATTTAAATATGCATAAATTTTTTTTCAAAGAGGTATTATTTTCTTTTTTATAGTATTTTTATTTTGTATGAAAAAGTGTATATATTTAATATATATGTATATGGGACAATTTAAAATATAACCCATATTCGGCGGTCTAGAAAACTTTGAGAAACGAAGAAGAAGAGCATTCATTTATCCATCCAAAAATGATTTTGTCGCGCCATGCAAGAGTATTCATTTTATCATCGTCATATCATTTCACTGTCACTTTTAAAAATACGCACGTAATATCAAGTTTAAAAAGAAGAGTTTTTGGTGTTTTACACTTAACACACGTTCAGGACAGTGAAATTAGAGAAAAACGGGCAAATAAAATCGATAAAATTGAACACTTTTAATATATTTTTTATAACAATTTTCAACAAATAAAATACTTTCGTACATCAAAAAAAAAATTGGGAACCGTATAAATGTCTGAAAATAAAAACAACACAGAACGACCGATATATAATTAGTTCCAAAAGAAATAACGAAAAATGTTTTGAATTCTTAACTGAACTGTTTATTGAATTATAACAAGTGCATTACAACATTTTTGGCGGTATATATAATATATTATATATATTTTATTAAGTGAAGGCATCGTCAATATATAATCCACCCGTTTAAAAATTGGGTCGGAACAATCATATGGACCCCCGGTGGCCCTCGAATGGCAGTTTGATGACCTGTGTCCTCTTACTACACACTATGTTTTGAAGTGATTGGATCGCACAACAAATATTTTAATAATTATTATAGTTCTGTACAACGTCGTGTAACACCTGACCCCTCTCTCAATATAAATAAATAGTTTTATCAATTTTTTGGTTTTTTTAAATTTATTATAACTTTGTTGTATTTGTTTTTTGTTTTTTTAAATTTTTATTTATTACTAAAGTTTTTAAAAATTATATTTATATATACATATATGTAGTTATATATATATATGTAAATATATATATATATATATAATTTGTTATATTATTATTTATATACGTGTGTTTTTTTTAATCAATCAACAAGCGACTTAATATATTTAAACATTGAGGAGAGATCTCACTTTCTGTGTCTCACATCTGAGTCTTTTCCATGATCGGGTGTATGTTTCCTGGAAAAAATTTTATTTCAAAATCATCTTTTTTTATTTATTTAAAATTCTAAAATGTGCGGTTCAAAGTGTTACATGTCAACACGTGTACATAGAGTTGAATGCATTGACTTCCAATTACTTTTGCATGACCTTGAACCACACATTTACTACCTTTTTACTTAAATATAATTGATAAATTTATGAAGCTAAGGAGTTAATGACAATTTAGACATCTTTTTTCGCCATCCTTGACATATTGTGCTAACAGATAGGGCTGAGTTTATACTGTAAAAGTTTTTTAACAAAGATCGCCTAAGAAATTTCTTTAAGCAACATTTGAATGCTCCTATTTACACGTGTTTTGATGAAAGTTTTTCATCGCATCGTAAGGAAGAAAACATCACACACACGCAAGCAGTGCACTAAGTTACATGTAAAATTGCACCCCATAATAGAAACCGTCTCTATTTTGATACAACTAAAAACTTACATAAAAACAATACTGCGCATGCTCAATAAAACAATTGATTGAAAAAACCTTGTATCAAAACTGTCTTTCTCTTGTAAAAAAGGAATGTGAAGAAAATTAGTTCAAAATATTTGGACAAACGGAAAATTTCAAATGCTTTAAATTGGAGGCGAGCCCTAAAATAGCTAGCTTTATTTATTATCTCCAGCTAAACGTCTTTGGTGGCATAAATTGGTACATCAACTCCCTAGCTGTAAAATTTGATTGACCTACAAAACAAGCGGGAATAGATATACAAAATATTTAGCAAATGGGTATTAAAAATTGTGTTTAAATCTAAATGTGGTAATTATTTGGAACTTCTTTATCCAACTTTTGGACTTTGGGAATTGGATAGCATAAGACGATTAACAACCTAACAAACTGAAATTCATCATAATTTCCGCTAAAATCATTTGACGATGACGTTTTCAATTCATGAACATCAAATTAAGTTACCACAGTGACATTAGTGGTATCAATTAATATAACTATTAGAACATTAAAATATTTCATGATAAAAATTTTCCATTCAACAACTAATAGTTTTAATATATATAAAACTGGGAAAATTTGCTAAAAATTAGAAAATTTAATGGAATCTGCCATTTACAATAGGAGGGTACAAGGTCCTCTGTAAGTGTTGATGATTTATACAAAGGATCCCGTACATTTCTTATGGGAAACCACCCACGGAGAAATTCGTTGGAATCAATTTACTATGGAAACTTTTGAACAGGATCTCAAAACGAATAAACTATATATCGATTGCAGCGAAGATCACCGGGGGAGCGGCTTCCCGTAGGAAATGGGCTGGGTCCTTGACAAGTTGATCTCATTACAATTCTACAGGTAGTTTGACTATTATTTTACAAGTAATTAGTTACAATATTACACAAGATTGTAATTATAAGTTAACTTACCGTTCGAGGTTTAACATGGGTCTTTAATTGTTCGGTTCAATTCATGGAAATATGAAGACACGCCACGAAAAAGTGTTTATTACTTTCAAACAACGATGAGTATCTTTATTCATGAACTGTATTATTGAGTTCATGCGACTGAATTTTATACTCAAAACTTGAATGAAACAAGAGCCAGTAGATGAATATTTATAATGATATTTCTTTCTAGCCGTCTAGCATAGGTATTTCTAATAGGCGACGATGTTCACTAAGTTGACCTCGCAGAGTACGCAGAGGGGCGCAGGGAGCTCACAAGTTGAGACGGAAGTTATATCGCCAATGTATATTGGATCTTTTGCGAAGTTTGGAATCTGAGCCCGACGATTTTGAAGACCACAAATAAATGCAGCATTCCTGACTAAAACACTTTGTGAAAACTTTTCACTAGCAAGTCGTAGTCACTAGGGAACACTGTGGCACAATCACAGACCTTCGCAGCTCACGAAGACGTCATAGAAACACACGGCGAGGTGACACAGGGAAAACGGAAAATGACCAACTAAAGAATTAAGTGAACTTTGATAGACTAGAGAAAAAACATCTTCCGACAGCGCAATAATAGCAGACGAGATTCCAACATACTGTTTATTTACCTTGAAACGGAGCGGAACGAGAATGAGGCGAGTTCGGCATAAATCGGAAACCACGGGTCGATACAGTAAATATATTAGATAATTTTTGCCCAAGTCCCACCTCTTGTTCGTTAAGATCAAACATATTTAAGGTTGTTAAGAAGTAAATTGAAATATGTAACCTGATGACAGTCCTTGCATAGGTCGAAATCAATCCTGTTTTTAGTTTTTAAGATAAAATAGATCAAAGTTACAATTTGAGGAGAAGTAATTGAGTTACGCCTGGGACTGACAGTATACCACGACTATCAGATCTTCGTCACTGCCCAGCAACTCTTATTATGAAAGACTCTCCCTCTTGATTTGACCATTCTTTGACCACCTCTCAGAGCTAAAATCTACTGGCGTCAAAGACCTACTGTAGTACTAGAAGCAAGGATGGGTAAGTCCCTTCCGGTATCACAATAGACCTTATGGTCTAAGTACAGCCGTTAGGTAGGTAGATAGATATATCTTGGGGTATAAAAAAGAATTGTACTTCGACCGTATGGCCCATTATGCTCCCCTTTCTACTTCAGTCTGGCGAGATTCGCTTCTCCCATATCTTGGCAATTGCCAAGAGCTTGCTGATTTGGTTTCCCAGGAGGTTCATATAGTCGGGGTGAGATGCACCGAATATCTTGTATCTGCTGTAATCTAAAGATTCGAAGTTAAAGAAGATGTGGCTGGATGTTTACTACTCCTCGCCGCACAGTCTGCACAAAACGGATCCGTTATGGAGTCCTATTGTGTGCAGATGCTTTCGCAGGTGATAATGCCCCGGTGATGAATCCGATAATCGTCTGCAGTTGTATCCTATTCAGGTTCATTACACCGAGGGATAGCCTCTGGGATGCATTCCAAATTTTCCCGAGTTTTTGCTGCGGTATATTTTCCCAGTGATCACAGTGTTTAACATTGATCCACTCGTGTTGATCACCAGTTTACATGCACTCCTTGGAATTCCTAAAACATGCTCTGTGTCTATGAAGGGTATTCGACTCCGTTCTTTTCTAAGTTATCTGATTTTTCGTTTCCTTCGAAACCACTGTGATCTGGTACACAGATCAATTTCACAATGTTTCGTTTTGCCAACTCCAGTAGTTTTTCTAGACAATCCTTGACTACCCCTGATTTTAAGACTACCTTGACTACCCCTGAGTCGTTACAACCTAACCTAACCTAAGATGGCAATGGATACTTTTCCTATATATTTAGCATAGACGAGGTCCTCACACAACAACCATAATAAACCTTAAAACTAAAAAAATAAAATAAAATAAAAATTGATTGATTCATGAAAATCTTTATTTGTCATACGTTTAATTCAGAAATGGTATAAATTAAAACAATGAACGAATCCCAAAAATAATCAAATTAAATCAATTAAAAAATCCAGTGTGTAAATTTTCGCCAAAAATGAATGAATTACACATAGAAAATAAAATAAATCACACGTAGGTTACATATCGAGTTCGAGGAGTTCTTCCATGATCCTATCTTTGTTCTGAATTATTATTTTGTCACACTATTCCCACTTGTCAAAATTAGAATGAGTTTTTGTTTTGTTTTGAGAGTTCTATCTATACTTACTGGTCAGGACTTTGATCTGTATCACTTTCTTCTAATTCTTGCTTATTTCGTTTCTTTTCGTAGATTAGAATAATTGCACATAAGATAATCACTTCTGCACAGATTCCTAAGAATGGCCATAACGCTGCTAATTTATCTAAATTATGACACAATAAATGTTTTTAAAACAAATTTCTGAATTAATGCTGTAAAAAATTTATTTATACAAAATTTTACTAATATTTCAGTTATTCAAATTTATTCTGAAACTGAAAATCAAAATTAATTCAAAAGAATCTGTTTATTTACTGGGTTATATAGAACAGAAAAATGATTTAGGGTAGTTCAATTTTAAGACCACAATCCCAGGAAAAAATGAATGTCCAAATGGTATTGCATGTCGGCTGAGAGCACCATCTAGAAAGTATCGTATCTTGGGTGTATCAATCCAAGTTCAACCTCGAGAGAAACTATCTGCATCGAGATTTGGAACTACCTGGCAAGGAAAGAAGCATCGACACATCATACAGGACTGGAGTCTTCCTGTGGACATCATCTACCGAAAACAGCTCAAAAAGAAATTTTCAGAGATAGCTCTGAACATCTCTGTTAGATTAAAGAGCTTTTGTACCGCGACCAATTTGATCTATTGTACCTCCTTTCCTTTAAAAGTGTTCCAGGAGTCCTATGGTCTTAATAAACGTTAGAGTATTCCTTGGCGACACTCCCTTGATTCCAAATGAACATCTCTGTTGGGGCTGGTGTAAACAAAAAATCTTCTCAGATATTTTAACCGAAGAAGAACCACCAAAATCCTGAGCATGTGTCAGCATGAACAAAAGTATAGTACAGGAAATTGTATTGACTCAAGGAAAGCAATCGTAGGTTGTGTGGGAAGACGGGGGAAACTACGGAATCCTTGATGACGAACTTGAGCGCCCCAATATACAACAGAATTATGAACACTACAATTCTTCCTCTTTTTAACTAAGATAGATCTGGGAGGAGTGCTTTATCTCGTTAGGCTTCCACTGAAAGTGGGATATCCATTGATTTTTGGGATCCTGGTCGAATATGTAAAATTATTGAAATATGAAAGTAAATACCTTTTATTCTAACAAAACTTTCAGAGTCGTCTTCCACAACCTTCGTATGTACATTTCTAGCCACACATTTGTATGTTCCACGGTCTGACAATTGAATATTTTCTAATACTAAAATAGCATTTTCGATGCCATTTTCTTCATCCTTGACAGTTGACACACGGCTGTCTGCACCATTCGGATAGGTCTCGTTACCAATTTCCCATATGATTTCCGGTGAACCAACTACTTGACAATGAATTCGTAATTTTTCACCTTCAACCACATTTATATTAGCTGGAACTTTCACTCGCCCTTTTCCTATAAACAAACCAAACTTTAGTTATCTACGTCATACTGATCAAATCCATCAATGTAAAGTTGAAGAAAATCCACATATGTCACACGTTCGAGATAGGTTAGGTAGGATTCTAAGCAAAATGTAACCAATTTTGATATTGGTCGTGTTCAAGGATTTCTCTAATTGTGGTATGACAGATTTTTTTCAATTTTCCAAAATATACATATATGTAGTTATGTTCAAACTTTCAAACCCATTTTGAATTTTCAAATCGAACTGTTGGGAAAGACAGAAATTTTTAAAGTTTAAACATGTTTCTATATCAATGGATGCTTGGGGGGGGGGAGGGGAGAAACTGTACCCGTTTCATAAAATCAGATTAGGTAGCAGGAGGTTGATATAGAAAATAAACTCTTGAAATGATGATCTGAAGTCAAAGATATTACTCTGAATTCCCGGAAACTGTTGAACAAGATTTTCAAAGACGCTTGTCTATAAAATGCGACTTTGGAAATTTTATTTGGCATTTTTCTAGTACATTGACTCATTTCGCAAAAAAAAAAAAAAAAATCTTGTGATTTTTTCGTAAAATCCATAGTTTTTCCGAAATAATCATAAGATGATTGATTTTTGGTATCTCATACATAAATCTGGACATCCATTAGTGTAAATTGCTAAAAGTCGTGCACAGAGTGGACAGAAATCTATTTGGGAATACCTCCGGAATGAGATTTTCACGGGTAGATTAAGCATTTTATCGGTCATGATTACGATTAGGTTAGGATACAAATTCATCATCACCCGCAGCATAAGCTTTCAGTTTAAAGAATTCAACATCAAAAAAGTGAACATCATCTTCATCTTCAATTTCTATAGTTAATTTCGTAGTCTCTGTCGTCTCATTAGCAGCCTTTTCCTTATCAATTTCTTCATTATTTCTCTTAGTCTTTTCCTTAGCAGCCTGGCCAGTATCAACATAAGCTATACATAATAAAAATAAAATTGGAGTATCTGCATGTATTTGTTTTCAAAATGAATGAAAACTACATTCACAAAAGTTCTTTAAGTATTGCTTTAACTTTCGTGCCGGAAAAGTCGGAAAGAGTCTTCTGGCCGAATGGAACGACGTGACATGTTGGCTAAATGTTTTCACTATCCATCCAAGTGCGCCATTAGATGATTCACGTCAACAATAATGATAAATGGCCAAAACGTAGATATTTGGCCTGATCTTATACTATTAAACGAGCAACATTTATATATTTATTGGCTGGTAATCGTGTTCTTGAAATCGGCTCAAATCGATTTCGATAAAATTCTAAGAATATGGCTGTTCGAGAAGAAACTATCGAACCGACTAGATTTATACTATGGGAAAACTATTTGTCTGCGAGTTTTCACAAGCAAATAACGTGAAAATATTTTTAAAAGTAGGCAACTTGTAAGAGTTTATAAAACTTTTACATGATAATTAAATTAAATTCGTAGAAATTCGTTTTGAATAGAAATTTGCGATGTTTCTTATTTTTTTTTTAAATCTGAACGTTGACACATCTGTTCCAAACAGAGCTCGGTCCCCCAGGTACTACTAGTATCTCTTAGACCAGAGGTGGGCAGGAGATGACTCGGCCAAGCTCTGAGTGAGAGGTAGGGAAGAGAGATAGAGTTAATACAGGGTAACCTACCAATTATTAATAATAAAATGTACCTTTTTAGTATATATCATATTTGTGTATGAATAAAATAAAAATATATAAAAAATATATATAAATCTTTTGAACCTTTAAGTTTACCGCTGGACCATTGTAATAAAAGAGGGAAATTTTTGCAAAGGATAATTTAAATAGAATTAAAGTTTTGGAAATTCCAAATGATTTGTCTAAATATTTTACTATTCATATCCGAGAACTAATAAAGAATTATTTACCTGATTTAATTATTTTTTCTTCGTATGGAGTATGCTCAGTATAGTGTCATGGGAATTTGATGAATTAAGTTAAATTTTACATAAAGTGGGAATTTGAGTTCTTCGAGTTAGTCTACTTTGAATTGAAAAAGTGAAAAGTACTATTTGTAGTAGTGGAAATTATTTTTCGCATAATTTGTTTTTCAAAAAAAATAAAAGTAGTGAATTTAATAATGGAGAAGACATCGCAAGCAGTCTTGGATAAGTTCAGATTATTATTATTATTATTGTTATTATTATCATTATTGTTATTATTATTATTATTATGTTTTTTGGTGTATCTCTCCATACTGTAAAAGATATTATTTAAACAATAAATATTTTATACAACTATTTCTAAATTGATTGAATAAATTATTGGGCAATAATCGGTAGGACAACCTGTATTGAAACATCGTTCCGTCTTGCTTCAAAACATACCTTCTTTACTTACTCTCACCCAGCTTATGGAGAGCTCGTAAGGCTCAGACGAGCTGTCTGTGCCCACCTCTGTCTTAGACGAATATGATAATAAAATGAACATAAATATATATTTATACATACCGTACGTATAAATTGTTTCGTTTTCTACAAATTTATCACCGACAAGAACAGCACACGTATAATTTCCACTGTCATCTTCGATTAATTTTCTAATTTTTAACGTATGTACACCACCAGTTTGTATGAATTCAATACGCTTCTTGAGTGTATCAATTGTTGTAACATCGGATGTTCCCTTGAACCATTTTAGTTGGTAATCTTTACTTGGCGGCGTTGATGTTACATTACATGACAATTCTAATGCTCCTTTATACTCAAATATTTTATAAGGCTTTGAATCGGCTGGTATGTCCACATCGACTGCAACACAAAACAAACAAATTCTATTATTATCATATGAACAAATTTTATTTATTCAAAATTCTTTTCGTTTTTTTCACCGATCTGTTTTCTTAATCAAACAAAAATTTTTCCACATATTATTATTTACGTGTATACGAAGAACCATGCAACAAATTTAAACTTCTTCTTACAATTGTTCGTACTTCTATTTCAAGTAGAATACTCGAAATAAAAAAAATAAAAACGCCACAAAACCTCCATAGATAAACTAGAATAGCATATTTGAATAGTGACTAAGATTATTTTTAAAACTTTATATATACTGATTAAAATAATTAATTCTTGCATTCGATAACACTATTTTTATACCCGGTATATATCATATCATCATAGTCCACGACGGTAGTGGACATGCCAAGTTTAAATCAATACCACATCTGAAAGGGACTAATAAATATTACATATTGTGCTTAAAAAAAATACCAACAATTTGTATTGTTTCGTAAACGAAAATTTATTGGAGTTAATTTAATTAATCCGATATCAAGTTGATAATATTTAAAAGAATTATTTAAATATGGGAAGAGGTCCAAAGAGTAATTTAGTTTCTATGTTATTCTACGGGTTGTGAACTACAAAAAGTATTTTAATAGTTAATTTAAATTATCCAGTAGGTAGTTTTACAGTTTTTTCATAGTTATAATAATTAATGCTTATTTAATGCCAAATTAAAAGCTTATTTTGACCACAGTGCCTCTGCCAATAAAGATAAAATGTACCTTATGTATACCATTCGTCCTGAAACATCCTGTTCATTCCTGAATTTATTATCATATCCTAACTATTATATTCTTAATAATTTGTGTGACATTTTTTGTTGTTATTAGGACTCCTTTTCAAATAAAATGTCAAAATTGGTTGATCCCCGTTTATAAATCATCTCGCTATCCTCTATATATATATATATATATATATATATATATATATATATATATATATATATATATATCTATATATATATATATATATATGTATATATATATATATATATATATATATATATATATATATATATGTATATGTATATATATGTGTATATATATATATATATATATATATACGAGATTATAAATATATAATATAAATAAAATATCTGTATAAAAATAAATTATTTATGATATTAGTTAATAAAATCGATAAAAATATCTTCTTGTGGAATGTTGTTAAAATTTTCTTATAATTTAGTTTCGAAAATAATTTGATTCTGAGTAATAGAAATAACAAAAATATACTCTTTTTTTTTTTTAATAAATAAATTTCGAGTAATGTAAACAATTCATATTTTTATTTTTATTAACTACCGGTCATAAATTACGTTTAGAAAATCATGTTATTTTAGTTTTAAAAATAAAATCGAAATATATAGATCACTACATTTTTATATTCACACACTGGAAATTTTATAATTATACACAGTAAAAAAAATTGTATAAATCGAGAGTAAAGTTAGTTCATTTAACTACGCGACCAAGAATTTCTGACTTGCATATATATAGGGAAGATAATATATATTTGGTATACGAAAATAAGTATCTTGACATCTATAGTTCTACAGTTCTCGGAACTATACGGAGTATTTGCTAGAATTATATTCATCATATGTAGTTGAAACAATTATTTTAAGAAGTTTAAACGAAAATATTTCATTTGATGTATTAATCATAGTTTGATTTCATGTAGTTTTGTATCACTTGTACTGAATTACGAATAAATTCTCAATCACTTTGGGGTGCGACTTGAATTAGTTATTGATCTCTCTGTGCTATCTCTCTCTCTCTCTCTGCAGAGTTCAGTTTCAGTATTACTTTGTATACATGATGTTCAAATTTTAATTTACGACAAAAAATAATATAAACTTTATTTGATATAAACGCGAATTTTGTAGAATTTGTTGAATGTACTTTTTATTGGATGATGTAGAATTTTATGAATATACTATATGCTTAAACTTGCTCATCTAACGCATGATCGTGTTAAGTGATTTAGCGCATGAACGTCCTTGAAAACAAAAAAGAGTAATTCCAGATGTTTGAAATGAAATTGTAACAAAACTATTCAGTTTATGAAAAAAAAAAAACGTTTCGACACCAATTAAAAAAATTCTATGCTAAATTTTAAATCCGTTCTAATTCTAAAAATAATTATTTAGGGGATAGGTTTTGTGGACCTATTATTAGGTAGTGGGTTGACTAATAATAGGTCAAACGTGGGTGTAACGCAGCGTGACGAAACGAGAATGGCTTAAAAATATGTTAATTTTACGTGCCGTATTTTATTGATGGCCTCTTAGTATGTCGAATAGAATTAAGATAAAATACCCGGTGACAAATGGACGGTAGGAAATCGAAGTGATTCCAATAAACCTTCTGGTTATGATAACAGAATTTAAAACAAATAACTATTATTTAAAAACCATGAAAGCATCACTTTTTGAATCGACAATACTACTGTCTGCTCGTCTGTCTGTCTGTCCGTCCGTCTGTACTGTGGTAGTTAGTATGTGGTAAAATATTTTGTGTAATCATTTCATGTAATTTATAAACACAAATTAAATGTTAATTATTGCTAATTAAACACGTATTGTGCCAACAATATTATAGATTGGAAAATTCCGATTGTTAACGATTGTTTTATTGACATTTATTTAAATGAATATCATCTCTATTTATTTATTTAAACAATAATTATAGTTAGCCACATAAATAATATGTTATGGTTTTATATTTATCTCGGGCTATTTGTAAAACAAAAATGTTTAATTAATTCATTATTTAGGCATTCGGCAGATATACTAATTTGCATTATACTTCAAATCTGGAAACAAATAGATTTCTCTTAATAATTCCACAATTAATTCCAACAAAAAAAAAAAAATTGCCCCCAATTGCGCTGGCTGTCCCAAGAACGTCGCGACGCTCCTGGTATATATATAACCAGTTATTACTCAGTTTAAATGTTCTTTTAAACTGCTAAAAAATGCTTCGACACATCCAGGTGCATTGTTGATAACAAGAGTAAGAGACATCCTGTATTGAGTAATAATAGTTGTAATAGTTGCTGCACAATTAACGGTGCGCCTAATAAAAAAATCTCTCAGGACTTTTCGTTCCAAAATCGTACCCTCTACCTATCCTCTTATGGAACTCGACTACTTACGGGGGGACACCCTGTATAAATCATATTGAAGTTATTTTGTCAAATACATAAGTTCAAAATGAATACATACTTCAAATACCATCACAACAAAATGATGATGATGTCATTTGACACGTTTCAAATTTCATTATCATTAAAAAAAATAAAAACAAACTTTTTAATTTAAAATTTGCAAAACAATTTTTCGTTGTTTTAATTAAAACAAGACAACAAGAAGTATGGTACAGTTTGGTAAAAAATAAATAACACGTTATAGTTGTTCAAATAATAAAACACACAAATAATAAATCACACAACACACGAGAAAAATTTATCTATTAGCAGATTCATTTATTATTAAAAAATCGTCAGTAGCAAAAATTCCGTGTAACACATTATAGAAAAAAAAAAAATTAAGCATTGCGAAAACGCAAATTTCTAAATACATTAAATGAACTTTTTACTTTCGAGTGGCCAGAATCAGAATTTTCCGCTGATGGCCGTATGGGGTACCATAAATACCCCAATATTGACTCTTTAGTCGACAAGAATTTCATATGTGCTATAATTTTTCATATTGTAAAACAAGACATAATAGAAAAGATGAATATGATCGTTATTATTTTAGTAAATAGCTACACCGCCAGCTTCTACATTAGAACATTGATAAATTTCACAAACTGTGATCTTAATGTAAATAATGGGATTTATTGCAAATCTCTCAAACTCTAATTTGAGAGAAATGTTGAATCATTGGTTTTAGATACATTATATAATATTGCTATTGTAGTTTTTCAATACTATAGCATTTTATTAAACTTTTGTGTCTTAATAGTAGTGTTGACCTTAAATATTATTTTAATAAATAATTTAAAAAGAAGTATAACGTCTTACGTGCGTACATAAGTACCACAGTATCTTTTTGTTATTTTAAAATAAAAATAAACTAAATTATGGGAAAATATGTTGTAGGAAAACCGACTTGCAGATAAATAAATAAATTTTTATGATGATTATGTTTTATTCGTAACCCAATAAACCGTTTTAGTGCTACTAGTAACTAGAACTAGATTCGATACATAAATCGTTTAGTATTGTATTTGTATGACAAAGATAGACCAATGCAGAAACAATAAAGATGATATTAGAAGAACAAGAGGAAGACAAAGAAAGAGAAACGAACGATAGATATGTAGAAGCAATAATAAAACATGTGTTGTTTTATGTTCATTACATTCTTTTTATACGAAATATTATTTGTAGATACAATAGGCGTCAAAAGTGAATGTTAGTTTTTATCAAATTTTATAATTAATTTGCGCCTTTCGATTGATTCAGTTTTCGAAAAAATGCTTCGGATAAAAGTTGTTCATTATAAATATTATAACAACTTTTATTTTAAACTGGATGAAGGCACACACAATTTAACTAAAACATTATGTAAAAAAAAAGAACGCTACTTTCGAGGCCATTTGTAGTACGAGGAGTGTACGTTGAATGAAAAACTAAGTAGAAATGACGTACGTAGGGTTTTCACGAATAGCATTGTAGAATTGTAGAAGGAAAACGAAACAGAAAGGAAACTTATTAAGACGAAACGACACACAAATCAACAGAAAACGATGAAACTGTAGTTAGATGAATCGTTTTTAGACAACTTTATATCTCTTTAAATAGAATACAAATCGAACCATATCTATAACGGTATGCATGAAGTCATCACATTTTACAAGTCGTTGTAAGTCAAGGTTAACATACCACCACAAGGCAGGGTATAGGATCTACCGTAAAGCAGGGTATAGGATTTTGTGTAAACGCTTATTGAAGTTTTCTGAAAGGCTTCACGCACAATACTAGCACATCTTACAAATGCATGAATCATTAGAATAGTAACACGCTCTGCTCGCAAGGGGGCTATATCTCCTTGATTCTCGGGACGGCCTTCAGCCTTGGCTCCGCGCCTTTGACATAATGCCAAAAACCGCAACCTTCTAGCATGAATACAAGTAAACAAGGTAATTTTGGTTTTTTCTATTTTCGGTGGGGTTACGAGAGAGCATGCTCGACCAAAGTTCTTGCTCGAGAATAGTAAGGCCATTTTTTTTCTCAATCGAATGTGTTTATGATCATTTATTATTAGGTTGACTGTCAGTGTCTAATACTGAAGAGGCAGCACCGTAAGCACTGTACATCTAATATATTCTTTGATTTCTAAATATGTCTACCTGTGTGCGTAAAATAAATATTATTAAGTACAAATGTAAATAAAATTGAATCTGATGGCACTGATGACACTTTGTACTATTATTACCGAAGCAGCTAATAATATACACATAATGCAATTTGTAATTGTAATTATAATTAAAGCGTCTTTATCATCAGAACTGTCTGACCATGATAAAAGTTCCAACAATGTCAACATATTGCACTGCACTATTACTGTGATCTTGGTAGTGCCACTAGGAGTAATCTCTACCGTCAATCGAAAACGAAAAACTCAGTTCGAGCAATCTATAATAGTCAATCGAACATACATTTTATGGTTAGAGTGCACTCAGTGCGCACGAGGACAGTCACAAGAAAACGCTATAAATAGTATTAATACAATAATTGAATTAAATTAAAATATTGTAAATGTTGTCTGACGTGGTATATATGGTTGAATGCTGTGGCATGCCATATACTATATAGAACATACATACATACATACATACACATATCTACAAATGAATGTAAATAATAGTTAAAGAACGTTTAAATACAAATACACACACGTTGTACTGAACTGAACGTTGTTCAATGTTGAGAAAACCAGTGAAAACTGGATGTTAGTAGATTTTACATAGCGAAAAGCATTCATATAAATACATTTTAAATTATACAAAAATATATGATCATAGATTCGTTTTTGTGCTTTCAAATAGATGAAAAATAGACCAGCAATGTTCTAGTTTTTAGGAGATTTTATATTTCATTTGATTTGAGTTATTCAAATGTACAGTACTATCAAAATTTAATAGTAAAACAAGTGAAAATAACAACTGAGTTAATTGCTTAAATATTCGGTATATCCTGAATTTATGGAAAAAAAGTTGTTTATTTTTAATAAAGGAACATTTTTTGACTTTAAATTTTTGTTCTATCTCCTACGATTTCAAAGATAAACAGTTTTGTCCATTATGCCCAAACATAATTAGCTCTAAAATACAAAATTTCAGCTTGCTATCTCTTTTCCTGTTTCGAATTATCGTATTGGCGCAAGTTATCAAATTAGCGCAAATAGACTAATTAGGTCATATTATAAACATCAACACTTTGACTAAAATTTAGTGTATTTGAAAACAAATTCCATCAAAATTAGTAAAAATTTGCCTGGGGCGGAGAAATAACCATTTTTTTTATTTTGATGACGTCACCAAGTACCAAAAATCAACTTTTTGACTAGCACAGCTAAATTTTGTCTGATTATAATGAAATTTTTTTTGAAACCCATTATTTTTGGAGTGTTCCATTCATTTAAATAACTTAAAATTGTATAGCGTTTCTGGATTTTAAGATACAACACCCATTTATAGAAAATCTCGAAAACTAATAGAGATATGTCGGTTTTTCTATCTATAAATTACCTTCTATCAAGCACAAATCGACGTCAAAAAGTATTTGCCACTTTTGTAGTTTATATTACTTTTCACAATAAAAAGAACAAAATATGATTTCCCCGTTGATTTCTGAACGGATTTTCAACTAATTTACTGATAAAAGGAATGATAACGCGAATTAAAATCCTGTGCGTCGCGACGTCCAACGTCGACCAACCATATCAATAGGATGAAATGTATGTTTTTCTGAATTTTAGTCACGATTTTTTTTAAAAGCATTCCTTTTTTTCAATGATAATATTTCTGTTCCCTTTACATTCCCAAGGGATGTAGAAAATATTGCCCGAAATACATTTATGTGTTTTAGAAATTTATTTGTATATTATACAGGGTGGCTTACTTTCAACAATGCATTTAAACAGTTCTTCAAAGGAGCGTATGTAGAAGAATCTATCCGAATTTAAGTTATTTTATTCGGTATACCCTTTAAGAAAAATAGAACATTACATACAACTGGGTTAAAAATTTACCATTTTACAACCGTTTTATAAAATGAAGAAATCTATTGATTAAAATGAGTAGTAGGTAGACATCCTGTATAATAAAAAATCATCTTGAATACAATTTTGTTTTTGTTTTCACATCACACATTTCGGCATTCGGAGGATTTGAATGGCTTTTATCTTATGAAATATGATCAAGTGATAAGAAACATATACTTTAATTGATTTGTTTCCTAGGCTATCTATGTCTCTATCTAATTCAGGGTGATCATCACTCAAACGAAACGAAGAAAGAGTCCATCTTTATTAACAAATACAATCACTGCACACGTCGACTTTTCTCCTGCATTTAATTGATAGACCAAAACTAGTTTTGGGATTTTAATGACGTCATCAGATTTAAAAAAAATTAATTTCCTGACTATCTCAGCTGAATTTTGCCCGATTTTAATGAATTTTCTTTTCAAATCCACAATTTTTGGAGATTATTTTCAATTTCTTTAATAAGATTTGTATAGTGTTTACATTTTTATATACAGATTGTATTTTAAAATACACCCTGATGTATAGTGTACTATGATATGGTTTACTTTGTTCTGCATTAAAATCGGTGGCGGGTTTGATACGTTCTCACCATAGACATTTGTCATAAGATCAGTCTTTGGTGGGGACGGACGACGTCTGCCCGTAGAGTAGTAGAGTATCATGGTATACTGTGTATAGACAGTGATAGATGCACTATACATTAATGCCAGGTCCATCTTTGAAATGACTATAGAAATAGTTCACGTGAATCGCGGCATTGGTGTAACCATCTGATAGATAATCGCGGTTGCATGAATGGCAAGCACCACCTTACATGAATGAATCTAACAGTTACGTGAAAGCTAGCTAGCTAACTGCCGGTCTATAAGATGTAGCCATGTATTATAATAAACTGTTTATTGTTATGATTGTAATAATGCTATTATATAGCATTACATTGCATAGCATAACAGCGTTAATAATAAAAATAATTGTTGTTTTTAATGTGATGTACAGTAAGTAAGTACTTAACCTATTGAAAGAAAGTGTATTTATAAAATTAACATTTAATGTGACTTTGTTTATTATTATTATTTTTGTACCCATCATGATAAGAAATGATTTTACCTCTATATACCCTCCTGTTCATAAAAATTGAACCAATAAGACACATTCTAAGCATATGTGTTACTAAATATATGTATAATATTACATACAGAATATTTCAACTGGTTCAATTTTTATGAACGTCTCAACAACGGACTACATTATTGCCGGAACACTAGTGCCTAGCACTATAACGACCCAGTCAAAAAATACTTTAACCTCTAAATCTCCACGAGCATTTCGTGGAGATTTCCCAACGAAATTCTCTTCGTTTTAACACCATGAAAACATAGCAAAAAGTCCATAACGAAATCGCGGGTTATTGTAGGTTACAGATTCCGAAAATTAAATTTTCTCATATATCTTGTAAGCTATTGGTTTTACGATAAAAAAAGGTTATTATTAAATTTATTTCATAGCTAATTCTACACAGAAAAAGCTGTTAGATTTTAACAAATTTCAATAAACAAAAATCACTCTTATATTTGTATGTCGGTGACATCAAAGGCTAAATATATTTTAGTCATTACATTTGGGGTTTTTACCATAATATAACTAATAACATTTAAACATACAATAAAATACAATATACATTAAATTTCGTGTTGAAATTTGAGTATAATAAACACATATGTTTTTGTAAAAGACAGGGGTTGAAATATATTATTCATACCGCCATGTTGTATTTCAATATCTTCGTAAAACAGTTAGCATCTATCACTCATGATGGACATACTTTGAAAAACTGCTATATTTAATAAAATAAATATAAGTATTTTTATTTCACAACATGATCACCAAACGTCCAAAATCCTAACAAAAGCCCTTTACAAAATTCACTTAGATCACGTGAGTTTTAAAGGGACAAAATGTGTCGTCCAATACGTTGAAAGGTTTATGTCGACACTCGTAAGATAATATTTCACGTCATGAGCAACTTTACCAATAGCCACCCATCCTGATACAAATCAAATGCTCGTTCATGGAGTATTCCAAACTCACTATCGAATAATATTTTTGTATCCTATTGTCACTAATGTTCTAATATAAGTTTTTACTAGGCTCATTCTTTACGAAATACTCTGTATATATATATATGTAAACCTTGAATTTTTCGAATAAAAATTCTGCACGCTTTTTTTTATGAATTTCCTTAGTTATAAAGAGCAAAAAGAAAAATGTCGAATACAGGAAGATAAATATCGTATACAGCGAGCACACCAACAGCATTCATTGTACGACGTTCTCCACCAACAGCATTGTTAAATGACGCACGAAATCATCGCATTCACCAGGGAAATACTACTAGATTATATGTTAAAGGTTATAAGAATCAACGAGTAGTGAGTCTGCAGTACCAGCAACGACGCACTACACTCACTCCCATCCAGTACCAACCATTACACGTTACGTTACGTTCTAAGATAGCGCTCGCTGTTGTTGTTTCATATCCTGGTCGAGACTAATAAAACTTTTATTTTACGATGATCAAAATCACAGAATGTTTATTTCGTTTATCATCTTATTCTTTTTTCTAACGAGGAAAAATGATCCGTTGATAAAACAACAGTACATGGAAAGGGCAAACCATACAGAAATGAAAACCTAATAAAATAACCCAATAAGGATTTAAACTCGGAATTAAAGATAATAAGCTGAAAATTTTTATAGATCTTCCTTTTGACATTCTAAGCACTGGTTCAATAGTCTCATACAATCACGTGCCCGCATCTTAAAATACTCAAGGGTAAAGTTCGAGAAAATCGGTTTTCTTGCAAATATCTCGTTTGCCGTGCGTCGAATGTTTTAAGTTATTATAGACGGAGAGCCAGAGCCTAAAATAGTCTCTGAATTTACAAAGCCTAGTTTTTTTACAGTATATGACGGTGGTTGTGTACCCAAACATACTCCGGCCAGTCAAGCGAAACTTAGAACAGGTGTCTCAGGGACACTATCAAAGCTGTCGTACCCCCCGAGATAAAAATTGAATTTAATAAGGCTGAAAATTGTTATACAAATTGTATATTGCATATAAATAAAAGTTGTGACAGTCAGTCAGTTGAAGGGGGGGGGGGGGACGGAGCCGGTCAGTCGGCCGCAATGTATATACAAAAAAAATAAATATGTGTTATATCAAACATAAACAAAATGGTCAGTCATCGATTTTGTGGGACAACACCCGTCAGTCAGCAAAAAAAGAAATAAAAATTTTACGCGCGCCTCCTCGGCCTTGTAAATTCAGAGAATATTTTACACTCTGACTCTTGGACCATTATGAGTTTAAAGTTATCGAGTTGAAAGACAGACAGAGGACATGCGAAAATGAACTAAACTGGAAATCCTCCTATTTATTACAGGATATAATAATAGGAGTAAATATGCCATTTTGTTTAATTGTCGCATTTGATAGTTGCAAGCACCTCGTCCTCCACAGTTCAAAATACATCGAAAACAACTTTGATGTAGTTTTGGAGGTCAATCTGTTACGGAAAAGTGGCCGAGCGCCCGGATTAATTTTAGCATAGATAATGATCAATAACTAATTTCAGTTGCGTGAATTAAAACCGAAATATATGAACAATTTAAAGTATAAACATTGTATGTAAACGTTATCAATGAAATTTACATGAAATATACAGAGCACTGCACACTAACAATGAATGTTCATATTTGAAACATGAATCACCAACCGACAACCATGAATACTCACTCGTACCTACAACACGAACCGAACGTACCGACTCTAACATCAATCAATAATATACAGTCTGGTCTCTCTACAAGTCGTCAACGGATTTTAACTCTTCAATCAAACACTACTTTTATAAAGGTTCATTTTGTTCGTTTGTTTGTATATGGGGGGGGGGGGGGGGGGGGGTAATCTCTGAAACTACTGAACCGATTCTAAAAATTATTTCACTAATAAAAACCTACACTATCACTAAGTAATATAGGCTATATTTTATTTGGATAAAAATAAGTCTTTTTTCGAAATTTCAATCTTCGTAAACAAAGTCGGAAGAAAATGTCTGGTTGCTTTATTGGCGTGCGCTGACCAAATGGTTGGACATACGTGAAAATAATGTAGTACAAATATATTAGCCATCAGTAGATCTACAAAAACTGCTTACACCCCATTTCCAATATGGTAGCTAAATGTAGGCAAGAATCAATTGTTAACTCATACTGGGCTCCCCTTTACAAGAAAAATTAATTAACGTGTCCTACCCAAAAACAAGATCATTACCGTACTGGACTTTGGTCACTGAGGTATCACATCAAAAAGATCGGCAAGGTCAAGAGTGATACTTATCGCTTCTGTGCTGATGCGCCGCAAAAATGAACCTTCTCTTAAAGTTCTTAGGTGGAGATTCACCTTCCTATCCATTAGAGTCAGACAACTTAACGCAGGTAAAACTATGGATTTCATTAATGAATATGCTCACACGTTGTCTGATCTTCATAGAAATTGGGAAAGTCATAATGGATCTTTTATGTCGCAGTAGATGGAGACTTTTCGCCGTAATCCCATCGCCAATTATAATCTAAGCTCATACATTTTTGGATACAACGCCGCGTCTTATACAGTGCTGCGCGGATTTTTGGTTCATCAAATCCAACAATGACGTTCCTTATTAAAATATTTACAGTCGATTTGAGCCAAATTCATTTGGTTTCAAAATTTAAATGGAATTAAAATTCTTGGATAATCTGTTTGGTTTGTGACACCCTGTTTTTTTAAACCTGAAAAACCATTCTTTGTTAAAAAAAATGGTAAAAAAGCCTATGATGTTTCGGAGTAACAAAAACAAAATAAAAGTAAGCTTTTTTTACTCTACAGATATGATATCATGATGTACAACAACAATATATTAACCACATTTATTTGAATTATTTGTGTCCTATTTGGGTCTCAAGAGACAATGTTTATCACGTAAAGATTATACCTAATAATAACATTTTGATTCGACCATATCAAATTTGTTTTTTTGTTACGGCAACTTTATTAACATGAAAACAGAACATGGGAAATAATTCTTTTTATGTACAATAAAACATCTCTAAAAAGAACATCAAAATCAGCATTTTTAATTCTGATTATTTTGTGGCACTGGAGGGTTTATTATATAACTCGCTCTGCTCGCTAGACCACCCCCACTCTTGACCGCCGAGGCGGCCTCCTGCCTTGGCTCCGCGTCAATGAAAAAATTGAAGTTTTCCGACTTTTCCCGTCGGTTTCAAGCAGTTTCGCATCGAATGCAAAAAACCGCATCTTTCTAGCATGTCTAGAATTTGTATACATAAGTGAGTGAGTGAGTCAGTGTCTCAGTCAGCTTTACTTAGGGCTATATATTATATGTAGATTCTGTATATGTATATATGTGCCCTTATATCTTAATACTAAGATCTCATGAACTGGAAAGAAATTATTCAAGCATGACCCAGTCATGCAAACTCCAAAGTAGGTCGGCCCAGCACCTTAAAGAGATTTCACTGTATATACAAATTTTTATTTCACACTTAACGAGAGATAATTTTATATTTGTTCCTATTGTTTTTTAAATGATTAAAGATAAGATATTAAAAATATTGATGCGTAGCTTGGCGAGCGAGCGAGCTAGCGACAAAAACAATGCGATGGAACTTTTAGAATATTTAAACAGTATCTACCTACGTACAGTCATGGCTCTGATAACAATAATTAAAATCACTTGTAATAATGAATATAATAAATGTGTTTACTTAACTTTTTCAAAAAAAATAACATTTTATTTATTATAATATTTTGTATCTTATCATTTTAAATATTTATACATTTAATTTGTATTTATTTCTGAACATTATTTATTTATTTCAATGTAAATAACGAAGAACGTCTCATATAATTATCAAAATTATTACTACCAAAGTACGTTAGATCCTGTGGATCCACCGATAATAGCATAAGAGCGAGGAACGTCGCCAAAAAGTGGATTTTATCGTCGGCTGGGTTTTTAGCGAATTTCCTGAAAGGAAATAGAGCTATTGGTCCCGTACCGAAGTCAAAATTTCGCAAAAATTTCTTCAAATGTCCATCGATCCTACCTAGTAGATGTCAAAAATCACCATCTGTAAAATTTATATATATATATCTATGGACATATATATATATATATATATATATATATATATATATATATATATATGTGTCTGTAATCACTCTAGCGGTCACAGTTTTCATTTTATCGGAATGAAATTTGGTATTTGAGGCGCTTTTGGTATTCAAAAGATCAAGTTCGTTAATGGGTAAAATCGAACAAGGGGAAAGGGGAGTTTACAGGGAGGGGGAAACACAAAATTTGACATATCTCCCTTAATATTTGAAAAATCGAAAAATTTATAAGAAATAAAGTTGTAGGTATTAAGTTTTACTGTAATTTTGTTTATTATCATTTTTTCTGTTACCCTAATACTTACAGAAATATTGACGGTTTAAGATTGAAAATGAAATTCCTCACTATCTCTGTACACATTAGAGTTTGAGCAAAAATGATAAGGTGATGAATTGTAGCAAACTTGATTTTCTTCAACTTTATTTCTTACTCATTTTTTGATTGTTCTAATATTAAGAGAGATATTTTATATTTTGTGTTTTCTTCTTTCCTTATGCCCCCATTTCCCCTTGACGTATGTCATTTATTAATAAAATTGGCTTTGCAAATACTAAAATCATATTCGACATTTCATTTTGATCAGACTAAAATTGTGACCGCTAGAATGTGATTTATGTATTTTAAGGAAATTCGCAAAGTTGAAGCAGCTCCTGCGTAACGAATTTTTTTTTTTTTTTATATTACCTGCCTTTTTAAAGTTAAGTAGTGACCTGTGACCTTCAATAAATCTTTTTTGCAAGCGCGATTTTGTTATGGCTCATTAGTTTGTACTATTTCACTGGGCATGATATTCGTAGTGTTCAGTTAGTTTCACTTCATGCGGGCACGGAAAATACCATCATGAAAAAAAACCGCCCGTAATTCAAGGCTTTAAAGAAAATATTTGTTTTGTAAATTTGAACATCTTTCGCAGTTAAAGTGATTGAGATCTAATTACATGGAATAAAGAGAATTAATATTGATTATTCTTAAATTAAAAATAGAATTACTGAAAATTCCTATCACGCTGATAAATAATAATGGCCAGCGAGTTTTAGTCAATAGCCTTAACCTAGTTTATTTTGTATTGTCTAAATCAATTTATTCGATTTTGCAATATCCATGTACACTACCGTTCAAGAAAAATTGAACAGATCTGAACCTAAACATTCTCTCACAATTTTGATTATTCTTGTAATAAATGTTTTGTACTATACTTCTATTTCGTTTCTCACATTTAAAATATATAATAGTTATCTTTTTTTCTAAATGAATAATTATACAGAGAGTTACAAAAGTGAGGAGTTTTATGAAATGTAAGAAAATTAACATTTCAGGTCTGTTCGATTTTATTGAACGGGAGTATATATATATATATTAAAAATGTGAAAAAGGCCTTCGTCTTAACGGAACCCTATGTATTTAAATAGCAAATATTTCTGTAAATATTCCGAGTTACCGAAAATATTGTCAGGTATTAATTATAGTAAAATTTATTTACTACAACTTTCCATTTTTATAATATTCAGAGATTTCTCCTCGTCCAATTTCGTCCATTAACGAACTTGACTTTTCAAATACAAGAAAGTGCGTCATATTATACCAAATTTCATTCCGATCAACCTAAAATTGCGGTCTCCAATGCTTTATATATTATATGTATAAATTTTTGTCCTGTTCATTTTCGATTTCTATTAGGTAGTATGTTCGATACAACAATTGAAACTATTTTTGCGTAATTTCTATACATCGGTACAAAACCAATAGCTATAGTTTCTTTGAAAATTTACTAAAACCGCTAGTTAAATGTTTAATACCTAGAACACTAAATAGAACCATTTTAAATATTGCCCAACCCTGATTATTTATATTTATTGACGAAGTTGTATTTATACAAATTATTTATGATTTGATGGTCGATCGTTTTATAAATAGTCGAGTCAGTCCAACTCCAGTCCGTTCGTACAAATAAAATATTTAAAGAAATAGAAAAACATAGAATAAATATCTCTATTACTTGCTTACCGATATTTATTTATACGCTAGTTGAACACGCGTCTACTAAAATCAACACAAAACCAGTGATTCTCAACTTGTTTTTAGCGAATTTCCTGAAAGGAAATAGAGCTATTGGTCCCGTACCGAAGTCAAAATTTCGCAAAAATTTCTTCAAATGTCCATCGATCCTACCTAGTAGATGTCAAAAATCACCATCTGTAAAATTTATATATATATATCTATGGACATATATATATATATACATATATATATATATATATATATATATATATATATATATATATATATATATATATATATATGTGTCTGTAATCACTCTAGCGGTCACAGTTTTCATTTTATCGGAATGAGATTTGGTATTTGAGGTGCTTTTGGTATTCAAAATGTCAAGTTCGTTAATGGGTAAAATCGGATAAGGGGAAAGGGGGGTTTAGAGGGAGGGGGAAACACAAAATTTGACATATCTCCCTTAATATTTGAAAAATCGAAAAATTTATAAGAAGTAAAGTTGTAGGTATTAAGTTTTACTGTAATTTTTTATATTATCATTTTTTCTGTTACACTAATATTTTCAGAAATATTGAAGGTTTAAGATTGAAAATTAAATTCCTTAATATCTCTGTACACATTAGAGTTTGAGCAAAAATGATAAGGCGATGAATTGTAGCAAATATAATTTTCTACAACTTTATTCCTTACGCTTTTTTCGAATGTTCTAATATTAAGAGAGATATTTTATATTTTGTGTTTTCTTCTTTCTTTATACCCCCCCCCCCCCCCCCCCGTCAAACCCCTAGACGTATGTCATTTATTAATAAAATTGAACTTGCAAATACTAAAATCATATACAACATTTCATTTTGATCAGACTAAAATTGTGACCGCTAGAGAGTCATTTATGTATTCTAAGGAAATTCGCTAAGTTGAAGCAGCTCCTGCGTAACGAATTTTTTTTTTTTGTAATAAAATTAAATGAAATTGAATCAGTTATTTTCCTAGTTTAGTTCAAAAATATCTAGCTTATTTTCTTATGCAGAAGACCGTTTTCTTATTTTCTGTATGAAGAAGACCTCGTTAAATTCAACCTCAATTTTCATTGTCACCCTAAAAATAATCTAATTTGATTTTCTATATCGATTGTATTCTAGATTCATTCGAATTATGAGATTTTATACATTACCCTGCCCTACCGTACAACAATTTGTTGGTTTTTTGAATTCAATTTAACAATGTTGTACAACTTACCTAAAACAAACAAAAAAATTTACATTAATTTTAAAATACAAAAACTTTACAAGAAAAATTAAATATTTTACAAGAAATATAACAACTAGTTAATAGTCTGAAATACTCTGTATATAAAGAGTTTTCTTAATCTATATGTACCAAGGGTCACAAAACTCCTGGTTATTTTTGAAACTTTTAAAATTGATTTTTCATTTGGTTTTCCAAAAAATAATTCGGATAAAAGTTGTTCATTATAAATATTTTAACAATTTTTATTCGAAGCATTTTTTCGAAATTATAAAATTTTTTAAAATTATCAGGACTTTTGTGGCTGACTAGAAATTAGCGGTCTCCCTCCTCAAAGAAATAACTCCGGTGTTAAATGTTTTATATTTTTCTAACTTTGGTTTTATATCAATTATCTTAAAAGCTAATAGCAACAACAACAACAACACGACCCATATATGTTAGTAAGTATTTATAAATCCGTTTCTATATATGGACCTTTTTCATCCATTATATACACTACGCAAATTACACTATCACTGCAGTCTATGCACTGTATGCCATGATATGGTGTTACACTCAGACGACGAACAATAACGACGATGTATACATGCATGAGTAAGATGCAATTATATATAAATGATTGTAGTTGGATAGTGATAAGTATAATATAATAGTTATTTATGTTATAATACAATACTGATTGTTTAAGTGTGATCAAGTACACCATATCATAGTACACTGCATATAGACAGCAATAGATACACTATACAGTATTCCAGATTGGCTGTATATTATTATTAATAAAATGATATTTACTATAAAATCGATACATAAATGTCACAGTAACTGCATTGCAGAGGTGGGCGCAGACAGCTCGTCTGAGCCTTACGGGCTCTCCATAAGCTGGGTGAGAGTAAGTAAAGAAGGTATGTTTTGAAGCAAGACGGAACGATGTTTCAATACAGGTTGTCCCTACCGATTATTGCCCAATAATTTATTCAATAATTTATTACTTTTATTTTTTTTGAAAAACAAATTATGCGAAAAATAATTTCCACTACTACAAATAGTACTTTTCACTCTTTCAATTCAAAGTAGACTCCATACGAAGAAAAACTAATTAAATCAGGTAAATAATTCTTTATTAGTTCTCGGATATGAATAGTAAAATATTTAGACAAATTATTTGGAATTTCCAAAACTATAATTCTATTTAAATTATCCTTTGCAAAAATTTCCCTCTTTTATTACAATGGTCCAGCGGTAAACTTAAAGGTTCAAAAGATTTATATATATATTTTTTATATATTTTTATTTTATTCATACACAAATATGATATATACTAAAAAGGTACATTTTATGATCCAAATTACCAGCCCAGAATTCCAGAGTATGTATTGAATGATTGTATGTATTATTTACTTTGTATAATAGTGACCATAAAAAAGATTTGGTATTATTATATTTTTTCAGAAAATGTTTTAATTAAAAAAAGAAAATATTAATAATTGGTAGGTTACCCTGTATTAACTCTATCTCTCTTCCCTACCTCTCACTCAGAGCTTGGCCGAGTCAACTCTTGCCCACCTCTGCTGCATTGCATTCATCTATACCACATGGTGTGTGTTGTGACGAACACACACACCATGGATACAAGGAAATGGTTGTGTTGATAATAGATAAAAAGAAAACTTTTTAAAAATATACACAGTGATAAAAGAAGATTAGGTTTCAACAACAACAACAGCACATATCTATTTTGTGTTCATATCATGCCATCATTATTATCATAGAAACTGCCTCAAGATGTTCACAATCAATTTTTTTATGTACACTCCCATTCAATAAAATTGAACAGATCTGAATCGAATCATATTGATGATGATGGCTACATTGTTCATTCAGTAATTTTAAATTTGCTTTAATTCACAATTAAAATTGAACGTAGAACCAACCCCTCCCACTTTCCCCTAAACGTATACAAAAAAACAAAACATTGAATCGATATATTTATTTGTATCAAATAGGTAATAAAATAATAAATTAATATACAGTTCATTGACGTCACACAACCAACCAACCAACCACCACAGGCAGCTTTAATTTATAATATTTAAAAACTAAATTATTAAAAAATAAAATCAAATAAAAAAGCGCTCGCTATTCATTTCATTTAACAATAAAATAACTTGTTTATTTAACACAAATTATTCACAGTTTGAGTACAGATTATAGCAAACAATGGAATGGTAGAAAAAATACTGTTTGCAAAAAAAAAAAAACATTATTATCACCCTTCTTTGTTTGAATAAATAGGGAATATGCATGAAAATTTTTTTTCACATTTATTTTCAGAATATGAAAAAATACTGTTAATACTGTAATAATATTTAAAAACGAAATTAAAATCCGACAAATATCAAGGAAGCTATAAGCTTTTAAAAATTATTATCTGTCTCTTTCTTGCAAAAATATTAAAAACGGAGTTTTACGTGTATTTTAAATGGTGAAAGTGTAATATGACGTCACATAACATATCAAGAGGGCTGTCACCCTCTTTGTCTAATCGGGAATTTCAATCATTCATATCTCGCTTATTTTTAAAGTTATTTAAAAAGTAATTTTACCTTGATATCTGTCAAGTAAACATGCTTCAATCCAAGTGAAAAAAAATTTTCATGCATATTCCCTATTGGAGTTTTTTACGAACCAAATTTTTTTAATACATTTTTTGATGTAATAAAATTCCTTAATTACGTTTTAAGGTTATACATACAGTTCAAGAGAGATACAACGAATTAAAGAAAGATAAAAGACTTTTTTTTGTCCTAAACCAAACCGCCGTTTTTTTCCGGTGTTTCCGCTATGAGAATTAAAATGTTACTTCGAAAATAACCTCCGAAATTTGTTGTATATTGTTTCGTTGTAAAATCATTTTTTATTTATGACCTGTTTGCATAATTACGACAATAGATTTTACAATTGTATCTTAATTTTAGCTAATCCTTTATGGAATTTTTTAGGTTTTACCAATATTTCTTTATTTGCATTCATTTAATTTTTTACTATGCTGTTTGTTTAAGTACATAAATATGTTGATCTGTTTGTTTAAATTTGTATATTTTTTTTTTTTGTATATTATCACATATTTTCTGATGAAGGAACTGCGTTTCCAAAACAAAATAGGTCAAAATAAAAAGTATTGTTGCGGAAATCTCAAATATTTGTTTTATTTAATAATTAGAATGGCGTTTCGTGAAGTAACGACCCATTTAATAAATACAATACCAGGTAGTTTTTCCATGATCATGAAAATAATTCCATAACTATTCCCGGTTTTTCATGTTTGTGGTGGTATGATCGATCACCTTGCATAATAATTCATTAACTATTACATTTTTATTGAAATGAACGATTTTTAATTTTTATTTAAAAAAAAAAAAGGATGTAACAGCAACGTCAATATTTAATTAATTTAATTGAACGTTAATTAATGGTAATTATTACACATACAACCAAACAAATAATAGTAGATAGAGACACACAAATAACTAATTAATTAATATCAACTTTATACGATAATATTTGAATGCGCATGCGTACTATATATATATACAATATTGTAATTGTACCATGTTATTGTACTTACTTCAGTATAAAACAATTTAATAAGATATTTTCACTCCACTAGAACAGCCCACCCCATCTCCTGGTTTACTTAGATATTAGATAATGGTATATTCTTTTTAACTTACAGGTTGTTTAAATAACAGCGCTCTGAGTAATAAGTTCCAAGTATTGAAAACAACAAGTGAAAATAACAACTGAGTTGATTGCTTATACACCCTATCTTTACATAATTTATGGATTAAAGTGTCAAACAAAAGTTGTTTATTTAAAAAAAAAAAATTGTTTTTTGTCTGTTTCTAAGATGGACAGTTTTGCCCAAACGTAGTTCGATTACGAAACGTAGTTCCAGAACACACATATTAAATTTCAACTCGCTATCTCTTTTTGTTTTTGAGTTATGTAGTTTACAGATAACTCTCGCCAATGACATGTTCCATTCCATGATGAATATATATAGGTATCAAATCATTATAGCAAGTAGTTATGATATAAAATTAAATAGTAAATGCATGCGAACAACATGTAGTCAATAATATTATAGAAATTGAACTATGTGTATACAGAAATATTAAACAGATCAGTGATTAATTCAAGTCGCACCACAAAGCAATACGGAATTTGTTCATAATTCAGTACAAGGTATGCAAAATTACAGAACTGATTCCTTCGGTTCACCGCATTTATACCTACCTCATATTATTTGTACCCCCAAAATGAAGGCCTTGTTTTAATTTTAAAACCCCGTTTGTATTTAATATGTAAATATTTGTGTACACAAAATAATGAAGCTTTATAGCATATATATTAATTAAATAATATAATCCTGTTCCTTTCTTGATATTCAGTCACGCCTTTTCTCGTTTCTGTGAAAGTGTAATATAGTATAGAACACAAAAACTGACGAGTAGTTTTTGAGTGATTGTGTAATGTATATAATAATAACATTAACAGCTAGAACTAGCTAATAGAATGACGTTGAGTCGTGCGTGTTTTATGTAATAAACGTGAATACATTTTACAATTTACATAAATTAATATTAGTACACCTCATACAAGAAGTTCTACCAAAACTATTACTCAATGTCAATTAATACTTAGAAATAATTTAGAAATATCTACAATATGTTACAAGAAAAGTTAGATTTACTCAAAAACTACTGGTTCTCGAGAAAGGTTTTAGTATATAATTTGTCAAGTTTTTGTATACATTGGATAAAATATAATGATATTTGTTGGAGGTGTCGGAAAATATATTATAAAACAAAGATAGATCGATAGATGGCAGTAAGCAACCAATGTGTAAAATATGCTATGCATAGATGGCAGTATACACAACATGAGTACTTCAAGAATTTTGCCAATAGGTTGCAGTGCATACAACAAATGTATTTAAAGTCCTTAACGGGAGAAAATATTATTTTAAGTATGATAGCATAGAAAAAAATAATTTGCATCTCAAAAACTAAACGAGATGGCGAGACGTTGTTCTTGGCATTTCAAAAACTAATAAAGATATATTGGTTTTTATATCAAAATTGAATTTTTTGAATGAAATTTAATGGATTTGAAAAAAAATTTCATCAAAATCGGATAAAATATGTCCGTGATAGACCAAAAACGATTTTTTGGATTTTGATGACGTCACCAGGTTCAAAAAATTACTTTTTTGACTATCACAGCCAAATTTTGTCCGATTTTAATGAAATTTTTTTTGATACCCACTATTTTTGGAGTTTTTTCTGACCTAAAATAAATTCCATGACTATTTCACGCTTTCCAGAATTTCCAGATCAGTGAATCTGGATCCTGCAGGTATAATATAATGATTTTTTGATGGGGTATATTGAATTGGGATATATTGATTGGATCATTCTGTAAAATGAAAAGGAATAAAGGAGAATGATAAAAGAACGAACCTCACCCACCTATTTCCAATAAAATGATTAAAAAGTATCAAATTGATATATTATTATGGATATAAGAATTTGCGTGTACGAAGGAAGCTATTCAACACTTACTTGATAATGACAAGGCAAACAAAAATTTAAAAAATTATACGAAATCTCATTTTAATCGGACTCGAAAATTGTGACTGCTAGAGAATGTACAAATATATATATATATCTGTTTATAGCCACTCTAGCGGTCACAGGTCAATATGATTCTCTAATCAGATAAAAGATAATTAACATCAACTTCTAAAACATATAATCTGAGGAAATTCGATAAATTGACGCAGCTCCTGCGTGACAATTTTGTTTTCCACTGATCGACTCAATACAGTGTGGATGCAACCTTTATATTTTACATGTACACTCTCGTTTATAAAAATTGAACCACCAGTAAGTCACATTCTATATTACTAAATATATGATATTAAATACAATAAAATTTCGAATGTTCAATTGAACTGGTTCAATATTAATGAACGGGAGTGTATAGTATGTTTTACACAAATATTAGGATGGGTTGGTTGGTTATATGTTCAGATTTATTACCGTTTTTTTTATATTCTTTGTGTATAATAAATTGTTATAAAAAATAAACTCCATATTTGAACGAACATTGAGAATCAATAGTTATTTTTAACTATGACTTGTGTAACTCTAATAATAACATACAAAATACAACCAGTGGGTGGGGTGGATTCTTAATTCGATGGATGGTTTGTTGTATTATACACAACTTTTGTTGTATTTTCAATTTTATTGTTTTCCATTGTTTTGTAGCGGTATCGCTTCTTCATTATTAAATTATTATTTTAATATTGTTTATCATTTTTATCTGTTGCTTAACAACTATAACTTCTCTCTATTATCACGGTTGCTTTGAATGTTAACAACTTTGATAATTTACATATTATATCATTTATATATTATATTTTGTATCAAAGTTGTTAACATTCAAAGCAACCGTGATAATAGAGAGAAGTTATAGTTGTTAAGCAACAGATAAAAATGATAAACAATATTAAAATAATAATTTAATAATGAAGAAGCGATACCGCTACAGTTTAAACAAAGAGTCGTGTCCACGGTACCACCAACCACGCTCAAATGACTCGCTCGCATTTATTACATGTTAAAGTTACGTCAGTCAATTCGACCCAATGACGTCTAAATAATTTAATTATATTTAAGTAAATATAATTATAATACTTTTAATATTATTTTACAACAAAAATTCTAGCATGGAAAAATGCAGAGATAAACAGTAATTTTTTTTTTGCTTATATCAAAATATCTTCAAAACTACATGTCAGAAGACTGAGACAGATATATTTTGGAGATGATATGAAGGTGCTCCCCCCTTCAACTTCAATATGACGAGACTCACTTCTCCCATATCTTGGCAATAGCCAGGAGCTTTCTTATCATGTTTCCCTGAAGGTTCATATATTCGGGGTGAGATGCACGGAATATTTTGTAACTGCTGTAACCGAGTGATTCGCAGTTAAAGATAATGTGGCAGGATGTTTTCTCCTCCTCGCCTTGTCACAGTCTGCCCATAATGGAGTCCTATTGTGTGCAGATGCTTTCGTAGGTAACAATAGCGCTCGGTGATGAATCCGGTAACCTTTCGAAGTTGTATCCTGATCAGAAGTCTTAAGTTTTTAACATTTTATGTCTTTAGCAGTTTTAGTTCAATATCATGATAAATGTTTGCAACTAACTAGATATTAGATCGCTTTTGTACCGCGACCAATTTGATCTATTGTACCTCCTTTCCTTCAAAGGTGTTCCAGCAGTCCTATGGTCTTAATAAACGTTAGGATATCTCTAGGCGACATCTTATTGATTTCATCAGACTGAAGATCTACCCATACCAAATGATATTGTCTTTTAAGAGAGAGACGCTTTCGCATTCACACGGAAAGTGAATTCCGGTTTTCTCCTCTTCATGACAATATCTGCAGAGATCGATCATTGCCTCTGATATTGATTTTGTGAATGACATGTTTATTGAGTTTGTAATGGCCAATCAAAAGGTCAATAGATATCCTCAATTGGTTTTTTCGTAGTTGCAAATGCTCGGAGGTCTGCCCATGAGAAGCTGTTTTGCATCATCTTAGCCATGAGTATAGATGAATTTTTTACAAATGGGCCCTACTTTTGACTCCCATAGTACCAATGTATAATAATATTAGTTATACCTGATTTAAATAAGTACGGTGTTGGTCAAACGTGTCACGTCAAAGAAACCTATTTTATAAGTAAATTTAAATGAACGCAAACATTTACTTTGTATATATAAAGATTTTCTTTTCTGTAAAACACAAGCAACAAATTGTAAATTATATTCGCATGTTTTCTAATATACACCACCTCCTACCTCCCCCTCCCCTCCCCTTCAAACCAGCACACCTCACTACTTCATAAGAAAACCGTACAAATATATTAAAACTGATTTTCATTTAGCATGCAATCCTAATATTCTTCGGCTCTCATATACAAAACATGCATTTCTTATTTACCTTCTTTGAAAATTTGTTACTTAATGTGTTTTTAAAAAGAAGAAACCGGTAAAGAAAGAGTAGAACTGACGCAATTGAGATTCGTAGATTTAGTAAAAGTATTTTCATTCACACTGGATTCCGACTCAGCGACAAAAAAGTGTGAGAACATCTTTGACTACCAAAGTATACACATTTTTAAAACCACCGGCACGTAATTTTCGAGAAAAACAAAATGTCTGTAACAGACAGAGATCTTATAAAAGTTCCCCGTTCTTTCCTTTGACGGAAGTACGGAATCCTTAAAAGATTGCATACTTACAACTTTAATGGTTTCGACCTTATGATAGTTGTTTTTAAAAGCTGTAGTAAACTGTAATTTATAATTAAAAGAAGCAAATATTAATAAAAAACTAATATTTAAATATGCAATTTTAAATTTCTTTAATTAAAAAAGGATCAAATTTAATTAATTCTGTTCTGCACAATTTTAAATATTTTGTATTATCAAAGGGGACTAATTTAAGGTAGTTCACTCGTAAACCAACTCGTTTTAAGGTAGTTGTCTTAAAATAAAAGTTGTGGAGCGTATGCGTATAGGAAGAGTGATGGAACAACGTATAGCATAATAAGCCATAATTTTAGTCCAAGACTGTACCGGTAGACACGTTACACATACGATACATGTCTATACGTATATACAAAAACTACTTAACAATTTTATAAGAATCTATTCGATTTTCGAAACATTGTTTAGAATAAAAGCTGTTAGTATTTTTATTTTAACAATTTTTTTTCAAAAACATTGGGATCTTTCAGGATTCAGATCAGTTCAATTTTATTGCAGTGGAGTGTATTTCAATATTTTAACTTTATAGGCCAACGTGTAATGTTTATGATACAAAAATTTTATCATAGAGTTAGAATATATATCAAAAATAGAAATCTTTAAATAGAAATAGGTACGTCTATAACGAAATTTACCACGTCTATAATTTATATACAAACATGAAAACATAGACAAACGTCTTAACAATATATTATGGACCCGGAAGTCACCATATCAATTTTAATAAAAAAAAAGAAGATAATTAAGAATCTATTAAAACAAATAGCTATAAATTATTGGATTTGTTAAAAACTATAATTATTGACCGTCTCATTGTTCAGTTATAAGAACGTAAAGTGCAGCATTTTATAAATAAAAATACGTGTCGGCATGCTGAACAGATACAACTTGACAATATTGTACGCCACTATACGTTCGAGTGCATGTATGTAAAAACAGTATATCAAATGGCGGAGTGTAAGCAACGTTGTCGGATTGCAAAATGTTAGGTAGTATTATAAACAAGTATCGTATGAGTAACGTGTCTACCGGTACAGTCTTGAACCAAAATTATGGCTTATTATGCTATACGTTCCTTCACTCTTACTATACGCATACGCTCCACGACTTTTTGACAACATTGTATCACGACAATTACCTTAAGAGTTATACGTTTTACTTGTTTTATTAAGAGTTAGTCATCTTGGACCGCAAGATTTTAGAATCTCCGTATATTAAACAACAAAATTTACATATAATATTAGTCTAGTCTACTGTAATTAGCTTAATTACAGTAATTTGCACAAGATTGACTTAGGGCGACCGATTGTCCACGAAAGTCGATTATGTATATACTCATTAATTGATTACTCATATTGATGATGTTCGATGAGGGAGGTAATCTTACCATGGGCTGGCTTTTGGTTCTATATAGCATTAACACATAATAGATATTAAATAAAACAAGTATTTGAAATTTTCGTAAAATCACTTTATTTGACTATAGTTACGGAACACAGTCCCTTCTTCTGAAATAATAATGAATTGAACAATTTTAACATAACATTTTGTGAATGATATCTAATTATATTGGAAAAACCTAAATTCTAAAACTATAAAAATATGATTAAATTGAACACAGTCTGTATATATTATCTCTATGCTTTTATTACACAAACATCGTTTTGCACAAATGGTTTGATTGTGTATACCAGAGGTGGGCAAGAGTTGACTCGGCCAAGCTCTGAGTGAGAGGTAGGGAAGAGAGATAGAGTTAATACAGAGTACCTACCAATTATTAATATTTTCTTTTTTTAATTAAAACATTTTCTGAAAAAAATATAATAATACCAAATCTTTTTTATGGTCACTATTATACAAAGTAAATAATACATACAATCATTCAATACATACTCTGGAATTTTGGGCTGGTAATTTGGGTCTTAAAATGTACCTTTTTAGTATATATCATATTTGTGTATGAATAAAATAAAAATATATAAAAAATATATATAAATCTTTTGAACCTTTAAGTTTACCGCTGGACCATTGTAATAAAAGAGGGAAATTTTTGCAAAGAATAATTTAAATAGAATTATAGTTTTGGAAATTCCAAATGATTTGTCTAAATATTTTACTATTCATATCCGAGAACTAATAAAGAATTATTTACCTGATTTAATTATTTTTTCTTCGTATGGAGTATGCTCAGTATAGTGTCATGGGAATTTGATGAATTAAGTTAAATTTTACATAAAGTGGGAATTTGAGTTCTTCGAGTTAGTCTACTTTGAATTGAAAAAGTGAAAAGTACTATTTGTAGTAGTGGAAATTATTTTTCGCTTAATTTGTTTTTCAAAAAAAATAAAAGTAATAAATTATTGAATAAATTATTGGGCAATAATCGGTAGGGACAACCTGTATTGAAACATCGTTCCGTCTTGCTTCAAAACATACCTTCTTTACTTACTCTCACCCAGCTTATGGAGAGCCCGTAAGGCTCAGACGAGCTGTCTGTGCCCACCTCTGGTGTATAGTGTATACTATAGGCCATAGGGGTAGAGCCTTTAGTAGAGAGATATTGTGTTTTTATTTGATTGGGTACAAATTTCAATAATTATTTTTAAATATTGATAATTTAATTAAAACGAATCATGTAAATAACAAAAGTACAGAGACTGAGTGACCTTCCTCCCGCTGTGTAGTTTAGTCTAGCTATTCAATAATAATTATGGCGTGTTTTTTTTTTTTTTTTTTGGAAATGTTCCAATAGTTATTTGGATTATTCTGTTTTAAATAGTATTACAATTTTTTTTTGTATATTCAATGATGCATGAAGTATAGTATTATATTCAATGCGTCAATTTTTTACGCAATTACTTCTAATTGATTGTAACATTTTTAATTGTTTTTATCGATAATATCAACAGCGTTTAACTAAACAGATTGATTCTACACATCAAAGCAACATTTTGGAGTGACGGAATTATAACAGATATTGTTTTATTTAGCCGCCTTTGACTCTAAAAATACAGTTTGTATCTTACGATCGTCATACACTTGCAATTTATTCTTTAAGGATCAGTCCTATCTGTACAAATTCAACTAATCACGTGGTAAATGTTATTAAGACTAAATTTTAATTTCTGCAAAAGAGGCTCAAAATTTTATAGACAAGACAGGTTTTTAAGATGCTTAACGAAATAGAGAACAATTAAGTCTGTCACATAAGTGACCCATCTCTTCAGTGGACAATAATTTTGTGTATATTGATTTTTGTATATTGAAATACATGACAATTTTAAAGATTATAGAATGAAAGATGATTGATCGTTATTATTTTGGTAAATAGCTACACCGCCAACTCGAACCATTAGAACTTTTAATTTGACTATACAATTGAAATTAGGTACAGGAATATCTTCCATCAGATATTATTACTCATGTTTCTGATAAAAGAAGATTAGAATTACCAGCCACATGATCCATGATATCATTTTGATGGGCACGTTCGTTAAATGTACATACTGATAAACTTGGCCTGGTCTTCATAAATCTCACTAACTCTAATTCTAATGTAAATAATGGATTTAATGCCAATTTTTCAAATTGAAATTTTCACGGAAGAAGTAACGCTGGTTCTGTCTGTTTTACCGTGCTAAAATGTATAATTTTGCAGAAAACTAAATAACGTGATTAAAAGTTGCCAAATATCAAAGGTTAAAAGTTTTATCGTAATATTAAATCTTACGCATGAAAGTCCTAAACAGAATGGAGGGAATAAAAAGGTTTATTAAAATAATCAAGTAGAACTTTTGTGTACTTTTTCAAAAAACTAAAGTACAAATGACTGACTGACTGACACACAAGTTCTTTATAAAAAGTTTTTTATGTGTTTTTTGTTTCATTGAAATTTTTGTTTTAAATTAAAAAAACATTCTTTTACTAAAAATTCAACAACAAAAAACATACTTTATGTTTAAAAATCCTTGTTAATTATGTGACGTCACTCATTCAACGAACGTGTACGTAGTACGTACCCACTCACTTCTTTGTTAATAAAAAATGAACTTCATTACGTGTTATATATATATATATATATATATATATATATATATATATATATATATATATGTTATAGTAGTATATATACAGGGTGAGTCGAATCAGGTGGATAATAGCAAACACCTCCACTTTCTTACACGATTTCCCCATTTTTCTACAACATCCAATAGAATACAATACATTATAATAAAACGAAGACCACTCAAAGACATGATATAGGCCACAACCAAAACAATGTGCGACAAAAATAAAGCGGGAACGTAATCACCGGTGGGCAGAAAGTATACAGTTTAAAAGATTAGGGAAACATAATACTTGTTAAAAACAATAATAGATTTTTATTACAAACTTTATAATTCCCCAGTACTCCAGGGGTGAATCTAGAATTTTTTCACGGAAGAAGAATTTTTTCAATTAAAGGAATAAAATAACATAATATTATGGTACAATAAATTAATAATATACTTTATTTTTATAATCAAGCCAAAGTGAAGTTTTCATTTACAGTTTTGGACTAAAATTATGGCTTATTATGTGCTTTACGTTCATTCACTTCTTACTATACGCATTCGCACCACAACTTTTTGACAACATTGTAAAACGACAACTATCTTAAGATAGATGTTTGTTTCAACTACCTTTAGACCACCACTTATCCCTCTTTGGCTGAATTTTGTACATTAACGATTTTGGTTATATAGATTATGGTCATTTTCTTTACTCGGGAGATCGGGCCAAAGAAATTGAATCGTAATGAAAGAAATTTCGATAATTAAAATAAATGTAAAAATAAAGTTAGACGACACGATACGATACGGATTCTAAACACAATAATGTTGATTATAAAAAATTAAAATAAAATCTATTTTGAACGATTTTAATTTAAGTTATTTTTACTATTCGAAATATCCTTGACACAACATATAAATCTGTATTCTGTATGACGGACTCTGTGTCTCGTGTCTCTCTAGGTTGGTTTTAGTGTGTCACACCACTACGATGACTATGCACTACACCACTGCTGACTACATCAACTAATGAAAATGAATTAGTATAACATTTATGTTGGATGTATTTCATAAATTCGTCATTTTACTTAATGTTAGATATTTAACAAGAATGATTCATGCCAGCAGGCAATGCCAGTCATCACATAGCATGGTAGTGCGCCAGACAAAGTTTTAGCATACCGCACTATGATTTACAGGAAATATTAGTATTTAGGTCTCTGTAAACACGAAAGGTTACAATGGGGCACATATCACAACATCTTCTCAGATAGCCAGGCAGCACTTCAGGCCTTTGAGGCGTCAAGATTCCAATCGAGGATAGTCTATGAATGCTTCGAGGAGTTGAATCGTCTGGCACTGAGTAACACAGTCAGACTGATCTGGGTATCGGCAACACTCTGGCGTTAAGGGGAATGAAGTAGCGGACTCGTTGGCACGAGAGGGGTCATCTCAAGCGCCCCCTTCACCTGAGCCTATCATTCCCATAGCAAGATGCTCCGTAATTTACAGCATCAAGGGGTGGCTGAAACAAGTTCATCTCGATTACTGGGACTTTGCGCAGGGCATGCGACAGACCAAGTTGTGTATAAACACAACTAGGCCATTCGCCGGTGCTCGATTGAAACTCAATCGAATGCAGTTGAGAAGGGCGGTGGGGCTTTTGACAGGTCAACGATATTGGCTGATTCTACACATTAGGCAAAATGACGAATTACTTTATAGCTTACGAAATGTACATAAAATATCTTTATGACATTATTTTAAAGTTCACAAAAACATCTTTATATGTTGAAATATAAAACAAAACGTGACGTGCGCGTGTCAACACAACGTTTTGATTTCTCAAAATCAAAACTGTCCCCAGAATGTTCCAATGGAACAATAGTTTACTATGGAATGCGAATATAATACAATTTTACAACAAAATCGAACATATTATTAGCACTTTTTGGATGAGGATTGGTTACAATTCGAAGTAGATAGAGATGTTTTACAGTTTGGAGCTTTCCTGACTTTCGGTTAGGAAAGAATGTATTTCGCCAACAGCAAATTATAAACTCCTCTTAGAATCAAATTCAAATGTATTGAATCTTATATGCGCGTAAGGGGAAAATAATTCGCAGTAGAAGGGCAACTTACTTTAATCATATTTAAAAAATGTCCCTTACTTGGAGGAGAAATTTTATAGAGATTTTGTCTCAGAATCTTATAAGATAAGCTAAAAAAGAAGAAGTATCAGACAATAACAGCAATATATCATGGTCATTAAATAATAAAAGACAAAATAATGATTATTAAAAATAAATTTATTTCGACATACACTTAATAGAACAAATAGTTTCTTTATCATTTATTTACAATCTCCTTTCTTATTTTCCATTTCAAATTTGTATAATATTGCTACGCCTACTATAATAAAAATAATTAACAATGACAAACATTTCTATTTTAAGATCAATAGAAAAAGAAAGATAAATAACAATATAAACTTATTACAAAACTATTTTCTTGCCAATTAAAAAAAGCAAAAATAATATTTACGTATAGAGTAATATCATATATTCATCTTTATTTATTAATATTAAGTAATTCATAATACATAAACCAAACTATACAATATAATATTAACAATAAACAATTGAGATCAGTGGTACTAAACTATTTGCGAATTCTTGTTGTCGTACTGTATATATAACAGCACAATACACTTGTTGGTTATCACTGATTATATTACACCCGTCTAAATAAAAATACAAATGGACTAAAAAAGGGGGGGAAACATTCATGTTTCCTACCCTTTATTTTGAAAATAAGACTGATACACTCCAACTGCGACAGTATTCAAGGGTTCAGTATAAATGAACACAGTTCTGACATGTGTTCTTGTTAAAATTTATGTATATTCATAAAATTTAAAAGCCAATAAATAATAAATCATTTTTAAAACAATAGAGATAAAAATGTTATTTATGTTCTTTATAAAAATATTAGTCATAAACACCAATAATATTATAGACCAGTGACATCAAAATTAATCACAAAACTGGCTAAATTATGTCCTCGCAACTATTATTCAATCAAAATTACAAAATATCATATTTTCGAAAATCGAAATTTTCACATAAAGGTAGGCGACGATCGGTCAGGGAAATATACTGTATATATTTTAGCCAGGTCTAAAACTACAAGACCTATGCAAGGTCTAAGGCCTATATTTTATAATTGATTTGTGTCTTAATCATTCCAATAGTCTTGGAATAAATATAAATTATTTTAGGTGTCCGAATAGACTATTGAATATTGCGTGTGCATGTGAGAATTCATTGAAAAAATTCCATTTTTATTCCAGGTTTTCTAAGATTTCCAGATCGTTGGCAACCCTACAAATTTTCCACATATTAAATGTTTGAAAAACAATATGATTTCAGTTTTAAATGGTTGCAAAGTGCCAGAAAATTCAGATATCACCCATCATGAATACCCTCTCTATTTATCTGATTATCTGACGATTCGGATCTGATTATCGGACGATTGAATCGTCCGATTCCTAGGCACATGGAGTTAGATGAATCGTCCGATCATATAGAGCTCTGACTTCTCCTAGAAAGTCATTTGACTCGTCTAAGTATATTAATTGGTATGGCCTTGTTTATTCAAAGTTAAGTCGTCCGACTTACCGAATCACTACTACCACCAGAGAGAGCATTGTTGACCGGACGTCTCGAAATTGATAACCAGATAGTCAGATAACCAGATGGGTAATAAATAAGGCCTTAATCAATATGAATAAGTTTTAGTACACAAACATAATTTTACAACGCCAAGTGCTCTGTTTTTACGCTAACAGTAGTAATAGTAGAGGGGAGACCGAAGTCTGGCAAATATGCCTTTCTAGACCTTTTTTGCCGACCCCTAACTCATCCTCTCAAGCTCCTCTATCCTTTACCACGCCTTGTTCGTTACAGAGCTCCACTTTATTTGTTTTATCTCAGATTCTTCCATTTCGGTCGAGCCGAAGGGTAGACACCTCATTCAGGCTCTGTAAGGACATTCTACCAAAAGGTAGAAGGGCATATTTTTTACGCTAACATCTGCAAACCGTAACATATCTTTGACACGTCAGGTTAGGAACTTTTTTATACGCAGTGATAACGTGCTTGCGAGGAGTACTCATGCCAGGCGGTTACAGTATTCAAGAATGTTACACTAAACAAATCAGGCATGCAAAGCCTCAAAGAGTTGAAACTAGGCCTTAGAATATAAATCAAAATCTATTAATTTTATAAAAATCCTTGAAAAAAAAATTAGAGATTAAAATTAAATTTTATTTGAAGTGTAAATTAAACAAGCAAATATGAAAAATTATCTGACACTTCTATTCAAATGGGTCACATGACACCACAATAAGATTATTTTATATAGCACTATTGTTTCAAAAACTACAGATAAAATTGATAAATTACCTACTTAATGCTATCTTGTGTTTGATCAAAGATTAAGAGAGTTTCTAACATACACCAAATTTATAATATTCATTGATATCACAAAATGAGTTGTATCTTATGTCTTACCATTTTATTGAATAGTTTCTGTCCTTACAAAATTCGACACGTAGGAGCCACGTAGACTTAACAAATTTTCCCAAAAAAGGAAACAAAAAAATTTTTTCTTGGGAAATATTTTCTCAAGAAATAAAAAAAAGATTTTATCATGAATTTTTGAAACCTATGCCTTATGATTACACCAACTGCCTTAAAGTACATAATTTTTTTTTATTAATTTCAATTCATTTTTTTTTTTTGGCCCTGAAAATTATACAAAATTTCCTGACTTTTCCAAAATATGGCAAAATACCGACATTTCTAGAGTTTTTTGGGAAAAAAAACAACCCAGATGAAATAGATGTAGGATTTCAGAAAACTGAAATCCTACAGAAAAAGGTTGTTCTTCGTTACACCTCTCCCCCTTTGCTCGTTGAAAATAAAATTCATCTTTCCACAAATTTTAACTTCTTAAATCAGACTTATTTCAAGATATTTTTTGAATACAGGACATCAGAAATTAAGCTTCCAGAATAATTATATATCGATCTAGGTTATGTTTGAAACGCTGTGCACATGGCCACAAAAATAGCGATTTTTTAGCATAGATTTGTTCCTTGTTCACTCGGATAAAAGTGGTCCATTATAAATATACTAATAACTGTTATCCGAAATATTTCTCCCACAACCCGAACGAATAAGGTACAAATAACAAATCAACTGAAAAAAATTTGAAAAATGAGCGCTTATTTTTGTGGCCAATAGTAAAAAACCCAATAAATTCGACCATTTTCATAATTACAACATCAATTGATGAACAAATTATTTAAAGAATAAAGTTTGGTTTCATCTACGTTAATCTAGTTAAAAAAAGGGTGTAAATGTCCCATTGATTTTTCAACGAGTTTCATATTAATTAAAATCTCAAAAATAAATAAATCATATTGAATAAGTGGAACAAACAATGTGAATAACAAGAAAAACACATCTTGAAAGTAAATTTGATAGTGTCAAGAGTCATATTATAAAAAAAGAAAAACAGATAATAACACCACAACACCACCAAAAGAAAAATCAATATCAATTGCTTTTAACCATCATATTCATCCACAAACCAACATTTACAATACAAAAAAATACAAAATTATGAAATACTCTCGTGATTAAATAAGACATATTATGAATAACAAATTGTATTAAAAAAAAACTCTCGACAAAGACAACAGGGGTGTAACGAAATTAAGTTGACCCAGGGATACACATTATACAGATATAACATTTATTTCAGTATTGATTTCTTTATTATACTTCACAGATAGTTCACGATAAAATCTACATAATGAAACTATATTCACAATTCACGACAAAATCATATTAATAAACAGCTGACTTCAAGACAATCCGCTCTTATTTCAAAAAATTTCAACCAAATTTCAATCAAGAATTCGAAAACAACGTGATTCAACATACGTCATGTCAAAATCATTAGTTTTTTCTGGATCGTTCGAAATACTTTCCTTATGACCTAATTCATTTAAATGAGTTATGGGGTTAGGGGTTAGTTAATAGGACCTTCTGTCATATATAATACGTTTTTTGACAGATGAAATAAAATCTTAAAAATTACAATGTATAAAAATAGAGATGAATTAAAGTTTTGACTTACATTTAATATCAGCGGAAGAAACAAAATTTGCCAAAAATAGCAAATTGAAAGTAATAATACACGACACTAAATATTTCATTTTAGTAGTTTTAAATTTCATAAGTATAAAAATATAATAAGTATGTGATGAATAATTTGATGAGTTTCACACCAATCACTAAAGCAGCAACACACCGGCATAAATCACTAATTTTAAACTATGTACCATTTATAATAAAACGGATAACACTCAAATATTACAATCAAAGTACAATATATAAAATGGCGTACATCATTCAACTAAAGAAAGTCACGAGCCTGCTTCTTGAAAAATGCTTTATGTAATCTGTGGCTATGTCGTCTATGACGTAAAAAACACGCATGCGCCCGAACAATTGGGGACATTTAATTTTGAATTATTTTTATCTATAGAATTGAACAAACTTCTTTCGTCTTTTATCTTTATTTTAATTTTAGCGATAAAATTATTTACAACAATAATATGATTATAAATATATTGTTATCATAAATCTATCAGTTTTTTTTTTCTGTTGTAAGGTTATTCTGATGGAAATGTTTTAGGAAAATCGAATACAATCGGAAATAAGTATTGTCGTGTATCTACGTAAAATTTTCCGGTACCTACTTCCGTTTCGTTTTTCAAATCTATTTTATTTTTTAAGAATTTTCCTCGATAAATTGTATTTGTTTTAAACAATAGAACATATTTTAACCAATAATTTTATATTGAATATTGTAATTACCAATTTGGAATAATATTATTCAACTTTTCTAAATAAGTCTAAAAATAAACTTTTTTGTTTCATACACTGACATCTGTTGGTCGAACAATGAAATGTTTGTGCTTTAGACATTTAAATTGTAAATTAGTAGGCGCAGCTTTTTTAATTATCTTCAAGAAGCTTACAAGTAATGGTTTATGTTTTGAAAAGTGTTGAATATAAACTCCTTTTTATATGTATTTCCCTGTTTTTCCAATAGGGCCGTGAAAGAGCCAAGTTGAATTTTTTTTATTTTAATGACATCAAATCCAAAAAATGAATATTTTGGATATTTCAACGACATTTTATTCGATTTTGATTCACGTTCTTTGGAAATTTATTATTTTAAGGCATTATTGTCTATTTCTAAGAGTGTCGTTTCGATATCGTTTACCATTTTTCCAGTCCATGGACATTACCTTCATTTAGCATTATTTTATGTATATATAGATGTTTTTTTTTGTTAAAAAATGTGATCCTTATATAGATTTCACTATTTTGTAGGCGAACATTTCTGTTTGTGCTGAGATATCCATACTTTTTGTATACGAAAACTTGGCCCTATCACATTTTTGTATTTTGTTATATATCATTACTTTCTGCAAAGCTTTTTTGCTTAAAAAATTTTGAAAAGTTTGTTTGGACAAACATTTTAGTTATTTTGGTTCAAGCCCCTAAATATCTCTTTTTAGGATTAAATATCTTGGAATCTATTAAAGCTGAAATATTGAAATTTGGTGCGTACCGTAAGATGGTAGATTTATTTAGCTCTATTGCTTATTTGGTTCCTCAGATTCAGAGACCTATAAATTGTCTCTAATCCTTCCTGTAAAACATCTTACGGTAGGCGTACATGCTTAAACTGGGCCCGACGCATTCCCGTGCTATGTGATATGTATTATTTAAAAAATTAAAATATCAAGGCATTTTGGTACATTCTTTATTTATAAAATAGTCTTTGGACAAATTAATAATTTATATCTGTAGATTACATTCTTTAATTCTCACTCCCGTTTTTCCAACGATAGGATTGCCCCATGTTCCGGTCGTAAAACTAAGGATCCAACTAGATTCACTTCATGCATTTTTTGCATTGATTTCAACTTAAAATTACGTAAAATCGTTGAAATCACGGCTTTCTCTTCAAGTAAAGCAAATTTTTGTCCAATACAATTTCTAGGTCCAGCACTAAATGGCATATATGCGTATGGATGTCGTTTTGATGTATTCTCCAATAGGAAATTGTCCGGATTAAATTCATTTGGATTATTGAAATGGGCTGGATCTCGTTGTGATTTGTGTATGTTGACAAATATAACGGTTTCTTTGGGTACCAACTTCCCATCTAAAATTATTAAACAAAACATTGTTAGAAGTTTAAATTTGTCAAGAAAATGCAGGAACAAGTAAAATTTAAATTTAAAAGAAACCCCCAACGCAAAAAAAACAAAATTATAAAAGGACCCCGTACATTTCTTATGGGAAGTGTCAGCCTTGGTGAAATTCGCTGGAAACGATATATGTTAATCCTTTTGAGCTACTGGAAAATGGAAACTGGAAAATGGACAGTTTTCCAGATATGCGGGGTGGGAAGTAGATTTTTTGGTATTATTTCACTTAAGAGTATGGGGCTAAAGTCCATTCAACGCGCCATCGCTATTTTTCTACTGGGGTTTTCGGATCGCTAATTTCGAATCTGATATCGAAAGTAGCATTTGACAGTTCACAGCTCCCAATAGGACTGCCAATTCGCTTTATTTACCGGAATTGGAGGTTTATCAGCATATAGACAACGGTTTTTTGTGTTGTTTTTTTTGGTTGATGGGGCTATTGGCCTTGTTTGATCTATTCAATGACTCGTGGTTACCTATTTCTTGATCTTCTTTGAGAATACGACCAATAATGGGCACACTCGGGAACAAACGAAGTGCTTCTTTAATAACCATTTCCAAGTATTTCATTTCATGTAAATCTTGTTTTGTTAGAGATCTATTACTGCCCTGGAATATTTCTTGAATTTCTTGATACGCTTTTTCTTGTACATCTGGATGAAGGCCTAACATAAATAATGACCAACACATAGCAGCAGTCGTTGTATCATGACCCTAAAAATCAAATACTTATGTTAATCTAAACACTTTTCTTTACGACGTTCGATCATGGTCTCGACTACTGATTATACGATTCTGTCAAATAAGTACAACAATAGCGGTCCCGCAGGTCGCCATGAACCTTAATCAGATAAAAGTTAAATAAGATCTTTTTTCAAATGAGAAATCATGTATTCATTTTGAGGAAGTCATGTATTGATATTTCGCATCCACTGTTTTAGATTCAGTCAGTTCCTTGCGACAAACAGACGACCATTGTAGCCTTAAAAAAACTTTAATTTTTGTCCCTAATAAAGATATTTCCCTCACAGAAACTATGGAAAGGAGGTACTGAGGTTTGGATTGGAAAACCTGATTATATTTATATAGTTTAAATTTTATTATTTAAATAATGCAGTAAGTGCTCAAAGATTTTGAAAACTATCCAAAAAATGAAGGTTTTAGATCGTGAGAAGTGAAATTGGATAGATTGAAGGATTTCATTACAAAATCCAGGGATACCTAGTCATGGGAACAAACTGGTTCAATAATATTTGTTGAAAGTGATTTCATGATCGAACGCCCCTCATCAAAAATATTTCAATAGTTCAATACTTCAAACATAAATGTATCGACTTCTTCACGAATATCCGTATCGGATAGCGTAACATCTTTTTCTTGTGCTTCTAATAAAACATCCAAAAATGCCATACGTTTTTTCGTACCAATATCATCTTCTTTTGAAACGGTTTCAGTTGTTTTTGATTTACGGCTTTCCCTTCGATCTTTAATTACCTATAAAAAAGTTTGATATAATTCCAAAGTCTCGAAATTTTATGGTTTTGGATAAACTTACAGTATTTGTGAAATTATGTAGAACTGATAAACATTGATAATATCGTTTTCCATCATTAATGTTGTTCCATATGATGTCGGGTTGTAGCCATGGTAGAACGGCTCGTTTCATGGTTAAATCACTTACCCTAATCGACAGAAATTAGAAAAGTTATAAAAAAAAGTTGTTAAATGTGTACATAGAAGTACGCGCAGTGGAAGTTAGATAACTTAGGGGTGACTGACTAATCGGGCCAGAGCTGTTTCTTGTAGTACTGAAAAGCACAATAAAATATAAAGTCCAACCGTTCTAGAGTAAATACTCATGGCCCAGATCATTCTAAGGCTCTTATAAAAAGCTTGTCATGGAAAAAGATCTCTGAGCGTTTACAACTAGTTAAAAACCAATTGAGGATTCTTACTGGCCTTCTTAATGGCCACTGCAAACTCAATAAAAATATGTAAATCAATTTTGTCATGAAGAGGAGAAGAATAAAGTCTATCTCTCAAAAGACACTATCTCATTTGGGATGGACTCATTTCTAGCCAGATGAAATCAATAAAGTTCACCGAGGAATAGCCTAACGTTTATTAAGACCATAGGACTCCTGGAACACCAATTAAGGAAAGAAAGTACAATAGATGAAATTGGTCGCGGTACAAAAGGTCTTCATAAGACTTGATCCTGATTCGAATCTAATTTAATCTAATGACTCTTTGCCTGTAAAGAAAACTATAACTTACTCATATAACGCCGTAACATATTCAGAATCTTGATCCACTTGAGCATTCATTGGTACTCCCATAGCAGTTTCTAAAACCGGATCAGATAAAATAATTAAGTATGGCAAAATAATATAAATGAAACGTAGGTACATTCATGAGACTGATTGAATGCGTCTCGGCAAACTTACCACAAATAATATCTAAAGCGCATCGTGTAATATATGGATATATATCAAAATATTTGCCATCCGAGTGACGTTCAAGACGTTGCACCATTATGTCACACTTTTCAAAGAACACTTCAATAAATTGATCCAGAATTTTGAAATGAAATGCTGGAGTTATCATACGTCTATGTTTAAACCATTTTTCACCTGAAATTCGGTTCGAGTCCAATTAATAAGAGTGCACAATATAAGTTTAGTTCAAGTTTAACTTAACGTAAAACACGTGAAAATAACAACCAACTGAGTTAAATGTTTAAGTACCGGAGATACATTGAGTTCATTATCAATACATATACGATTTGTATATATGGTTTTGTAATCACGAGTAATTACAGATGTTTGGGCCGAAATTGTGACAAAACTTCAGTTTATGAAAGAAAGATTCAAACAAAAGTTGGTTAATGCCCAAATGTGGTTAATTGGGCAATAAGCTCCTTTGAATCCAACAAAACACCAAGCGAGGACAAAATCCTTCCAATCTTATTAGAAAAACGCAATGATATACTTCTCCTCACCTTGCTCAAGATCATTAGAGCATATTTTGCTTGGGGATATATACCAGGTCTTTGAAGCAAAGATTACAGGACGCAAAAGTTCGCAATCTAAGGCATATTGTCCAATAAGCCAAACATCTTTTCTACTCAAAACAATGGAGAAAGTAATAAGCAGACATATTGTAGATGGAGTCCTAAAAGGGCATCCACTAATAAGACAACAAAATGTCTATACAAAAAGGAAGTCTACAGAGATTCCATTTAGCGTATCTCGTAAACAAATACGGAAAAGACAAAAAAAAACTACCCTGTGCACAATTCTAGACATAAAAGATACCAGGGAAAGATATAATAATGGAAGCTGTGCGTAATAAAGGTAAAGATGATACCACTGCTAATCAACTTTATCCACCTCTATCATGGTAAAAGCCCCCAAAGGCTGTTCACAAGGAGAAGATTGTTACCGCACTATAGTGTTTCCTAAGGAAACGAAATTTCTGGGTTTCTTCTGTAATTGGATGAACTCAAAGACACCGAACAAGGTCTCAAAACAGTATTAAATTCTAAAATTTGGTAAAAAAACCGCTTACTGTATTAAGTTTACATATATTCGCGTGGCCTTTTGTAAATGTATGTGTAGGTACACAAAATCTCAAACAGGTGATACCTAAAATATAATATTTACCTGAAGAAGTTAATAATCCTTGACCTAACCATGGATGAAGGAAATTATAAGTCATTCCTTTGGTGATGTGTTTTTGATTATTGACAATACACTAAAAAAAGAAATAGCAATTTGATTCTAAAAAAAGACTGCGCTTAAATCGATTGTGGAAATTTGATTTAAATCAATTAATATATAAAACTTTGGGTATATAAATATTCTTAAAAACAAAATTTCAGTATTTAATCATTTCAATAATTTTTTTTTTGCCACAACATTAGGTTTTCTAAAAATGAAATGTTTTTTTCGTATGGTTTAAAAAATTGTTCGAGATCTCCACCGCTCCACGTTGTCTCAGGGCTTCCAAACCTTCGGTTATGGGAGTTTATTTTCAATCTTTTACCCATTGAAACAATTTCGCTACGAAGGATTTTTCCAAAGTTTTATAAAAATTGATCTAAACCCAATTTCTATAATATTAGTGCTTTTGAAATATTTTCTAATATTTACTTCTATATGCTCTGCCTTGTATATATTTAAGGCTGGTGTTGGTCCCAACCATGTTCGATACGGTCCTGGATAATAACGATCATATTCCAAGCTAATGTATGCGAATAGTTCTAAAAATAAATGCAAAAGATTATTTATAAAACTTTAAAGAATGATCTTTTAATTCACCAAGGCTAATAACTCCGGAAAAATTATATGGTTATCCTACGTGGTGGCGACGTAAACTGGCCACCAAGATCGTAAGATTTAACGCCATTAGCCTTCGTCCTTTGGGTCTATCTTAAATCGCAAGTCTATGAGAAAAAAACGCAAACAATTTATGTCCTCAAAGTAATCATAAAGAACGACATCTAGCAAATTCAGGCAGATTTACGCGACAAAGCCATCGAAAATTGGACCTCCCGAATATGTGACACCAAGCAAAGCCGCGCTGGACATTTGAGTGACGTTATATTTCACACTTAATGCCATAAAATATTAATTTTAAAAAAATTGATTGGATATCTCACACCCAACTTGTTTTATTTACATTTAAAAATCAAACGTCCTTATTGAAGGACCCTATAAAAATTTTTTTCGAGTAAAATTTTGAGAAAATTCTGAAGTTTGCATAATTTTTCCATACTGAAAAGTGATTAGTCTGAGGAAATTAAAATGGAACCGCCTGTATATGAATTAAAACATACTATTTACTGGCATTCCAAATAAAGTCCATGCTGTGCCAACAATTGGAAATGCTTTTGGTCCAGGAAATTGTTCAATTAATTTAATTGTTCGATCATTCTTCTGTTTATGCCAAAGGAAGACAATAGCTGCTATTACAAATAGAACTGCGTACAGGCAAAACATTTTTTACCATCCAATCTGAAAGAAGTTATACAAATAATTCTGTAAAAGTTTCGATTATATTCGCGAAAAAATCGGGATAGGCCTCTCAAAAAGTAGCACTCTTTTTTTTCCCAAAATTTTATAATTAATTTGAGCCTTATTTATTAGGGTTTTCGAAAAAGTATCTCGGATAAAACTTGTACATTATAAATATGTTAAGAACTTTGATTCTTAAAACGTTTCATAAAACTTCTCACTTTTGTAACTCTCTGTATAATGTATAATTTTATTTATTTATAAACAAAGATAAGTAGTATATTTTTTAAGTGTGTAAAAAAGAAATAGAAATGGTGCCAAGCATTTAAAAAATATACGTAATGTTAATACATGTTAAGTGTTATATCTTCCTCTTACGTATAAAAATTAAATTAAATGTTGTATCTACAAAAAAACTTTTACTACAAGAATAATAAAAAATGTGAGAGTCTGATTTCGGTTTAGGTCTGTTCATTTTTTTGAACGGGTGTGTACACGTAACAGGCATCATGATTGCTCTATAGATTTTTCAACGGGTTTCAACTTATTTCTTGATAAAGATAGTAATAAATTAAGATATTTTTTAATTTATGAGTTTTAATTCGTGCAAAGTCCATTTTTGAATCAAATATTTATGGAATTTTAAATAAAACATACGGATTTTTATTTTACTTTATTTCAAATTCCTTAAATATTTTATTAATTAAAATATTTGAATTTTTTTTTGGTATCCGAGAAATGGGAAATGCATTGACGCACAAAGTTTGGGACTCCTGACCCGCGTCCGCCAGACAACCCACTAACACTCAGCTCCCCCCCCCCCTATGGGGTAAAATATTATTATTATTTATTTTAAATTTAAATCTATTATTCTAGTTATTTATTATATTTATTTATCTGATTACAAATTACAAAATTATTTATGAATATTAATTGCATGCGTCATACTTTTATTGTCATCCTAAACAATTAAAGATAAGTGATAAATGTTTATTATCACAATATCTATTCATATATTTGTACCATATTATGCGTAGACAAATATATATATTACTCACAACGTGCCCTGTCCGCCCAAAAATTTACAAACATCTTTTTCAGAATGGAGTAAAAGCTAATTAATTATAAATATTGTCAGTTGTTATACCAAATCAAAAGCAAAAATGTCATTACGCAGAGGAGTTGCGTCAACTTAATGAATTTCATTAACAAACGTGGCTTTTCAAAAAAAAATCAAAAACACATCATATACGAAATTTCATTCATGATTTCGGACTTAGATAGATCATAGAAATCATGGAAATTAGAATCTCCTGGTATTGTGTTTCGGATGACGACGTTTATTGTGTTTATGTGTTTTAAATTTTCGAATTTATTCAGAATTTGAAGACCTTTTTTGATCAGTCCAAGTTGCCGAGCGATCTAGGGCGTTATATCTGCGCAGTATGCCTACTTGGAAACTCGGAGGTTATGGGTTTGAATCCCGACATGGGCAGTTTGTCAATTATTAAGAAAAAAAAAGGGGGGGGGGTTAATTGACTAAACTGTCGGCGTATGGACAAGAACGAAGTAACCGGCTATGCTTGAGAAGGTTTTCTGCAGTTTCCTTCACGAATTCCAGATGAATATCGGCATAGTTCCTATCCTAGTCGGCTGCAGCCGTATATCCTACCAATTCCTAGTCTATACACAAAGAATTCCTTCCACTCCACTCACATCCTCACACCCTTAGGCATCACAATGGGCCTTATGGTCGAAGTGTAGCCCGCCCAGGGCAGCCTTTACAATCTATCTATCTATTTATCTAAGACCTATCTGAAAGTAGAATTTCAGATAGGTTTTTTTTTTTTGAAATTTTGAATTGATGAGTTTTTTGAAGAAAAAATATTTAGAAAAATGTTTGATAGTACCAATTTTTATAACGAACCACTTTTATTCGAAACCATTTTTTCGAGAATAAAACGGATTTGACACAAATCGATTGTGAAAAATTTGTAAAAGCATTTATATAATTACAGCAAGAATTATAATAAAAAAGTTTGGGGAAAAAAATTAAAAAAGAAAAATCTTCACGAATAATAGAATATAAAGAAATTGAACTTACCTGCGCTAATGCACTTTGATTACAATAAAATGTGTTCGCATAAAATTGATTGTGTTTAAAATAATAAAAAATTATTTATTTATTATTTTACATAAAATCAAATATTATAAAAATTAAGTCATAAACATGTCTACCGCCGTTCGATAAATTTAATTGCGATGCGATTTATTCTGAAATTATTTTTTCAACTTAATATCATTAATTGGAAGAAAACAAAAATTGATTATTCAATCAAACAAATATTTTAGATTTTCGAAACAATAATTTTATTTTGACTATAGTTTTGGAACACAGTTCCTTCAACAGAAAATAATATATGATAATGACAAAAATTTACAAATATTATTTATATATTTTTTTTGGGTTTTACCAATATTTCTTTATTTTCATTCATATATTTTACTATGCTGTTTATTTTAAGTATCTAAATATGTTTACCGATTTGTTTAAATTTGTATATTTTTGCCATTAACATATATTTTCTGATGCAGGAACTGTGTTTCAAAACTATAGTCAAAATAAAATTATTGTAACGAAAATCTCCGAAATATTTGTTTTATTTAATAATTCTAATGGATTTTCGTCAAGTAACAATGACCGATTTAATATCAAATATTATTGAAATTAATTTTTGATAAAAATTTTCAAATACCACGGAGTGAGTCTAAAGCGTGGCCCCGCCGCTGGCTGCTTCAGCTCTTGCCTGCAAAACTGACAATGCCGTCCCCTCTGCTATCCTGTTTTGAATTTGTGTTTGGTTAGATACTTATGGGAGTGTAAAAAAATAGAAACTCAAATTATCTAATTTATTTTAGAGCCTACAATATAACTTAGGGTAGGTATATTCGTTTTGGGCGCGTAGTGTTCATCTTGACGTTGTTGTGTATCCTGACAAAGGCTAAGGTCCAAACAACATATTAAATAAGGGAGAATAACAACTAACAGAGTTAATTGCTTAAATATCCGTCATATACTGAATTTACGAAAAAAGATTCAAACTTAAAAAAAGGAACTTTTTTTTGTCTTTAAATTTTGTTCTTTTAACGTTTCAAAGATGAATATTTCTCCCTCTGATGGGGGAAGTCCGGTCTGATTTTGTCCACTCACGAAGTAGACCTTTCTTTAAGGCTCTGCTAAAGATTTCAGCTCGTTAACTCTTTTCGTTTTTTAGTTATCGTGTCTGGGGAAAGACAGACGAACATGATTATTATCATTTAAAATATTTAAAAACGCATGCATTTTATATGTCCCTGATTGACATAGTTGGGGCGTTTGTCATGGTCTGCAAGATTGAAAATAAAAGCCACCATTTGCTGAAAACGATATTAAATATTTATAAATTTAATAATATTTCTATTTAATAAAAAAATTTAATTACATAACATTTATATATTAATTATTAATTAAAATTATCAACAAATAACAAAAGAAAAACCAATACAATTAATTAATGTAATTAATACTTGAATTAATTTTTGGGGCAGATTGCTGTACGAAAATTCAAAATAAAGTCTATCTATATCAGTGCCATCTTTAAGCAGAAACACTGGCTGCATCCAAGAGAAACCCACGACAAGCCGATGGCTGCTGGTCTAACAGGCTTATTTGGATGCTTTCTTGAAATTTACAACAACTACTTTTAACTTGTAGCTTAAAACTTGGAGCGATGCGTGATGCTATAAATTGATTTTTTGTTTAAATTCTTTGTTTAAAAGATTTAGGATTTTTAAATAAATAGCTTGGGTTCATTATATTATTGAATTTTTGTGTGTGTATTTTAATTTCGTCATCTAAAAGGGATCGATTATTGGCACAGGGCCACCCGCATGTTATAAAGACGGGCGCTGATATTTATTTCGTTCATTATTTTATTTTAAATTTTTATTGAGAATAATTTTGTATATTAAATACTGAAGAATAAGAAGATATAAAAAAAAATCGTAAATTAATCATTCTTAATTAATACATTCTTCAATTACACCAACCGCCTTAATTTACAGACTGCAAATAAATGCATTTAACATAATAATAATAATAATAAAAGACTGTATTAACCTATTTTCTGACCAAAGGCATCTCACTACATATAAAAGCAACCCAGCAAACTTAAAACCATAGTCGGCCATATTCCATACGGCTTTGGATAACTGACTGAACTTGATCATGAAGTTCTGAACATCTACCATCTTCGATTCCATCCAAATGTCCTGTTCATTTCCATTTCATTTGTTTTGTGTTTACAGCATATTTCTTTCCACCGATTCTTGGCAGGTTTTTTAAATGTAAGATGGTCAGGACTGATACTTTATGTTTTCATTTGATATACTGCTTTTGAAAATTTGAAATCAAACCCTTTTCCAGGAATTTGTTAGTTTTTATTGTATTTACTAACCAAGGCCATCAAAAGTTCACGATTTTCCAAAAAAAACTAGTTACTTGTTCTATATTTTGGTTTCCTAGATTTTCATATTTTATATGTTAAATAAATGCTATACAGTAAATCATACATCAAATGTGATTTTTCTTACAATGGTCGTGTTCTTAAGTCCTTGATAAATTAAACAAGCACAACTTACTAACTTATCTGTAGTGTTGCCAAATTAGGGGATTTTCCTCTAATTTAGTGGATTTAATTCGTTATGATCAACTTTCAAAATTAAAAAATACAACAATCTCACGAATAAATCATCTAAATTTCCTACTAGGCTTTATTAAATCCACTAAATGTAGAGGAAAATTCTTCAATCTAGCAGAACATACTAACCAAAATGGCGTCACAATCTAAATTAGAGTTAAGTACTGTCAAGTGCCCTGACAAAAAACTATCTTAGCACTTTATTAGCTTTACTAAGCACTTAATTGTTCTAAACACGCGACTATAATGTGTTAACAAATTGTTTTTGAAAATGTTTCTAGCGCCTTCGATGTAGAAATACTTGGACACCATTTGCTGGTCGTAATATCAATGCGCCGACCTTTTTACATTCTTCAACACTTTCAACGGATTCAATTGTAAAATTACGTAATATTGATGCCAAAACGGTTTTCTCCTCTAATATTGCAAATTTTTGACCAATACAATTTCGTAAGCCCGCACTGAACGGCACGTACGCATACGGATGCCGTTTTGCACAGTTATCTTTCGTAAAATTGTCTGGATTGAATGTATTTGGATTTTTAAAATAGGCATCACGTCGATGCGTTTCATACAGATGCATTACTGCAAACGTTTTCTTTGGGATTGTAAATCCATCTGAAAAAATTAATATTCGAATAATTATTGTGCCCCTCTCAAGATCAATCATATACCAGAGACCATATGGTCGATAAACTACGGCCTGCGGGTCGTATCTGGCCCTTCAAAGATTTTAATCCGGCCTACTACCAACATTCGCACACAAAAAACATAAAAAAGTTTTGACATCCCAACAAAAACATAAATGTTCGTCTTCAAAAGTAGTGAAATCTATGTAAGGACCAAGTTTTTTTAAATAAAGTGAGAAAATCATTGGTATTTATTGGGTGAGTTTCTCAGATGCAGGGTTTTCATACTCTCAAACGAAGAGAAATTTCCGGTTTTTAGACTTTTCCGGGTGGTTTCAGTATAAGACCTTACTTCCCACCATAAACCAACTTTCTACTTGGACAACTGGAAGTACCCTAGAATAATAATGATCAATAAGTCCCCAAAATGTCGATTTTTAGAATTAAATCTCTTGGAAACTATTATAACTGTAATGTTGAAACTTGTTACGAAACGTGGGTCAGATAGTCTTACGCTTCTTTTTAAATTTGATCTTCATAGCTATTTTTATTTCTGAGAAACAGAGGCCTATCTCTGATCGTTTCTGTAAAAATACTTAGTGCTGAAAGTTGGTCTGACGCACTACTTTGCTATGATTAAACGGTTAGAATCCCTGATATGCGAAAGTTTCTTACAAGCTGAATATATACCTAGAACAACATCTTCACCCAATTCTCGACTAATAATTGGTACACTTGGATACAATCGTAATGTTTCTTTGATCACCATCTCCAAATACTTCATATCGGCAAAATCTTCTCGTGTTATATCACGACCGGAATCTTGAAAAATGCTGTCCAACTCCTCGTGGCACTTCTGTTGTACATCCATGTGATTACCCAATAAGAATAAACACCAACATATAGCAGCCGTTGTTGTGTCGTGCCCCTCAAACATAAATGTATCGACTTCTTCACGAATTTCTTCTGTCGTCAAATAATTACCATTTATGGACGCTTCTAGAAGTAAATCCAAGAATGCCATACGTTTTTTAGTACCTAAAAAAATCCAAATAATGTAGCTTTTGTTGACATGTGCAAAAAATGATTTTATGAAAGCTGTTAACGATTTTGCCGCTATGAAACCGAAAAAGAAATCGTTTTTGGTAAAGGAAAGCTAAACATAAAGACCCTTGTGTTGCGACCTTATTAAATATTATTTTAATAAATTATTCAAAAAGAAGTACAACTTCTTACGTGCGTACCACGTAAAGTAAACAAATATTTTTTTTGAGAAGTTAATTTTCAACCTGACGAGTACTCGACAAGTATTGCATCAGGGCCTCCAAGACCGTTGGTACGGTCCGGACTGATTGAGTCCCCGAAATTTTCGAATAATATGGGTAAATACCTATATCAGTTTCATTTTCTTCATTCTTCAATACTGGTTTTATCTCTTTGAGGGCCTCTTTTCGTTCTAGAATGACCTGATATATAAAAACAGAAAAATCGATTAATAAATTAAAACAAAAGTCGCGGTTCTAGGCAAGTTCCAAACCCTCCTTCCGTGAGTGGATGGTTATTAATTCAGGTAACGGGATAAATGTATGATGACTTTGATTCGCAGAATTTTAACGTTGCTATTAATAAAACGTAAATGATTTTAACCGACATTAAAATATTTCAAATCGCTTAGCTCGCCAAATTCATTTTTGGTCTATGAATGAACTAACAACACGCCGTGCTGCCATGGGTAGATTTGGAACCGGCCAAAAACCTGTATAGAAATAATAATCAACCTTATTGGTGAATCCATGCAAAACTTCTACACATTTGTTATATCGTCTGCCACTTGCAGAATTATTCCAAATAAAATTAATGTGATACCATAAAACGAATCCACGTCTTAACGCCAAATCACTGAAACTGAATTATACAGATGACAATTTTAGTAGCAGTACCTAAATTCATGTTGAATTCAGGCCGACTTACATGTGAAACACTCACATGACTTCTATATACATATATAAAACAATAAAACCTAATTTAATTAAGGTAGTTTTCGTGATTAAATATTGTCAAAAATTTGTGGAGCGTATGCGTATAGTATGAGTGAAAGAAGGTATAGTATAATAAGCCATAATATTAGTCCAAGACTGTACCATATATATGTATATACAGATACTACGTAACATTTTTATAAGTTGCAATCCGGCAACGTCGTTTATATTCCGCCAGTTGATATACTGTTTGTTTACATACATGTACTCGAATAGTACAACGTATAGTGACGTACAATGTTGTCAAGCAGAATTTGTTCAGCATGCCGACACGTATATTTATTTATAAAATGTTTCACTTAACGTTGTTATAACTAAACAATGAGATGGTCAATAATTCTCGTTTTTTTTTTTAATACGCAGAACAAATCCAATAATTTATAGCTATTTTTTCAAAAGATTCTTAAGTGTCGTTTCTTTATTAAAGTGTGAGTGTGAGTGTTTTAAGTGTGAGTCTATAAGAATACCCTGAATTTGAAACATTCTATAATTACGGCCATTAGGGCAAGAACTACTTTAAAAACACCTCGATCTTGATACTTACTCGTAAATAGCTTTAACATATTCTGAATCACTGCTATCCAAAGCCTCAAATTTATCACTGAAATTGGTCCCAATATGATGTTGTGCATTAACTTTTACTCCCATAGCAGTTTCTGGAATTAAATTAATGGAAAGAATCAATTTCAAATTCAAAATTGCAATTGAAACACAATCAAACGGTTCAATCAAAAACGTTGCTGGACACAAATACGATGAATGGTCAGTTTCAGTTTTCGACGCAAACAAGATTAGTAAACTTGTTCAATTGCATAAGTAAAGGCCCCCATACACGATCCTACCATTTGCGCAACATCCAACCGTTGTTGCACAAATTGCTTTGTCGTGTATGGCATGGATGGAGTTGTTTCACAATGGTTTGAAGCTGCACAAATCATGAGATTAGAATTTCGATTACCCAAATTTTTGTACTCGATCCAAATATTGTCGTCCCACCAAGATGTGTATAATTTTTCATGTCATGTATCAATGTCAAAAAGTTACCATGATTCAGACTTATTACATGAATGCCAAATTAAGGCTTAAATAGTGGCTTAATTAAATTAAGCCATTTAATAGAAAATGCCTTAGAGTGTCGAGGAGTTGGGTGGTATCATAATAAAATTATTACTGACCACAAATAATGTCGAGAGCGCATCGCGTAATATATGGATATAAATCAAATTCAGCACCATCAGCTTTATTACTCAATAAGTTGACCAAAACTTTACTTTTCTCCATAAAAATATCCACGAAATTATCGAGAATTTTAAAATGAAATGCCGGTGTTATCATTTTTCTATGTGTATGCCATTTGGTGCCAGTGGATGTTAACAAACCGGTACCCAGCCATGGTTCCATGTATTTGTAAAATTCACTCTTTGTGATATTTTTTGGATTGTTGACGATTAACTGCAAAAAAAAAAAAGATAAACCTTAATGGAAATTTACGATGAGAACCTATTGATTGCATTGCGAAATAGTAATATGTGGAATAACAAGTTGATATTGACAACAAAATAATACTGTCAATTATATGAAATAATTGATTCATGTACCAGAGTCATCTGTGGTGTAACGGTTAGCAAACTGGTTTGCACCAGCAATCCAGAGAGATCTAGGCTCGACCCGTGACATTATTATAAAATTGAACTATAACTGCTAAAGACAACAATTTTGAAAACTTGAAATTAAGTACATTGTTAAAATATCATCGTAGATTTGGTTAAAAATATAAATTTAGTCTTCTGACAGATAGTTTTGAACGTATTTTGTTATATACAATGAAAAATGTATGCCAATTTCCATCTATCTCTCTATGTGTACAGTGCCGTTCAATAAAATTGAACCAATCTGAATTGAAAATATAGCCCAGAGTCTTGTTGATGATAGTAGTAAATAAGTAATAGATACAAACTGCGCATACAACCTTCAGAGATTTATTATTAATTTAGTATTAGAACTCTAAATACTACTGTAAATATGTACTAGAATTACAGAAAATATGGTCAGTTACAAAAAAATGCGGTAAAATTTATTAACAACATTTTTACTCTTGACCAACTTTTTCATTTCAGAAATATTTAGAGTGATATTGAGTAAGTTGTCAATTGGGAAATCATATCAACAAAAGGATAATGCGTACAACATTTCTTTCCGATGGGAAGAAAATTGCGACCTGTAGAGCGCAATGATTGTTGTATTCGACATCTATTAGGTAGGTTAGATGAACATTTGAAGAAATTGTGTGAAATCGTTTCATTGGTACTACCACGATAGCTAAATTTGCTTATAAAAGGAAATTCACTAAAAAGCATTTTTTTTTTGCAAAAAAAAATATTGTTATCACTTTTAATGATGAAAATTAGATTTATTTGAAGTTGAAAACGGATAATTTCTGCTATATATTTCGCATAAGCACAGTCTCAACCACGGCTTATGCCAATTTCATTTTTTAAACAACCTTAAACACTTGAATAACCTTAGATCCGAGATAACCGTTCTACCAAGTGAACAAGCGAAACTTAATATAATCAATACATTTTTTTAATGTAACTGCAAAAAAAACTATTTTTGGTTTTATGCAAACAACAATTTTCACGTGAAAATAATTTTTGATATTATTTGAATGTTAGCTTGCAAATAGACATGCTTGGTATTTTTATTGATATGCTATTAAAGAATAAAAATTAGGTTAATTATATATTAAACGAAGGCAGGTTGGATAAGAGGTACACTGTAAAAAATAAAATAGTGGACCCAATTACGCCAGGTATTATAAGTAGTGCTTATTCAACACCTGTAAACAATATTGCCCGGCTGAGAGAGCTAAGAAATTTCTAAGAAAATATATTTACCTCAATATGTTCTGGTTTGACAATGTGTACAGAAGCGCAACCATCCAACCATGTTCGATAGGGACCTGGTCCATACATTCGAGTTACAGTTTGCATAACATCAAAAAATTCTAAAATCAACAAAATCAAAATAGATATTGAATTCGCCCGTTTAAATATAAATCAATCAAAAGGATCATGCTTACTGTTTGGTGGATTTATAATAAAATCTAACGATGTTCCAATAAATGGATAGTTTTTTGGACCGGGTAATTTATCAATTTTTTCAGCATAGTGTTTTTGCTTTGATAATTCTTGACGATAAATAATTACCAGTAATACGGCCAACAATATTAATATTCCAATTGTAATTAAATCCATTCTGAAACAAAGATATGCTTTTTTTTTGGAACTCTTCAAAAGTTTTTTTTTTTGTTGGAAAATTTAATATTTGATCGAATTTGTTGAATTCTATTGGCAAGTTTATGCTGAATTTTACATTTTCAAACCTAAAAAATGAAATATCTCGAAAAGTGTAAAAAAGTATAACTTCTGACGTGCGTAGGTGCATAAGTTCACACAAGCACACACTTTTTTTACTAAAACTTTTATTAATTTTAAAATATGTGGAAATTAAAACAATCTGTTTTCGATAATTTTGATCAAAAACTTAGTTTCTTAAATGCGATTGTCTTCACTTCAGAAATTCATTTTAAAAACGGTAAGAGATGAGAATTAATTTCATACCTTTCGACACAAATAAGCATTTTTATCGAAGTAGGTTTGGTATACCTCTAGTCTTCGTAATGGTGCCAAATAAAATTACATGTACCTAATAAAATGCTAAGTTGATAATTATCTAATTATTTAAATTTTTTATAAAACTCAATTAAACAAAAGAACAGACATTGTATTGAATACGGCCATTCCCACACGATGCATCAAATATTGTGGAACGTTAAGAACATTAAAATGGTCCGTCCAGAAAATACCTCCGGTAAATTTTAAAATTAATACACTTAAGGAATATCTCATAAGGACATTTTATTGAAATAAAGATGAAGTAACATTTTAGGATAAACAGATTAGGATAATATCCGGATTAAAACCGGAATCATGAAAAAATATTTCAAAACTGTATTACAATTAATTACATAATTTATAGATAGATAACTGCATTACCGTCACATGTTCAGTTTCCACTCATGCCACCACACAGCGCTTCAGTTAGTTTTGAAATGCTCAATTCAATATGATAATATAAACGGGTTACTACTACTATGATATACATCACATGTAGTTTTCATTTATGAAGATTTGGATTCGAAATATTGATATCGTTTTAAAATCGAAAATTATGTGGCATTAATATACGTACATTATATATATATATATAGATAACTGTATTGCCATCATAAATTTAGTTTCCACTAATGACACCGCGCGATACTCCACAGTCAGCTCAGTTGATACGATTTAAATAACGACGTTGAAATGCAAACATGTGACTGAATGTCAAACAGATGTCAGAATATACATACGTATGTCAACTATGTGTCAAATATGAATAATTATGTGTCAGAATCGATTCATTTTTTTATACGAGGTGTGTTCAAAAAGTAAGGTGACTTTTCAAATTTCACGGGTTACGTACATTCGATTTTCGATTTTCGTATTTTGTTGTGTTGGTACACTCGTCCCAAACATATGTTCACAGTTTCAACTATATAGCATTCTTTGATTGTTTGTGAGAGGCATAAAGGTTAGAAGGAGGCATAAAGGTTAGAGGCATAAAGGTGCATTATCATGATAATGCACCTGCTCACTCATCGTTGCTTGTGCGTGATTTTTTGGTAAAAAACGATACCACATGCTCAGATGCCTCAGACACCACATTCACCGGATTTAGCCTCCTGCGGCTTTTTCCTGTTCCCAAAACTAAAAAGACCCATGAAAGGACGGAGATTTGCAACGATTGAGGAGATAAAACTGCATCGCTGGAACAGCTCAAGGCTATAACAAAAAGTGCTTATCGGAAGTGCTTCGAGGATTGGAAAAAGCGTTGGCACAACTGGATTATATCTGAGGGGGGTTAATTTGAGCGGGGGGGGAGGGGGCAACATGAATATAGATGAATAAATAAAAAGTTTTTGATAAAAATATAAAGTCACCTTACTTTTTGAATACACCTCGTAAAAATAATAAAATAGTAATAACTTTTTAAAATGTCCATTTTATGGATTTTTCACATTTAAATTACGTGAAAACTGTAATTACTACAAGTCATTCCTATCCATTTTATATTTATATTTTTAATTTATTATTATTATTATTATTATTATTATTATTATTATTATTATTATTATTATTATTATTATTATTATTATTATTATTATTATTATTATTGGGTGTTAACCAGAAAAAAATAATTTTTATTATAAAAACTCAGACAAATTTGAACAAATTAATTTGCTTGTATTAGATTGTCTTTTACAATATACTAAATGTTCAAAAGTAATTTATCTTGAGGACTTACTCTCGTAAGGACGTACCTTAAACAATAATGCAGTTTGAATTTTTAATAGATCTAACAAGGCCCCAACCTATTTTTGGTAAATTATATAAATATTAAATAAGAAAATATTTATTTCAATGATAGCAAATATTTTATCAGTAACAGTTAATTTGTTAAATTTGATAAATTGAAAGATAATGTAACAAAGACTTCAAAAAAACTATAGTCCTACAAAATGGATGGTAGGACAGGCAGGTCCTCCAACTCCAACATGTTCAAATAATGGGGTATACATAGTTATTAGTAACAAGCTGATTGTTATGCTGTTAATTAATAATGGTTTGTATAATTTGATGGCCACCTTGCCCTACAAATTCAATGGTTCAATTTCCCAGTCCTTAACTCTGAACATGTCAATGTAATATTTTCATTTATAAATTAGAAAAATGTTTTCTTATTTCAATGAGACACAACGTTTACACATATTGTAGGTTTCGTTTCTTCAACCTTTAGTTCATAAATGACTACTAATATTGTTTTTATCGTGAATACACTCAATCGCGCCAAGTAATAACTATGTATACCCCGTTTTTTGAACATGTTGGGGTGGAGGACCTGCCTGTCACACCATTCATTTTGTAGGACACAAGTTTTTCTCTTTTTAAGTCTTAATTACATTATCTCTCAATTTAACTAACAAATTAACTGTTACTGATCAAATATATGCTATCGTCAAACAAACAAGTTACTCTCTTATACGCTTCGTTAGTCACTATCATCGAAAATTTTTGCTAGAGAAAATTTGGGCGTCTCGTCGAAAGGAAGCTACTGACTGACAAAAATTTAGCCTGTTACTAATCAGTAAAAAAAACCGTGCTGTACTGTGGACTACTATGCGTGTTTAGTGTTTATATAATATTGATATACTATGATTTGACCTGAATGGGTCCACAAATATCTGTAATGGGTCTCATTGTGAAATCTGCTGCCTAAGAAGGTCCACAAGCGAGGTTTTTAAAATTATCATTTTTGTCATGGAAGAAACTTTTTTTTTTTTGCAAATGCATAAATAATCAATGTTTTCTATTTTATTTCTATTTAGTTTTATTTATTTATTACGCAATTTTACGTTTTGTATAATCATTTTGTAAAAAGTTGTCCTTGTTAGGTACATTGTCTCAATATTGAGTAAAACATAATAACGACAGGACATAATTATGTATATTTAAAACATTTCTGTCTGTGCAATAAATATTAAATGGATTGATGATAGTTCTTTAATATACATTTATAATTATTTATAACAATTTTTAGATAGTTATTTAACATACATTTATAATTATTATTTATAACAATTTTTACTTACGTAAATTATTAATTCTTTTAATTCATGAATTTTTCAAATAGCAAAAAATATTTATTTTTTTCGCCGTAACGAAACTTTTAGAAACAAAACACACATAAAAACAAACAGTATATTCGATTTTTCTAAGCGATGTATCTACTTGTAAGCTTCGATTCAACTCAGCTATATGTTAACTATAGTTTAATATTCTGGGATTTTATATATGAAATTTATAACAAAAAAAAAAAAAAACTTTTGATTCTAAACGTAGACCTCTATATATAGACAAGAATGTCACATTTGAATAAATGAGATGAATAACATTTATGTATGTTTATCTATACTATAATATATAACGAGATAAAATTTGTTTGTTTGTTTTGGGTAATCTCTGGAACTATTGAACCGAATCTAAAAATTCGTTCACTGATAGGAAGCTACATTATACCCGAGTGACATAGGCTATAAAAATTGAGGCATGCTAATAACCGAAATTTTAAAGGAATACATTGAATATGTTTATCTAATAAAAACAAACAACTTTTGAATGAAACTTTTTTTTCATACAACCAATAGTTTAGATAAAATTTCCGTACGAAGCCTAGCACAATTTCCGGTCAGCTATAGGTATAATAACGAAATTGACTTTTCAGCGTTTTTCGAAAATCAACTCTTTCAATGGGTCAAATTGTAAGGCAGACTTTCGGCTTTTTTTTAAAGTTAGAGATATGAAAATTTCTATTTCAGTTTTAGGTACATCATAAAAAACGTGTTTCCGAAAATGGGCCCTCAAAAGGGTGAAACCCGAAGTGAGCGTTTGTATGGAAAATATTTAAGGGATTTAAAAATAATAAAAATCTGTTTAGCGATTCCAATTTTTTGATTTTTTAACTAAAAAATTATTATTTTCTAGCAGCTAAATATATTGTTTTAAATTATTGCATATTATTTTGCCGGAGTCAAAAACTGATCGTTTATCGGCTTTGTGCCCAGAAACTTATTTAACCGAGTACCAAAATTCGATCGTTTTGTCCTTGTACTTGAGATATATGTTTGCATGAACTGCTCTGTTGATTTTGTGCTGGAGAGTACGTCTCTGAAATAGTTTCTATATATAGAGGTAAAAATTGAATCTTGACTATTTATTTTTGCCAAAGATCAAGATTTTTTTTTAACATAATCCTTGTTTTATAATTTTTATTTCAATTAGTTTTACAGTGGAAACTGATTTGATAACAAATGATCTTTTTCGTACAAATCTCAATTGAGTCTTGAGATCAATACACGGTCGAAAATTCGCTATATGTGATTCCATCGATATGGAATGATATTTATTATATAGTTTGTTGAATTTATAACATACACTAAAAAAAGTTTTTGCATAACGTTTTTCTTTCGCAACTAATATCGGTTTTGCATAAAGTTTAGTGTAAATTGGTTCCAAGCATTCTAGACTTTTTTCTGGGCTTGGACTCGGGAGATAGATAAAACAAGCAAGGACGCAATACGAGAAAGATTTCAATAAAGTCTTGACAGTGTTTGAAGAGTGTTTCATTTTTCTCTAGTTTTTGATAAATAATAAATGTATTAAAATTTCGAAAGTACGTGTATTGATTAAACGTTGTAGAGCATTAAATATCTTATTAAAAAGTCTCGGAACAATTTCGATTTATCAATTAGTTTGCAGTACACAGTAGGTGTTAAGGGCTATTAAAATGGCTATAAAATGGAACTCGTGAGGTATGTTGTAAACGTCCTTATGGCCCCTCTGTTACGGATAAATTTGCGGTTAAATTATTAATAGATTTTATTTTTCAATACTTAGGTGAACATTTTTATTGATAATGGTGGGGGAAAAAAAAGATAGATTGATGCTTCAAATGAGAGAGACTGAGAAAGAATGATTACTTTGGTTTGGTATTAATTACTGTCGAAAAATGATTTCATGCTGGAACTTTCTTAAAAAATTAATTAAATTTTTACTAATGTAAAAAAAGTCGGCCCACATTAAATTGTTTCAGCCCAATATTGGCACACTCGAATAAGTAAGGCTCGCAAAATTTTTGTGCAATTGCGTATGTGCCCTAATGAGATTATGTATACGGTTTCACTGTAATAGAAATAAAAATTTTGAAAAACTATTGACATAATTCATATTTAATAAGACAATTATTATCAGTCTGTTTGTTATGTTCTGTCTGTTTAAAGTGCACTGCGAATTCAACGAATTCAGAGATTATATGATTTACTTATAACTTACCATACAGAAGTACTCAACTATTTTTAAGTTAGGTCAAGCTTTTAGTTTTCCAAATTTTGTATTGAATTTGTTACTTGACGAAAATTAATTTTTTAAACATATTGACTTAAGATATTTTAGTATATATAAATTAAGAGTCTGTGAATTCATTTAATACCAAACTCAATACATTCGTCTGATTTTTCCTTGTTTCTTAGCGTATTATATGACGTCACAGTCTACAGCACGTGGAACTTTAAGACGAAGCTAACGTCACCTAATTTGTCAAAATATGATACGTAGCTTAGGAGCAACACGGGAACCGATCAACATACTAACAGACATATATAAGTCTTTCTTAAATGATGCGGTGCAAATGAGCATTAGTATCTGTCAAGTGTCCTGGCAAAAAACAAAGTTGGATATATATAGTAACTTTACTAAGAACTTAGTTGTTCTGAACACTACTATTTCCCGTTTTTACACATGCAAGTTTTCAATCGCAATACAAATATTTGATATAACTAAAGTTACATTATTGACGTGCGCACGATGAAATTCAGTTGAGATATATCAATCGCATGTTTGTGAACAGCTATAACTCTCGTCTTGTTTACTATTTCTTTCTTTGTCAACCACTCCAGTCACATGATCAGAGTATACCAATCACAAGGAAGCAGGATATACATAGAGATAATATATATAGAGTAGGCAAGTCGAGTCAAAAGTTGTCCTGCATATAGAGAGAGACAGAGAATCGATGAGGTATCGCTATCTCATAAGCTAATATGCTAATGAAAGAAACAAGTATTCCTCATCAAAACATGAATAAAAACTACAATTGCGCATGCTCACCAAATCATTCGCATGAATACTTACAGCTAGAGTTAAATATTGTGTAAAAACGGGCATTGTGATTATGCGCGTGCTGTTTTGCGAATGTATCGAAAATTGTTTGGTAAACACTGTCAATTGAATGAGTAATCAAATCAATTGATGATTTATTTGTTAAAATGGAATAGTTCGATACGTTGGCAGACAGAAAATAAGTTTTAAAACAAAAAAAATATTTTTATTATTTATGATAAATAATTGTGATAATCAATATCTATGTTTATTATTTTCAAAATAATAAATAGTTTGGACCCCGTTTGATTCCGTGTACACCACCACGCCTCACAACGTCAAATACATACCCACTGTCGTTCGAAGTCCATGTTTATTTATTGTTTTTCTATTTATATAATGTTGTGTGTGTGTATCAAAATTTACAAATAATACATACATTGTTTTATTTCCTTATTCACTTGATAAATCGTAAACAAATTTGTGATTATAAGAATGGATCTTTGGACTCGGCTTAATTGTCATAATTCTATTGAAAGATTGAGACTCAAAATTGAATCTGATGGCACTGATGGATGATACTTTCTACTATTATTAACGAATCAGGTAATCATATACACAGGATGCAATTTGTAATTGTAATTATAATTAAATCGTCTTCATCATCAGAACTTTCTGACCATGAGAATAGTTTCAACAATGTCAAGACTCGTAGGTCTTTCGACGCCCTCAGAGTAAGACGGAGCGCACTTGGAGTGCTCTCTATTGTCAATCAAAAACGAAAAACTCGATAGTGCGAACAATCGATAATAGTCAATCGAACATGCATTTTATGCTTCGAGTGCTATTTTATACATAGTACACGCCATTGCCGAGATCCAAGTGCAAAACCGAGACCAACATGTGATTTCTTGCAACTGTTAACACTACGTTTGTTTTCCCAAAACCCTATATATCTGCTCAACCAACTGAACTTTTACGTAAAAATAAAAAGCAGATAAATTTTTGAATCTAAATATATTTTGGATTCTAATTATGGTTATAAAGTGCTTCATAATGTTTGATCAGTTCCAAATGTTGCGGAAAACTGGTAAATGTAACATATTTATGTGAATCACAGGTGTTACCCAATGGACCGTGTTTCGCTGGGGCCACACTGACAATTCCACTTAAATAATATCTGTTGTTACTCTTAAAAGCATAACCGCCTCCGCTATCGCCAGTGCATACATTACTGCCTAAAATTTATAAGTAGGGTTAGTCAAAAGTTCCATCCAAGTTTCATCCAATATTTACCATTATTATTACCAGCACAAATTTTATCATGCGTTATGAAAGGCCTAAAATCTTCAGGTAAACCACGAATACAGGTCTTATATTCAACATAAGGCAATTTCACAACTTGTAACTCTTCTGCGGGAGTACCGAATTCTTTTGTTAATCCCCATCCAGGAACCTAAAAAATATTTACTTCGATATTGTGACGGTAATGTTGCGGTCATCTAACTAGGGCCTACAGGCTAGATCCGTCCCTACAAAGATTTCTACCCGGCGACCCACGACGAATATTTACATATATACATATTATACAGCTTCCGAGAAAATCGGCAGTCCTGTGCCACCTTAGAAGATAGGTAGACTGATTCTAGTGATTTCAACACTTATCATTTCCCACCTGCGATATTTAACGCTTGCGATAACGAACTCCGCCTTTCTTGAGTGTCAAACAGGAGGTTTTAAACAGCTGCAAAAGCAACGAATTTGAAGGAATTCTTGATGACTCACACCAATTATCACGATTAATCTTATATGTAACGCGAAAATGGACTTTATACCCCGGCTAGAGCCCTGACTGTACAATATACTTACTGTTCCAAGATGATCCCGTTTGAAAAGACGTTTATATAATTGTTTACTCCAATCAATACAGATTGGACGTATTCTGGCTGTAAATTGAACGGGATCCCTTAATATTAAAATGGCTATATCATTAGCGTAAGCACTTTCTTCAGCTCGAAATTTTTCGTGTATAATAATTTTTTTAATCTAATCACAAAAAAAGAAAAAATTAAATTAACTGGAAATTTTAAATCAGCGAAGATTGGGGCATGTGATATTTTTGAATTTTAAATTACACGTAGAAGATACTAAAAGTTGTGCATTTTTCGAAATCATCCTATACCAATGCAATCTATATTCTAGTAGATTGTAGAGGCTGCCCTGGACGGGCTTCACTTCGACCATAAGGTCCATTGTGATGACTAAGGATGTGAGGATGTGAGTGGAGTGGAAAGAATTTGTGAGTAGACTAGGAATTGGTAGGATATGTGGTTGTAGCCGACTCTGATAGGAACTATGCCGATATTCATCTCGATATTCTGCAGTTCGTGAAGGAAACTGCAGAAAACCTTCTCAAGCATAGCCGGTTACTGCGTTGTTGTCCATACGCCGACAGTTTAGTCAATTAACCGCCCCTTTTTTTATATATAATTGACAAACTGACGATGTCGGGATTCGAACCCATAACCTCTCAGTTTCCAAGTATGCATGCTGCGCAGACAAAACGCCTTAGGCCTAGGCTACTTGGACTGGTGCTGTTATATTCCAGTAACAAAACATATATGTTCCCTGATCTATTTTGAATCATACCTGTTTGTACTGTGCATATTTATCGTTAGGGCTTTTCCATGTTCGATAGAACTTGCCAACAGCGACGGCATATTTTCTACGATTTGCTATTCGTTTATTCCCATTATAAAAACAGTGTGCAGCTACAAATTTTATTAAAGGTTGCAATGTAATATTTTATAAAGTTTATACGAGTGATAATTCTCTGTTAATAAACCAAAGTTTCTGTCCCTCTAATCCCCCTTTATCCCCCGATCGATTACGCTTATTAACGAACATTCAAATACACATTATATTGATCATTCCCTTCAAATGGAAATTGCAGCTTCCAGAGCGCATTCCGACACATTTTTTTGGATCCGTGGACATGAAAAATCGCAATTACCCAGAGAATCATCGAATTGTCTAATTTCTCTTGATACCTGTAACAACGACTGCTTTTAATATCAGTGTTCCACCACACATTTGTTGGTACTTTCCACCTAGGTTACGTTTATAAATTCCTGCATGCCATGGAAACCCTTGTTCTGGTGCAGTATATCCATTAATTACTAACGGTTGTGCTTTTGATTTTAATGTACCACACACTAAAAACAGAAAGAAATACTAAACTGCTCCTTATTTAAATTTTGCTAAAACTCAAGTTGATCTTCAAATAAAAAGAAGCAGGCCATGATTAAGGTTAAAATCAAGATCACCATAAACAACTTTTATTCGGGTCATATTTTCCAAAAACTCTGCCTTGAAGAAATATTCAGGTGCATTATTTAAAATAAGTCACCCTGTATAATATTTGTGTATTAATATTGGTTGCGGACCGGAAGAATCTTTGGAACCCGAGCCGTAATTTGGAGAAGGCTGATCTATTTGGACGCCGTTAAGTGATTCAAACTTGCCTTCCAAGTTTTGTAGCGGGACAACTATTGGCAAGTAAAATAAAAAAACTTATAATTCGAACTTTTACCTGGATTACAATCAAATAACTTCTTGGACCAGGCTCCATTTTGACATTTGATGCCATTATATGGCTGAGAAACAAATTTTTTTATTTCAAAAGTGTTTTTACATTTAACATCGGCGATGGACCCTTCGAAAGCTTTATTACACGCAATTTTATGACCTTGATATAAACATTCAATCTTATGATTTTTAGACTGCAATGGTGGACACGTTTCTGAAAAAATGATTAAATTGATCACCGATACAGTGATTTTATATAATAATTGATTTAAAATACAATCTGTATATAGATAGATGATTTCATGATCAATCCTTACTTAGACACTCTGGAAAGGTATGAGACCAATATCCGTCATCATTGCATACAATTACGGATGTTGCTGTACCCAGCGTATAACCTTCGTTACATTTAAATTTTATAATAGTCCATTCTGGAGCAACAATAGATGGGTCTGGTATCAGTCCCGTATTTGTTGTCACTGCACCATTTTCTGGTTGATTTGGGAATTGGCATGGTGTTATCGGATTTATTACATCTGGTACATCATATTCGCTCTCGTTTCCTGATCCTTTACTAATATCATTCGGATAATAATTGTTAACGCAATTATTTGCATCTGAACGCATGCATGCGCCGTATGTGCATCGTTTTGCTGCAGTTAATCCACAATTAAAATTATGGCATTGTCGATACGTTTCGTCAGATCCATCATCACAATCCCGAATTCCATCACATAATTTATCTTGTTTGATGCATAAACCGGTGTTACATTGAAAACTGTTAAAGCTAAATTAATTTTTTTTATATTTTTTATTTATTTATTGAAAGGTTTGTACAGGACCTCTCAATTTGCTTATGAAGATTGGATTTTGGTGAAATTGCCTGAAACTGTGGGAAAAAATAGTTTTGAAGGTGCCAATCAATAGTCAATTTCCTCGAAACCCAATTTTCATACGAAAATTGTGGGATATTTTTAATTTAAAGGTACACTCCTAGGTATGTGTCGCGGTTGCGCAGCGATTTTTTGACACTAAAAGACACTTTATGAAGCGTTATGTGTCCGTGCGGAGTGTGGAATCTTTGAAGTTTAACCAGGATTTAATTCAATATTCGAAGTGTCTCAAAAATTGTATTGGTCTATTCCAGCAAAAAGAATAAAATAATTTGTCCAGCTAAAATGTGAATTTATCAGACTATATGTTGCGTCCCCATGTAAACATTACTACGCCATGGAACGCGGCGCATAAATAAGTTTGTACCTTAATAATCACAAACTAACCCACAAATCATTTCGTCAGTTACATTCAATTTAATGTTACATTTTGGTAATAATTCATCTGAATAGTCAACACAATCTGGTGTTCCATCACAAACACGCTCCAAGTCAATACACGCTCCATAATTGCATTGGAATGAATCCGACGAACACCTATAATTTTAATATTCGGATTAAAAAAAGTCCGCATGAATTTTTAGTAAAATTTTTTACCTGGTATCGGAACATTTTGTGTAGGTTTCATCGGAGCTATCCGTACAATCTTGAATGCCGTCACATACTTGATCCTCTCTGATACACTCCCCAGATAAACAACGAACTTGCCAATCTTCTCTACAGGAATCATTAAGTATATTCTGAGTGAATTATTAGAATGATAGCCGATTCGTTCATGAACAAATAGCACATGTCATCTACTGAATGACCCCCCAAAAAAAATTGGATAAAATCCGTCCGTAGGTAGGTCATTACTACCTACGGCAAAACTATAGAAATCATCGCGAATATTGTACAGTCAAACCTGAAACCTGGAACCTACGTTATGCTGTTTTTCCATTTAACCAAGTTTATCAATTAAGCCTCCAGCTGTACGCGGGGACAATAGTGTCGGCCAGTAATACAAGTCAGTAATGGACGTTATTAATTATCTATCTACTGTCCCCGTAGACTACCTGCACCTACTTCCGCTTCAACGTTCAGTAGGGTAGCCTACTGGCAACCACCAAACTCAAGTAGGTTTGAGTTTATTGAACGCCAGAAGGACAGTAACAGGGTCACGTCACCCAGAATGCCAGACATTTTTTTCGAGATATTTGGAAAGAACTGTACACTCTTGTCACACCTCGTTTGTTCACTTAACAAACTTCCATGGTTTTTAACCGGTTTTTAGTATATTGAACGCAGGTCGACTTTCAAAATAGATAACGTTAAAATTGATTCTGTTTGCAATTTGTTCAGTTTTAAGCCTACTTTTTCAGTATTTTCAGTACATTATTTGGGAACTTTCCCATTTTATACGGACATTCATTCGTGTTCATATTTTCACACTCGACTTCATCAGACCCATCAAAACAATCCCGTTCTGTGTTACATTTCAAGGACAGTGGTATGCAAGCTCCACTAGCACAATGGAATTGAGTTGTGTTACATCTGGAATAAGCAAACACACACAACTAGAATAAGAAAGTACACTTCCAAAATAACCACCAGTCCAAGTAGCCGAGCGGTCTAAGGCGTTATGACTGCGTAGTATGCAAACTTGGAAACTAAGAGGTTTTGGGTTCGAATCCCGACATCGGCAGTTTGTCAATTTAAAAAAAAAAATGGGCGGTTAATTGACTAAACTGTCGGCGTATGGACAAGAACGAAGTAATCGGCTATGCTTGAGAAGGTTTTCTGCAGTTTCCTTCACGAACTTCAGACGAATATCGGCATAGTTCTTATCAGAGTCGGTTGCAGCCGCATATCCTACCAATTCCTAGTCTACTCACAAATTCCTTCCACTCCACTCATATCCTCACATCCTTAAGCATCACAATGGACCTTATGGCCGAAGTGAAGCCCGTCCACTGGCAGATTTGGGCATAGGCAATATGGACAACTGTCCATGGAATCAGGAACAAAAATATTTTAACCGATCATTAAAACATCATCTACATTTTGTGAAAGCTGCTGTACCCGCACATAACTCACTTTATCATCCGCGATGAAAATCGAAACCAAATCAGTTCAGTCATTTTAAAATAGTGCGTGAACAAACTAACAGACAGACAGGCAGATAAAACCTTTGAAAGCAGATGAGAATCTTCTTACTTAATGGGAAAATTGGATTTATATTTACCTTCTAGTTTGACACTGCTCAAATGTTTCATCAACTTTCGTCCAACAATCTATTTTGCCATCACATAGCAGAGAAATCGGTTTACATTCCCAACTATCACAATTGAATTCGTCACTTCTATAGCAGATCAGAGCTACGTTAAGTTAGCAATTTTATTCATATGAGCCAATAATTGAACTTACTTGCATGATGTAAAAAAACCTCCACAGCCAGTTATAAGCGGCAAGATTAGAAAAAATACTAAAAGAAAAACACTTTTTTATTTAGAAAGAAATTTGTACTGAATTAATTTTATTTCAAACGCTTTAAAACAAAATCGATTTTGAAAACAAAATATTTTAATATAAAAATTAAGGCAGCTGGTGTATTTAGAGCAAAGTATTCGTCCATATAATAACTATACGTTTATACAAATACTACCTAACATTTTTATAAGTTCCAATCCGGCAACGTCGCTTATATTCCACCAATTAATATACTCTTTGTTAACATATAGTAGGTATACAGCGTATACTTCGACGTACAGTGTTGTCAAGTTGAATCTGTTCAGCATGCCGACACGTATATTTATTTATATAATGCTTCATTTTGCGTTGTTATAACTAAACAATAAGACGGTCAATAAATCTAGTTTTTTTTTTTAAATACGGAGAACAAATCCAATAAGTTATCGCTATTGTTTTAAAACATTCTTGAGTTTCTTGAGTAGAACTGCTGCTTAAAATGGGTCGTCTCCATTGCTCTCCATGTTAATTATTCGAACTTGTTTTTCTCGAGTTTGAGACGGTCAATCGATTGCATATTTTAAGTATGAGTTTAATAATATCCGCAAGGTTGTCGTGCCCATTAGCACGACAACCACCGTAACTTTTAAGAAAATTTTTAATTAAAATAATGAATTTTATTATTTACGATAGATTTTATTTTCAATCTTTATGCAATTTTGCAAACCTACTATAATATTTCTCAAATTACCTTAAGTACTAAAACTTACCCCGTGTTGATATAAACGAAGGGCTTAATTTCTTTTTCATTTTAAACTTTGTTTATGAACAAAACACGAACAATCTTAGGCACCAGTCTATTGATAAATTTTTCATTTACTAATTACAAATAAAATATGTTTTTTATCTAATGCAAATAAAAATTATTTTTCTACATTTTTTGGTTGGAAAATTGTTCACCTCAGAAGTCTTTTACTTAACAATGCGGTTTATTAATATCCGGAATTACTGATATACAAAAAAAAAAAAAAAACACTATAAAAATGTTTTTGTAAAATAAAAAACTAATTATTTAAATAAGTGAAAATAACTAACTTAGTTAATTGCTTAAATAACCGATATATATATTGAGCTATCAGAATCACCTATCAAAATCGTAAATTACAGATATTTTAACTACTGGAAATTGTGGCGAAACTATTTAGTTAATGAAAAGAGTTTCAAATAAAAGTTTATTTAAAAAAAAAACACATATTTTGTTTTTAAATTTTTATTATATTTCTTATGCCGGCAGTACACACTCGGCGAGACATTTGTAAGGCGAGGAGCCGCGAGTTGTCAGACGGCAGACATACAGTTCTCATCCGTGTTGACAATGTGGCTTTGCAATTACAATTAAAGCGGTTCATAGTTGAATATTTAAAAATAACTTTTGAATCGAACGTAGGCGAAAGAGTCCTGAGGGTGCTCGCATTGGTCACTCGCTTCCTTTGACTCGTGTCAAAAAACCGACCTTTATTGGAGCGTTGACGAGGCAAGGCGAGTCGAGACGATGCAGACCAAGCTTTGTGAGTACACTCTCGTGCTCCTTTGGTTTCCCCTTGCCTCACCAAGAGTGTACTGCCAGCATTACAGTTTCAAAGAGTGATATCCTCTTTCGGTCCATGAAGAACTTTGGCCTCACTTACAACGTTTTTCCAGGCCTTTCTATTATGGGCTTTGACTCTCCAATTTTTCAGCTCCAATTCGGCGTAGATCTAATGCTACATTGTTCATCTATCGAAGTCTTGGTCTTCCGGGTTGTTACCATATGCAATTTTTGCACCTCTTTCACTTGACATTCTTTCGAGTTATCCCAACGAACGTATTTTTCCTTCCTTGTAATTTCTGTGACAATGTTTGAGCCTGGCAGGTTTTCGACGCTTATCGCAGTCTCTGCGTAACGAATTTTGTTACAACTAAAATTTGTCCTTTGAGGCATAAACGAACGTTATTTGGAAGACAAACAAAACGAAATTTTTTTTGGTAAGTTTATTTATTCGAATATAACAAAATATTTAACAATTTCTATAAAATATAAAAATAATAATAATTTAAATAAATAAATTTTTAGAAAATAAATAATTATGTACTTGATTGACCTATAAGGCCTACAGCCTGGGAATTAAACGAAACTTCAAACCATCCTTCGACGTTAATATAAATGCCGCTTGCATTTGAATATCATTTTGACTATTGATGGAGATCACTTCAAACGTTCTCAAAATTTTCGATAAAATTAATTTAATCTCTTGAATTGCAAACTTTTGTCCAATACAATTTCTGGCACCCGCACTAAACGGAATATATGAGAATGGATGACGTTTGATAACATTTTCTGGTAAGAAATTGTCTGGATTAAATAGTTCCGGTTCTGGGAAATGTTCTGGATCATGATGTACTTTATAAATATGAATACAGACACTCGTATTTTTCGGTAGATCATAACCATCGATATTTGTATTTTCGGTTAAGATTCGAGATATTCGCGGTGCGCTCGGATACATTCGTAATGATTCTTTTATACACATTTCTAAATATTTCATTTCCAATAAATCATCATTGCTGGGCTGTCGATCTGAGCCATTAAATATGGACGTTAGTTCTTGATAAACACGTTCTTGAATATGTGGATAGTTTCCAAGTAGAAATAATGTCCAATTAATATTTGTGGCTGATGTATCATGGCCGGCAAATAGGAATGTACTGACTTCATCACGAATTTCTTTATCGGTCAATGTCTCGTCGTCAATTTTCGATTCTAGCATAATATCCAAGAATGGTTTTAATTTTCTTTTGCTGTCTTCTGTAAAAATAAATATTTTGATATTAGCGAATTTTGTAGATGTTGAAAATCATATACACAGTCATGAGTCAGTGTCGGACTCAAGTCTGCGGGGGTCCCCAGGCAGAAGCCTGTTAGCTTCACTGCACAGTTGGATAAAACCTTACCTCCATTATTATTCTCATCAGTGTCGCCATGTTGTATTTTATGCTTTCGTTCTTGAATTACTGTATCAGAGAAATCGTGTAAAATTTTCAAGCATTCATTTTGCCGTTTCCCTGCGGATGTTAAATTCCAAAGAAATTCATTGCGTCCAACCATTGAATATTGTCTACTGATTGTTAATTCCGTATATCTATAAATAATAAAATTAGTAAAATAGTAGCAAAAAATACTTAAAGGTTACATTATTGTCTATTGTAAAATATATTTCTCTGTATGGTTATGTTATACTAACGAGGGTGACTATCGTTTACTTAATTTGACGTTTTAAATAGAGAATATTGGTAAACATTTTAGCGAATTTCCTGAAAGGAAATAGAGCTATTGGTCCCGTACCGAAGTCAAAATTTCGCAAAAATTTCTTCAAATGTCCATCGATCCTACCTTGTAGATGTCAAAAATCACCATCTGTAAAATTTATATATATATATCTATGGACATATATATATATATATATACATATATATATATATATATATATATATATATATATATATATATATATGTGTCTGTAATCACTCTAGCGGTCACAGTTTTTATTCTATCGGAATGAGATTTGGTATTTGAAGCGCTTTTGGTATTCAAAAGGTCAAGTTCGTTAATGGGCAAAATCGGACCAGTGGAAAGGGTGGTTTAAAGGGAGGGGGAAACAGAAAATTTGACATATCTCCCTTAATATTCGAAAAATCGAAAATTTTATAAAGTAAAGTTGTAGGTATTAAATTTTACTGTAATTTTGTTTCTTATCATTTTTTCTGTAACCCTAATATTTACAAAAATATTGACGGTTTAAGATTGAAAATTAAATTCCTCAATATCTCTGTACGCATTAGAATTTGAGCAAAAAAGATAAGGTGATGAATTGTAGCAAACATGATTTTCTACAACTTTGTTTCTTACGCATTTTTCGATTGTTCTAATATTAAGAGAGATATTTTATATTTTGTGTTTTCTTCTATCTTTATGCCCCCCTTTCCCCTTGACGTATGTTATTTTTTAATAAAATTGGACATGCAAATACTAAAATCAGATACGACATTTCATTTTGATCAGACTAACATTGTGACCGCTAGAGAGTAATTTATTTATTCCAAGGAAATTCGCTAAGTTGAAGCAGCTCCTGAGTAACGAATTTTTTTTGTTTTAATTTTTGATGTAAAAAATCATACAAATTGTGACCGAGTTTTTCCACATGTTACTTCACATGCAAGTATTTATGCGAATGATTTAGTGAGCAGGCGCAATAGTATTTTTTTATACATGTTTTTAGTTTGATGAAATAGAGAAGACTTCTATTTTGACGATTTTTTTCATGAAATCTTATCTGTAATAGTAGTGTGCAGTACAATGTGTTGATATCCTACTTCCTTGTGATTGGTACACTCTGATCATGTGACTGAAGTGATTGACAAACAAAGAAATAGTAAACAAAACGAGAGTTATAGCTGTTAACAAACATGCGATTAATATATTTCAAGTGAATTGCATCGTGTGTACAGTAATGTAACTTTAGTTATATCAAACATTTTTATTGCAATTGAAAACTTTCATCAAAACTTGCATGAGTAAAACCGGGCATAGTAAGACCTTTTTTTACCAAAATCTATACAAAAATTGAATATGTTATAGAATTGGTTTGGTTGTAGGGTGGGTTATGATTCTCGTGGTGACGACCGACATTCTAGATAGCCATTTCAAAAGTTAATCAAAAACATTTTGGAATTTCACTATTTTGTGACATCCTTAGACTGTTAATTGATCAAGCATATTTTGTAAACTTACTCGGTAATCGCTTGATAGTAGACTGACGGCGAATCACTTTGTGCATTTATTGACACTCCCATTGATGTTTCTAGAAAATCAAAATGAGATAATTTTTCACTATCAATAATACAGAGATAATTCTGAAAGTATAACTGATAATGAGATTAATAAATATTAAGTAGGTTTTCTATGTATATTGAAAAAAAAAAAACACTTTTTAATTATTTTTTAGAAACTTATATCTCCAGGTCTATCAATAACTTTAAGAAACTTTAAACAGAAACGGTATTTTTCTCTATTCATTTTATGCTCTTTGGAAAGCCCGAAAAACCTGACATCAAACCAAAATTAGGTTCAACTGTCAGCCAACCTATACCTAAATTTGTGTTAGGTAAATTTTGTCGAATTTTGAAACTGTGTTTCAGATCAACAGTTTTTGATATAGAAAGCTAACTAGTTGCTGATATTTTTCGATTAGGTATAGTCTATAGTCTATTCGAGATATAAGCTTCTAAATATCCAAACACTTTTCAAAAATGCCACAGCCGCCGGATCCGAATAAATTTTAGAGATCGTCTTCTTTTTTGACGCACCTAGATAAATCATTGGCTGCCAAATCGATGAAACATGCGCGCATATATATATATATATATATATATATATATATATATATATATATATATATATATATATATATATTCATCGATAAATTTGAATTGAAAACCTTTCTCACTTTTTGAAGTCGATTAACAAACTTTTGACAAAATACCATCAGATTTGATTCGCCAATAACTACGTAACATTGAAGTCGCATGCACGTGAATTGTTACGAATTAGCTCTGTGTAAAGTTATAAATTGGTGTATCGTGGGAACTTGTGGGGCTATTTTTTATTGGCTCCGTAAATTCCACGTATGATAATGACATCACTAAATATGCTAAGGATTACAAAGATAGATGAAAACTTACCACATATTACATCTAAGGTGCATTGATTTATATACGGCAGCAATTCAATTTCATGATCAGTTTCAATGGCGGCCGTTCTTAAACGATTCACCAAAATATCAGCTTTCTCATTGATGACATTTTGAAAGTCTCGTAATATTGTAAAATGAAATGCTGGTGTTAAAAGTTTACGATGTGATTTCCAGTACGCCCCTGTTGATGTTAATAATGATTGACCAAGCCACGGTTCGATGTATTTATAGACACGACTTTTTTCGGTTGGAATTATACCTTTCATAATTGCCTAAAATAAACACAACAAATTGAGAATATTGATAAAATTTCGATCATCGAATCCTATATGGAAATTTGGAATTTTTCAACTTCCAGCTATCCAGCTATCTCAAAATTTAGAAACGACTAATCGACCAGGTTCTTAGAAAAAACGCTTAAAAATTTCTGTTACTTTCAATCTAATCACCGAAAAGACCGTTCAAAAATGTATACTATTATACTAAACATTAATAATTATATTACATCTATTTTACACAGAACATTAATTATATGGAAGTATAATATTAAAACTTACTTCAATGTGTTCAGCTTTATGCAGGTAAATTACTGGTCGTAACATTATCCATGAAATCCACAATCTTGGATAATATAAAGTACATCTATCGCATGTCATTTTAAAAATTTCTGTAAAACAGAATAAAAAATATAATATACGCTAGTTCTATCATAATATGTCTTACGTAATCTTAATGGAAATTGACATAAATGTAGGTCGTACTATACTCTAGAGCTATTTAAATCCGCAGCAATAAAGGAATTAAAAATATTGATTGTCTTTTTATTACTTTAAATTTCTTGTATAGTAGGCTTTAGGTAATGCAAAAATTCTCCCCGATAAGCATGGCCGGGTATTAGGCCAAGTGAGGATCTTAGGCAATTCAAGTGCCGGGGCTCCTACTTGTTTCTAATCTTCCTAAAATAGATTCCCAAAATTTAAGCTGTATTTAAACCAAAACTAGTGTATGTAAGAAAAAATAGTTTCAAACAAAAGTTATTTAATTGATTGTGTCGAGCTTTACTTTGTGGAATTTCATTTTAATGCTTGAACTATACACGTAATATATTTTTTATTTCTTTATTTTACTTTGCAGTGATCCTCACAATAAATTTTTAATACAAATAAATTTTTATTATCATTATGGTGGATTACTGCAAACTAAAATAAAGAAATAGAAAATATATTACGTGTATAGTTCAAGCATTAAAAGTTATTTATTTTTATAGGATAAACAGTTTATGCGTTTAGAAATTTTCTCTATCCTGCACCGTTTAAAAATTATGTTATACCACGCATGGAATACGGATGCATGGAACAAGCATATAATTATTGCATTATATTTCCCCGTTTGGACTGGAAAACTTTTGTTCGAAACATTTTTTTCAAAAAAGACATATTTAAAAAGAATATTCATATAAAAAGTAGTGAAAAATGCTTCGATCATTAATTAAAAAAATGCTTCATCCGATTATCAATTACAAGAAACGATGTTAATTAACATATCTCATAATCATACACCTCTCTGGGGTCCCAAAAAGCACGGGGCCTATAGACACCGACCTACTTTGCCTATTGAATAACCCGGCCAGGCCCTACACTTCGAACATAAGGTCCAGCTCAAAACTATGTTAAAAAGTTAAAATAAAAATTCATATGAAACGGAAAAAACTTACCATTAGACGTTGTATTAACATAATCCAAATAATTTCCCAGGAATGGGTACCCTTTTGGGCATGGTATATTAACGAAAACTTGTTTTAATTTATAGAACTTAATATATTTCCAAAGTATATAAAATGTAATTAAAGCATATATTAAAATCATTTTGTCTGATTATTTTTAATTGTTTTTTTTTTTTTTTTTTTATATAATTAATTTTATTTTTGCAAATAATTATAATATTTTATTTGCAGTTTTTAATATAATTCGATTAAAATTGTTGAACAACGTTTCAACATCGTATATATATATAAGAAAATTGTTTGTTTTTCCAGAACTATTAGTCATATATGGGTTTTGAGTATACGTACGTAATTTATAATGCTTGTTATACCTACAATCAGTGCCGTATTATTGGGTATGGGCTTAGGTGGGATATATCTCTATACAGTGACGGATTACCGCACAGGCAAATCAGGTGCATGACTGGAGCCTCGGTAAAGCGGGGAGCTCAGAATCGTTGGGTGTTCGTCCTCAAAATCCCAGATTTATTGTCTGCTAATATGATAATTTTAAAATAATAATTGTAGACAAATTTTAATAACTCTTTTACAATCTATTTTCATTGTGGGCAATGTTTAATAGACTTGATGAGAATTTAAAAAAAAAAAACTATGCGTCAATCAAAAGCTAACGGCCATAGAAGTGAAACTTTTTATGGAATGAAAAACTGTATTAAAACACTACAGAAATTTTACTTGCATGTACTAATTATATATGTACATAAAATGTGTACATACAAGTGAAACTTCTGTATAGTGTTTAATTTGAAATTATCTGCACATTTCTTTTTGTTTCCTCATTGACAGTTTTTGCATTCCATAAAATGTTTCACTTCTATCGCTGATTTTCTATCAACCAATAGGAAAAAAGTATAATAATATGTATGTCCCTTTTTTAATACAATTATGTCTTTATCTCACTCTCTTATTATATTATTTAGTAGGCGTGTCTTTTATATCGATATATCATTCAAATGTTTTTCAAATAAATTGAATGATTTCTAATAATAAACAATAAAAACTAATAAAAATACAAAAAAGCTCAAGAAAGCTGATAAATTGTACTCTGACATATGCCGATTCGACTTACACGGTTATCGCTTGGCCTACCTATCGCGTAAGTTCGGGGTATTGCTGTACTAGAAAATAGCATATTCAAGTTTATAGAAAATCGATCAATAGACTTAAATAACAGCATTGGTTGAAGGTATAAAAAATAAATAAACAAAGACTTCTTATATGAGATCAATTTTCGTGAAATGACTTATTTAATTTCAAAAGAAAATTATGATCTATATTCCCTCCCTGAAACAATTCTTGAATACGACACTGTCTGTAATCTAACACGGTACTTAATTATTTAATGTCTTTAATTTCGTGCTAACATAAAAGATTATCAAAAACAAACACTTCAAAAAACAAATTGATAATGGACTAAGTAGTTACTTAGTCCATGAAATTTATGAGTTTACCTGGGCAAAATTGGAACTGAATCTTTGAAAAATTGATTTTTAGATATCTTCAAAATCGGTGAAAATCAGGAAATAGAGCAACATCTATAAACTGGATGGCAAAGGGATAAAATATTGATTTTGTCAAATATCTTTAAAACTATGATAGTACAATCAAGTAAGACACAAAAATCAGCTACACCTCGGAATGAAAGATAATAAGCTGAAAATTTGCATAGATCTTTCTTTAGCCATTCTAAACACTGGCTCAAAAGTCTTATATAATCACGTGTCCGCACGTGTTAAGGTATTCAGGGGAAAAGATCGCCAAATCATGTTTAAAGTCATTATGAAACTTGTAAAGCTGAAAATTCTCTATAATTTATGTTCTGGTAATTTTTTATAATCACTAACCGTTTTTGAGATATCGTACAGATATTGGGATTTTAATGAAATGCTTATGAAGTGAATGTGACACACGCTATTTAAGAAAAGATAACTGTACAAAAGTTGTGTGTTTTTATTAGATAAATCGTTTAAAATTCGTGCCACGTGGACACGGATATAATAAATAACCTCCACGTGTACGCGAATGCTTAAACAACAACTTTTTATAGTCTATGTCAGCCGGGAATAGAACTTTCTACGAAAATAGCGAATTTACAATAATCCGCCCTGTACTCAAATTAAATATCTCCATCTTTTTGAAGACGTTTAAAAACCCGATTTTATCCCTTGATCACGCATCAAAATTACCATCTACACACCTTCTCTATTGTGGAGCATGTTGAAAAGTAAGGTATACTACCAAAGTATCGTTCATTTTTCCAATTTTTACATTCGATTTATGTCGAATCCATTTGGTTTTCGGAAAAAATATACTAAAAGCTATTGCTCTAAACATTTTTTTCGAAAACCTCATAGATTGGGCACAAATCAATTGAAAATTTGTTGCTTGTACTATATTTATTTGGATCGAAACCTATTTTGCTGTACTATAAAACGATATTTTTTTGATCACTCCATATCTAAATTATTTAGGAACTACACTGAATAAACTTTGATCAAATTATGAGTATCAGACCATGATTTATCATACCAAATATTTTTTAACAGGTATGACTTAAGGTATGACCTAAGTATATGAAGTTTGAATGTGCAGAAAGTAAATTAACAGATTTAGCACTTTTAACATGGAGGCTAAAATGGAGAAACGATCAGATTATTACAAAATGTTTTATTTACATCTAGATGTAACGTTAGTGGTGACATGTGCCAAATCTCCATCAAAATCACGAATACAGTTGTTTTTTAAAAATTAATATTTCAATGTATGAATCATTGTTTTTAAAATGTGCACTGCACATGGCATTCGTGACTTTCTAATGAGCGCGAAAGAATATGTAAACATTAATAAACCAATACAAACATACGTCTCAGCTTAAGTCGCTAGGTTGTACCAACTGAAAATTGGGTATGTTGATATTACAGCATTGCCTTCAGCGTTACGCTTCTGGTGGTTATATTATAACCACTAACAGACAAACCAAATCAAGAAATAAATTCACATGACATATACGAAAATTTAATTATGTAAGCGGTTTTTTTTTTAGCAATTTTATAATTGAATAATGTCCTCGATCCTAAAATGTCGAATTTAACATTGGCAATAGATTTAGTTTGGTAATTGGTCACGATCGGCGCTACCATCTGAAAAAGTTTCATCTATTGTGATATAAGTTTTTGAATAACGATTTTAAATGCACGTAAAACGTGAGTTCAAGAGTAAAAAATAGTAAATTCTTAATTGTTGATAAAAAAGATTTCATAAAAAACTAGAGATTATTGTAAGAACACTTAAGTGTAGATAACCTAAAAATAGTTCATTGATGTAATACCATACTCATTTACAGAGACCACCTGGAAAATCATGATTTTATTGTAAACTTCAAATGATAAGACTAAGACATGTCTCATGATTAGTTCACATGCATGTGAACTTAATCACTGAATATAAGTATGAGTCACTGATTGTCAATTGATCAATTGACGTCTCTATGGAATCTTCAATATAAAATATGCCAAGGCCGCTCGACCGTGACACATTTTGAGTCAACATGTCATGTTCGAGGTATCAGTGATTTGAACAACAAGGCACAATACCACACAATTCCAGTGGCTTCCTCCGATATGTGTGGTAGTTTTTGAAGGTTCTACAGGGTTTGTACTTACCTAAGTATTTAAGGAAGTAGTGTAGAAAAAATGACTCGAATAAAAGCTACGGTGGTGACAGTGATAGTTATGGTGACCTTAACTATCACTTCGACTGTAGCTTTCAAGGTTATTTGACAACAGATTATGGTTTTCAAATAATAATCACTTGCTTTTGATTTAGATTCTAAAAGGGCAGAAAACTCTGAAAATTTTACGTTCAAGGTTCTGAAAGGTCGTTTAAAGGTCAAATCTGAATGTTGTTAGGTATCAAGTTAAACAAGGTTTAGGGGTTCCCATATAAAAAAAATTCGTTACGCAGGAGCTGCTTCAACTTAGCGAATTTCCTTGGAATAAATAAATTACTCTCTAGCGGTCACAATGTTAGTCTGATCAAAATGAAATGTCGTATCTGATTTTAGTATTTGCATGGCCAATTTTATTAATAAATAACATACGTCAAGGGGAAAGGGGGGCATAAAGATAGAAGAAAACACAAAATATAAAAAATCTCTCTTAATATTAGAACAATCGAAAAATGCGTAAAAAACAAAGTTGTAGAAAATCATGTTTGCTACAATTCATCACCTTATCTTTTTTGCTCAAACTCTAATGCGTACAGAGATATTGAGGAATTTAATTTTCAATCTTAAACCGTCAATATTTTTGTAAATATTAGGGTTACAGAAAAAATGATAAGAAACAAAATTAGAGTAAAACTTAGTACCTACAACTTTACTTCTTATAAAATTTTCGATTTTTCGAATATTAAGGGAGATATGTCAAATTTTGTGTTTCACCCTCCCTCTAAACCCCCCTTTCCCCTGGTCCGATTTTATCCATTAACGAACTTGATCTTTTGAATACCAAAAGCGCTTCAAATACCAAATCTCATTCCGATAAAATGAAAACTGTGACCGCTAGAGTGATGACAGACACATATATATATATATATATGTATATATATATATATATATATATATATATATATATATATATATATATATGTCCATAGATATATATATATAAATTTTACAGATGGTGATTTTTGACATCTACAAGGTAGGATCGATGGACATTTGAAGAAATTTTCGCGAAATTTTGACTTCGGTACGGGACCAATAGCTCTATTTCCTTTCAGGAAATTCGCTAATATGAGTTTAATTTCAAAGGACTCTTTGATACAAACAGCTTTCATTTCAAGTTACGGGTTGTTTTAACGGTTTTTTATTCTGCTAAATGCTTCCCTTTCACTTGTGGAGACTTGTGGTTCATTGTGCTTCCCGCATTTCCAGCTTGCACTTGTTTACATGTAAAATGGAAATGAATTGAAAAATACATTTAAAATATAAAATGGAAATATCTATTTAAAATTGAACCATATCAAATGTTAGCCATCCCTGATAGAATCTTTCGAATCTCGTGTTTTCCTTAACAGTCGAATAAACCTTGAATATCCTTGGTACCCAACCCTCTATGGCTAACCGCCCTTTTATAATTAAAACAAAAATTGTTAAGAACTTAAAAAAAACATTTATTTGATAAATTCGAATGAATATTTTGTTTGTTTTTACGGACTAGGAATTTACAAGTACAAATTTATATTGCAGGAAACAAATTTTAGAGAGGGTTTTAGAGAGCCCATACTTTCACATAATCAATTTGTAATCCTGACTCCAGACCCTTCCATGTCGGGTACCAATCTTCTTGTTTTTCCCAAAAGAATAGTAAATTTTTTGGATTTCTATCGTTCCATGGTTTAAACAAACCTCCGCCAGTCATACTGTTATCGGGAAAATCTGTAGTACCACCAACGCCCAAGCCCAATACAAGATAAAACTGCAGAAAAATAATGATTATATATTTATTGTAATTAAATATGTTAATCAAAAGACAATATGGATCCGCGATCTAAGAGATAATATGCGCATTGACACACAAATAAGGTCCACATTACATGAAGAAGAAAAAAACCATCAACCACTTTCACTGACCTCCATATATATAAACAGAAGCCGAAACACCAATTTCCATATTTCTAATTTCGAAATTGATGAAGTTACCTACAAACTTTAATCTACTATTTAACCTCCTAAGGGGAGCGAATGGGGTTGAGTCTTATATATAGCGGATGGGACTGAGTCGCTACTCGGTGATGACGTCATGCTCGACCTCAGTGTTTGCTCGACAATTGTGCCGCCATTTTTTTCAATCGAACGTTATTAGGTCAGATTAGGAATGTCAGCGTCAAATACTGATGTACATTTTAGCGGTTGTTTTGGATTACTGATCAGACTGTAGAGGCAGCACCGTAAGCACTGTACAGATAATATATTCTTTGATTTCTGACTATATCCTTCCGTGTGCATAAAATAAATATTATTAAGTAAAAATGTTAATAAAATTGAATCTGATGGCACTGATGACACTTTGTACTATTATTAACGCCCATTGCACGCCATATTGCACTGCACTATTGCTGTAACCTAACCAGTCAGAGCAAGATGGAGCGCACTAGGAATGCTCACGATTGTCAATCGAAAACGAAAAACTCAGCAATCTATAATAGTCAATCGAACATACATTTTATACTTAGAATGCTCTCAGTGCGCACGAGGGCAGTCAAAAGAAAACGCTATTATATAAAGTGTATATAAGATCTAATAAATCAACAATCAATTGCAACAGAACGATTGTCAGTTTTGATTAATAATTTGATAATTATGTAAATAGTTATCATCAGTCTTGAATATCAATCAAAGAAATTATCATTCAACAGATAAATTTATGGTCGGTTTCATATTTAGTTCTCGCCATTGGGTTGCTGGCTTTTCAGAGTATACTTCAATTTAGGAGACTTTGTATTTTTTACGTCATAAGAACGTTGTAAACGATATACATGGAGGTGAGTGACGTTTTAATACTAGTAAAACTGTGTCATGTCAAAACCTATAACCTCTGCAGCACTTCCGATGCGCATACAATCCTGCTAGACAGACCCATTTATTTTAAATCATACTTCTCTATCAAATGGTGACGAGGCAGATCTCCACTTTTTCACATGTTTTGCTTTATACTTTTCACCCAAGCTTCTAAAACCTCCTTCAGGAACACCAATACTTCCATAAGTAACTGAATCGACGGCCACAGTTATTTGATCTATTTTAGAAACAAAATTTATTTTGAGCATTAATTAATTTCCAATTTCGAAACGAATGAAAATATAGGAGCGTTTTTTTTTGTTTTTACCTGGCCTCCAAATTAATGTAAATGTATGAAAATCTTGATTCCATGATTTATCTGATGATATTTTCTGCCGTAATCCATCTGACTTCAATGGATCGTATTGTGACAACATCAATCCGCCAGATAAAACTTGCGAATTAATTTGACGACTGTCAATTGTATTTAATTCAGCATTTCCGCGTACGTGTGCAATTAACATCTTACCGGAATCGTAATCGGGACCATATTCATGGTCTTTTGGTAATAAATATAATTCTACAATAAATACAAAATTATTGAGATACGAAATACATTTTATTTGTGGGCTCTTTCCACGATGTGTGTTAACATCGAAAAAGAACGGACCAGTGCAAGTGGCCGAGCGGTCTAAGGCGTTATGTCTGCGCAGTATGCATACTTGGAAACTGGGACGTTATGGGTTCAAATCCCGACATCGGCAGTTTGTCAATTATTAAAAAGAAAGGGGGCGGTTAATTGACTAAACTGTCGGCGTATGGACAAGAACGAATAACCGGCTATGTTTGAGAAGGTTTTCTGCAGTTTCCTTCACGAACTCCAGATGAATATCGGCATAGTTCCTATCAGAGTCGACTGCAGCCGCATATCCTACCAATTCCTAGTCTACACACAAATTCCTTCCACTCCACTCACATCCTCACATCATCATGGTCGAAGTGTAGCCCGTCCAGGGCAACCGCTACAATCTATTTACCTATTTCTCTAAAAGAACGGACTTCATAGGACGCCATATCGGAATCGGGATACGATACATTTAACCTGAATCCGGCACTGTCCATATGTAAAAGATAAAACCATGGATTTGTTACTATTTATAATTTACCTGGGAAAATCCAATCTCCTACTGGTAATTTAGCACGTACTTCAACTTTACCATACAAAAAGCTAAAATATGGCAGCGATGATATTCTTGCTGACACCACTGGTGGTATAATATTATAAGTTTCGACCGTTCGAATACATTCCGCTGTGCCTGCTCGACCTGTACATCTGAAAATGATTGAAACAGTTACATTATTTAACTTAGATTTTGTTCAATTCGAGATTCGAGGTGAGACGTAGTTTTCCACCACTTTTACATCTGAAGTTACATAATAAGATTTCATGAAAACAATCAAAGTCAAAATAGAAGTCTTCTCTATTTCATCAAACCAAACACATATATAAAAAATACTATTGCGCTTGCTCACCAAATCATTCGCATGAATACTTACATCTAGAGTTGCATGTGTAAAAACGGGCCATAGTATGTAATGTTTGTGGCACTTTAAGGTATGACTGAAGGCAATTACACAATGAAGAAAATAAGGTATAAGAGATAAGAAATAAGGAATAAGGAATAGCGGAATCCAGCAGACAACAGAATCGTTGATCAATTCACAACTCAAAAATAAGGAATAAGGGCTATCTGTTCCTTATTTCTTATTCCCAGCCAATCACAGGTTTGGCTGCCAATGTTATGCGCAATCGAATCTTTCGATGTTTTTGGCAAGTGTGCACACACCAGCAGCTGGCATTCAACCGCTGTGATTGTGCGGTAATGAATTATTTTGTTCTTTGAAGAATTAGTAAAATTTCAATTTCTTACGCTTCAGATAAATTCAATGTGCCTGATGTGCCTATATAATCTGCATCATCTATCACAGTTGGAACAAAGAATAGATTCCCATCTTTTACGTAGCAATTTTCTGGTTTTCGCTGATAGGAAACAAATTCATAATCCTAAAAGAAAAAAAATATATATAAATATTTATATCAATTTCTGTGATCATAGATCAGAGACTTTGCACACCGAAACGAATAATAAGTTTTGGCAGCGACACCAATTGGGTGTGTTTAGCGGATAAAAGCCTAATTTGTCTGCGATTGCGACGGCTGGTTGTGAATTATTGGCCAGAACACAACTGAGGGTTTTAGTCGTCACTTTCTTTATCGACCTTTGTCATTTCGATCTTTCTCACGCACTATCTCATTTACACTTACACCTTACGACAAAAAAGATGGTTTATACTTACAGGTTCTTGGGGAATACGATTTTCTAAAGTCCATTTTCTGAAATCTAATGTCGGTTTACCAAAATCATCAGAGAATATTAATTTTCCACGGCATGTTGCTTTTCCATTGACTTTTGTAGCAGTTGGTTCACACACTGCCTTCGGATCATCTTCAGGAGACACTGGTGCCCCCACACCAACGGTTCCGTCCGCTTTCAATAGAACTAAAAACAAAATTTTATAAAGATTGGCAGTTTAAACTGATTTTTCGTATGTACGGTGTTTTTAAATTACTTACCCTTAACTTCCCATCTACCATCTTCTTTTCGATATCCCAAAGTTTTATATTGAACAAAGAGCCAATAATAGATGGTATCTCCAATCTCTAATTTTATATTATTATCCTCAATTATCCATAATCCACTAGTTGGTTTTAGTACATCAAGGTCTATTGAACCTGGTTCTGAACTGGAAGTTGCACCACTAAATGCTTGATTGATTTTGCCATGGAAGCCAAACAATTGTACACCAGGAGAATCTTGACAAAAAAAAAATGACAAGACGGTAACTTTATGACATACATACTTTATGATATGAAAAATCATCGAACCCATGACCTGTGGCGTTTAACGCCAACGTTATATTAACTAAGCTACGAGATAAACTTAGCGGCTATCCATCTATTGTTAGTATGGCTGCCTGTACGGTTGTGTTATACTAACGGAGGTGACTACAGTTTACTTAATTTGACATGTAAGTTATAGGTCTGAACATTGTAAGTAATATAGCACGGGTATTTCTAGGGTTTTTCAAGAATGGTACCCCGAATTATACTACCCCGTATTACGCGAATCCGGAAATACGCGATTTTATAATTTTGTTATTTAACAAAACAAAAGAAGAAAGGTCAAATTCGGGTCGTGTCGTAGATTTTTCGTGAAAACTTCCTACACATGATCCTTAGACTTTAGAATACTGCGGATAGATTGACCTCATTTTACGTTTTAAGCGTTCAGCTAAAAAAAGATCCAGTCAGGAACTATTTTTGGTTGAGTTTACACAACATTATCATGCCTTACAAGTTGTCTACTATCCAAAAATGTTCTCCAAAAATGTTCACGATGTTTTTAATAATATTTATGTAGTTTCTGATATTGATGCTGCGTGATTACAAAAAAAAAACATCCTTGATAAATATAATTTCATTGAACAAAGAACATCATATAGGGAAAAAATCTGAATATAATTATAAATTAAAATGATGGAATTTACAATATTCAAAAAACAAACATTCAATGTGTTTGGTGTTGTATTGATTGAGGTAAAATTAAAAACATTTTGGAAATTCCCGTATCTTCTTCTATCTCTGCAAAATGTATTTTTTATGGGTATTAAACTGGTTTGGAAAGACTACAACAAACATTTAGTTTTTTTTTCCTATTTATTTTTGTATTTCTAGTAATTAATAAAATTACTCGAAATACAAATCAAGCTTTTATTTGTAATAAAGTTTTCAACAACAGAAAAACAAGTGAAAATAACAACTAACTGAATTAATTGCACAAATACCCGATAATATGAGTATATGAAACAAATTTTTCAAATAAATGTTGTTCGTTTTTATGATGAGTTCTTATACAAAATTATTCTTATAACAAGTTTCAAACAAATTTTGAAACATCTCCGTATATACTGAGGGTTTAAATAGATGATAGTTTATCTTACCTGCAATAGATATACGAATTCCTTTTGGTGTAAATGCTTCTATTTTTGGTTCTGGAATACTATATGGTGTATCTTGGCCCAAAACAACATTTTGTACAAATATTAGAACTATTATATTAAAACATACGACAAACTTTATTAACATTTTTAATAAAAACTATATTTCTGTACATTAATAATAAAGGCACAGAGGTCACTAAATTAAAAAATGATGCACACAGTCTATAGATCTTCAGTGCGCCAATACTGTGCTTGACGCTGTTAATAATGGACGGTCAAGTGTTGTGACCAGTTTTAACTATAGAAACATATTCATAAGACTGAATGTATCAAAAATTTATTTGCTTATATTAAGTTGATTGCCTTAGAGTGTAATTAATAATGTAATAATGGTAGTCGCCGCAATAAGTTCAAGGTAATTTGAATAACCAGATAAATATGATTTTTACCTCTATATAGAGGTATTGATTTCGATATTGGAAATCGATATTGAGATTTTACCAGTGGCGTAGTATCACCTTGCGGCCAGGCTCAGGTGGAAACATTTCTACCCCCTCCCCCCATACCCTGATTAAGGCGCACATTTTTCGACGAATCTACGTAAATAAAGAGGCTAGGACGGTTGTTTTCGTAAAAAGATTCCAACAGTGTAAATTTCGGAAGTTTCAAAAGCATATTAGCTGGCCTATATCTACCCCGAGACGAAACAATATACAACTGTGGCGGAGAGTTTTATTATTCATTCATAAGGGGTGAGTTTTTATCAGTATGACTTGACAGTATAAACAATTATTTATTTATTTAAGTATTGATAAATAAATAAGTCAGCGTCAGGCAAGGTTTACATAGACGTCTAGTAGATATCAATATTTTAGGGTACTTCCAGTTGTCCTAGAAAGTTGAATTTTGTTTGAAAGATAGGTTTTAGGCTGAAACCACTCACAAAAGTTTGAATACCAGATATTTTCACCTGGAAAATGATAATTTTTACAATTAAAATTACAATGAAAATATCTTATTGAAAGTGTTTTCTACATGGTAGTTTTAATTTATAGTAGACTATACTATATATAATGATAGACTTTGTGATCTGTGATTGGATAATTACATTAGCAAATCACATCTCTTTTATTAACTTTTGTGTATTAGGAAAAAAAACCTTTGTGCAAAAAGTAATGATATCCGATAAAAAACATAAATTGTGAGACGGACCAAGTTTCCGCATACAAAAAATACTAATATCCCAACAAAAACAAAAAAGTTCGCCTTCAAAAGTTTTGTAACAAACGTGAGAAAACGATTTTGTATACAAAAATTTTAATTACATAATTATGAACAACTTTTGTATAAAACATGTTTTCTAAACGAAATAAATTAAACTAAATCTAAGCTCAATAATTTACATATTTTCGTTCAAACTCAATTTTAATAGTAAATAAATTCCATTATTTGTGTATATATTGTACTTCAATGTTGAATTTAATAACAAATAATAAAGCCATTTCTTAAACTCTATATACATAATGGACGTCGTGTGAGTGTTTCACACCTGATTTTTTCACTTGAATGTGAATATTTCACCGTTTTTTCCTTGTTCGTCTTTCTATTTTATGTAATTTTATAAGTTTACAAATAATCTATGCTACAATTATTTATCAATAATATTCATAAAAATTGATGATCTATAAAACTCGTATAATCTCTGATATATTTTCAAAATGGCTTTATTTATAGTCCAATAAACTTGTCGCCTGAATGGGGGCACTATGCCTCAGAATCGATAGTTATCGATTTTTTGCTGAGTTGTTAATAATGTTGCCCCAATACATAGTCCAAGTTTTCAACCTTGAGATCTGAACGCAATCTTGTCAAAAACTGTAAAAAGTCGCGAAATTCTTTACATTTCATTTTTACTGAAGGAGTAAATTAATAAATGAAATGTGATTTGCTATTGTAATTATCCAATCACATATCAATATAGAATCTATCATTATATATTAAACTATATTCAATTAAAACTACCATGTAGAAAACACTTTCAATAAGATTAATATTGTAATTTTTAATTGTAAAAATTCTCATTTTTCAGATAAAAATATCTGGTTTTTAAGACTTTTCTGGGTGGTTTCATCCTAAGATCTATCTTCCTACCAAAAATCAACTTTCTAGGACAATTGGAAGTACCTAATGATCAGTGAGTGAGTGAGTCCCAAAAATTTCGATTTTTAGGGCTAAATATCTTGGAAACTATTATAGCTCTTTGTTGATTCCAAATTTTAAGGCCTACAGGACAAAATTAATCTAAGATTTTAAATGTCCCCTATACTTACTTCAGCTGTAAATTCAAGAACACATTTTGGAAAAAAAAGAGACAAAAAGGGTTATTTTGAAAAAAAAAAAGCTTTATTCAAATTTTTTTTTTAAATTATAATATTGTTTGCGACTAGTTATTAAAAGTTAACAATTAAAAAAATAAATTAGTGTCTGCTTTCATAAACATAACTAGAGCTAAATACCACCTAGAATTCAACAAATAGATAGTATAGAAATTATAAATAATGTTAGGTTACATCTAATATATATTATGTACATCTTCATCATAGAATTATGATTGAAACAAAAACTATATTGGGTATGTTTAACGCATCATTTAGCACATGAGCGGGCAGGCATTGAAGTACTGAATAAGACTACAGATCTACATGCAAATTGTTACTACATCATATACTTTGCACCCTGCTGCCAATAGATACTACTTAGATACCTAAAAAAGGGAACATTACTACACTTGTTACTGATGCTTTATTACCAAATACGATGTAAGCCTTATTGGCGCAGCAACATGTGTAAAATCTGCTAAACAGACCCATTATTGGAACAATATATACATATATATGTGCCCGTTTTTACACATGAAAGTTTAGATGAAATTTTTCAATCGCATTTAAAATATTTGATATAACTAAAGTTACATTGCAATGCAAACGCCGAAATTAACTTGAAATACATCAATCATATGTTTGTTAACAGCTATAACTCTCGTCTTGTTTACTATTTGTTTCTTTGTCAATCACATCAGTCACATGATCAGAATATTCCTATCACAAGGAAGTAGGATATCAACATATCGTACTCGCTACTCTTACATCTAAAGTTACAGATAAGATTTCATGAAAAAAGTCAAAATAGAAGTCTTCTCTATTTCATCAAACTAAAAACCATCAAAAAATACTACTGCGCTTGCTCACCAAATCAATCGCATGAATACTTACATCTCGAAGTTACATGTGTAAAAACGGGCCATAGTATGTAATGTTTGTGGCACTTTAAGGTATGACTGATTTATGTAAACTAAAAAATCAAATATGAATATTCTTCTAATGAGAATGGCATATTTTTATCCATGTAAAACTGTCTCCCACCTAACTTTTACCAAAAATATTAAAGCTAATTTGTTGCCTTATTTCGAGAATTGTTTTGCTGAAATCGGTTAACTAAGTGAAGCTAGTTTGACCTAAGGCTGCTGACCTCCTCATCCATTTTAAATAATATATATCAAGTACTCCGTATTTTTTTAGATGCCATTCTCATCATAAATATATAGGATGTTTCTAAAGATTTACGACAATCTTTATGGAGTGATTTCTTAGATATTTTCATAATTTTAACGAAGCCATATCAAAACTAACGTTTCTTATGATTTCGTTTATTCAGGAAAAATAATTTAAAAAATATAATAGTTTTAATAACTACCATAGATACCCAACTTTTGAAAAACAATTAGTTTTGGATAAATGTTTGTTTTTGAACATCCAGTAAAATGTTGAAATGAAACAAGGTGACCATTTCATTTTAAAGAAAATATACTACTTACTTAAAATTGCCATATATTTTTAGAAACACCATGTATAATACACAGTTTTCCAAAAATTACTTGAAATAGTCAATAATCTTATCGAATTTAGACAACTCGAAGAATTACTTCGAATTTTCAAAAGGTATTATTATTTACAGTATTCGTAATGAAAAATATGATCGCTTCACCAGAAAAATGAAAGTTTAGGAACCCATGTATACGGTACTTTACGATACTTTATTTTAGTCTTACAGTATTTAGTACTTTATTATATTTACAGACTTTATTAACATTTTTTTACAGGTTTTATATATTTTTTTAAATATACACATGTTGTAAACAAAAGGGTTCCCAAGGAAAAGTTCAAAGTTTTTTTTCCACCACATAGAGTATCACTTGTTTTAAACCGATAACAAAGTTCGTACTTGGTAGACCCCTAAATTTAATTATTCCATAAATATTTCTAAGTTACTTTTTGGAAAACAGTAAATTTAAATGTGAAATTAAACCGAAAAGATTAAAAAAAATTTATTATAAAAAAAAATTATTTTGGTAAAATGGTAACTAAATTAGAGTGAAATTTAAGTTTGCACACAGTTTGAAAATGACCGATCAGGCTTGAAACATGTCACGTGTTTTGATTAATATAAAAATGTATTGAAAAAATCTGGTAGTACATGACAGAGTAATTGTTATTTAATATATTTTTGGTCAGCCTTACATTCAATCAGGAAGGAATCGTCCCTTCAAACGTAGCCAGTTTGCTTAAGTTCCACTCTGTTTATAAAATAACAAAAAAAAAAAAGCTTATTTCTAATTATAAATAAAATAAATGAATAGTAAATTCATTCAAATATCAAAAATAAATCACAATTTGTTGGGTTTTTTTTCCTTAAATTCTTTTGTAAATGCATCCATACAAAGTTTTGCCGAATAAAAAAAGAAATTTAAAAATAAAAAATATTTTTCGTTGTATTTTTTTTTTTTAATACTGTATTATAAAATAACTTATCTATATCTCTCTCTCTCTCTCTCTCTCTCTTAATTGTAAATAATTTATTTGTATTAAGGTAGTTGTCGGCATAATTATAAAATATTCCAAATTTAAGCACACTTATTCAGAGTATTATTCAACACTCACACTTAAAATTTGAAATCGATTGACCGTCTCAAACCCGAGAAAAACTTAATTGAAATTTGAATAATTAACATGGGGAGCGGAGCAATGGAGACGACCCATTTTAAGCAGCAGTTCTACCAGTTTTTTAATTTTTAATCAAAAAACTACACTTAAGAATCTTTTAAAAAAATAGCTAGAAATTTTTGGATTTGTTCTGCGCATTTTACCAAATAAATATACGTGTTAGATAGTATATGTATATACATATAGACAACAACGTGTCTGCGAGTATAGTCGTGGACAAAAAGTATGGCTGATTATGCTACACGTTCCTTCACTCTTACTATACGCCACAACTTTTTGACAATATTGTATCACGACAACTACCTTAATTCGGAGATAAATATCGAAATGAAGATCATTTCACGTATGTTACATGCAAAAATGTCATCGAATATTTTTATCAAAAATGGATTCCGTGCGATACAAAATACAACATTTAAATATTTGTAAAAAGTCTATAGTTTTTGGAATTTTATGGCACGCTAAAAAATGACTGAATTTTAATAACATCATCTGATTCCACCTTAACACGACCTCTAAATGACCTGTGGAAACAAAGGTAGACTTTCAAATAACCTTGAAAGACCCCCCGCCTTCCGAACTAAACTTTTATTCGGGTAATTTTTTCCAAAAAAAAAAAATGCTTTCTTGAAGAAATATTCTGGTCCATTGTTTAAAATGAGGAGAGACACCCTGTAGAGTCAAAATGTCTAGCCTGTACTTGTTGTTGTGTTAAAAGAACCTTAATTAAAATATGGTGATCTGAATTTGTTATAAGTCCAGTTTACACTGTAACGATCAAGACCAGGCCAGTAAAATCGTAACCAGGACCCAACATGCAGTCATTCTCTAACGCACCCTGTATTTATAATTTGTTTCGAACTGTAATACCTTAGATATTCTTTACAAATATTAGAATATCTCGAACAAACGTTATATTCCCGTCATTACAAATTTCGTAAGTAATCGTACCATTTAATTTAGGCGTTCATTTTATTTTGTTTGTTTTGTGGTATATTATTCACGTGATATTGGAGTTTGATTAAAGATAATAATAAATTAAAACTAAATTATGCCACCTGCGGCCGCCATGTATATTGAAGTAATTACTATCTAATTTACTATCACAAAAAAATATTATATATAGTGCCAAGAAAACATACTGTTAATTGGTTATACGCATTTGTAAGGTTTTTTTTTGCAATCTGCACAAAATCTGTTCAACTGTTTGTCCTTTTTTATGTATCTCACTGTCTTATTATATTATTTGGAAGGTGTGTCTTTTATATTTTGATAGTACTGTGTTCATGTTAAGTTACATGATCGATCGAAATTAACTTTTTTAAGTACTAATCAATATTTTTTGTAACTTAGCTCGAACAGTACTATCAAAATATAAAAGACACACCTGCTAAATAATACAATAAGAGAGTGCGATAAATGCCGGCGAGAATACATCAGTCATCAAATTAAAATTTGCGTATACCCAATTATCTTCATAACCGCTGAATTGTAACTTTATTGAAATATAAAAATACTTAGAATTTAAATTTATCTTAATAGGGGGCCCATATTTATATTTTTGAATAATTCAACAGTGTGCATGCAATATTTCATGCTCAAGGTTTTCCAGGAAATATGTATCCGAAAAAGACTGGAGACAATCGAATATTTCAAAGTTGGATCCCCACCCAAAACAAATGGGAAATGAAAAATGATTCTGATTTCTTGGGATATTCGATCGTTGCCAATTAGATTAATTTCTGTATCAAATCTAATTTTATTCTCCCCCAACAATTTTGATACATCCAAATCAAAAAAAAGAAAGAACGTATTTTTAAGAAACATGTCTTAAGGCACATTTTACTTTTTTAGAACTATTTTCCAGAAATAATTCTAACTGTGAAAACATTTTTACGAATCGTCGAAACGACGTAAATGCGTCATGTTGTCTTCTTGAAATGCATTTTTCTGCAAAACAATATTTGTCATTTCATAAATATTGGAATAAGCTAAGCGCATTGTACACAGCGCCATTCTATTCTAGGAATCGATACTCAACGCGTTTACTTAGAATCTTATCAGTTGTAACAGAAAAATTGTCATGTCCAGAAAAGTTTGGCATAAATATCTCTGAAGTTTAAAAAAATTAGATACAGGCTGAAAAATTTGGATACCGTCTAGTTATAAGAGCTGAAAATATTATGTGAAAATTACCCATCGATTCGAGTGCAAATTGCGTGGGGTTTCTTGCAAATATCTCGAAAATGGTGAACTTTATGAGGATAATTGATCAGTAATAAATTGTAGCTGAGTCAATTTTCTACTAAATAAGGCTCAGATTTTGTTGTTGTTGTAGGATTGAACATTTATGATGGAAAGCTGCGAAAGGTCGAGTGTTGTAAAACTCACCATACGTACTGTCTTCCGTGTCACCTAGTATACGAACTCGTGCATATTATACTACTAATAGTCGATCAAAACTGTCAACGCAAGTTCAACGCAAGTATAATTATCCCTTATAGGAGAATCCCTTACAGCTGCATGTCAAGGTTACATTCCTTGTGATGCGAAACAGAGTGCAAATATTGCACTTCAAATCGCTTTCTCTCATAAATGGTTTATCAGATGATAAAATACTTTTGGACCTTATTTCACCGTTTACAAAGCTAGCTTCACCGTTTTCGAGATATTTTCGAAACAACAGTATTTCGCGATTTAACGATTCCAGAACATTTTCAACACTATTACTAAAGCCCTCTGCAGACGGGGACAGTTATAACTAACGATTAAAAAGCATCTTTAAAGAATTTCTCCCTTAAATAATCCCCCTCCCCTTATTCCTTCTCCTTATTTTGTATATATAAATATATATATATATATATATAAATATAATAATTTGTAATAAAACTCTGATATATATATAAAGTTAAATTAAAAAAGAATATTTGTGTTAAAAAAATAATATTAAAAAGTATCTAATCAACACATTGGTCGTGTTCAGAAGAATAAAGTCCTTAGTAAACTAAGTTAACCAGTCAGTCAATAACAAAAATTTCTCTCAGGACACACTTACTAACTTGTCAGCAGTGTTGGTAAATTGGAGGATTTTACCTGAATTTAGTGTATTTAATAAAATGAAATAATGCATACCATCCTGTATCGAGTTTAAATAAACATTTTGAATTCCGATTCGTTGCATTCAACTTGAATACAAATCCATTAAATTTAAAGGAAAATCCCCCAATCTGACAGCACTTACTAAGCAAAATGGCGTCACAATCTAAGTTGCTTAGTATCTGTCAAATGTCCTGGCAAAAAACTAGGTTTAGATATACTTGGTAACTTACTTTGTTTACTTATGACTTAGGTTGTTCTAAACACGATCATTTTTAACAAACTCTCTGTTTTTGTTTAAGATGATTCACGCCTTCGTCGATCTGATGGTGGTGTTATGACTTTGATTGCATCACGACACCCAAACCTTGAATATTTTTCTGGTTCGGGTTCGGATTCTTCATTATTTGTTTCATCGGCAGTATTATTTGAATACCAACTGAAGTATTCCTCTGTGATATCCCAACAATTTCGATGGTACTCTTCAATCCGTTCAAGACGTAGAAAAGTACTGATTGTGCGTTGCAGCTCTTTTAATTGTTTAAAAGAACCACTGCTGTAACAACAACAAAAAAACAATTGTTTAGATTTCGATTTGAGTCAGAAGCAGCAAGTCTTATAAAGTGCTTTTGTACCGCCGCGGCCAATTTGATCTATTGTACCTTCTTTTCTTCAAAGGTGTTCCAGGAGTTATATGGCAAGCGATTTATATAGAAACTATAAACTAGATTACACTGTAAATCGTTAAGGACGTTCCCAAAGAGCAGTGTCGTGCTCATCTTAAATAATATTCCATTATGTAAACTACAATAGATCAAATAAAATATAGTTGAAATTAAGAAAATTAGCTCTTGATGGAGAGAAATATTCTGTTACTCAGTTTGGAGGGCTTTACACAATTTTTGCGGGCGATGCCGCAACGGATAAGGCTAGTAAAAGATATGTCGTATACACTTACGTATTTTCTATAATAGAAATAGATTTTCGATTCCGGAATTTAAATCGTACACCCTTCAATTTACTGATACTGACTTCAACAATGTCAGATATTGGAAATATGGTTGAATTTGTTGGTGGTATTCGACATAGAACTCGTTGTAACCAATTGCTTTTTGTAATTATCACATTTTCATATTGTTTATCTAATACAACATCCTAGAAACAAAAAATACAACCAACGTTAGTTTGATCTTCGATCGATTCAATTACAAAATACTACGTTTAGTCGAGTCAATTAATGATTTTATTTCTTAATCCTCACGAACGGAAAAACCGATTTTGATGATTTTAAATGTTTGTTTTTTATATATTATATAAAATATCTGAAATATATAGAACGCTTTCTAGTGCGGGGGCCCAAAAACATGCAAACCGACACACTTGGGCTATGACCAATGAAGTGAAAGATTGTAGTACTCGATTGGAATAGTCATCGGCCATAATATCAAACATAATATCGACCTTTTTTACACAGTTTATCACCTTCTTGATAAAAAAAACAATTGAAAATATCGCTCTACTTCCTCCCCCAGTTTTTATTGATCCAGAAGCCCAAATATATCCTTTTATTATTATTTTTTTGCAAAAGCCCTTGAGCTGCAATTTTAACCGATTTTTTAACCGGGAAAACATGCAAATTTATGGCGTATTTGTGGTGAGTAATAATGCAATTTTTGTAAACACGATTACTTACCTCCCAATATAAAATATAAAATCCAATACAAGTAAATAAAAATACTAAAATTCCTTTTGATAAACAATTTAAAAAATTCAATATCACCGATAGAAATATACTTAAAATTAAACCTAAAACAGAGAAAATAAATAATAATTGATTGGTAGGTATGCGTATGTGAGCTATGGGCCACAGAAGTATCTTATTCATTCGATTTTTGGGCAAATGTTTCGAATAAAAGTTGTTTATTATAATAATACTAACTGTAATTCGAACATTTCTGCAAAAACCGAATGAATAAAGTACAAAATGAGTATACAATTTTAAAAAAAGGACACCTAATTCTGTGGTCCATAGTATAACATACAAATAATATTTATTTGAATATCTTTATTATTATTTACATACCTATCGCTAAAATCCATGAAAATAATGGTGGTGTCTTAGAAATATGTAATTTTGTTGAATTCTGATACTTGATGTAATTCATTCTTGAGTACAACATGATGATATTGAAAGTGAAAGTAGCATCGTTTTTCATCATTATTTGTTTACCATTTGCAGTAACTCCATATTGCATGGCGTTTACTATTTTTAGGTTATGACATCATATCAAAATCAGCTGTTCAAATTGCAATACGCATATAGTAAGCAGTGGCGTATCTAAAGAGGGTAACGAAAGGAGGACGTCATGTCCTTTGACGCAACATTTAGAGGCAACAATACTTTAATTCCGGTCAGTATGCCGATTTCTTTCATTAATTCTGCAGGTATAACAATTAGTTTTCGGTGTATTTTTGTCTATTTTCTAACAGTTAAAAATAATTTTCCATAAATCACTGAATTGGTTTGCCAATGAACTTTATTATATCTTCAATACATAAAATAAAAATATTGCTTACTATGGGCTTATTCCGTAATGGTAACATCAATAAATTATAAGTTGGCGTCACTTAAAAAGGAGGGGTAGGGATGGATGGATCTGTGTTCCACCATCACAAACATCATCAATCATAAATCTTCTGCTGTCAGAATCATGCAATGACTGAGAAACAAAAAATTAAATTAAATTGAATAAAAACAAAAAATTATATTTTATTTTGGTTAATAACAGACTCGGCCTTGCGCACTACCGTGCTCTAGATAAGATTAACTAAGTATAATTTATAAATAAATAATAAAAATGATTCCTCTATCATTACAATAGCATACGTCATACGACTTTTGATGATGTTTATGATGGTGGAACTCAGCACCATCCATCTCTACCTCTCCTTTTTAAGTAATGCCAACTTAAAACTTATTGATGCTATCATTACGGAATACACTCTATGTATATACACTAGGTACGCCCTTGATAAATAGGTAGGTGGTGCTCTAGGTGGTCTATGACTCTATGAATTAAGAGTTAAATAACTGCGTATTTTAGTATTTCGTAATCGTAAACTACAAAAAAGGTATAAAAGTGTTATAAGCATCGAATATTGTTAACTTAAGATTCCATTTTAATTCTTTGTCCACGAAAATTCTTCTTAAATTTATGTTCAGGATATTAAATTATTTGATCAATATTCCCATGATGATTGATTGGAAATACCATATTAAGAAAACGATTGCATGTTTAAAATACATAAAACCAATAGGTATATAAAATATTATTCAATGCTAAATAAAAACCATTCGTCACGTAGGAGCTGCATCGATTAATTGAATTTTCTCAGAGCGAAGGAATCATAATGAATATGAAATAAAGTGACCATATGGCGCTACTTGGTATATTTATTATTAAAAGTCGTAGAACAATAAAATTGGAAATATTTTTTTAAATGTTATCCGACAAAAAACAAAAATTTGAGAGAGACCAAGTTTTCGCATACAAAATGTATGCGATATCCGATGAAAAACAAATATGTTTGTCTACAAAAGTAGTAAAATTTACGTAAGGTTGTATGTATGGTTTATATTTAATCAAACAATAATCAATAGACGTTTCGTTAAAACACTCCATTAAATCAATTCACGCAATAACTACCTTAAGAATGTTGAAAGTTCTACTGAAAAAGTTGTATTTATTAAATATTCGCGGTTATTTAGAATAAAAATACTTGATGAAAATATTAATAGATGTCTCTAGCTACAAAATACTTAAACGATTTTAATTGGACGTAAACCTCCGTGGTTGATATTTAATCAAAGAACAATCAAGAGACGTTGCACTAAAACCCACCAGTAAATCAATTCACGCGACAACTACCTTAAGAAAGTTGAAAGTTCTAAGAAAAAGTTGCATTTATTAAATATTCGCGGTTATTTAATGTAACAAAAAAACTTATAAAAATACTAACAGATGTCGCTACAAAAAAATATTTAAAAGATTTAAAGTAGACGTGAACCTACGATATACATATGATTTCTATTTAATCACAGATTAATCAAGAGACGTTTCGGTAAACACTACATTAACTAAATTCCAAATATGTAGTACTCCCTCAATTCACTCGGCAACTATTTTAAGAAAGTTGAAAGTTCTTTTTGAAAAGTAGTATTTATTAAATATTCGCGGTTATTTCGATAAAACAAAAAAACTTGATGAATTAATCAATAGATGTCCTACTAACAAAATATTTATACGATTTTAATTGGATGTCGCCCTCCGCTGTACGTCTCATCAACAATACTTATTAATCGACGTCTGCCGTCCCCTATCACTATCTTGTATAGTTAATATGTTGACGCGTCGAATATTTTGATTACATTTTATTGTTTTTTTTTTTAAATTAAACATAAAAAAAAACATATATTTTAAATAAAAACACGTTCGTTTTGATCCAATGTTTTTTAGTGATATTATTAAAATGCAGGAATATGAGGATGATTATTTTCTGGAAGAGGATAAAATGTAAGCGGTGTAGTTTCTGTTTGAATTGACTCTCAAAAATACCTTTTTTATTGTAATCAAACTCGCTGCTGTTAATTTTCTAAACTAGAACGCTTTTTTGCACCTGTTAATTTGTTTGTTTGCATTAATTTTTCTGATAAGTGTTGAGTGTGTTTTTTATGTTTTTGGAAGTTCCAAGAAAAATAGACATTTTTTTATAGTAAATGTACAGTACTTTGTGGAGAATGTATTTACCAGGTCAACCGTATTATGAAGCATTTTTGCATGATGATTATCCATTTCGACCTGCTGGTGGAAATACCGAAGATAAAATGTAATTTTTTTTGTACCTATTTTTTTTTTTTGCACGCAAGTAATTTTTACATTTTTTTTCTTTCACATAAATTTTTGAAATGTATCAATTTTTGGTCCAAAATAAGTTTAAAATCGGTTTTTTTTTTGTTGATAAATCGGCATATTTTATAGTGCTTAAGGAATATCGTTAAAAAGTGCGAATTTATTAATGATTTTTGATAGCAAAGCAACCATCAAAAGATTGTTAGATTTTTGCTATAAATATCAGATTTTATGGATCCAAAAATTTTTAATAGATCCAGAATAATGACAAATAAAACATATAAAAAATATCATCCTCTGGAGAGTGTTTTTAGGGTTGCGTACCTTAAAAGGGGTAAAACGAAACCCTTACTTGATCTTCTAGGTTTCTAAACCTAAAATTTAGATTTTAATAGGGTTAGTAGATATTATTGAGTCATAGATTAGCGGAAAACTGCAGGTTTTTTGACTGTGTAGTAGTTGCTGAACAAACAAAAAATGGATCAGTTTGGTCCAAAGAAAAAAGTGTTTTAATTAATATTTGCATAGATTTTAAATAATTAATTAATTAAATATCTTAAAATAATTTATTCTCACTTTTCGTTTGAATTTCCTCAAGTTCTGGAAAAAACTATACTCAATGCATCATAGAAATCATTTGGACTTATTTAATCAATTGCTTACAAAATATTTAAAGTTCAGTGTATTTTTTAGGATCTGCTTGGATTTTTAAGATCGTTTGCTAATATCTTTTTTTTTATAGATTGTTTTTTAATACTGAGTATTTTTATAAAATAGAAAAAATAAACATTTGTATTACCTAGATAATCATTTCCTGATTTTGTTATGAGTAAAGCACCTTCAAAGAGCTTTTAAGAGTAGTGTTACAATCGGCAGACTGTTCAGTTTAAGCACTTTACTTTTCATCCAAAATAATAAGCATTTTAGAATTTTGATTCGCACTTATATAACCTAAAATTTTCAATTCATGCTGACTATTTTTTGCTTATTACATACTTTTGAATTACAATATTCCAATGTCAAACATAAAAAAAAATGCTGGAATGCAGTCATGCATGATGTGAACTATATAACAGTTTGCGCACTACATCCACGATACAAGCTTAATGATAATGCCAGTCATAAGTGCGCGATAATAAGCCAAAAGGAAGGATTATTTTTTTAGCAGTCTATGTATATGACCAAACTACTAATCCGATTTTGATGAATGACGTGTCATTCGCTTTGCCTTTGTAGTCGCACGTCATAGACTATAAGACTTCATATTAAATCCAAGGTAGCGGATATAAATTGCATTATAACGCTTGTCAAAAAAAAAAGTATTAAAAAAGTGTCGAGTTTGGTATCAAATGAAAGGTTTTATTTCATAGATTCCAAAAATATGTAATTTATTTTTACCCGACTACAGTGGGATATGATTTTAGCAGCTATATATGTATTTTAGAATGTTCATATGTTCCCGTGTAGATCCTAATCATATTTTGACAAGTGAGGTGTCGTTATCCATCCCTGGATCATAGTTATTCAGTCTGCCGATTGAAATAGAGTAGCGCCCCCCCCCCCCCATAATTATCGAATTTATCTTTAAAATATTGTATATATTAAAATTTGTTAATTTCTTTATTAAATTTGTTTCATGCATGCTCTCATTTCTATTTTTTCCATTTAAAAACAAAAAACAAAAAGGTGTCTTAATACAAAAATTGAAAATATTAATAAAACATCTACAATAATTAATAAAAATCGATTATTAACAAATGTTGAACTCGTTGAAAAACCGTGAGTATTTTTCATTTCTGATATTGTTACGTTTTGTTTCAATGCTATAAAATAAATTTTTAATCGAGTGTTGTTGTTCATATAATCAAACAATTTGTGTGAATATTCAATCAAGCAGCGGAAGTGCCGCTATCAGTTTAGGTAAACCAACTACATCCGTTGCTGATCAACAAACAACAGATAATATGTAAGTATATCTATAATTATTGTAATTTGTTTTTTTTGGTTAAATTTAGTCCAATTTATGGAAGTCTAAAATTTAGTACACAAAAAATTGCGTACAAATAGTTTCATTTGATATCATTTCAAATATATCCAAAGCCGGATGATAGATAGATAGATTGTAAAGGCTGTAAGGATGTGAGGGGAGTGGAAGGAATTTGTGAGTAGATTAGGAATAGGTAGGATATGCGGCTGCAGCCGACTAGGATAGGAACTATGCTGATATTCATTTGGAGTTCGTGAAGGAAACTGCAGAAAACCTTCTCAAGCATAGCCGGTTACTTCGTTCTTGTCCATACGCCGACAGTTTAGTCAATTAACCGCCCTTTTTTTTTTTTTAATAATTGACAAACTGCCGATGTCGGGATTTGAACCCATAATCTCACAGTTTCCAAGTATGCATACTGCGCAGACGAAACGCTTTAGACCGCTCGGCTACTTAGAGTGGTCAAGCCGAATGATAGTGCCTCAAACTGTTTGGGTAAATCGAAGATTAACATTTTGCCCAAACATGGCCCGATTTTGCCCATACGCAGACTTGATCTTACTTTTTTGTTTTCGTATTTACAGACCGGCAAAGGGACGGACAAATTTGTGGAAATGGAGTAATTATGTCCTTTTATAAACACCTATACATAATTTTTTTTTCCTGCAATCAATATTTTCTACCATAACAAACTCGGAACTAAACTTAATATACCCTGCGTATATATTATATACCGCGGGTATAAAAATTCGAGCACCCGGATTTGATTAATTATAAAAACCAAAAAGACGTACAAATACTTCAAAAATTTGCCACCCAAGGCAATTGTCTATCCAAATGAAATTATTTGTTAAAAACTTTTACGCAATGCGCTAATTTTTGGCTATTTTTTTAAATTTGGACTATAATTAAGTGATTATGATGCATGATGGAATAAATATAATATTTAAAGGTATTTTTTGAAGGAGAAAAAAAGAAAAACTAGCTTAATTTTTGCAGAGACACAACAACTGATGATACAACACTTGACCAATTAGTGATTGAAGACTATTCCGATAATAATATCATGCTTAACGCTAATGATCTTTTATTATTTAAATCATTACCAGAATTTGGTAATAGTTCCATCGCGGGTGCACCACCTGTTGAGAATACATTGTAAGTGTTTCAAGTACAGCGCATGTTCAGATAATTATAATAATGAGTGAGCTTTGTTGGTAGAAAACTTAAAATGAAAATTCATTACATATCAAATTATCACAGAGATGTCTGTACTAACAGAGGTCACAAATAGACTTAGATTGCTATAAAATTGTTTAGCCGCATATAAGTTGCTATAGCTGAAATGGTCGGCGTTGTCCGAGCTTCAAAAAAAAGTTGAACCGTCGCGGGACGCCTGGCAGACGTGAAACATCGAAACTATTTTGTATACAACTAACTATTTTGTATATTTGTTGTACGTATTACCACCTTTTGGAACCTGTATATGTACTGCCATCTATGAGCAACTTTTTAAAACTGATTTGTTATATGTAATATTACCAATGAACAACTTGTTGAACGAGCACGTGGTGACAAGCCAACAGCCGGTCTAATACGCGGCCTTAGATGTTTCACATCAAAATTTATATTTTAAATTAGCAACATCTCAGGTACCATCCGACTTTTTTCAAATATAAAAAGCCTAAATACTTACTTCTACGGTTCTAAACTTCAAAAATGACGCACTTCCCCTACAAAATCACGTCTCTTATTTTACCCCCGTATGGAATGAATTTCCAAAAATGCTGATACAACTGATTTTTGTTTATAAACAGAAGCCTTAACACCAATTCATATTTATAACTGAAAAAATAATGGACTTCCATACAAACTTTCATCCCCTATTTATCCTCCTTAGGGGATGAATTCTCAAAAATTCTTTCTTAGTGCTCACCTACGTCATATAAAGAACTCCTGAGCAAAATTGCTTGTTTCTAGACGCACCGGTTTAGGCTGTGCATTGAGTTGTTAAATATTTACGAAATTTGTCTCAAGACAATTTTTTTGCGAACAGTTCTAATTTTGGCAAATTTATATGTCGAAATAATCCTATATGGCACTCTATTATAGCCAATTTTGGTGATCTCGATTTAGTATAGAACTCTGTGTTGTTAACGCATTTGGATTTGTACTGTTTGTTACGTAAAACATTATACATATAAATTACCATACAGCATGTATTTAACATATAAAAATAGAAAAGAGTGGGGTAGGATTGTATATAAAATATACCAATATATAGATAGACCAAAGTCAGTTTTAAATCACTTGCAGAGTATTAGCGAATACCTTCGACTTTCCTTTCATAAATATTTTGTATATTTTCCCCCACAAATATTCATAGTTCCCACTACAAATATTTATCAATGTTAGTGGCATTTATGTTTTACTTAACAACCTGTATCAAAACCAAGTTTTATAGAAAGTTTGCTGAATAATTTTTTTTCTTACACAAATCCACTATAATTCCACTTGAAGTTCAAGCTTTCAACACCAAAATTCCGTGCTTTCAATATTATTTAGCAAAAAATCATTCATTATAAAAATACTAACAGCTTTTATTTCTAAACAAGTTTTCGAAAACCGATTAGATTCGGCACAAATCAGCTTTTGTATTTCAATAATTTGCAGTTTACCTTTTCTTAAACAGCGGACATTATCTGTACGATATCTCAAAAACGGTTAGTAATTAAAACAAATGACTCGGACATAAATTATAAAAAACTGTATGCTCCATAAGTTTTTATAAAGATTTTCAACATGATTTGTTGACGTCTAGCAATCGAGATATTCCCCGTTGAATATCTTAATACGCGGACACGTGATTATATGAGACATTTGAGCCAGTGTTTAGAATGTCAAAAGAAAGGTCTATGCAAATTTTCAGACTATTACCTTACATGCCGAGGTTAAAACCTCATTTGAGAGGCCGTTGAATATATTATGTTCACAGCTGAAACGAACTATTCCCGCATTATTAACGGATTATTTAAATACACACACACACAAGTGCTTCACCACAATTACCTACACAGTCAGCAATTTTTAAAAAATATAACAGATGTAATGATTGTTCATTTTAATGTTTTGTTTGTTTGTTTGTTTGTAAATAAATATATATATATATATATATATTGATTAATGTTGATATTAAATTGTAGTTGCATTAATAAATTAGTTTAAATTTCAGATTTTAACAGACAACACATAACTTGTACACGCTGTGTGTAGCACGATATTTAAAAACAAATTATAATATTAAATCAATTATATTAATCAATTAACAAATAACAGAATAGAAATCTAGACTTCAAATAGTGAACGATATATTTTGTACAGCTTTTATTTTAGTTTTTATTATACTATCCAATAGTCTTATTGAATAGACAGAACTTTTAGAAAGGAACAAGAGTTTTTATTGTTGTTTATTGTTTTTATTGGGTTTTTACTCGTAGACGGTTATGAAGGCCTCGGTGCGTCAATTAGCGCGTGAAAATTTCAACAACCACATATTTATACTCGTTATCTCGTTATGAGCTATTAAAATTATATAAACCATTTAAGGTGGTTGTCGTGATACAATATTATCAAAAAGTTGTAGAACGTATGCGTATAGTAAGAGTGACGGAACGTATAGCATAATCAGCCATAATTTTAGTACAAGACTGTACTTGTAGACATGTTACACATACAATACTTGTCTATACGTAAATAAAAATACTACCTAACAAGTTGCAATTCGGCAACGTCGCTTATATTCCGCCAGTTGATATACTGTTTGTTTACATTCATGTACTCGAACAGTACAACGTAGAGTGACGTACAATGTTGTCAAGTTGTATCTGTTCAACATGCCGACACGTATATTTATTTATAAAATGTTTCACTTTACGTTGTTATAACTAAACAATGAGACGGCCAATAATTCTCAGTTTCTATTTTTTAAATACGCAGAACAAATCCAATAATTGATAGCTATTTGGTAAAGATTTTTAAGGGTTGTTTTTTAATAAAAATGCAAAAGTGATAGAAATCCTGCTTAAAATGGGTCGTCTCCATTGCTCTCCATGCTAATTATTCGAACCTCAATTAAGTTTTTCTCAAATTTGAGAAAAGTGTGTAAAAATTTAGAACATTCTATAATCGTACCCATTAGCACGGCAACAACCAAATGCAATTATTCCTTTCTACCTGGTATTTTTCTATTCAATAGACTACAATCAAAAGTACCTAATTTATTTACGCTTAATGCTAGTCCAATCAATTGTGAAAATGCAATTTTATTGAGGAAATATATATTTTTTGGAGAAATTTTAATGCTGAAGGAAATTTGTTTTGTTAATTTGTATATTGTTTGAATTTTGAACCACCAGCACCGAGTGTGTGTTTAGCGATAAGCTTTCGTATATTAAATATTACACTTTAAGCAACAAAATAAAGTTGTTTTTTTTTTAAATGAGTTTGTTTTGAAAAAAAGATATTTACTAATATTAGATATTTACTTTTTTTTCTTTTATTAATATTTGAAAAACTAATGAAGATATTTTTTTAAAACTCGGCAAATACCTGGCGCCCATAGAGACTTTATGAATATCCAAAAATAATTTCCCAAAAAAGTTTCCTATTTAAAATTATAAGCCTTCCGAGGTTGAATCCTCCTTTGATTGTTGTAAATGTCAATCCAAATACTATTACGTAAAAAGAAATTAATTTTACATGCGCAGATCAGTGATCTGCATGTTTCTGGATTCCGTAGATTTATTAAAAATTTTCTAAACGAACTCATTTTAATTTTTGTTTATATTTAAATTTATAAAATAATTATTTCCTTGTTCAATTGATTGATTGTACATCCGGTTTTGGTTTTTATTGAATCCCAAAGGATATAGATAATAATTATTATATAATATATATATATAGATAAAAAGCTTTAATTAGATTGCATTAATATAATTAATTATGATTAGAGTTTACAATTGCATTTGTTCAAAAGCAACCTAATAAAAATAAGTTCCGTCCAATAGATTATGTGAAGATCATATTTTGTCAACTATGATGTATTAGAATTTATTTAATAGATTACAGACGTTGGATTTAATCAGAGTATTTAGTTTTCTTAAGCTCTAGAACTCTCATACAAACTTTCAGCTCGTTATCTGTTTATTTCGTTTTTGAGTTAACGTAATTACAGACGCATATGCGGAAATGGAGTAACTAGGTCACTATATGAGACTAAACTTATAATACGCTTCTATACATTATATATATTTTTGGGTATAAAAATAAATGTGTCTGTCAATTGCTTTTTCCTAAAATTCTGAAGCCTTTTTAACGTCCTCTCCTTGGTGGAAATCTCTTCAAAAACTGAGAATAATTAAGAATGATTCTTTTAAAACTCTGAATAAAATTTCGAAAAGCCTTATTTTCTGAAAATCTCTGAAAAAGTCTGAAAAAAAAAAGATTTAAAGACAGAAAACATAATATTTTGGACTCTGTTCAGAAGAGTTATTCAGACTTAATAATAGTAATTCAGACTTTTTCAGAGAACTAATTAAATAAAATATAACAACTCGCCCTGGCGATATTCGAACTCACGATCTCCTATTTACTAGACAGACGCTATGACTAACTAAGCCACGACATTGTTATGTATAAAGTGTTGAATATATCACGTATAATATTTTAATAATAAATTATCAAAATAATATGTTATATATTGTTGGAATTAATGAATTTGAATAGGCAGCGTGTGAGTAGTTTAGTTAACAAAATACTATTGGCAACAATCATTAATAAACAAAATAATGTATTTAAATTTGTAATATTAATTGTAATCAAGGCAAATCAAAACCACTTCAAATAAAGTATTTTTCTACGACAGTTTACAAAAGAATCAAGCCTTTTATTATTAATTAAATATTATAAACTGCATAATTTACATCAGGTTATGAGCCCAGTACGCTTCCACTGCGGGTTAAATTAAACAAAGCCTGTTTTTTTAGAGATTTTCAAAAAAATAAGACTTTTAGATAATTTATTCAGCTTTTTAAAAGAATAATACTTAATTATTCTCAGTTTTTGAAGAGAATTATTTCCAGCAGGGCTGTACTCCTCAAACAATAAAATTACGCGTAACTCATTTAAATACCCATCGTGTCTAATTTAAACTAAATACTCTTAATCATTTTTGGTAGTTGGATTTCGAAATAGTTTTGTAATTCTGTATTTTTTTAGAAAATATAATTATTGATGTTTTAGAACAATTAATTTATTGTAAACAATATTTTTATAAAAAATTGCTCTGTAAATAAATATAATATTATCGATTATTTAAAAGAAAAATTGATCTCGTTTTTATCACACCGTTTTGAATAAATATTTTAATTTTATTTTAAACCACAAAATCAGTTTTTATTTATAATACATAACATTTTGTTCAAAAATGTGAAAGGTTTACCCCGAAGAGGAAAGCTTAACAGAAATTTTGAAAATTTATAGTTCAATATTATATTGATTAATTTTTTTATTTAAAAAAAAATGAATTTAATTGACAAAATGCGAGTGTGGGGAATCGAACCAGAAACCACTCAGTTCCGAGTAAAGCGCCTTTAACAGCTGGACCATACGGACTAGTCTTAAGTATATTAGTAGATATAGAATTAATGTTTCAATTCGTTCAAATTTTTTGCTTTTAAGTGTACATTACTATTTTCTGGTCATTCTTGAAGTACATTCTTAAAAAACAAATTTTGTGTGCCAATTTTCTTCAAATGGCACCATTTTACATGCTCGAACGAAAAGAAAATTTTTAAAAAAATAATCACAAAAACTTAAAGCTCTAGTTATTTTTTTAAACTTTCGATAAACTTTCCAGAAAAAGTAACAGCCAAATAGAATTTGATTAAAAGAATAATAATGATTGTATTTAAATTCCCAGGTTTGTATGCAAATCATTTATTTTCAATCCCTGGTTGAGTACATATTCTATACAGACTAATTAGTTTATACGTACGTAGAATATTTTATAACAGGATATCCTGGATTATAGGAATTAAATGCTTTACTATACACCGGATACATTTATTTCATTTTCCATTTAATTGTAATCAGAAAAAAATTTATTATTTTATAATTCTGATTGAAGCTGGTGACGCTTTCATTCAGAATAAATTTAATTCCTAACGAATCCCTTTTTTTACCTGTCAAATACAAATTGTTTTATAATTATAGCTTGATTTCTAATTTGCAATATATTTTTGTTGTATGAATTAAAGGGGAATGACAGTGACATCTGGCAGTGTAATTATAAAAAAAGATGGTACAAATTTAATTGGGATCAGTATAGGGGGTGGTGCACCCCTATGCCCATGCCTTTATATTGTTCAAGTATTTGATAATACACCTGCGGCCAAAGATGGAACTTTACAAGCGGGTGACGAGCTTATAGGAATTAATAGTCAATCAGTTAAGGGAAAAACTAAAGTTGAAGTTGCAAAGATGATTCAAGCAGCTAAGGTATAAAGATCGAAACTGGTTTTGGATACCGATCGAAATGACCATCTAGAACAGTTTGATTGGTGCTTATTCATGAGCGATAAGTATTTATTTGAGAATCTAGGTAGTCATTTTAAAGGGTATATAAAACCGTTAGAAGTAGAGTCAACCCGTTTCTAGCGCAGAGCTTCAAAAACCGTTCAATCACTTGATTTGGGATACTTGTGGGTCCTAGTAGCTTTTCAGGCGGGAAATATGAATCATCAGTGAAGTTACATGCTTGTGACCTTAAAAGAAGGTTTCAAATTTCTATATTAGTCAAGATTAGCTGAGCTGGAATTTGAAACCTTCATTCAAGGTCACTGATGATTCATATTTTCTGATTACAAGCAACACAAGTACAACCGTTCCACCAATTGGGCGCTTTTTATAGATCTGCGCAGGAACAGTGTGACTCTACTACTTCCGTTTATTTGACGTCCATTTTTTTTCTGGTTTTCTAAATTTTCCAGGAGGAAGTACACATTAATTATAATAAATTGCATGCCGATCCAAAACAAGGCAAATCATTAGATATAGTACTGAAAAAAGCAAAACATCGTCTCGTAGAAAATATGTCAACGGCAACAGCGGATGCATTGGGGCTGTCCAGAGCCATTCTATGTAATGATACATTAGTTAAGAAACTGGAAGAATTACAGAATACGGAAATTATGTATAAAGGACTAGTTGAACAGGTGAAACGTATGCTGCAAGCTTACGCTGAAACATTACAATGCTATAAGAATTTTGGTGATGTATTTGCTAGTATTGGTGTGAAAGAACCACAGCCGAGAGCCAGTGAAGCATTCCGAAAATTTGGTGAACAACATCGACAAATGGATAAAGATGGTCAAAAAATGTTACAAGCTGTTAAACCTGTAAGTGTAGCCAGCCATAAATATACACTTTAATATTATTGTTAAATATGTTATCTGAGAAACAAAATGTTTCAAACAAAATGTTGCTTTGTTGCTAACTAAAATCAATACCTATTATTTTAGGTTTTATCTGATATGGGAACATATTTAAATAAAGCGATACCTGATACACGATTAACGATCAAAAAGTATGCAGATGCTAAATTTGAATACTTATCATATTGTCTCAAAGTCAAAGAAATGGATGACGAAGAACATAATTATGCGGCTCTGCAAGAACCATTATATCGAGTAGACACTGGAAATTATGAATATCGGTAATTATAATTAGATTTAGCTATTAGCGATCGTAAAATAAAATTTTCTTCCATTTGTAATCAACCCCCTAACAAATTTCTTTGCACACTTTTTGCAGATTAATATTACGATGTAGACAAGAAGCACGATTAAAATTCGCTCAATTACGTTCCGATGTCCTGGTGAAAATGGAATTATTAGATAATAAACATGCTGAAGTTGTGTATCAACATTTACGTCGACTATTGACAGGTCTCCAACAGTTACATAGTGATATGTTAGAAACTGTTAATGGTCCCAAACTGTTCCCAGTTGAAGTCGATTTGAATCCAAATGCATTTCAGTATAAAAGTACGACACCGTTTGTTCCTGTAAGTATCTCTGTTTTTAGTGAAACTAGACTAATATCAAATTAGCACAAAGAGGCATTTTGGCAGTAAAAGAAGTTGTCGAAAAGTTTATAAACATAAAACATACGACTCTCTCATTTTGGGGGGTATTAAATAATTTTTTTCGATTAGTCTCAAAGCATTCATTATAAGTACCTACATGTAAGCGTCAGTTGACATCGATATTCAATATGGCGGATGAAAACAGTTTAGTTTTTTCAAACAATAGAATGTTTGTTTGAGTGACTTCAAAAGTATAATTTCTTATAGGAAACAACGGACGATGATGAATTAATTGAAGGGGAAGAAGCAAAAGAAGAGAATTCAAAGTTAATAGATAATACAAAAGACGTAAAATCGATTGGCAATAGTAAACATAGTGAGGACAATCCAAATTCACTATTATTGGATATGGAAGTAACAGAAGCATCGTCTAGTAATAATTCAATACTAAATTCACCCACATCTAGTACACATTTAATTCCAGATCTATTTGAATTTGATATGGATAAACAAATCACTGCACTCAAATCTCAAAATATGCAAACATCATCCACATCATTATCATCGAATGGTGGCTCATCCGTAGTGCTGGCTCAAAAGATCAAATCCCCAAGTACAATAGTAGAATCATCATCGTCAACTAAACTATTTAATAATGACAATAGTCCAAGTTTATTAATACCCGATTTAGAAACCTTAAATATTAGTCAAGTTGAACCTGATTACGATAGTATGGACAATGCTACATTACTTGCAGGTTTAAGTTTAAACCCTTCCACAAATTCGAGCCATAATTTAATATCGACATTGGATAATTAATTTCGTTTAATAAATTACACAATTTATTTTATAATTTTGTTTTTTCGGTAAATGCCAAATCCAAAGATACCTTTCGCATCAATGTTTTTCTACTTATTTCGGTACTATTAACAACTCGTAGGCATAAATTAGGGATTCTAATAGCGTAGCTTCACCTTGCGGGTTCCTGGTGAAAACTTTCTAAAAAAAGATAGAACGCAGATGGTTCCGTTTTCTTTTTGTTTTTCTCTAATATCTCGAAAACAGTTACTCGTAGCTTTAAAAGTATAATGTACAAAAATAAAGAATATTAAATTTTCTACAAGAATGTTTCAATAAAATTTTGTTGTATCTAGGATAGTTTTAGAGATATTCGCAATTAATATTTTGTTTAGAACAGATGTCATTGTTATGTTTGTCATTGTTATGTAGACCTTTTCATTTCAAATCACGATTTATTTATGTTAAGGTTGAGTTCCAATAATCATTATCCTTTTCTTATAGTTACAAATTTAACACATCCAATAATTGACAGCCATCTTATAATATTATAACACAAGCATTCTCACCAACGTTCATGCCGAATCTGTCGTCAGATTTGTTACTATTCATAGGGCTTATTCCGTAATGGTAACATCAATAAGTTTTAAGTTGGCATTACTTAAAAAGGAGAGGTAGAGATGGATGGTTCTGTGTTCCACCATCATAAACATCATCAAAAGTCGTATGACGTATGCTATTGTAATGATAGAGGAATCATTTTTATTATTTATTTATAAATTATACTTAGTTAATCTTATCTAGAGCACGGTAGTGCGCAAGGCCGAGTCTGTTATTAAACAAAATAAAATATAATTTTTTGTTTTTATTCAATTTTATTTAATTTTTTGTTTCTCAGTCATTGCATGATTCTGACAGCAGAAGATTTATGATTGATGATGTTTATGATGGTGGAACACAGCTCCATCCATCCCTACCCCTCTTTTTTAAGTGATGCCAACTTACAATTTATTGATGTAACCATTACGGAATAAGCCTATACTCATGCATGTTCGCCAGTCATACCAACCTATCACACACCACAATGTCAAAAAAATCGAAGTGAAGAAATGAATACGCACTCCACACCTTTCTCCATTTTATTGTAGACAGTACGGAAATCGCATCCGCATAAAACCTTATAAAAAGGTTTATAAACACGTGTGTGTTTTGTACGCAACTCTGCACCTAAATTTAAAGAATAACTGACTGATCCATTCGAAAAATGATGAATTTAAAGATCTCTTTGGATTTGGCAATGGAGCCATTATTATAAATATTTTAGTTGTCATTTTTTCTGTAACATATGTATTCGAATAATCATTTAAATCAATCGTCACAAAAGTTTGCTAAATTCTATCCACATTTGAGTTATTTGGAAATTTGTCTGTTTTACACTACACAATAAATTGTTCATTTCGGAATATTTCGGAGTAGAATGTGGGGCAAAATGAATGAACTATAAGATTCATATTTCATCGTAACATAAAATAAAATTGTGAAAACAGTTAACTGTGCATTGTGTGCATAGGACCACACATTTTAAATCTGTTTACTTAAAAATTTTAAATGCAATTTTTTGTTGTTGTTGATATGTAGTTTGTCAGCCACTTATGATTATTTGAATATTTATATGTATGCGGGTATTTAACTAGTAGGTGTGCACTGAATATCACAAGTTCTGCATTTCTTTCTTTCATTTTTTTAAAAGCCCGTTTTTCCACATGTAACTTCAGATGTAAGTATTCATGCGAATGATCTGGTGAGCAAGCGCAGTAGTATTTTTTATGCATGTTACTAGTTTCATGAAATAGAGAAGACTTCTATTTTGACGATTGTTTTCATGAAATCTTATCTGTAACTTCAGATGTAAGAGTAGTGTAGTGTGCAGTACGATGTGTTGATATCATACTTCCTTGTGATTGGTATACTCTGATCATGTGACTGAAGTAGTTGACAAAGAAAGAGAGAGTAAACAAGACGAGAGTTATAGCTGTTAACAAACATGCGATTCATATATTTCAAGTGAATTTCATTGTGTGTACAGTAATGTAACTTTAGTTATATCAAATATTTTTATTGCGATTGAAAACTTTCATGTGTAAAAACGGTCAAAGATTATACTTTAATGGAATATTAATCGAAGATAACCATAAATATATTATTTAAACGGAATAAACGAAGATGGAAGGTACAAGGTACAATCATAATAATTAATTACCTAAATGCTAATTAAATATGCTGTTTTACATTTTCTACAATAATTGAATATGAATATGAATATTTATTTATTTATTTACATGTAAAAACATATATTTTATCAATAATAATTCATATATTTATTAATTTTAATAAATAAATAAAACAACATTATATTGTATATAGAGGTTATATTCATATATGGAATGTATAAAAAAGGCCTTTTGGTAAAATAATATACAGTGTGTTTTATTATTAAAAACTTTATTTTATTTTTCAATTTGAAATTGCACACCGCCAGATTCCAAGTCGCACTCGAATCGATGGATTTCGATATGGAACTGATTATTTTCCCTTAGGTACATGCAGATATTTTTAATCTGGAGTTGTTCAAACACAGCAAAAGAGATTTGACGTCGACTGATTTTATTTTGGAGAGGTCGTCAAAGAACGGCTGACCCAAGGGTGTCAGTCTTCTCCTAGCAAGAGCTGGATAGTGATTGAGAAGACGAGTCATCGTTTCCTCTTCCTCCTCAATGTGGCAGTATTGCTTACGGAGGGTCTTTGAAAGGAGATAATATCTTCGGAATGCCTCCGAATGAACTCGAGCCAAATCTGTCTTGCAGTAACACAAGGACGTTCCTATCTCGCCTTAACATTGGCCTTTCTTATAATGGTTTCATTCAGGAGTAGCTTGCTGTTCGCAAAGAGTACACCTGAATGTGTAAAGATGCTTATGCCCGATAGCTTTGTGCCATTTTTGGCGAACTTTTTGGCTTTGCAATTCCCTGTAATATCCCTAAAGTCTGGCACCCATATTAGGTTTACATAGACATTTGCTGATAGTTCATTCAGAGAAAATCGACAGTCCTGTGCCACCTTAGAAGATAGGTAGACAGAGTTTAAGGATTTTATTGCCGCCTTGCTATCAGGCAGTTAGCAACATAGTTTACACGTCTAAGGGTTCAATCTTACCCATTCAGATATCGGCCATCATTTCCGCTTGATATACACTACAGTGATATCTGGCAGTCGAAATAATATCCTTATGTCTGGATTTTCAGAGTAGACCTTGTAGCCTACTTTACCCTCAAGCCTAGATCCGTCAGTATAAAATACTGCGCCCTTCGGCCTAACCAAGTTCTCGTCTGAATGCGCATTATAGTTTTATTAAAAATTGCATGGGGTCTCAAACAATTTCACTAGACTCTAATATTATATGGAGTTAGTTATCAGAGGACTCCTTGGTAAAGGTGCTAGGGACCCACCTGCGATGCCCCTCTTTCTAATTATTATTAACATAACTGTAAATAAATTGCATATACATAGTTTGAGAGGACTGTATTATCAATTGGCATTAAAAAAAAGTATTGTGGGCTTGAGTTTGTTATCAATAAGTATATACTTGTGAATTTCATATGATCCGAGATAAAAATTGTGACTAAACAAATGCATTACACTTTAATTTCATTTTAAATAACGAAATGTATTATTTACAAGCATAAATAAATTAAACGATTTTCTTAAAAAGTAATAACAAAACTTAAAAATAAGTGAATTGTAATTATGACGGCATGTACTATCCAAATTGGTAAGTGAATTGTATATAATCTTTCGGTATTATTTAAAGGCCGGGACACACGTGGTGCGATCTGTCATAAAGGACAACGATAGCTATCATAGTATAAAAACAGCACTCAACAGAACTCTTGATTGCTTCGACAAGCGATATATATTTAGACTCAGGGCTAGACTTAAGATAATTACCATTCTAGACTGTTTTGAATGTGTTTGCTTAAATTTCCCAGTAAAGCATGCCAAATCTTCCGGACGTATTGGCGGTATTTAATCATAAAGCAACTACGCCATTATTGCCCAATAATAGCGGATTCACAATACAAATATATAAAATAATATAACTACAATTTGCAGCTACATATTTAAAACAAATTTTTTCCGCTCGTCATCACTCATACTTTCAATTTTATGTAGAAATAATTATTGTTTTTGTTGTCTTTTAAAATTTGTTTATCAATTCTTAACAATTTTCATTTTTGGGCGCTATAATGTCAATTTTAAAAGTTAGCGCTGAAAATTTCCTGATGTAAACAAATATTCTTGAAACAAATTTTTCGTATGATTTATTTTAAAAAAATGTAGAAATAAAATTTGAAACCAAAAAAAAAATGGATTAAACCAATTAATATTTTTAAAAAAAAAGTCAGTGCTAAATTCAATATGATTTGAATAGTTTTTTAATTTGTAATTATTTACAAAATGGAATTGGAATATCCTATAATTTTACGTACACCAGCAGAAGATCATGAACGTTTATTAAGGCCAAGAACTAAACATGAAAAGAGAAAATATAGTGCAAATGGCTTATTACAGGTAAGATTAATTTACGAATTAATTATTTAAATTATAAAGTAAATATACAATCCATAAAGAATAGATAACTTCTTCATGATACAAATGAAGTTAGTTATTAATGTCAGAGATGACACTACTGTTTAGTATTTATACAAGTGTCACAGAATAACAAAAAACAAAGAGTGAAATGTCTTTACTCTATGCTTGAGTTAGAGTTTTATGCCTAGCTAGTGAGTATTTCTTCGAATGCTTCACCTCCAGTAACAGTTTAAAGACTGTTGTATACGTGTGTGTATATGTCGTACAAATACTGCGGCTGCTGCTATTTAAGTGAATCTTGTTGTGTGTAGTGTACAAAAAACAATTGTTTATAATGTCTTGAAGGCACAACACGAAATATTTATTTAAAAAAAAAATTAGTATCAATTAAAAAATTAACTTCAACCAACCATGAAACAAACTCATAATAATAAATATGAGAAATTGGTACGGAATTCGAAAGAAAAAGATATTGAAGTCCAATCGGTTGTTAATCCACTGTATAATAACGGGGTAAGTCGGCTTTAAACTGTCAAATGCTGGGTATTTCTATGTTATTTGACCTGTCAAAAGTTGATTTTTTTTTTGTCTCATTTTCATCGTTTTGTATTATTTAGTGAATGTCATTGCTTATTAGCTATAGACCGTCTCTTCTCTGTAACAAACAGGATCGATAAAGTGTGTGTCGTGACAGGGGTTGTTCGGAGCTATATTTTCTATGGAATTCGATTCATAAACGTCGAAGGTTTTTTTTGTTATGATAATTCTTCATAGCAACAATAATTCTATTGAATAGTTTTTATTTGTGTTTATCAAAAATATGAAATTTTTTTCTTGTATAAAGATGAATCATTTAGGGGGTTTATTAGTAATTTTCATATCTTTAGTTGATAATTGAGTACAATTTTCTTTTAGAAGGGCGTAAATTCATCTTAAAAAAATTTATTTAATTCTCTTTCATTTTAAATATGTGTTATATTGTGTTGTTGATTATTTTTTGAGCTTTTTTCAGCAATAATACATGATCGTAGATAGGTGAGATTTATTTATATAGAGTCTTTAAGACTCACTAAGTGGAGTATATACTCCTTATAAAATAATTTCAACGAATTCTGTCATTGTGCAATGGTCTTAATCATGCCCCAGGTTTTGCCGGTGTTTTATATTTCTTGTAAGATTGTCTTTCTTTAAATGCTTGTTGGACGTCCTATTCTGCTGGATTCTTAGGGATTCCAATCCAATGCTTTTTGCTAAAAAAAAAACCACTTTCGGATTTTTATTTCGGCGACTACCTTAATCTGTCAAGTTTCGAGATATTAGATCCTTGTTGGTAATGTGGTCGTATCGTCTCAGGCAGAGAATTCTGCGTAAAAATTCGTTGATAAAAATTTGCATCCTTTGTTCGCTTTCATTTGTGTTTCCAGGTTTCACGGACAAGAAGCAAAACGGAATTGATATGAAAGTCGAAAATTTTTATTTTTAGAGTGATTGAGTAGAAGTTCCAGATTTATCGAAGTTTGGTTTACTTTTGCGATTTAGGTTTTGATGTCGATGAAAACCCATAACAGTTCTAAGTTAATGGATTTACGTCATCGGTAGGCTCGTTATTGATTTGAAACGAGGCAATGTTTGAGACCCTAGCTGTACGTCTTGTCCTGTTTTTGTTCATATTAACTATGAACCCCACTCGTCGGACGATTTATCATCTGTGTAGTCTAGGTCTTCTAGCTTATTTTAGTCTTTAGATATTTCCATTGAAATGTCTCGCTTAGTATACGACCTGACGCATAATCCGTTCTAGAACTTTGATGATAGAAACATACAATTTGGGTAAAGGTATAATTTTGGCTTAATTGTTGACTTCTGGATTCAAAACTCTGAGTTTTCGTTAAGCAAAATTGCAGAAATAAAATCAAGCTGTTAGTAGTAGTTGTAGTAGTGGAAGGGAGGTCGAAGCCTGGCAAGTAGACCTTTTTTACCGACCCCTAAAGGACAAGGAATTTGTGTGTAGTCTAGGAATTGGTAGGTTTTGCGACTGAAACCGACTTGGATAGGAGTATCTGAAGTTTGTGAAAGGAAACTACAGAAAACCTTAACAAGCATAGCCGGTTACATCGTTCTTGACCATACGCCGACAGTTTAGTCAATTAAACGCCTCTTTTTTTTTTAATAATTGACAAACTGCCGATGTTGGGATTCGAACCCATAACCTCCCAGTTCCAAGTACACATAACGCCTTTACAAGCGTGGCTACTTGGCTGGTCATCAAACAGTTATTTGCGCAATACAATGGATAAAATCAATAATGATTTTAAAGCTGACGTCAAATCGTAATCAGAAGAACATAATATATGGCTTATGCGAAATTCAGAAGTGCAAAACAACTCTTGCATAGTTGCTCACGTTATAGAAAATTACCACAAAAAATTGGCAAATCGAATCTGAAATTCAGATTTTATGAAAATCGTAAAATCAGATTTAAATATTCAAAAATGAAATGTCAAAAAACACGTGACTGAACACTATTACGCTATTGGCCGAAATAATACACGTGATAAACTTAGATTCGCTATACACAATCGATAGGATGAAATTGATTGACCATCAGTTTCGAAAACAACATACCACAGTCATCAAATTGGCGACGAGTAATAAATCCAAGAAGAGATAACTACTTTGTAGTCGAAATACGTATTTATATATACTATAAAATTTGTCATCCGAATATATGTAGGCCGGGTGCTATAAATGTTATCTTAACATTATAAAAGGTCAATTTATCTAATAGCTAATAAAAATATGTTTAAAAATGTTTTTCTTTGATTTTTATATTTTATTTTATAGAGATTTGGGTCTAAATTTTTAGATTACATTGTAAAGACTCACGGGGTGGATCAAAATATTCGGCCGGATTTTTTCCCCATAAGATTCTTTTTTCTGAGAAAATTCATTTAGTCTACGTAACTGTTACGTATCGATTTTTTTTTTTTTTTTGGTATTTAGTATTATTGTGCATGAAAAATTGCCAGCGAAATAATTTGGTTCACTCATGCGCCTAAATAGCTTAGTCTTATTAAGACTTTGATAATTTGTACGTTTCACAATGATTGTTGTTTTACTTTTACCTACCTGTATAAAAAACAATTAGATAAAACATAATTGACCATAATTGAATCTTTATACATTTTTTTTATTGTTATGTAAATAATTGTGTTTCAATTATAAAATTATTTGTACAATTGATTGGTTATTTTATGTTTTGAAAACGTGTCTATCAATTTTACACTGACTAACAACGATTATAAAATTTTACTTTGTATATAACACGTAATTTACTTTGTATACCGTGTGTTCATGTAAAAAGTTGCCATCTAAATATTTATAAAAAAAATGCATTTTAGAAAAAAATGTTTCAATCAGTGCACTTTGTCAGCATACACACAGCGTCAAGATGCGCTTGATGGCGCCGAAAGCGTGTAAGCGCTCAGATTACAGCTGAGACTTAAACCGTTATAAAAATTTTCGTCTGATATATAAACCTATCCCGAATTATTGTACGTTTTTGCCCCTTTGTTGTTTGTTAGTCCCGTGAAGTTTGGGCAATCCCACGGAGCATTCTGTATACGGTATAATAAAGATAACCCATTTTTATGATAAGTATCACACATTAAAGAGTACTTTGTTTCTAATGGGGTTAATCCATAAGTATGATGATTTTTTTAAATATATTCTGTTCATTTTATAATCTGGTGTGCAGAGTACTTAACCTTTTAAAAGGGTTAAATATTTATCCATGTTGATATCTAAATATAGACGAATGTTTGCATACATTTTAAACAAAGAATGTGTTATTAGTCTATGAGCTATAGTAACGAGCGCAGACTTTGGTTGGTTTAGGATGAGTCGAATTAATATATTAGACTTGGTATCATATGGAATGAGTATTTCGATAATTTTTATCCCGCCCTCTTTACCATGCTACACTATGTGTAGATATTTAGTTCATGCCCCCCCCCCCGTCTCCCCATTCTACTTGTTTTGTGTAATGTAACGTTTTTAAACTGATAAAATTTTTAAAATAGCAGAATGATAAAGATAACTGCAACTTCTCCATTCAATAGATAGGCAAAAAAGTAAAGTTCATACATTGTCCTTTTATTAATATGCTTTTATATTCCTGCATTTGGTTCCAATACCGGGAATCGCAATCGAGACTCTTGTGTGAAAACCAGATTGAATATACCAGGATATATTGGTATATTCCTACAGAACCTTACTGAAACTCCGATAAAATCCTTTACTTACTGAAATAAAATCGACCAGCCTACTACTAAGCTTTTAGACTATATAAAGCTCCTATCTATCTGTGTACCTACCTACCTCTATGAGGTTTGATTCACTGGTTGGGATGGATGTTCGTAGTATAGTTTATCTTCTTTGGACCATTTTTTATGAATTATTCATAAGGATTGTATTGTGCACAAAAAACAATCTTTTGACATTTAAATAAATGTTAGATATAGATTTATTTAAAAGGGATACCAATGTTTTTGAATTTTATGTCTCATACTAAAAAGATTTTGCCAAGTTTTTTTTTTTTTTTAATCTGGTGTAAAACACTCACATGACTTCTATATACAGAGGTTAACATTTATCATTGAAATGCAATATTGAAATCGAATATATACTTAAATAATGGTATTTATTTACTATGAGTTAAAATTCAGTGTGCAAGGAGCAAGTCTTATAAAGAGCTTTTGTATGTACCGCGACCAAATTGATCTTTTGTAGCTCCTATTCGTCAAACGTGTTCCAAGAGTCCTATGGTCTTGATAAACGTTAGGATATCTCTTGGTGGCCCCTTATTGATTTCATCTAGCTGCAGATCTGTCCTTTCCAAATAATAGTGTCTTTTGAGAGAGAGACTTTCGGATTCATACATAATGTTAATTCCGATTTCCTCCTCTTCATGACAAAATCTGCAGAGATTATTCTCTGTGAAATTGATTTTGCGCGGATGTTTATCGAGTTTGCAGTTGCCAGTAAGTATTTTCGATTGGTTCTTTACTAGTTGTAAACACTCAGAGTCCTTTTTCCTTGAGAAACTTTTTATAAGAGCTATTGCATGATCTTAACCATGAGTATTTACCCATGAACGGTTGGGTCTCTTGTACCGTTCATTCTTTTATATTATTGGGCTCTTGCAGATATAATGGAGAACATCATCTTCAATAACAAATTAAATGAGTGTAATTAATAAAAGAGTTTTTGTTTCCATATTGAAATTACAACCAATTTAATTTAACTTCAAGGTTAACTTTGTAATTTAATTGATAGATCAAAGATTAAGATTTTTCATAAAAAATTTGATGATGTTTGTTTGAAAAAGTTTCGAATCAAAATTAAATTTTAAAAAGTTTTCCATGGGCGTACATGAGTTGAGTAAACATTTTTTTTTTCAGGGGTTTTGACAAAGACAACAAGGTTTCTCTTTATTATATGTACGTGTCTCATTTTAAACAATGTGAGGTCATCTTATGATGACCTTGACTTTGGCAAGTGTTTTTTAATTGGGAACCATTTTTTTTTTATTGGCAGAATTGGATTGCTGCAAACAAAAACATAAAACTGAGTAATAAAGTGTATTTTGAGTTATGATTAATCTTTTATAAGCGTTTTAAAGAATGGATTTTCAAAATTTTATTTTTGGCCAAAGAATAGGAATTGGATACAGTTTTGGTAATACCTAATCAAATAACGATTTAACCTCGGAATGAAAGAATCACAAGCGGAAAATTTGCATAGACCTTTCTTATGACATTCTAAACACCCGCTAAAAAGTCTCAGGCAATCACGTATCCGCATCTTAATTTGCAAATATCTCGTTTGCTATGCGTCAAGTCATGTTTAAAGTTATTATGAAACTTGTAGAACATACAATTCTCTAAAATTTATGTCCTGGTTATTTGTTTCATCATTAACCATTTTAAAGATATCGTGCAGATATTGGGAATTTATTGAAATGCTTAAGGAGGTCACGTCATCAATGGATGTGAGTGACACAACATGCGGCGCTGTTTAAGAAAAGATATACAACAAATTATAAAAATACTTGAATCGAATCTATTAGGTTTTCGTAAAATTGTTTAGAATAACAGCTCTTTTCATTTTTATAATGAATCATTCTTCATTAAGTTTCATTCTAAGCATTTTTTCGAAACCCAATAACAATCACTACTTGAAACATTTTTACCATTTTTTTAATGATTTATTCGATATTCGTATGTTAGAAAATTCGCTTAATTAGTTGATGGTTGTCGTGAAAACAATCTAAATTACTTTTAGATTGAAGAAACCACCCCGTTACTTTTACCTATACATTTTTTAAATTATTAATCACGAACGTCCGTCCCGCATCAACAAATTGTTTTCGAAATATTTGTATATTTACCTCCATATGTAGGTAATAATATAGATATTATGTTATTGTAATAATGGAATGCATATGATATTTTTCACTATCTTTAATGTCGATGTATTATTAATTTAATTACTTTTTACATATTGATTAATTGTTTTTTTTTTTTTTTGTAAACTAGCGTCTATTTAAATCCATTGTTAGTATGGTTGCCGTTTGGTTATATTATACCAATGGAAGTGACTAGCGTTTACTTACTTTTGACAATTAAGTAATATGTCTGGACATTGATAATGTTCTTTGACATAAAATGCAAAAATCATTTATAAAAAAAGATCTGCTGTATAATATGTGATTATAAATGATACAATCTGTATATAGAAGTTGTGTGTGGTGACATTCACACCACTTTTTGTTTGTTTGCCTATGCGTGAATCACGCAATACTGATCTGAATCAATTATTTAGATTTTCTCTATTAAAAAAAAAAAACAGAGAAACTTTTCTTTTTTTTTTAATTGTCAATCGTGTTGTATATTTTTTAAATTCGAAATATTTTCTCGCTTAATGGATATAGAAAACGAAATTTGTTTTTTTTAAACTAAGTAAAAGAAACACTTACACTTATTTACACGTACAACTAACGCTTACACGTACACACTTAGTTCAAAACGAACGGTATATTCAAGAGTAACGTGAGCGTTCACAAGCCAAAACGAACGCCAATAAATTGCGCTTATAAGCGTGAGCGCTGAATTCCAATAAGCGCCCAAAACGAATCCATTCCTGATCGATTTAATTTTGTTCTGCTAACTTTACTGTGATGTTATAAAATAATTATACGGCAGCCGCCATTATAATGATTATTAAGTGTATTAGAATGTGAAACATTTAAATAAAATTCCTCATAAAAAATGCCAAACATAATTTTTACGCAATTCTTCTAGATAAGAAAATCATAATGTGTGTCCAATTTTTTATTTATTATGTATCATAGTTTAACAAAATAATTATCACCAAATAATAATGTAATAGAAAATGTGAAAAGCGCTAAATATTTTCACACCAAACCATATAACTATTTAGAGTTATAGCAAAAATGGTCAGGTGATAAAATTGTATTAAAAATTTTACTTTCTTGAACTTTAATTATAATAATGTTTTTCATTTGCCTAATATTAAAGAGAATTATTGACCGCGTCTCATTGTTTAGTTATAATAATGCAAAGTGAAGCATTTTATAGACCCAATCTAGAAACAATGTATCACTGTCATCTATCACTGTCTATGCACAGTATACCATGATGTAATGTACTTTGTCCCCATCAAAGACTGATCTAAGACAATGCATTGCATAGCAATACAATTTAAGTATAACAAAGTACTCTGCATATAGGCAGCGATAGATACACTTTATTTAGCAATAGCAATACAATTTAAGTGTATCATAGTACACTGCATATAGACAGCCATAGATACACTATATATTGTTTCTAGATTGGGTCTATTTTAAAATACAAGCTGTATACGTATAAACAAGTATCGTATGTGTAACGTATCTACCGGTATAACGTCTTGGACTAAAATTTTGTCTAAATATTCGGTAATTTTATTATTATTAGAAAGAATTAGATTACAAACTACAAATAGATTCTGGACAGTCCTGTGATCCACTATATGAAAATAAAATGTACAATATCTATATTATCATTAGTACTAATGGACTGATGTTTTGAAGTACAAACAATTCAGCAAATTATGATAATATTCAATAATTATACAATTTCCGTTATATATTACCTTACATGCATATTTACATTGCAACTATACATAATTAAATTAATATTATATACAGAGTGTACATTACGTACAGGAGCACCTACATATAGTGCCGTATTTATGTCGGAAACCACTTTGGACTCATTCCGTTACGGCAGCCTTAATCCCAGTTTATCGATTTCCCAGCATCGATATCTATTTCTCTTGAACCATATATACTACATTGTAATAGTGTATATAGAGGTCATATGACCTCTGTATTACATACTACGATATATATAGAGGTAAAATTTAATGATTCGTATTTATGTGTCGCAATTATGTATTCATAATTTTGTAATTACTCGACCATTCATATCTACTTTGGAACTAGTGAAATATACACGAGAGTTATCAACAAATATATTATGCATTTTTATATCTTGTCTATATAAAATATATAATACAAGGGTATTATATAAGTTTAGTCCCGGCTTAGTAACGATTGAAAGTATTTTTGGTATAGATGTTCATTAACGTAATCTCTATAATTATTTTCACTTGTTTCATATAGAAAGCTGTATCAGAATCATAATTCATTTGAAATTAACAAAATGAGTATCATATTTTTTTTCTTACTATACACTAGCCGTGAAATTTCAGAATTTCCGGTTGGATTTCTCATCGGTAAGATCTCAGGAACCATCCGACTTTTGAAGTAGATTTGTTGTAGTAAATCAATTTTACTTCAATTCATTACCTGTCCATATTTTCTGTAATATTTACAGAAATATTTGCAATTTAAATACAATATTGTACCTCCTTCCCTTCAATGGTGTTCCACTAGCACCCATTCTGGATAACTCATCTGTCTTGGTAGAGTTCTTAAATACACTACTACAAATGAAATATCAAGTCCCCAACGATTCTACTTGTGCTAAAAATATTCAAAGCTACAAGGCTCTTAAACATAAGTGTTATCGTAAAAATAGGTCCGTCAAAGGTTGTAGATCATACAATATTTTGCAAAAATTGTTCAAAAACTGTTTTCCTACGAATCACCCACCCACCATTCCTTGTTTTTATTATATTTATGGCACGTGTATCAAATAAACTTTTATGTAAGTCATTATCTTCTGTGTTTTATTGCGTAATCACTGAATTATGTGAAATTGTAAATTTCCATTTTCAGATTTAAATCCAAAATGAGGAATTTGAAGATTTATTACTTTTACCGAATATTGAAGTTTATGAGCTTAATAAAATTTGATTGATTTTATTACTTTAAAAATATAGTTGGCAATTTTCTTTAAAAAGTAAAAAGATTAAAATTGTTTGCAATATTGAGCAGCAGTCCCCATATAATCTATAATATGCTAGTGCGTATGGCCAAGTTTAAGAAGACGTGGCCATGCGTACTTACAGTGACTATTCAAGACTACTACAAGAAATATTAGGCCAAAAATAACCCCCTTGTTACTTTTGAACTAAAAGGGCTACAGTTTCTTCAGTGATGAAAATCTTGTGGCGACCGTGACAGGACCAGGAGAAGCACCCGTCGTATTGCCGAAGAAGAAAGATGGTACTTTTCGATTGTGCGTCGATTACAGAAAATTGAACGATATCACAAAGAGCAATGCGTTTCCGATTCCAGATCTGCAAGAGATGTTGAGAAAAGTCAATGGAGCAAAAGTATTTTCTACATTGGATCTTCAGACTGGTTATTGGCAAATTGAGATGGAGCCACAATCGAAAGAGTACACAGCATTTACCACCCCAAGAGGTCTCTATCAATTTCGTGTCATGCCGTTTGGACTGAAGAATGCTCCAGCTACGTTCCAGAGTTTAATGAACGAAGTTTTATCTGGATACATCGAAGATTTCTGCCAAGTTTACCTGGATGACATATTAATCTACAGTCGATCAGTCAAGGAACATTTACACCACCTGGATCTTGTACTTGAAAGACTAGAACAACATGGATTAACTTGTAAACCAAGCAAATGTGTCATTGGTAGCAACAAAGTCAAATACCTGGGACATATTTTGAGCGAAGACGGCATTGACAGAGAGGAAGAGAATAATGAAGCTATCAGCAATCACCCTGTACCAAGAACAAGAAGACAACTACGACAATTTTTGGGATTATGTGGTTGGTACAGGAGCTTCGTGAAGAACTACGAAGATATAGCTGCACCTCTAAGCGAAATGCTAAAGAAGAACATAAAGAGCCAGGATACCGCGACAAGATGACAGGACCCAGATGCATGTCCTACCATATCATTTGGGTAGCTCAGTTGGGCAGAGCATTGGTCTGGAATGCCAGAGGTATTGGGTCAGTACCTCAGCAGTCAAAATAATGTTACAAATCCGATAAAACCGAAAGGCAACCATACGAATAATGGATGGATAGACAAATCCTGGCGGATGCACGGTCTACTTCTGTCCTTTATCTCACACAAACAAAATTTCAATTCGTTATCTCTTTTCGTTTTTGAGTTATCGTGTTCACAGACGAATATGGTGAATTGGACTAATGAGGTCATTTTATAAACACCTGAACCAAACATTTTTTTCTGCGCTTAATATTTAAAGTAGGGACTAAACTTAATATACTCTTGTATACATTATGTACATTCCCGTTCATAAAAATTGAACCAGTAAGTCACATTCTAAGCTCGTATATATAACTAAATATATGTATAATATTATATACAGTGGCATTTAGAATGTTTAAACTGGTTCGATTTTTATGAACGGGAGTGTACATACCGGGTATAACAATGTTTCATTTTAAGAAACAAATAAGTTCATTGTTTGAGTTTTATATTTTATATAATTGATTGTATACCACCACATATCGTCAACGATTGATTGTGTGATCGATCACTAGAATTAATTTTATATTTTGTTTTGTTTTGTTCTGGTATTTGGACGATGCTGGTCGATCTGGATATTTCAAAAACCCCTACCGTGTCTTCACAATCATCAAGTCAATGCACTAAACACAATAGTATAGCAACTACCTAATACATATATAGTTCATACGCTGTGGCCGGATTTTATTCATATTTCAATGCTCGTTTTTACACAGTTTTCAACAGCAATAAAAATATTTGATATAACTAAAGTTACATTACTGTTCACACAATGAAATTCACTTGAAATAAATCAAACACATATTTGTTAACAGCTATAACTCTCGTCTTGTTTACTATTTCTTTCATTGTCAATCACTTCAGTCACATGATCAGAGTGTACCAATCATAAGAAAGAAGAATATCAACATATCGTACACACTACTCGTACATCTGAAGTTACATATACGATTTTATGAAAAAAAATCGTCAAACAATAGTTCATCAAACTAGAAACATGCGTAAAAAATACTATTTCGCCCAATAAATGATGCAAATGGTATGACCTGAGAACTTAAAGAACTATCATGTATCAGTGAGTGGTAATATGGCCTCTATTTAACACAACAAGTTCGGTACGAACCTCGTAAGTAATACCTCCCCATTCATTATTGGCGCATAAAGCAAACCTCTCGTTTGGCCTTCTCTACACTTGCTGATGCCCATCTGGACTTCTGCGGCGAATTGTTTTAATCCACTCCATACATTCGACTACATCCGATTGGTCCTCAAATGACGAACACAGCGAATAGACTAATTAAAGACAAATATGAGTGTACATTTTCTAGTTGTAAACAGTAAGTAAATACAAAGTGTATTGTATAGCTAGCTAGAGCTAGAGCCTAGCTCTACTTGTACATAGTTCTACTCTACTTGTAGTCCTTATTGTTTTATTGATCAAAACTTAAATGAATTTCAAAGCATGCTTGGCTTGTGTAGCGAGTACATTCGGTTTGGTACCACAACGATGCGCATTTTACCATCAAAAATCAATAATTTATGATGTTGGTTTGCTTTGATGGTCTGCTGCTGTTTGGTGTTTGTTTTTAAATGAAAAGAGGACACGTGGTCCAATACTTTATTCCATATGTATAATTAATTAATTAATTGTTGCGTCATTATTATTATTATTATTATTCATTGATATTCATTTCAAAAATTAATATTTAATAATAATATTGTCAATATACATATATGTAAAGCTATCTGCAAGACTATCAACACACTTCTATACAGGAATTATTAACATTGCAGAATTATGTACACTCCCGTTCAATAAAATGGAACAGACCTGAAATGTTAATTTTCTTACTTTTCATAAAACTCCTCACTTTTATAACTCTCTGTATAATAAATATTTCATTTATAGACAAAGATAAGTAGTTTAATTTTAAGTGTGAAAAAAGTAATGGAAGAATAGTATAAAACATTGACTACAAGAATAATCAAAATTGTGAGAGACTGATTCGGTTCAGATCTGTTCAGTTTTATTGAACGGGAGTGTACATATATGATTTTATATTTAGTTGGGATGTATAGAGATGCCTGAGATGTGAAGGGAAACATTCCTTGTTAATGTACAGACCATGTTAGTAATGACAAACTTTGCACAAACCCAATTTGATATTAATTACTAATATTGAGTCAAAAACATTCTAATTGATTCATTTACCAATAAATGAAGTCTGGTGTCATTATTGTATAATCAACATACCGAATTTACAGTTGGTACAACTGAGAAACAAGCTGAGAAGTGTGTATTTATTTATTAATGTTTAAATATTTGTTCGCGCTCATTTGTATATCATGAATGTCATGTGCAGTGCACATTTTAAAAACAATGTTGTATGTTTTTATACAATAATGGCCGCGGCCAACATTTGAATACTAATTATATCTTGAACAGAAATTCATTTGATTGGTTATTGATTATTCAAAAATAATATTTTATTCATCCATCATCTCTACCTGTTAATTTATTTGTACGCACATCACGTAACGGACGGCTGCCTACCTACCTACCTACCCTATCGATCGGTCGCATTTTAATTCATCTAACATTCAGATAAATATTCAAATATCTAATTCATAACCACCACACTTTTAGTGAATAATATTAGGTAAATAACTTTTTTATAGGTCTATTAAGCTGCAACAATGATTCCAGTTCACAAAAACGAGCACTAACAAACGTGTCGGTCAAATATAGGAAATTAAAATTTATTGCTCAATATTTTCTGTGAACTGGAATTGTTGTACCAACTGAATACATTCATTTTTGTAAAACATATTTTTTGGGATTTTCCTAAAATGGGCCATAAATAAATCGAATTAAAAAAATCATACAGTCCAAATAACTTATCTAGACATATAAACCCGTTACAACGGATGGTAATCATATTTATACGAGCAGCAAGAGATTCATTCATGAAAAAATTCCCAATAATTGAATGGATAATTGTCACAGTTAAATTACACAACTGAGTAGTTAAAACTTCCGTACTGACTGCTGAACCTTACACTGCCCGTGGTGGTCCAACACCCAACACTGGACCGATTTTTTTAATATTAAATTGTATGTAATGTGAAATGGAAAAAAGGTTTATATGAAATGTTTATTCAACACTTACAAATCAAATAAAATGTATTTTATATAAAAATATTGACATAGCTGCTTTTATTTTATTTTATTCAAACAGCTTAAAACTACATACTATGAAGTACTCGAATTTATTTGCGGAATATGTTTAGCTATTTAGTCAACTGGCGTGATATTTTTACATTTATTTATTTTGAACTTTTAAATGTTTTTTTTTTTATTAAAATATAATTAAATAAATTATTATATAATCATACGAATTAATAGAACTGTGTTCATTTGTACTGAACCCTCGATTATTGTCACAGTTTGAGTGGATCAGTCTATTTTCAAAATAAAGGGAGAGTTCCCCCACTTTAGTCCATTTTTAATTTTATTTAGAGGTGTGAAAAAAAGTCAGTGATAACCAACAAGTGTATCGTGGTATTATATACAGTACGACAACTCGAATTCGCAAATTGTTGTCACTGATCTCAATTTACTGTTGTTACTATATATTGTATGATTTATAAAATTTGGTTTATATATTATGAACTACTAATATTAATTATGGTTTATGGTATTATGAATATTAATAAATAAAGATGAATATATGATATTACTCTATACCTGAAAATTATTTTAGTTTTTTTTTAATTACCAAGAAAATAGTTTTGTTATAACTTTATACTGTTGTATATCGATCTCTTTCTATTATAAGTGTTGGTCTTCACTAATTATTTTTACTATAGTAGGCGTAGCAATATTATACAAATTTCAAATGGAAATTACATGATAAAAAAAACTATTTGTCCTTTTAATACAGAGAAAAATACCGAAATAAATTTATTTTTAATAAAAAATATTTTGTCTTCCATTATTTAATGAACATGATATATTGCTGTCATTGTCTGATGTTTGTTTACAGAGAAATATTTTACATTCTTTTTTTAGCTTATAAGGCTAATTCTCCTCCAAGTAATGGTCATTTTTTTAAATATTTGCTCTTCTACTTTGAAATATATTCCCCTTACGCGCATATAACGTTCATTACATTTTAATTTGATTCTAACGTTGAAGAATACTTGTAGTGGGAAATACTTGTCCTATATTCAAATCACAGATGTTGCATCTCAAAAACGAAGCTTGAAAACATCCAAGTTGATATGATCCTTTCGGGAGACTTATCGTCTATAGTCCTGATTAAAATCTGAGACGTCCCGTATATATTTATACATATATACCCGTTGATTTCCTTGATAGGATCGAAGGACACTTGAAGAAATTTTTGAATCAGTACAATTGCAATAGTTGTAAATTTTCTTGAAAAGAAAATTCGATAAAAATAAATAAAAATGTTTGCATTTTTTTATTAGAGATAAATGGCTCGTAAAATTGACCTTTTATAAAAATGTTAAGATAACAGTTATATCAGTCACACATATTGTGTGTGGAATTGTTCTTTGGGAGCCAAGCAGAACCAACCAACACAGTCATGGTGTGTGTACATTGATTTTATGTCGTCGACATATTCATAATGTTTACAAAAAAATTGATCAAGTATGAAATTTCACATTTGCTAATAAAATCATACTATGCGTATTGGTTTTAATACACGTAGCCACAAAATTAGCGGTCTTTTTATATTCGATTTGTGTCTTATTCATTCGGTTTTCGCAAAAAATGCTTCGGATAAAAGCATTTGCACAACTTCGCACCGAGCTAAAAATTCACTTTGATCCGTTTCTCCAACAGTGTCAAAAGAAGTATAACTTCAAAAACTACTTTTTTTGAGATTTAATTCTTTTAATTTTCGACATTCCGACTCACATTATACAAATTTTGAAACAGTTCACATAAATAATTGATTATGATTTAGAGTTGGAATTATTTGATGTTATTATTTGCAACAAATTTGAATCAATAGTTTATAATTTATTATTTATAAAGCATACTTCATGATTTTATGATGTACGGAATATACACTCCCGTTCAATAAAATTGAACAGACCTGAAATGTTAATTGTCTTACATCTCATAAAACTCCTCACTTTTGTAACTCTCTGTATAATTATTCATTTATAAACAAAGATAAATAGTATATATTTTAAGTGTGTAAAAAGAAATGGAAGTATTGTAAAAAACATTTACTACAAGAATAATCAAAATTGTGAGAGACTGATTCGGTTGAATTTTATTGAACGGGAGTGTACATGAAATCATATTTGTTAACATCCTATGCACAAACTACAACGTGGTATATAACATACTGCAGATAATTGAATAGCACTTACGACATTCTTTTGGTTTTTGAAAAGCTCAGTTCGTGAATCGGCAAAATCAATCAAGGGGGAGTTTAATATTAGTAAAATGGAAAAGTATAACACAAGGAAAGTTGTGGGAAATTAATTATATCTTCTGACCATTTTTTTTTTCTAACTCAATATTTACTATTTTAATGTCATTATAATGAATATTAAAATATCACAATGGTAAATTCGTTTAGTCTACGTAGCTCCTACGTATCGGGTTTTTGCAGTAAAAATATTTTCTAGCAACAGTTTGATTGTAATAAATTAATATTAATAGTATGCTTGTGAAAGTAGCATTATACATATATTAACCCCCCGGAAAGTTGTAAAATAAGACTAGAGAATATTAATTAATTAAAATGTTACCGAAAAAGATTACATTAGATTACATTCTAATCCAGAAATTATAAATTGAGAGCTTACAATGAATGATAGTGCAGTATAATTAGGATTCCGTAACTCAATTCTAAAATTATTATTTTATGTATAAAATTTTCTATATACATATTTCGGGGTAGATACAATTCTAAAGTTGCCCATACACTATGAATTTTGAATGACAGTCTCCTTGATTGATATTCAAGACCGATTAATGAGTGATTATTACTATATGTATACACAGGGTTTCCAAAAAGTCTAGAAACGGTCGAATCACTTGAGATAAACAGCGTTGGGCAGCGTAAGTACTAGTCGAAGCCTGCCAAGCGGGCCTTTCTAGGCCTTTGTTACCGACACCTATAGGACAAGGAATTTGAATGCAGACTAGGATTTGGTAATTGTGTGACTGCAATCGAATTTGGTATGAACTCTGCCGATATTAATATGGAATTTGTGAAAGGAAACTTCAGAAAACCTTCAAAAGCATAACCGGCTATTTTTGTTGTCATCCATACGCCGACACTTTAGTCAATTAACCGCCCCATACGTTTTTTGTTTAAATTAATTTTATTGACTGCGATCTTTGAGAATTGAACCAGCAACCTCCCAGTTCCGAGTAGAGCGCCTTTGATAGCTCGGACTGGCTATTATTGCCAGTAGTAATGGTCTAAATGTAAGTTTACATAGTGAGTGCATGCAAACACCATGTATTTCAGAGTTGTTACTGAAACTAGTCCTGTCACGGTCGCCAAAAAAAAAACAACTCACTTAGTTTACTAAGGATTAATTATTCTGAACTTCAACCAATTTCAAACATAATACGATGATAGATAAACTAGACTAAATGGCGAACATTTATTTAAACTGGCCATTCTAAATGAATAGTGTATGGTCTGCTTTAACGTGTCTGTCTAGTACACGTTCTGACTTGATAACTACAATGACTACTTGATTAGAAGTGACATGATAATGTTTTTCCAATTCTGCAACAAACTTTTATGAAAAACAAAACAATTATTATGTTTACAAACACAAAATAATTTCAAATGAATCCATTTATTGATTTTTATATAAATTACTTTCAACGTAATATATACAGTCTGTTTTCAAAAGTATTTCTAATAGGGAATCAATGTTAAATAAATAAATAAAATATGTACTATAAAACCATACATCCATACACATACTTACAAACATCTGGTTCCCTGTCGTATGATATTTGATTGATGTCATTTAAGAGTGGAGTTTAGTGATACCCACTTAATTTATAACTTTATTATTCATTACATATGCACACGCAGACTACAGAGTACCCCCACTATTTTTATTTGTTTATGAAGCATTGTGTAGTTACTTAGTAAATAATATTTAACATCTCTATTAGCAAAGCATTCCAAAACAGACGGTATATATATATATATATATATATATATATATATATATATATATATATATATATATATATAGCCATGTAGCCAAATATTATTTTACAAAAATTTTAAATGGCATTTGAACTTAATAACAGCATAAGAACTTCTAAAAAATTATTATTCTAAAATCCTTGATAAAAGAGGGATGAGTCTATCTGGAAACTTTGCCAACTATGATTGAAAAGACGTCTATATGAAAATTGTTCGACTTGGGCGCTTACACGCTTTCAGCGTCGTCAAGAGATGTTTTTAGTGTTCATCTTGACGCTGTGTAGGCTGACAAAGCAGCGTGCAAATGGGTGAGTTCAACAATAGACACCACGCTCACAGACGCTTTTTCGATCGATATAGGGTAGCAAAAGCGTGAACGCCAAATCGTACTAACTTCCAAAACGAACACTTATAAGCATTTTTTTTTTATTTATCTGTCACCGTGCAGAGAAGTTTTTTTAGTGTATTCCATTGCATTTTATAATTTTTTCAATGTTTTAAATCTTTTTTTTTTCTATTATATATCGAAAGTTATTCAGGTCAGTGTCTTTTCTGTGAAGAATTATTTAAGAAATAAATTTACTAATGACCTCTCGTAAAACCTATAGTTACGAGATGTTTGAGAAAAACTGATTTTCGGAACCTTTTAGCTTCAATAACTATTTATGCCTGCGCGATTTCGTTATGGAGTTTTTTCCATGTTTTCATAATGCCAAAACTAAGATAATCTCCACGAGCATTATTGAAGACGTAAAAAGTATTATTTGACTGAGTAGTCATACTTTTATTTTAATTTTAACATTGTCATATTTCTACGAATTTTTGTATTATATTAATTCTTTTCATACAGAAGTGTATGCAACCATCATACAAATACAATAAATATTTATACACATATATAAGCATTTATTAGAGATTCTACGTATAGAATCATCTCATTAGTATTTATTTAGTTGAACAATTCTAAAAGCACTATGGTACTCTTGCTGACTCTGAGACTGATAATTAAATCTTATAAAAGCATGCATGGCCTCAACGGAAAAGTTGTAAAACTTTTTTATTTTGAAAACAGGAAGTTTATATATAAATTACGTATATTGTAATAATTCCATTGACGTAAATAATGATATGATAAATATTAAATGTATGAATGGTTTGGAGTTATTATTTTATCTCTTTTATAAACTTTTATATGCATAATAAATCAAATATCGGTCGGTATCGCACTACTGATATTTACTTTATTTTAATAAAGATTGTAAAGAAAACGTCAAAAGAAAACATCAAACAAATTACATAATCAATTCAGGACTGGGGTCAGGGTGGCATTTGCCATCTGAGCCCTAGATGCTAACTACATGCGCACAAAATCGTTTATACATGGGGAGAAGGAGGAAGGAAGAAATTGGCGAAGATAGTTTAGATCAAACAGCAAAGAAAAGCATTTGTTTGTCTCGAAGAGATTCAGATGTCTGCCAAAGTTGGACGCCATGTGAATGGAAACTTTTATCCCAATATAACCAGCACATTTGTATGTACTTCTAATAATACGTCGCTTATTACTTAATTCTTAATTCTCACAATCTCGTTTACACTAGTATCTTGCGTGGGACAACATTAAGACGATTCGATTCTTCGTTCGCTACTGGAGCAAGAACTGCTAGACTCGTTGATTATCTTAAACATAAAATCGGATCTTCTTAAGGTAAACGAGGATAGCACATTTTACGATTTATTGGCAATCTAGCTGAAATTTCTCTTCTATTAAAATAATGTTAATAGGCAACCTTCAGTTATAACTAATTGGAACTGTTTACATGAAAATTTACGTCTATGAAAATAAAAACTCTTTTGATTATTATTATTGTTTGGTTTAGCGTTTGCCTTTAAAGCCATAATGTCATCCCCAGGTTCTATAGACCCAGTCCGATACGTGCGAAAATTCGCTGTTATATTCATTCCTGTGTATCACAGAAACTCACGATGAGTTACATCACGGGATTGCGCCTCAACTGACGGTCGATCTTTTAGATTTTCGCGTTCCCCTCATACATTGGGTTTGACTACAGACCTGATCTTAAACTTCCCTGGTGGTATATATAATATTGTAAAATGTTAAAACATTTTAATATATTATTATTTTAACTCGTTCATAAAACGTTTTGTATTCGTAATGCGTGTGTGTATAATGTTTGTATTTTTGTCCAAGTTTGTGTGCACTTTAATTGATTAGTACCTATAACAATTACTTGATATGGTATGTACATGTTGTATTATTATATATAAATCAATATTTCATCCATTCTACCCTTAATTTAATCAATGTGTTTTAATGTATATGTACACTCTCCTGCAAACAACTTGAACCTATCTGAATTTGACTCTCAACAAAGTCAAAGATTTTGATAAGTGTATGTAGAAAGTTTAATTTATTTATTTGATTTAAAAAAATCATTATTGATAGCTTACTCTTTCTCGTTCTATTATATACAAATCAACATATGCATACCTTTTTTTTAATTTTAACATTGTCATAAATTCTTAGAAGAAAAGTTTATGTGCAGATAGATAGATAGATGATAGATTTTAGAGGCTGTCCTGAACGTGACACAGTTCGACCATAAGGTCCATTGTGATGGCTAAGGATGTAAGTGGAGAACAAGTTATTGGAAATAAACTTTATGTACTATCTTTTCTAAATGTTTCATCCCTTAACGCGAAGGGCACCGATTTTTACGAGCACCGCTTCAACTAGAACTTGAATTTGAATCCAGTTTGGTTCAATTTTATTGCAGGAGAGTTTACATATATTAGTTTGGATATTAATAAATTATTTATTATGATATAACCCCCCCCCCCCCTTACCCCCTTAATACCGTTATCAAATGGCTTTAATCAATTAATCTTAATTTATTTATTACTGTTCTTCGTATATTCGTGCCCATACTATTAAAATTCATTAATTACAAGAATATCGTAGAGAATTGAGTCAAAAGTTTTATAGAATTAATAAACTAGAACTTCAAGTTCATATGAAGTTTTCTTTTTATTTTTGGCAGATCTATCGTCTATTAAATGTTCTGGCTTTAAATCTGAGCCATCCTGTATATATCGGATATAAGAATAGTAAATATGGTACAATTTTTCTAGTAAAAGGTACTAACTATTCTACTGTATGTAATTTATGTAATTTAAAATATCAACAATATGTTTGAATATAATCAAAACGATTTCTTTCTTATCTGCCATTAATTTCAAACATTTTAATTGTCACGGAATCTTAATCTATTTATTAATTAAAAAACTAAAAATAGACTAAGTATTTCTGGTACTATCCGAAACCATTATTTTAATTCCACAAACTGAATTAACTATTACAAAATTATTATTAAAAATAATTGAATTATCAAAACATTTTTAAAAAATTTATGAAAATAAAATTTTAAAGGATTTCTTGGACGACGTAAAGAGGTCTCCCTCTAGATCCAGAAATCCGAGGTTCGATTCCTGCTGTATGAGTTAATTTTACATATCAATATTTAATTAAAAATTCAATGACACATTTGTCTATAAAGTATACGCTAGTTCTTTCATACTATGTCTTACGTAAGCTGAATGGAAATTGACATTATAAATAATATATTGTATTTTTTATTTGCAGACCGAGGGAATATCCAATATGTGGCTGACAACAGCGGAAGCCAGTAGTCTAGTATCAGATGAAGTGGCTTCACGATTACGGGTCAATGTAAATACAGGATTAAATCGACGCGAAGCAGACTTACGTCGACAATTAACGGGTTACAATGAGCTAACAGTGAAAGAAGAAGAACCCACCTGGAAGAAATATGTAGAACAATTTAAAAATCCATTAATATTATTATTATTAGGTTCAGCATTTGTTAGCATTTGCATGAAACAATTTGACGATGCTGTCAGCATAACAATTGCGATCATCATTGTTGTAACGGTCGCTTTTGTACAAGAATATAGATCTGAAAAATCTTTAGAAGAATTGAATAAGTTGGTACCTCCGCAATGTCATTGGTATGTTTATTTGTTCACATCCACGAGATGTGTTATTGTGTTAGTTCCAATTTGTCCACTTCCTCCTTCGGTGAAATACTTCCTACTTCCAAGTCATGCATTGTATTCATAAACTTCCTTAATTCCTTAACCATGTTCATCTTCCTAGTCTCTGCCCCAATGCTCAAATGGGGGCGTGAACAAACACGACTGTGGATGTATCATGGTTTTCCATAAAGTCGATCAAATTTAATGATCCAGGTCAGAGGTTTCTGTGCCCTTCAAATGAACCCCAAAAATTCTAATGAGTTTCTTTGACTTTCCAAATATTCCTGCCACTTACGGATAAATCCCATGGTTTCCTGCGAATTATCGTGAAATTCTAAAAATTCTGGACATATCTAAAGCTTTCGCCTACTTCCTGTTAAATCTATATATCACTATGTCACAGGATAGTCGTGGGATGCATAGAAATTTAACGGGGAATAATCAGATTTGGGAAACAAGTCAAAGAATACGTCGAGGAATTACAGAATTTCACGAGTATCGTAAAATTAGGTTTCATAACTGGGTGAAACGGGGAAATTCTGGCATAGCCCAAGAATTGTCCTTAAATCTAACTTATGATGCTTGTGTTTTCAGTTATCGGGAGGGCCATGTGGAAAATTTTCTGGCACGTGAATTAGTACCAGGTGATGTAGTATTTTTAAATGTCGGTGATAGAGTTCCTGCAGATTTACGATTAATCGAAGCCATAGATCTTGCCGTTGATGAGAGTAGTTTTACTGGTGAAACAGAACCAGCTAGAAAACAAACACAGCCGACACAAAAAGCAATGGGTCACAGTGAAATGTACAATATTGCTTTTATGGGTACTTTGGTCCGATGTGGAAATGGAAAAGTATGGCTTTTGGTGGAATTTTTTTAATTTTAAATTTTCATGTATGAATGTATACTTTTAGGGAATTGTAGTGAGTACTGGTGAAAAATCTGAATTTGGAAATGTTTTTAAAATGATGTTAGAAGAGGAAGCACCGAAAACACCTCTACAACGTAGTATGGACGTATTAGGAACTCAACTATCATTTATATCTTTTATTATTATTGGAGTGATTATGCTATTGGGATGGCTCCAGGGTAAACCTATTTTAGAGATGTTTACAATTGGTGTCAGTTTAGCTGTGGCTGCTATTCCCGAAGGTTCTTTTTTATTTAATAAATACACACAGCCCAATTATTGGGTGTTTAGATGAAAGTTTATCTGGAAAGATTGGAGGAAGTTTAAAAAATTGGTAATAAAGTGGCGTTTCTAATTCAATTTTTTACAGTTGATTTGTGCCGAATCAATTCATATTCAAAACAGTTAATCCAATGCTTTTGACTGTAAACTATTCTTAAAAGATTGAAAGATCAACCGGTAGAAAGCGCCGGTTGGGAGATCTTTAAATCGATTTTAATGGCGTTCTCTTCAAAAGAGAGAGTAGACGTTCCAAGCTTGTCCCAGATCGCAAAGTCATAATTCGAAAAGAACACCTAAAAAAATCTATCGAAATGCAATTTTTGAAAACTTCCACCAAAACTTTCCAGGTTTACCAGCAATATTTCAATTTATATAAAAACCTTATATTTCTAGGTTTACCCATTGTGGTGACCGTAACATTAGCGTTAGGTGTAATGCGTATGGCGAAACGAAATGCAATTGTTAAAAAACTGCCAACTGTTGAAACATTAGGATGTGTAAATGTAATATGTTCGGATAAAACGGGAACAATAACTAAAAATGAAATGACAGTGACAGTATTAGTTACATCGGATGGATACTTGGCAGAAGTTTCAGGTGCTGGTTACAATGATCAAGGGGAAATACGATTTCATCGTTGTGATAATATCGATCGGGCTAGAGAATCTGTATACAATTTACTAGAGGTAAGAATTTTTCTTAAGTTATATTCTTATTATAGACTTGAGATAGGTCCTGTTGTTTGATGAAGATTATATTCAAACTTCGCTTCCTTAGGGTTTGAGCTAACTCCGTATCTAGACAATGCTACCTTATGGGAACTACATTTTCTACGTTTTTCAAAAGCGTTGCAAACTTCTGCATTTTCTCAAATGACATTTGATATTTAATAGATAGAAAACTCGTAACTATCCACAAGTGGCTTGTGGATAGAGTATTACGTTCGTAGATAGAGCGACTGCCCTCTGAAATCACGTCAGATTTTTCGAGACGTAAACTGACAATTGTTTGTATTCTCTATAGGTGGGTTCAGTGTGTAATAATGCTGTAATCAATGGTGAAACACTGCTGGGAACACCAACAGAGGGGGCATTGTTAGCTGCTGCCATGAAACATGGAATGTACGGCATTAGTGAACGTTATGTTCGATTGGAAGAGCTACCATTCTCATCCGAACAGAAGATGATGATTGTCAAGTGTATACATAAGTATAGCGACACAAAGGATGAAACCTTTTTTGTGAAAGGGGCTCTAGATCGTATTCTACCAAAATGTACGAAGTATATACATAATGGACAGCTACATATGTTGGATAAGAAGAAACAAGATGAATATCTAGCTGAAGCACATGAAATTGGTCGTAAAGGTTGGTTCATTACATATGTTATAGCGTTTTCGAGCAATATGGCGTCGAAAAACCGACGAAATTTTCTAATTTCCGTTGTTATTGCAGGTTTAAGAGTAATTGGTATGGCAAAAGGTTCCTCATTAAATGATTTAATATACATGGGTCTGGTTGGAATCTGTGATCCACCACGTCCAATGGTCCGTGAATCAATCAACATACTACAACAGTCCGGCGTTAAAGTTAAAATGGTGACTGGTGATGCCCATGAAACAGCTGTTGCTATCGCTAATACAATTGGTTTGGATATCATGCACATGCAAACATTATCTGGTGATCAGATTGATTCAATGTCTGAGATTGAGCTGGAGAAGTGTATCAATAATGTGAGTGTGTTCTATCGTGTCACACCCAAACATAAGTTATCGATTGTGAAAGCGTTACAACACACTGGCAACATTGTTGGTATGACTGGTGACGGCGTTAACGATGGTGTCGCCTTGAAAAAAGCTGATATTGGTATTGCTATGGGTAAAAATGGTACAGATGTATGTAAGGAGGCTGCTGATATGATTTTGGTTGATGATGATTTTCATACAATTATGTGAGTTCTCAACAAATTTGTTGTTCAGTTTTCCTCGAAGGAAAAGTAATATTAGACAGAAATCCACCAATAAATGTTTCGTAGCTCCTTCAATTTCCTCATATAACCTGTAACTGCTAATTAAACCAAATTTTTTGCACTGTTCCTGGAGTTTATGACAACCCATGAGAAAGATTTTTCTTCGATTTCCTCATAAAATGTATAGCTGCTAATGATTATTAGACCCAATTTACTGCGCTGTTCCGGGAGTTCATTAAAGCCCGTGAGAAAGATTTTTCCCTTGGAACTTTTATTTCCAGCCAAGCTTCTTTTCTGAACTTTGCTATATATACAAGGTTTCCATGTCTACTAAAATTATTTGCTCTTCCTTTGCCTTATTTAAAGCATTTTACCAAACTACTTTTTGAGCAACAATAAATTTATATTTCTGAAAACTACAGCATACTCTTTATTACAGTTCAGCGATTGAAGAAGGAAAAGGTATATTCTATAACATCAGGAACTTTGTTCGGTTTCAACTATCAACATCAATTGCAGCTTTATCATTAATTGCATTAGCAACATTGATGGGAATACCAAATCCATTGAATGCCATGCAGGTTAGTTTCCAATTAATTTGACTTTTAAAAATATAAAAAATATCATTTGAAGATTAGCGAGTTTCTTTATTTTTTGGCTCTACACTCCTAAAAGTGGCCATTATGAAGACACAAGTAGAGAGGACCACCTCATGTTTTTGTTTACATTAATGTTAATTTTGTTGTTAACCTCTTGATTTTTTCTATGTGTCTAGATTTTATGGATTAACATTATAATGGATGGTCCACCAGCCCAAAGTTTAGGCGTCGAACCAGTTGATCATGATGTGCTCAGACAACGGCCACGCAATACAAAAGAACCAATGATTACTCGTGCTGTAATAGTCAATGTGCTAATGTCAGCCTCGGTCATTATAATCGGTACATTATGGGTATTCAAACGTGAGATGAGTGACAACATTATCACGCCACGTGACACAACAATGACATTCACTTGTTTCGTACTATTTGATATGTTCAATGCGCTGTCATGTCGATCACAAACGAAAAGTGTTTTTACGATTGGTTTATTTAGTAATAAAATGTTTTTAGTGGCTGTTGGTATGTCGTTGCTTGGTCAACTTGCTGTTATTTATTTTCAACCGTTGCAAGTTGTCTTTCAAACTGAAGCACTTGACTTGAAGGGTAAGTAGAATATTATTTTATTGATGATGCATCCTTGGTCAAATTGATTTATTCCATAATCCAAGAATATTAAAAATCCAATATTGAAAAAATTCAAAACAGGCTGAAAATTTACATACATGGTGCTGTTGTCTGTCGTCGCGGGATCCAAAAGTCGCAATAAGATGATTTTTTATCAATAGTCGTGTTTAAAACTTTCTTATTAAACTAAGCGTATATCTAACCTAGTTTTTGCCAGGACACTTGACTAAGCAACTTAGATTTTGACGCTATTTTTCTTCGAAAGTGAAATATATATTTTTCTTAGAAGTAATTAATAATTTTTCTTTATCTTTGATTCTTTATTTAATTATTATTCCATTCACATTCGACCACGTACTAACCAATGCAAGTGTTCATCACGCGCCATGAACTACCTCTATTGTGTACTGTCAGCGCATATTCAGGGTAAAGCGACCCAACTCATGGACATCCATGTATATAACACAATTTATGGGCATAACACAAGTCTAGTAGAAAATCTAGGTTATTTATGTTTAGGCTTGTCATGATTACCCACAATCTTCTTATGCTAAAAAATCACTTCGAGTTCCGGTATGGGGAAAAATCGATCCATGTTTCTATACATCCTTGCATAAACAGTACACACACTGACAACTCAACTGTGTATACAGGATATTCAAACAAGATAAATTATTCAGATTTTGCTGAATCCATTCTTTAAAAAGCACTCTGTATATACTTTTTCGTTTAGTGAATTTCTATTGAAAAAATTTGTAATTGATTGAAATTTCTTTTTTTACAGATTTAGTATTCCTTGTGTCATTGACCTCAACTGTATGGATTATCTCCGAGATTAAAAAGTTTATTGAACGCACACTTGAAAAGCGTAGTTTAATGCGCGGCATGCGAGCGGATCTGGACTATGTATGACAAATGAAAACAACCAGAGGAAAGACTCATGCCCAATAATCATTCTCCTGTCAGAAGTCTGTTGTGCGTTTTGAACGTGTGACGGATAATGAGGTATAATTAATTATTAACTTATTGTAGAATTATAATTTAGTGAACAATCAATAATAGTATCGGATCCGATTCGATCGATCTGCTTCGAATCAATCCCATACTGTTTCTAGTTAGTAGAAATAAACCGACAGTATTAAGATTGCAAAAAAACAATTACTTCTTACTGGTTCTTAGGCAACTTGTAAATAAATTGTTTAGTAAAAATTAAATGTAGGTCTCTCAAAGTTTATAGATTTGATCATAAAATATGTATCTATAATTGTACTGGACCTCCAGCCATAGATCCAAATAGATGAGATAAAGACTGGACAGTTTTATCGCAAAAATACGATTATGAAAATCGTTAATTTTCTAAATTTCGAATTTTAATATTTTGTGAAGATCAAGTTGTGTAGTTTGTGAGGGAAGGGGCTAATTCTCTAAACTCAAGCGAAAATGTGAAAAGTGGGCAGCTCATTGAGCAGCTCTAATGCAAATGGCGTTTTATTCAGGCAGTTCAAAGTGAATATGTGAGATGAACTCATTAATATCGCATATTCACTCGGGTAATGCGAGAGATTTACGTGAGATTTTTATCTCTCTGCTTAAATTTCACATCCCCCATAGGAGTGGGAATTGGAAGCGCCCAATCATCGTGTCGTGGCAACCATTTCTTTTCAAAGTCTCTTGAATATCTAAGTGGTGCTCGGCATCTGTTTAAATCTCTATTAGCTATGTGCAGACTAGTCTCCGGGTCGAAAAAATGTACCGGAAATGCGTCATCAATTTAAAGTTTATAAACAATATCAGGTATCAACCATCCTTCAGCCCTCGACGTGGGCTTTAGCGCTATTAAGTGAATGTATTAACGAGAGATGAAAGAAATGAAAATCTTGTCTAAGATATTAAATCCTATGCGATCATGATTTAGGTTTAGAATAGGTCCAGTACAATAAATCGATATTTTCCTAGAACAACTTTCGTACTGTTTTTAGTGTAAATTATCCATAATTGTTTTTGTATTTTTTGTATACAATTGTATAGAAATTATTCAAAGTCTATTTTCTACAAAATACAACGGGAAGAGAGCTATCTGATTTTTCCGATATTCATAAAAAAAACTATTCAACAAATTTTACTAATCTCTTATTCTATCTTTTTCCAATCTTGGTCATCAATAACTGCTTTGCTTTTATGTTGAGTCCCCACAAAATGGTTTTGGATATTATTTTGAAAAAGTGTAATATATACAAGCTTGAAAACATTCAAGTTCATATGAACCTTCTTCTTATTTTCGGGGGATCTATTGTCTATTCAATTTTTCGGCTTAAAATCTGAGACACCTGTATATCGTAGAATCCACAACATGACGTCAGTGAATGTCATCTCTGTGATGTATTGAAGAAAAAGAAGGTCTTATTCAAGTGAGTTTTTGAAACAGCGACCATTGGAAAACCCTCTTCTAGGGCTAATTATTTGCATAAAAATTAAACTTTTAGTAAAGAAAATCGACAGTTTTGTCTTCACTCTTCAGAAATGACCTTTTTAGATACCTACTGATGCGAATAATAATTAAGCATCTATCAATTTTCAAAGATTATCCAAAACCATTTTTGGCAACTACTATTTTGAAAGACTTGATGTTGAAAAAAAAAGCCAGAATACCTTTTTTTGAAATCATCTCTATGTGGATCCTGTTTATTTGCCGAAACCTAATGAATTGGAATTTAAAAAAAAAAACTGTCTCTAGGGAGCTAGTGGTAAATAGTTAAATCATTTTCAGACTTTATAAGAAATTTAATCAGATTTCCAATATATTTCACTGAGTTTAAGAAATTTTACTACCGATTCGAACATCTCAAACTTTTACGCAATAAGGTCATTTATTTGGACCCAGTTACTGGACTATGCAACAGCGTCGTTTCACTATCCAGAAAGTTAACCTTTAAATAATACTGGGTGCCATTTTGACCCCAACCATTTTAATGGTCAATGTTGAGGCATTTTGAAAAAGTGAGAAATATGTTCCAAAATGTTTTCAATTTTGAAAACTATTAAAGTATTGTTAATTTCTTTCACGAAGGTTTTAAAATGTCACCGTGTTACATAAACGTCATTTTAGACACACGTGTGCACTGACCTACTATGGAGGTCAGTGCACACGTGTGTCATTTAAGATTTAAACTCAAGAGTCTAAATTACCACCAACTCTCTAACTTTTTTTAGCTTAATACTAACATTTTCCAGACTTGAAAACTAACAACCAAATAATTAACACAATTACAGAATGTTTCCAACCATCAGCACCTGATCTTCCTTAACTAAACTATTGGCATTTTGTAGCACACGTGTCTTGTTCGTGTTAACTACGTGAACAGACACAAAACAGCAGCAGTTACTTATAGCAAGTAACACTTCATCAGCAACAAATACAAACCAATCTCAATTACCGGACCCTTCCCGCGCTCCCTTTATAGCATCCATTCACATTGGTGAACATTTATAAAAATAACATTTATCTATCCTATCTAACTCTGTTGAAGAAAAGAATCTATTTGTGTTGGAAATTGGCTGAAGTCTCTCTGGTTGTCGTTAATTAATTAATTAACAAATTATTAATTTCAATTTAACATTTTTCGTTTTATTTTAACCTATTTTTTATCTCATTTTATTTATTTTCTGTAAAAACTAGTCATTGAACACTTTCGTTACTTTTTACGTTGTTTTTTTTTTTTTTTTTTTTTAAATTGTTTTTTATTTTTTTTAAATAAAATTTATCAATTTTGTATTGATTGAGTCGTTATTTGACGAAAATCCATTTTATAATTATTAAATAAAACAAATATTTGAAATTTACAGAATAATCATTTGATTTTGACTAGTTTCGGAACACAGTTCCTTCTTCAGAAATATAAATGAAATGAACAATTTTAAAATAATGTAGCAACAAAGTAAACATTTTAAGATACTTAACATAACATTTTGTGAATGATAAACCTAAAACTTTAAAAATATTTGTGAATTGACAAATTATACAAATTATTTAACACATAGGTAAACAAAATTTACTTTGTTTCTACAGCATGTAAAAATTGTTCATTTCATTTTTATTTCTAAAGAAGGTACTGTGTTACGAAACTAGAGTCAAATAAAGAGTGATTTTACGAAAATTTCAAATATTTGTTTTATTTAATTATTAAAATTTATCATTTTTTCATTTCAATTTTTTGGATTATTTTTAAAAACAATTATGTTATTTTTTCTACATATTAGGTCACTATTTAAAGTGTAAAAATTAAAATAATAATTATAATATTAGGAATTATACTTAAATTGTGTATATAGAAACAAAATATTATTATAATTCTTGGGTCTAATTACTTAATAAGAACTAAGGAGAATCATTATCATGTGTAGTTTATCATACAGAAATTCTACAAGAGACATTCTTCTAGAAAATTCATTTTTTATTTACTGTGTATTTACTACTAAATTTACCACAACAACAACAAACAATTTTATACTGAGTGTACAAACATTTGACGTTGGGAGGGAACATAAAAAAGGGCGGGGTCTCCTAAAAATAATTATGTTAGTAGTTAAGTTGTAGCGGCTGTCTTATATAGGACACATTTAGAACAAAAGTTCCATTGTGATATCGAAAGAAGCTTATCTATCCTTGCTATTACTTCTTAAACCATTTGGGGCTGTTCAAGTACTGCAAATGGGATGTTGACGTCAGTAGACATCGTCAAAGACACAAAAAAGTGAGTCTTTTCATAATAAGAGCTAGACAGTATGTTTCCGATTATTTTTCACGTCACACACTTTCAACCCCACCCCAAGATTGACCGAGCCCACCGTCTGGTGTGTTAATTTCCCACCAACGTCATATACTCGTACACCGTGTATAAACGATACACTAATGTGCATATTAAACCTAAATCGCTAACTTATTGTTTGACTTTGGGAAATTATTTGATCAAAAATCAACATTAATAAAAATCATCAGATAAAATAAAGAGTTTGTTGTATTCAGATCAGTGAATAAATTTAATAAAATCGATAATCACGCATCATCGATGCATGTTGTTAGTTTTAGTTTAAACTAACTTAGAAAAGTATGGATTCAATAACTTACCAAAAATGGATTAATCATTGGAAAACTGATCCATAATTTTTATACGTTTTTTTATACGTCACTCTTTCATTGAAAAATTTGGATACAAATTTTGTAATTAAAAAAAAATGATCTGATTACCATTTGAATAGAGGAGATCCCGATGGACCTGAACTCAATATAAATTTAATAAGATAGCCAATGACTTCTCATTGAGTCAAGGCTGCGTTTGAATGCGCATATAGCCAATAGCTTCTCACAAAATCATCTGAATACGCTTACGCGGCAAAATTTAGAGCGTAACCACGCATGGGATACTCTATTCTAATGTTACTCAAATTATTATTTCATTGAAATACCGCAAATTGATTACAGAACACACAATTTTAAAAACATTCAAGACAATCTGTAACAGACTAAAAACATGATTAATGTGTCCTAGTTTTAAAACATTTTGAATCAAAACCACAAAAGTACACTCTGGAGTTTGATTGATTTATTTTACGTGTGTTTCAACACTTTGATTAAATATGGGTCGTAAAATCGTTTATAAGTTTTGTAATTTATTAAATAATACTCGAATCAAAACGCATTGCATATTGTACATAACGCGCTATAGCTGTTTTTTTTAAATGTGCGAGAGTATTCATTAAAAATTTAATCAATTAATTAATCAACTTGGCACAACAAGTACAGTCACTTAAAATTTAAATTCTAATTCATTTAAATATGAAATTAATTATAATATTTATATTTAACAAAAAAAAAAGAAAAACAGAAGAGGTTTTTTAAAAGTGATTTTAGAAAGAACTAGACAAATATAATAATTAAACCATGGGATCTCTGGCAGATGTGGAGCTGAAACATGGAGGTCGAAGGGTGTCACGGTATCTTGGCACTCTTTAGTTCTGAATGAACGTTATAGAACTTAAAAGTTTACTAAATATTATTCTAATTGGAACAACACGCACTTAATTATTAAGAAAGAATAAAATTGAGTCAATTTCTTTATACTTTTACAATTTTTCTTACAATACTGTTCACTTTTACTGGACTGTAGAGTACAACGCTTCGTATACACTCGTTAGTTGATTCGTCAAATTTTAAACTGATTTAAAAACGGTTGGTGAGCCGCGTCTTACATAACGAGCTATAGGGCTTATTCCGTAATGGTAACATCAATAAATTGTAAGTTGGCATCACTTAAAAAGGAGGGGGGTAGGGATGGATGGAGCTGTGTTCCACCATCATAAACATCATCAATCATAAATCTTCTGCTGTAAGAATCAAGCAATGACTGAGAAACAAAAAATTAAATTAAATTGAATAAAAACAAAAAATTATATTTTATTTTGTTTAATAACAGACTCGGCCTTGCGCACTACCGTGCTCTAGATAAGATTAACTAAGCATAATTTATAAATAAATAATAAAAATGATTCCTCTATCATTACAATAGCATACGTCATACGACTTTTGATGATGTTTATGATGGTGGAACACAGGACCATCCATCTCTACCTCTCCTTTTTAAGTAATGCCAACTTAAAACTTATTGATGCTATCATTACGGAATACACTCATAGAAGTGCTAGACGTTCCAATACAGTTGGTAGCCATGTTTCGTTTTGTAAATGTTTTTGAAAATCACTTTTATAAAACTACTTAATCAATAATAATATTTGAATTCAGTATTTTTAGAGATTATAAGAATAGCTTTGTACAATTGTATAATTCAAAACAGTGTAGTTATATAGTTAAGTTGTTAGTTCAAATAATATTCTAAAAGTTTTGTAAAGAAAAAAATAATTATTGAACTAAATCATCTGAATAAAAATTGGAACGATCGAAGTGGTGGGTCCTGGCTGTTTCACGAAACCACAAGTTATAATTTACAATTACAGGCTACATTCATTGTTTTACAATTACCCGTCCTCTTTTTACAAATAACAGAACAGAGCTCCACTGTAATTGTTTTACTTCAGGTCCTCCTATTTCAATCAAGCCGAAGGTTAGATACCTCATGGTGCATTGTGCCAGAAGATGAAAAGGCGAGGTTACAGTCCGGTTGTAACTTTCATTCTTTTTAAGGTAGGTTTAAATTAATACCTTTTTTAACAGGATTAATTTGTAATGTGAAAACCCTTAAGGTTGTACGAACACGACTGACTACACTCTGTATATAAAGGTTAAATTGATGAGAATATTTTTAAAAAAATTGTCACCAGCTAAGGTTTGAATCTGGGATCACTGCGGTGAGAAGCCGATACTTTACCAACTGTATTTCTTTAAAAAATATGAAATATATTCGTTTACACATTTATAGATCCCGTATTGCCAAAACTATGCCCTTCCATTACAGCTCAATGCCCTTAATCTCACCTTCCATTACAGTATAGCGGTGCAGATGAACCCTGTTTTGGAGTACCCGAGTTCTACTTCAGGGCATACTAACCGTCTTGGATGGGAAATTACATGGCCCACTTCTGGAACAAAATTCCAGGGCAACGATAGGCTAAGCTCTTCGTATACCAATCCTGTCACTTAGCAAAAACCAGGCATTAAGGTCGATACCGAATTTCTGCCTGGACACTGTTTTCTGAGGTATCATCTGAAAAAGATCGGCAAGGCCGAGAATGATACTTGTCGCTTCTGTGATGAGGCGGCAGAAACAGCAGGATATCCACTATCAAACGGCAAGGCTGTCGCCCATAAAAGACTGAACTTTCTAGATGGAACTTGGCCATTATCAAGTGATGTGAGGTAACTTAACCTAGGTAATGTGAGATAACTGCCTTAGTGAGGTAACCCCTAATAAAATAGGGGAATGTCACAATAGATCTTTGAGGTTACAATGACGAGACACTTTGCTTCGTACCTTCGCCAATCTTAACGACCCTTTTTCAAGATAATTCAAAAAAACCAAAAACATTCCTCTGAATATTTGTGAATTGTAATTTATAGTTTCGTAAAACACTGCCCAGAATCGATAACTAAATAAGCATTAATATAAATTCCACGAGCACAGTAAACCATACTGATATCATATCAGATGGACCAGTGGCAATTAAAATGTATGAATTTTAGACATTTATTCCTCTGTTTTTAGATAACTATTTAAAAAAATACAAAAGAATTTAAAATAAATAAAAATTGTATTTATTAAATGCAACAAAAAAAAAAGGTTTGTAATAAAATAAAGCCTCTTTTCAAGGTTACACACATTTCCTTAGAAGTATGACAATTAAGTAAACAAATATGTATTATAGAGACTTAAAATATGTTATTAAACTTAAATATGTTATAAGGAATTGTTAGGATCTGAAGAAAAAAAAAACGTTACACAAAAAATCCAAAAAAATATTCTAAAATAAAAAAAATTGATATATAGTTCAATCAGTGTTGTCAAATTATCACAATTATTATTATAAAATGAATTAGCACAACATGAATATATTAATATTAATATAATAATGGCCCGTTTTTACACATGTAGCTTCAGATGTAAGTATTCATGCGAATGATTTAGTAAGCATGCGCACTAGTATTTTTTATGCATGTTTTTAGTTTGATGAAATAGAGAAGACTTCTATTTTGATGATTGTTTTCATGAAATCTTATATGTAACTTGAGATGTAAGAGTGGTGTAGTGTGCAGTACGATGTGTTGATATCCTACTTCCTTCTGATTGGTATACTCTGATCATGTGACTAAAGTGAATGACAAAGAAAGAAATTGTAAACAAGGCGAGAGTTATAGCTGTTCACAAACATGCTATTGATATATTTCAAGTGTATTTCATCGTGTGCACAGCAATGTAACTTTAGTTATATCAAATATTTTTATTGCGATTGAAAACTTTCATCAAAACTTCCATGTGTAAAAACGGGCATGAAGTATATCAAGAGTTTTAGATCTAGACTTAGAATTTAAATTGTTGCTACTAAATTTTGAAACGCTATACCTTTCACGGCCCTGGGTAGAGCCACATTTAATATCTATCTACACTAAAACTATGACTAAAATTGCAGTTTAGCGACTTTTGCCAAAACAAATTATAAACATTTGTTAATTAAAAAAGGGATATATTTGAGCCTCTAGATCACCCTAATACCATTATGTTCGCAATAAAATTATCTTTTGCACAAGCAACAAAAGATTGTCAATCCACTTTTTTGTTTTTTGTTCCCACTTTTTTATACTTAGTATCTTGATTGGTACTGAATTTTTGGAAGAAATAAATGAAGAGATCAAAAAATTAATTAAATAATTATCAATCCATCCGCGATTTGTTTGTGAATTGATGAAGTCCCTGACAAATTTATTAAATTAAAGGCAATTTCTTAAAAATTATTTTACTTTCGCCACATTTATCATTTGCTTTGCGGGAGCAATAACTTAATAACCAACCAAATAGTAAGTTGTTTATTTGAATAAAATGCCATCTAGTTTCAAAATTTAGTAATTTATTTAAAGCTTTAAAAGCATGATTGCACTTCAAAAAAAAAATCATTAAAACTAATTTATATAAGATTTGTAATTTCAAAAGGTTTTTTGACAATTTATTCACATAATGTAATTTTTAGGGTGCTATAACTTTAGTTTAACAAACAAACAAAATTGGTACTTAAATTATACTGTGTACAGGTAACTCCGCACTTTAGTCACCACGTCATAAAACCAAGCCAGAATATTTACGAGATTAATAAAAAATAGGGTTAGGTAGAGTTTATGGATTTAGAAATGGTACCAGCACAGAAGTATATACTTTTATGGACCTAGTCTAACTTATTTTAAAAGGTGAGTGTAGGTGGTTGTCAGTTCAGTAATGTAACAGTGACATTTAATTAATTGTACAAGGTACCCCAAGATGTGGGTGCAGTGTATGGTGTATCCAACCACTTGTCAGTATAGTCTCGAGTGAGCATCCCTTTTAATATAGTACTTAATTCAAATAATTAGCAGTGAGAGACATATAATTAAGCACCCTAATAAAATGTAAATTTTCTAATCAAGTGTTTTTCATCTTCTCTCGAATTAGACAGAAAATAATACAAAATAATTTGTTTGATACAAAACAACAAGTTTACGAATTTGGATTATTTTTGGCAGCTATGATAATGTAACATAAATTATATAAATATATTTATTTTCAAAGACTTAAGTAGTTAAAATATCTTAACAAACAAAAAAAAACTCATTAAAAAAACCATACTCAAACGAAACGGACTCTACTATGGATTGAGGAGGATCTGTAAACATTTTATATAGTCTGTGTTTTTTCGTTGGACAATAATCACCGACATATTTAATGACGAAGCGCACTACTATTTTTTGTCTGATATTTAAAAAATACTATCATACTCTGTATAGGGATCAAGAAGGTACGTCATCTGAAACGAATTCAGTTTCAATTTGATTCTAGTTTGCTGTTAATTCGGTAGATTCTACTTTTTTTTTAGACTCCGCCCCCTTTTTTTGTTTATCCCTACCAACGTTATGTGTTTGTACACGCAGTATAAATACTGTTTGTTAAATTGACATACTTATGAACACTCAAATGCAAAATATTTGAAACAGTAGGTCACATTCTAAGTGTACATACTACTGTATATACATGTCATTTTCTTGCTCGATAATTGTGCGGCCATTTTTGTGTGTTTATGATCGTGTTAAATACGGAAGTACATTTTAGCTGTTGTTTTGGATTACTGATCAGACATATTAATAGATTTAGTTTGTTTAATGGATACGCGGTGCTGCCATCTTAAACATTTTCGTCTATAGAACTACTGAGAATCAATCCGATTCAATATTTTTGTTAACGCTGTTTAAGTGTACAACCAACACACATAGTGTTTACAGATCTTGCTAAAACAAAGTAGCAGCACATATACTTACTTACTTACTATACTATACTACCATATTGATATATTTACACGTATTTGTTCAATGCGCATGTTTTTTGCTATTTGGATAGATGATAGTACTGTAGGTATTATATAACAAATTCTGTGATATAAAACTTTGGAATATATTCATCTTCTTGATAGAATGTTATATTGTCATACGCAATATACAAATTATAACATATATATATAAATAATAACGTTTGTTTTCATTTTTAATTCCAATTTAGTGTTCCATCTGCAGTTAATCCACGAGGTATATAGATAAAGGAGTCCGAACGTAATAATAAACAAGTGGCATCAATTACATTTAAACATAAAGTCACGGAGTGTGTAATACACCGTGTGCTCACAGCAAGCACGTTGTGTGTAGTAATGTGCGATAAATGGAACCACATAGGCTGTGTGTTAAATGGAAAGCAACCATTTAATGGTATCTCCTAAACATAAGCGTCACGAGTGGCCAAAAAATAAACTATCATTTTCAGCCATTTTCGTGTACGTAAATACTACGTAAATGAAAAAGCTAATACCGTTCGGACTCCTCTAATATCTATACAGCATGAGTTTATCGTTAAATACGTCCTAATCCTATCCTATGAAAAAAAAGCGTAGGTGCTATCCATAAACCAAGTAACATTTCCGCGGTCTCTCCCAGGTCTCACTACCACAATTTTTACTCAAATTAGATGAAGCTCATACCAAATTAAAGCTAATACGACGATCTTTCCAATAGTGTAACATTTCTTTAAGTGAGATAAGATTTTGATATAGAAAAATTGAAAAAAGTGTGCTGAAACTGTTAAAAGATGAAATTAAGGACATTTTTGCGGTCTCACAACCACAATTTTTACTCAAATTAGATAAAGCTCATACCAAATTAAAGCTTATATGACGATCTTTCCAATAGTGTAACATATTTTGATGACGTATAATCTGGCACGGCGCGCGTCTGATATTATGACGCTTCAGAAAGAACTGAAACTTTGTGAACATATTTTTGAACAGTTTATGAAATTAAAATAAGTTTTTGAGTCAAATAAACCTATTTTCCCCCTGAATAAACTAAACTATAATCATTTTTAAAGAATTTATTCATATCATAGACAATTAACACTATTTTATATATAAAAAATAATATAAATATTCATTTAACTCCACACAATCTGTCAAACTGTTTAAACTGTAAAAAAAAAAAAAAAAAAACCATCACATCTTCAATCTTCAACTTGATCTGGATAATTATTAGTATTTGTATCAGAACTTATAGAATCCGTGGTATAATATCCAGTAGTACTTTTTAACGTCGTAATATTTTCTAAATTTCGTTGATCCCGATCCATTGTACTTAATGATATCTCCTTTATACGTGATTGTGTCTCATGTATTCGATGCTCAGCTAATTTTTCTAATAAACTCGATACATCATTTTCTAATTGATTGGTTATTAATTCTAATTCAGAATTTTTTACTTTTGCATGATTTGAAATCAATTGATTCTGTCGTGTTGCCATTTCTTTCGCTAAAGACAATTCAACTTGTTGCAGTGTATTATCAAGTAATGTAATTCGATCCGCTAATTTTAATTGACTCATATATCGATCTTCATTTGATGTATCCAAAAACTGAAACGCCATTTTTCAATAATTTAATAATTATAGAATAGTCGAATAAAACAGAAAAAAACTGAAGAATTGAACAGAAGAAAACCATAGATGAAATAAAAGGAGGCATGGCATATCCGCAAGGACTGTTGCATAGCCCGGACACTGTGGCTTGAGATAAATAAAGAGACACGAAACTGAGTGTACCTCCAGAAATGTCATGTCAGAAAAAATTAACAAAATTTTGCCAATTAGGTCTCGATAGCTTTTCTAGATTTCTAGACAAATAGTTTCACACTCAAGCTCACTTCAAAAAAGTTGCGATCTTCCTGACTTAAATTGAAGCGTAACCAAACTTTCAAATCCATTTTGAGTTTTGGTATTTGAATATAAATATTGATTTTTACTATGTACATGTATTTAAATTATTTTATACAGGTCTGATATTATTTGATTAATTGTTTATGCCAATTAAATATAGCGTGCCATCTATCGACCAATATATTGAAACACAATCTAAACGTTCTCAAGGTTATGTAAAAAGACAAACGGCAGAGTGGTACTACTCGTTTAAAATGCATACCTCTTCGAAAGATTTCGATACTTGTTCCTGTTGTTGTTGAAGAACAGTATGTTCTGGCCATAACGTTTGATATTCATCGAATTTAATACTCAACAATTGTTTTAGATATTCGCGTTGTTTAAACAATTGTTCATTACGTTGAATTGTCTGCTGTTCAATATTTGTATCATGCATTTCATTAAAGTAACGTGTTCGATCCATTTGATCGATGGTTCGATCTAAGAATGTACTCCGTTCTTCTACATTCTGTTCCATTAGACGTTGTTTGGTTTCATTTAAAATTGATATTTCTCGATCGTGCAATTCTCGTTTTAATTTATTCAATTTAGTATGACGTTCAGTTAGACGGGTTTGTTCCTCTTCTAATGTTTGTTTGTAGGTGTGTTGTAAATCTGTTAATTATATTTTGAAAATTAACAATAACATTCTTTTTAACTGATCGTCACGACAGATTTAAAGCGTCAAAATCAAAAGTGCGCACCCTATAGGTGTTTTAAAGTTATACTTCTTTTGGCGCAATATGTGAATCCGCTCAGCGCGCAACGGAAGTTGCGCGCGTCGGTGTAACACAGGTGTAATCAGTGAAGTCAACATCAATTTCTTAAATCGAACACATATATTATATACCATCTTAAGTCTATATATGGAGGTAAAAAATTTTCATAAATATATAAACTTACTTTTCATTCGAATATCATTTTCATTCTCACGAATTTGTTGTTTCAGCTGCGCCAATTGTGCAGCTTTCTTTTCAATAATTTCAAATTCTTCATTCTCTAATTGAATTTCACGCTCACGCATTTTATTAATATTCTCTGTTTGATAATCGACCATTTGTTTTGGATAACATGTAAATGTTGGATAACTGCCTGTAAAAATTTTTTGTTTCAAATGTCTCAAACGCACGTTTTTAGTCATACGTAAGTGGAGCTTCATTTGATGTAATTAAATTGAATTTAATTATTCTAGGGTTATAAAACTTATAAATTTTTAAATGAAGTATCAACTTAGAAGAACCCTCCAGCTCGGGGGTTCCGTACCATAGCTATTCCTGTTATAGAAGTAACTACACTCAAGTCTCAACCCAAGTTTTTGACTATTACTAACAAATATTAAGGTTGGGTTCCAATAATCATTATCCTTTTCATATATTTACAAATTTATAACATCCAATATTTGACGGCCCCATCTTATAATATTATAACACAACCATTCTCACCAACGTCTATGTCGAATCTGTCGTCAGATTCGTTACACTCATGCATGTTCGCCAGTCATACCAACCTATCATACACAACAATCAAGTGGCTCGATCCATAAGTGTTCTACTTTTCGAAGGATGCGGAACACTACAAAGACAATAATGCGTTTTAACAAATTACGTACCCTTTTTCAGCGGTTGGAAATCTTGAAAATATTTGGCTGGATGTACAGCATGATCAATTTTATGAAATAATTGATAGCACTCTTTCAGAAAACAATGTATGTTAATTGTATTCTGATTATGATAAAAATATTCAAATTGTTCGTAACATTTGAATGCCATGATCGTTGAACGTTTATAAATGTTGTAGGCTGCTGTGGCAATTGTTAAAAATGATGTATCGTTGCTGATCACATGATCCCAGAATTGTAGCCATTCGGAGCGTGTCATTATTTCTGAAAATGCTGTTTCTAATAATGACCAACCATATACGACAGAACTGACACCATACGCATTAAGATGATTCAAAAGTGCTGGATCTTGATCGGCTAATATATTTTCGATCATTGATGTTAGATTTATTGGTGGAAATGGAAAATATTCAAACCAAAATTGACACCAATTCACTTAATAAAACAACAGAACAGATCCAAAAACTTTAATTATTGCATTTTGCCTCAAAGTGGTGAAGCACGGGAATTAAATATTTTTGAAAAAAAACAATCAGAACCACAGTGACTCTGGAAATTCTTCTTAGCTTACCTTCTCTTAATCTATGGGTTGAGAAGGAGGCTTTGGCTGCCCACCCAAGAATTTGAGATGAAGGATTGTGGGGGAGAATAGAATTCCTCTATGGCCACATGCAAATATCACAAAAGGCGGAAAGGGAAATTGCCCTCTCTTGCTTGAAAGTGAGCAAAGCAAGTGGCCGTCTAAGACTTCAGAGGCAATATAAGCTCCCTGTCCCGGAAAAAGAAAAATGGTCTGAAGAGACAATGAAGTTCCCGTAAGACTCCCTAGTATGCTATACGGATGGTTCCAAGCTAGAGGAGGGCCAATCGGGATCCGAAGTATACGTGAAAAATAGTAACGTTAGAGCCAGCTTTGCAATAATAAGTAAAATACTTTGAGCCAAAGATCACACGACGGACAAGTATTAACCCTATTTCCAATTGTCAAATAACAATTCCAAAAAGCCTTGATTCCCGTGCTTCAACCTGTAATAATATTAACATACTAATTATTGTTAGAACCACTTCGAAATTAATAAGCGGGTCATTATGAAAGACCCGTACAAATGGAAATACAAATAATGATAAATTTTCAACTTGACTAAACAATGGACACCAATTTGCTAGAACGGATAGGATACGTTTTAAATTCATTATGGATAAATGACTCTCCAATGGATATTTATTTTCCAGGTTTCTGAAGGCTGGATGGTATCCTCGCGACACAAGACTTGTAAATTCTTTTTGATTTTCAGGTAGTTTTAATACCATTTTCCATATAAGAGTACGATACTCAGCTGGATATTCACCAAATTGTTTTAGAATATCCATCAGACGATTTACTTCAAAGGATTTATCCATCTAAAACATGATAAATTATTGAATCATCTTACAGTAAGTAGTCTGTTTACATCATATACACTCCCCTGCAGTAAAACTGAACCAAACTGAATCAAAAAAGTTCCAAATGTTTTTGTTGTGTAGCGCACTGTGACGTAGCTTTCACATGGGGGTAGGTGATCCAACAATAAGAGTGCTCTCAGTGCACACGAGGGAGTCAAAAGAAAACAATTATTATTTTTATGATCAAATAAATTTAATGTATCAAATAAATATATTAAACTTTCCACATACACTATCTAGCAAAATCTTGGACTAAATTGCTGAGAATCAAATTCAGATATGTTCAATTTTTTTGCAAGGAATTGTACATATTAAATATAAAAAAAAAAAACACCTGCACATACTTGTTTAATTTTAACAGCTTTTAATTTAGTGATATTTTTCGATTTAAATTTATCATTACGTATTTTTTGAAGTTTAGAAATCGATGATTCTGCAGTGATTGTAGTCAATTTCGATAAATAAATATTCAATTCACCGGTATTCAGAACGCATGCTAAATATTTAGCATCTGGTGAACAATAAAATTTATTGATACACGAATATGTTTCGTTTGATTGTTTCTGATTTAAAAATTTATTTTCATCCATATCAAAAAAGTATAAGATATTTTTTAACGAAAGTAAACCTAGAATTCGATTTGAACCACCATCAAATAATTGTGGTATAAATACTAATTGACGTACACCAGTGATTTCATTTGGTAAATGAATGATTCGATCCAAACTCCATGTATCAATGGAGAATACAACTAAATATGACATTCTACCACCTAAAACTAGAGCTCGCCCATTTCTATTTCGACCAGGAAATCAAACAAATAATTATAATTCACTTTTAGGGGTTTGCGGCCCAATCGTAAGATTGTTGTATCATTTATCCGTACAGTAAATTCATCGAATTTATTTGTTTTCCGAAAATAATGTTTCAAACAAAAGTTGTAAGTATTTTTATACAAAGAGTCTACAGTCTAAAAAACATTTACTTCAGTGCATCTTTGTTCAGCATGTTTCTCTCAAGACTTAGGAGAATTTCCCCCTAATTAAGTGGATTTAATAATATGAAATAATGCATGCCATCATGTGCAATAAACATTTTATATTCCAATCCCAATAATAAGGTTATGGGCAAGTTGCACAACGAAAACGACATCTGACGACCGCTTTAAGTAATGTTCTATAACCATTGAAGGAATAAAGAAACCAGAAAACAGTTGCATAACCGACATATTTTTCTAATTTTCAGTTTAGGGGGCTTTGGTTTGAACTGAAAGCGTGTCAGCACCAATTTAAAACATTTCCCCAACTGTAATCGGTTAGGGGTAGAGAAATCCAATTCATGGACGGAAATGATAGAATAACTTTACGATCGGACTTTTGAATCGACTGTGTTTTTTCGGTTACCTTGTGAACGCAACTGAATTAATATTTCTTCCTTTCCACGTTGAAGGTAGAATTTCTTGTACAAGTTTAAAGGTTTTATTTTTCCAAACATGTATGATATCGTCATTATAACATGCGAAAATGTTAAACGATACGGGCATATAACCAATCTACGATGAAAAATTATATTAAAAGAGTGGAAAGTCATTCTAAATTTATTTTAGGATGGTGGAAAAAATTTATTAATTGACTTCCACAATGACAAATTATTACAGAGGGCCAGTCATACAGTGCAGCCAGATTTTTGTTTTGCTCATCCTAAAAAGTAATTTTGTCCTATGGTCGTTTTGTAGGCTAAACAATTTTTTGAAAATGACGTAAGAATTTGTCTTTTTTAAAAAAAAATAACTTTTGCAAATACATTGTTCAAAATTCATACAAATGGTACCAATTTCAAATCATTGTTAATGATTTCCCTATTATTAACGGGCGATGGCCGACGTTAAGTGCTGCTAAACAAACGACCGCCACTTTAGCTGTTGATAGATATAGTACCTGCAGGATGTACGTACATATTTAAAAGTAGCCGTTCGATTTCCAAGTTGTAATTGATGTATCTGTGTATTCGATTTTAAATTCCATATAATAGCTTGTTGTTCGGATGCCGTCAAACAACATTCGTCATTCGAGAATGAAATATATTTGACAGGTTTGTGATGTCCTTCTAACGCCCCAACACGTTCACCATTCTCAGTTTGTATCAAATATAAACCACCCGATTTCTGTGCAATTAATATTAAATTCCTTTTCGATGGTACAAACACGGCCATATGTGATTTTTCATTTGGTATCAAGCAATATTGATTAAAATGAAAATTGACAATGAAAATATTCTGTTGCAAATCACAAGCACTCAATTGATTCCCGCTATGATCGAAATCAGCATGAATGAATTTTATTAAATGTTGCGGTCCATTTTTAAGATCATCATTTGTCTCATTAACTATGTGATGTAATTGTAATATTAAACCATCGTCACGATTCTGTTTTGTAGTAAAACGTTTCTTATCATTTATTAATTGTTCATTCATATTTTATTTCTCACTTTTTTAGAAATCTCTACCAAATTTATATAAAATTGAAAATTGTTTACAAATATTTCTGTTACCATAGTAACCAAAATCAATCATCTAACAACAACAACAAAACATGGCGGATGTGTGTGTTAAAGCCAGGTTTATACTATGTATGTACATACGTCATTTAATCCGATATTGTAATATGTAATAATGGTCTAAGATCCGGCATTAGAAAAATCTACCCTCATCTGTTAATTGAATGAAATAATGTTTAAAAAGCCGATAACAATATTATAAATGTATGAGTGCAATGTCTGCCACCGTAGTCCTGCTGGCTATTGTCTCCTTCAAAAGTGAGTCTCCTTCTAAACATTGTCTCCTTCAAAAGTGATACTTCTCTGAGCATTGATACTTCTGTTCTTGTCAGACATTCTGTTATTTCATTATCCTTCCAATTCTACATGTTCTGCAGGTACGCAAAGATAGGATCAAAATAGGAAAAAAAATAAAGAAACTACATGCGATTTTCAAATATTTCATTATTATATTTAAATTGTAAACAAGAATCTAAATTTTTATACTTGAATAAAATATCGAATTTAAACATTTACTAAAAAACGAAAATTATGTTTACATAAAAATATATGAAGATGGTCGATCGATCGCTGGCTGCATCCGCCATCTTGTATTCAACTAACAAATATTTATTAAATTACGTACTGTCAAGGGAATATTGTTGTTCAATTTTGACTAGACTAAAGAAAACATCTTTTAATTCTTCTTTGTTGCATGTTGCATCTATCTATCAAAAATAACAAATAAATTACTTCATTCTACACAATAACATATTATACCACCGATGCCCATACTCAACTTAGATCGCTAATTATGGAAAGAGAGTGTAGCACAAGGTATCCAATTTAGCTGTATTTACGTAAAATATAAAAGGGAATAAAGTTTTGTTACAATTGTAGTGTCAACGAACAAATTATTTATTTTATTTTTTATGTCTTTCGTAATATCACTGTGTTTATTGTTTGGATTGATCTTTAACAAGCTGATGGCAAGGGTGTGGGGTATAAGTACTTATTTATTAGAGTAGTATGAAGATGGTCTATCGATCGCTGGCTGCATCCGCCATCTTGTATTCAACTAACAAATATTTATTAAGTTATGTACTGTCAAGGAAATATTGTTGAGTAATGACTGACCCACGGCTGAGTTGTGGGTTCCATTAAAATAACGTTTTTGCCTGTTATTTTAGAGGTCTTGGGTTCAGGACTCACTCATTTTTTAATTAAATTTTTCTACATTATTAATAATCAACTTAATATATATGAATACTCCACACCCTTGCCATCTCTTCATTAGTAAGGTTAGATAAAATAAAATATTTCAGGAAGACTTATATATGTATCTGTCAGCATCAAAAATGACGGATTCATTGGAGCGTCATGACCAGTGTCGATTTTTAACATCCATTGGAATGGCTGTAAGCAATTTCAGACATCCTGCCTGACACATTAATCTGCTCAGCTAAAACAGTAAATTAGCGATCTAGATTGACTACGAGACATTTGTGTCCAAACAGAACTCGTTTTTTCTTATCAAAATCAGATTTCAAAGTAAAAACCTTAGGGCTGGTTAGCAGATAATACGCGCACATCAACGATTTATTGACACACATCAACGGAAATAAATGATCAACGGCTTTTTTTAATAATATAACAACCTTGGATGAAAAGGATGAATCAGAAACTAGAGCTAGTAGGTTGGAATACTAAGCTCCGCGCCTGCAAGAGAGCCCATTACGCGTATTATCTTCTAAACTGGTCCAAATATTGTTGGTGAGGAGTAAATTAAAGAGAACAGTAATTTAAAAGATAGACGAACAATTTGAATATTTTTCTAAAATAAATTTCGTGTATTTTCGAAGTCTTCTAAAATTAATAATTATAATAATATATACAGTAACATAAGATCAGTCTAATTATCTATCCAAAAATAAACAACTTCAACTTTATCGATCCATCGTTGCGTCTGTCGTTGGTTTTTGCAGATCTTTTCAACAAATTTGCGTATTTGATTTCTTCTGGTATCCAAAATTTGTTCATTATAAACGATATCCCAAGCGCGCCGCCCAGTATCGAACACTATTGAGGCAACCCCCTGAATACTCGATTTTTTTCAGGGTATTATATTGGTATTATACGTTTAAAATTGCTCGAATTAACTTCTTATCGATATACAAGAAGCTTGAATAACATAACTCGACGGATAAGAGGTCTACAGAAACTTAAACGACGCGATTTTTTGCCTTCTAAAAATTATCTTTGGTCAAAAATTGATGATCGCACAAAACGAAATAATTGATTAAGTTGAATATACTATGCGTTCCGATATTCGTTTCATTTCAGGCTGCTCTGGTGAAATGTTAAAACATAGCCCGTTTTTACACATGTAACTTCAGATGTAAGACGTGGTGTAGTGTGCAGTACGATGTGTTGATATCCTACTTCCTTCTGATTGGTATACTCTGATCATGTGACTGAAGTGATTGACAAAGAAAGAAATAGTAAACAAGATGAGAGTTATAGCTGTTAACAAACATGCTATTGAATTCCAGTGAATTTCATCTTGTGCACAGCAATGTAACTTTAGTTATATCAACTATTTTTATTGCGATTGAAAACTTTCATGTGTAAAAACGTGCATAGAAATGTATACAAATATTCGTAAGCTAATTTCAGATAATTTTTCAGAAAACATACGGAATTATAATTGTTTTTTTAAATTTTAAATATAATTAATATATTTAAAGATTACTTTTATTGGTGTTTATTGTTAAATAGTAGTCATTTTGTTTAAATTAATTTATTCATAATAATAATAATATTCATTCACAATTTATAAAATTGGGTTGAATATGTTCTCGATATATTTTATATATTTATATATTTATTATATATATATAATAATCATTTTTTGTATTTTTTTTTTTGTATGTTTTTTTTTTTTTTAACTTTTTTAAAATCTATTTTATTTTGTTGGCAATTTTTTATTTTCATTTTGATATAAGAATATAAAGTTATAAGTATATTTATACTGTTGCATACATCAAAAACTACCTACATTATTTATTGTACATTAAAACTCCAAGTATCCGAACTATTCGCGGATCGATTTCAATTTATATCGCAGACACATTTATCTTCTTGAAGTCATTTCACATAACCATGATAAAGTGTAGAATGAAATGTTTCAATACATTGACCCCGATAGTAGATGTCAGGCATTATGATATTTAAATATAGATACCAATTTTTACTAAGTATTTTGTATTACAATTATTTTAAACAAGTTTGATATTATTTTCTTTAATTTTTGGAGTTTACTCCTTAAGATTTTCGATTTTCATATAAGGTATGAAAAAAATATGAAGAGTAAAATTTAGTGATCGAATGACCTCGTTACGTTTTTTGTGCGCAACCTATCTTGCGCACTGTTTAGTAATGTGTGTGTATAACTTGTATACGTCAATCGGTCAGTCAGCTTCATGTATACCTGTATAGTGTATTAGATATTTGTGTGTTGCCGACGTACACAGGGTATGCTGCGAGGCAGCTAACCCATGTAAGTATATATATATATATACAGCATCATTTTTATTTTATTTTAAAGTTTTGTTTTATTATTGATATGGATAATTATTATTATTATTGTGAATTACTTCAAAGGTTTAGTTTAATCTCGAAAAAAATTTTTAATTAAAGAATATCGCTCTTTTTTTTTAGTCTAGTAAGTTTTTTTTTCTGTGCCTGTTCAAAGACAGTCGTTCTTAAGGAGTAAACTCCAGGGCGTGGGAGCTGACACAGCTGACACCATCTATCGATCAATGTATTGAAACACAATCTACACTTTCTTAACATTATGTGACATGGTTCTACTTGTTTATATATGTACACTCAAATACAATATATTTGAAACAGTTAGCCGATAAAATCGACAGTTTATCATCATTCAAAGAAATGATCTTTTTTCTTCAATTATTTGATCATATCCGGTTCCAATGAATCCGGATAGTTGTGGTTCTATTGTGTTTTGGTTCTATTTGAATGAAAATAATCAAAAAGAAATAAATTTCTATAATCTGTTCACTGACTTTTTTTTATTCACAAACATTTGATTTATGTAAAAATTAATATACAGTCATTAATTAATTATTAGCTGATATATTATTAATAATATTCTGAGGATCATGAGAATCATTCGTAGATTTTTTATTTACTATTTGCGATATTTAACTTCTGTCCACATCCATCTTCTAGTGGACGTCTGTTGTTTTTTAAAGACTCTGCACATTTCCACTTAGATAAATAAATTTAACAAACTTTACAAGTGCAAAAGCTTTACAATAAAAAAGTTATCAAATTATTTACACAACTTTTAAAAGTATGCTTTCTTCCCAATTTTGTTTTTATGAATTGAAATCTATAGTAACCAGTCTAAGTAGGTGCATCATTGAAATTGAATGGTTTACGTCTCAGCTGTGTAATTTGTCTTACGGTTAACAAGACCTTTGCCCCTGTTGCAGTTTGTAGACAAAACGGTTTATGCAATCTGCTAAAGAGACGGATGACACGCCGTAACATTTCTGACAGAATACCTTTATAGGGCTAGAATGAAGTATGCTTTTGATCTGCAGTTAATCGTCGATAAATTGTATTAAGTTTCCATGGAAACGAGTAATGTACTCATTGGACTTTAAATGGTATTGATAACCAGTGTGTTGTTATCTTTATACATAACGGCGGCTCTAACTAAAGTCACGATGAGAGAAATTGTCCGGTAAGAAAAACATACCTAGAATTGAATCTACATTCAAGTGATTCTAAATAGAAAAAAAACTGATAGCGTTTTCTTTTGAAGTACGAGAGAGCAGGCTCGTTATTCTGTGATGACATCATGCTCGACCTCAGTTCTTGCTCATTCTTTTTCAAACAAGAAGCAGCTAATAATATACACATGATGGATGCAATTTGTAATTGTAATAATAATTGAAGCGCCTACATTATCAGAACTTTCTGACGATGATAATAATTCCAACAATGTCAACATTCGTTATGCTTAGAGTACTCTCAGTACGCACGAAGGCAGTCAAAAGAAAACGCTATGAATTACTATAAAAAAAAAATAACTTTCATTTGGTGCCATCTATCGATAAATATATCGAACTACATCTTAATCTTGAATCAATTCATGAAAAAAACTACTGGACATTTGATTTAGACCATGAAGAATAGATATATTAGGAGAGCGAACGTAATGTTAAAAAAAACGGTCAAGAATTGGTGTAACTATCTTTTATCAGTAGAGGTCACTGGTCTCAGTGCCGTACGGAATTTAAATGTTTAAATGTAGGCGCCAAGAAATCACTTTCATTCAGTTAATAAGAAGTCTTAGTTTTATAGATAATAAAAAATTGTTTTCGATTATCAAGTAATCATTAAATAAATATTAATAATAGAGAATTCTTAATAATCTGCAATAAATTAAAAGATGAAGAATCATAGTGATAATTGCAATTAATAATTACAAATATATGTTTACAATACTAACATATATTAGATAAAGAAAGAAGATCACAAAACCGGTAATTACAGACTATATTCCTTTCGTAAATGCAGACACGCATTCCTAACCTTAAACAACCTTCCACTCATAGATATATAACAGTATATCTATGCTTTCCCTGTACAACATCGTCCCATTTTTTCACATTTATAAAATTAAACAATTTTTATACTTACAATTTTTATTTGTAAGATGCGATAACCGTTGATTTTAATATGTAATAATAATAATAATAATTCCGTACGGGCAGATTCGCACTGCTGCTAGTGGCGAAAATAATAACTATGATCTCTACACGTTTTTGAGGACGAAAAAACAGACGAATTGCCTATGTCGTTCAATCTCCTAATATATCTATTCTTCATGGATTTAGACAATAAAATTACAGATATGAATTTTTAAATACTAGCTCTATCTATGTACACAGAATTATCTATCTATCAGCTCAATCAAATTTAGTTTTCTTTTTTATAATTTACTGTGGCTACAAAAATGTATTTATTTCTAGCTGATTGTTTGTTTTATTTAAATCTCTAACGTCTCATACATCATAATATTTACAATTGATAGTTTTGTTTTTTACTCTTATATTCTAATCCGATACATTCCATGCAAATCCATGGATATGTCGTGTGGAAGGCATATACCAAAATACATTTTAACACATCAAACTAATCAAAACTATATCCAAATTAATTGTATACTTTCATTTGTGATCAAGATTCAATCAACAAACTGACTGATTTGTGTGCCTTTATTCATTCGATTTTCAAAACAAATGTTTCTGATCAAAGTTGTTTATAATAAATATACTAACAACTTTTATTCGAAACTTTTATAAATTTAGTTTTTTTGATCCCAACAATGATGAAACAACAGTCAAATTAAAGTATTATTTACATACACTAGAATGCAATATATATATATATATATAAATGAACCAGTAAGTCACTGTCTGAGTGGTACTATCGACTCCAAAAGTGATGTTCTTTTTTCAAAATTTTACAGTTGATTTCTGCCGAATTCATTCGATTTAAAATAGAAAAAAGTTTTAAAAATATTTTTTTCAAAAAGTAGGGTGCAAAAATTTGAAAAAGGAAGATAGTACATATCACCCATAGACATAGGAATATAGGGACGAAAGGTAAGCGAGTTTGTAGGAAGCCATTGGGAGGAGAGGGGGGATGCTCTACGCTCTGTGTTTATTTTAATGGTTAAATATACATACATAACTGACATCAACAGCCAATCACTGTTAAGCCCATTCCCCTCCCAAACTAACGGATGAAACGGATTCCCCCTCGCCTAGAAAGGCACTTTACCTTTCGTCCTTATATTCCTATATCTATGGTATGTACGTAGACTGTGTGGGACTGATTCAATTTCCTGATATTTAACTGTATGTACATTTAAAGATTAGTTGTAAAAAAAGAATGTTTACTTACAGAAGAATAAATCCAAAATGGCGAGGAAGCGCACAGTAACATAAACTTTACAAGAATCTACTTGGATTTTCTATGTTTTATTGCTATTTGTAAGTGTTTTTGTTTATTGCAAAGGCGTTATATTTTTAGACATGCAAAAATAATTCTTTTCATTATTATTCAAGCTTTCAGCTTTTTCAATTTGTACCAAATGTCAAATTCTAACTATCATGTTCAAAACTAAACGTGGGAACTTTACAAGTTTATCTTCAAAATTGTAATCGATAGTCGTGTTCTGAAAAACTAAGTTCTTATTCAACTGAATACGTCAGTCAGCACTTACTAAGCAAAATGGCGTCACAAGGTTAATTGTTTAGTATCTGTCAAATGCCAAACAACTAAGTCAGATATATTTAGTAACTTATATGGTTTACTAGGGACTCAGTAGTTCTGAACACGACCAATGGTTGTGTCCATCAAACGAATCTGTTTATGATTTCGATCTTTTTATCCGATTCATAATTCATGTTCACGTTTCAACTTGATGAACGCAACCCAATTAGATCTCAATACTCTTTATCTATGTAAGTTCTGACAATTCAAGCTTTGTTCTGCGTTCTCCTAAAAAGCTTACACTATTGATTTTTGAGAACCATTCTGTATATAATATAAAGTAATCCTTCCTAAAATAAATATGGACAAGTCCTATTCTTATAATTATGGATTTTTTTATATATTATCAAGCGTATACCAACGGGACGAGAGATGATGGCCATTGAGGAGGTGTCTGCATGGCTAAGAACTGAACACTTTATACTGCAGCGACTTCTCTATCCTCACCGATAGTCAAGTACACTGACTAGGGGGCGGAACATCTGGGACAGTTCTTATCATGAAAACGCTCACTGTTTTAGGCCAACCATTCTTTGACAACCTCTCGGAGCTCAAGTCTACTGGTTTAAGTAGTAGGTAGTAGCTTCTTTTGGTATCACAATGAACCTTATGGTCAAAGTGTGTCCCATCTACGGCAGACAACCGCTGGAACTTAAGTGGCGTTCCTTTTTTAAAAAAATGTAGCTGTTGATTAGTAACCCAAATCCATTTGATTTTGGAATCGATTGGACACTATTTGAAAAAATTTTACAACGAAAATTGTTAGTATTTTGAAAATGAACAAGTTTTGGACTCGTTGGTACTTAGACCTTCACTTACCTGGATGGGATTGTCACATGATTTTCAAATGTTTTTGTTTCTCTAGCTGTGTAGTAAACCATATTATTAATTTGGTTATTAATTCCTGGCAGATAATCAAATCAAATATCTTGTAAAATTTGAATTACCTATTGCGCCGAATCTATTTCAATGTGACAGACAGCATTTTAAACTATTGTAACGGATGTGTGAGAAGACCGGATGTGCTACTGGTTTTTGTAGATTATTCTGGGTAGTCTACAGTGTACACTTGATGCATTCGAGAAATGGAAGATTCAAGAATAATGCTCTAAGAAAATCGAACGGCTGCGTTGGGAACAAGTTGGATTCTACATGTGATACGATATCCAATTCGAATCATAGAGATTGTTGTACGGGAATATCGTTAAGCGTTTTTTGTTCAATTATTGTTCATTATTGCAAACAATTGTTAAAATTGTTACTCGTGGGTTTAATTAAGAGGACCACATGCGTATACAGATTACGTCCTAAAACGTTAAAATATTGTGAGTCCCAACAATGTTAACTTCATTTTATTTCACTTAGTACGAAGAAAGCAATACAAATTGGTACACACAATCGTTGCACCCATCCGTGTTACCAAATTGTAAGGGGAGTAGGACAGAAGGTCTATTTAGAGAATCTGTTTAAATGATTGTTTTCTTAATAACATAAAAATAATTGAATAAAAATTGTCTTGGACATTTTTTTGCTAAAGTTATTGATTTCGGAGTTATGAATTCGGAGCTAATTTTAATATAATTTACCGAAATCGGTAATAATTTTTGTCACACAGCTTTTCCAAAACCGATCTACTAAATTGCAATTACATAAATTCAAAATAAATTACGAGTATTGAGACCTAAAACTGGTTTTTTTTCCACAAAAAAATACGGACACTGTTTTGTAAAAAAGAAAAACACTCGGTATTCGGGAAATATTGGCTTGAATATAACAACAATAATAATAATGGTGGTCAAAGTTATTCATGAAATTTACTGTATTTAGAATTATGATTTATTTTATAAATTTGTTTCTACTTGGATTCGTAAAACATTTTGTTTTTGCATTGCTTTTTTGCTAAGCGTAATAAATGTGTGGCTAAAGCAAAATACAGTATGATTTTTTATACAAGTTAAAAAAGTAATGTTTTGCTGTATATAGTACATAGGATGTGCTCCTTAACTTAAGTATCCAGGTAATACTTTATTCTTAACATACTTAAAGTACTTCTGATGACATCTTTAATCTCTCGCCACGGCTGCTGCTCCTGGACCCTTAAGTTACTTACACCATTTGTTTTGTATGTAAAATTAAAAAAATAATGATAATAAGTTAAAAAAAATTAAATAATTTCATGATATTCGAAGAGACATTGATCAAATACAATTAAAATTAAAATTAAACTTACAAAATGATTAACGTAAAATAAGAGAATCTATTTTTAAATATTTACAAGAAACTTACGAACGGGGGGATGGGGGGGGGGGGTTTTGGTTAAAAGAGGGGAAGTGTGGTGGGTATTGTATGATAATATCCATTGTAGAATACGTACGAAAAACTTTTTGTTTTTTATAAATAATAAATGTTTCGACAAAAAAATGTTTTGTAAATGAAATTAAAATTTTATTTAAATCATGTGCATTTATCTTAGGACCTAGAATAAGACCAACCATGGGTCGTGTTCAGAACGCATCTAAGTACATTCAGTAAAATGTTCTGATTTAGTGGATTTAATAATATGAAATAATGCATGTGGGGGGGGGGGCCATCCTGTATCGAATTGAAATATACATAAATTCACATAAATTTAAAAATACGACAATCCCAACAATAAATCATCTAGAATTTCTACTAGGTTTTCTTAAATCCACTTACTACGGACTAAATGGCGTCACAATGTAAGTTGTTTGTTGTTATCTGTCAAACGTGTCCTGGGGCAAACAACTAAATTAGATACATGGAGTAACTTGCATGGTTTACTAAGGACTCAGTGGTTCTGAACACACACACGACCAATGGTTGCAGGCACAACAAAACTCTCATATTAAACGTGTCACCACGCTACACGTAATAGTCCTTACAAGATGCTGCTCGAATAAGAAACATAGAATTTCATTTTCGCTATAAAATATTTGATTTAAAAAGAAAATAAATTGGGATCTGTCACGTACTTTTTAGCGTAGACATGAATTGCGCGCCAAGCGTACTTGTAGCACAGCAGACAGACTATTGATATATTTATTTACTACCACAGACCTGTACAACAATCGGTGGTACCATCTGCGACTAGTAGCCCTTGGACAAAATAACTTCGACAACCTCGATAACCTTGAATCAAATAACCTGAATAAAAATAATCTTGCGATGTTACGATAAATCATACATTCAAATTTAAATTCTGTTCCCGCATTATTAACTCTCACTTGTAGCCATCTGTTCGCCATCTATCGATGCATTGATGAACTTGTTAGTTTGTCATCATTTTGGGTATTCAAATCAATAATTTTGGATCGTATTTAATCTCACGTTAATAAAATTAATAATTCGACACGATTATTTATTGTCGTTCATAATGCCGCCATTCAAGTTTGTAATCAGGTGAAAAACTGGACAAAAAATTATTATTCCTCAGTTGGTATTGGATTTGCGTGTTTCTGGGTCCCCGCACAAAATACAGGCGGTGTACATATTTCAGATATTGTGGCAAAAACTGAAGTACTTGGTATGTATTTCATTTTAATATTTATATCGGTGACTTTTGTTCAGGTTATTTTATATTCAGGTATTATGTTTGCCTCGGTTATTTTGTTACGATGTTATTTTAGGTTAGGTTAGGTTAGAGTGGCTGTCTTGGGGTGAGAAACACTTGGACCATAGGGTCCGATGTTATTTTAGTCAAGCTATATGTTGTCAAGGTTATTTTGTTCAAAGGTAATTTTATTACAGAACCCAACAATCGTAGTTGCCCTTCTTAAAATTGAACGCACAATAGTATACGCACGTTACAATTACAGTTACAGTGTGTGCATCCATTCTTCAAATCCATGAAGAAATGGACGTTCGGATTGATTCCAGCATTAAAAAACGTTTATCTTAGTTAGTTTGTAGTACGATGAGGACGACTTGTGTCAAACACAAAGATCGATGTTGCGATCGTACTGAATTTTGCTTTAGACGTGGTGCTTAATTAAATAGTAAACGTAACGTCTAATGATCTAATGATCGAACGATCTAATGATCTAATGATAGATACAATTTGTTTGTTGTTGACACTAACATTTAAGAAATACATTTATAAATGTTTCGTAAGAGTCCAGATTAGCGTCCCACTATTCCCCTTCATGGCCACCGCTTCCTTCATGGTTTGTGGCATGATGATGATTGTTGTTACCATTATTGATATTTTCTATTTTTGTTGGTTGTGTTGTTGGTAATTGTTGTTGTTGTTGTTGTTGTTGTGGGATGGTGGTAACAAGTTGAGGATGAGGAGGAGGCGGTGGCGGCTGAGGTGGAGGTGTCGGACTGTCCTCCTTTTGTCATTCGGACAGTATCCGCTTGTAACGCTTCAATGGTGGGTATAACTTATCTTCGTCGTCTCGTAATGGATCTTCGTAGGCGTACGCTGGCAACCATTTTTCTAATTGTTGATCTAGAAATTCTTCTAATCTTTGTGCATCATTGTAGACTTGTGTTCCTCGCTGGAATTAAAAAGTATACGACTTGTTACGACCATGTTCGTTTAAGTGCAAGCCGCTTTGCAAGGATATTTAAACGGAGTCTTTTATAATATAAGTGTGGACTTTATTTTCGGACTTTCGAGGAAAACAAACTTGTAATTATCTTAAGAGGAGTACAATTAACTACCAGTCATTTCACAATTTCATTGATCTATTTCGAAGATCATCAAGAGTATCAAAAAGTTTGATTGCTTTAAAAGCAAATTGCAATTCAGAGCTAGGAACTGCAAAAATTCCTGAAATTTGGGTATACGGTATATTTTTTGTTCCGATTGAAAATAAATTAAAATAATTTATACAGAAGAATAGAGAGAGTCATTAATTAATTAATTAATTAGTTTTAACAATTCACCTCATTATAATTATACGCATTACGGAACATTAATCGTAGATCCGTGATCATTTGTATGATCTCTGTGTAATGATCAGTCGAATTCCAATCTAATTTTTGTCGAACTACTTCTAATGCCATTGGTTTCTTGATTTTTGTATGATAATCTGTATTCTGTAACAAATTAAATTAATGGATTAATAGATTTATTAATATTAATTAATTAATTAATGAATTGTGTCGTCTACTTACATCGGGTGAAACAAGTTCTCTAAATGGTAGACTTGGTTCATACTGACAGTACAACTCTAAGACAATACGTTCAGCGATCTTCTTCTCTTTTGGACTCAGGCCTGGTTCACGTTTCTCACCCAGAGCGGTATTTGGTACATCTGCAAAATTCATACACAGCAAACATTGCCATGTATCGCTCTCCCTGTAACCCATACGCCTATGATTAACAGCAAACTCAAGTAGCTCTTTCCTTAGGTAAATGAAGCGTCTTAAACCATTTGTGACGCCGTTCTTTTTGTTTGATTTGTTTTGGTCAGCCGTTCACAGTTGATGGCATGCCAATTAGTTTAACAAGCAACAAATCATTTATAAAATCAAATCATTCAGATTACAATTCTGTTCTATTTACAAATTATAAATCAAATATCAATTCAGAGATCGAAAAGTTACTTTTCCTTAGAAAATTTAGTAAACGAAAACATTTTATTGTAACACGAAAGTGCCAAAGTAGTCAGGCAGCACTTCGGACCCTTGAGGCGTCAAGATTCCAATCGAGGATAGTAGTCTATGAATGCTTCGAGGAACTGAACCACCTGGCACTGAATAACACAGTCAGAGACTGATCTGGGTACCACCGGGTCACTCTGGCGTTAAAGGAACGAAGTAGAGGACTCGTTGGTACGAGAGGGGTCATCTCAAACGCCCTTTTCACCTGAGCCTGTCATTCCCATAGCAAGATGTTCCGTAATTTACCGAAACAAGGTTTGGCTACGACAAGCTCATCTCGATTATTGGTACTTTGCGCAAGGCATGCTACAGACCAAATTCTGCATAAGTACAGCTAGACCATTCGACTGTGCTCGATTGAAACTCAATAGAATGCAGTTGAGAAGTGTGATGGGGCTCTTGACAGGACACTGTCGATTGAACTACCACCTTCTGGGAATCTCTGATGATTCCACTTGTAGGGCCTGTATGAAGGACGATGAGACCTCCATACATGTTATATGCACCTGCAGAAACTTGCAGGGTGTCAGGTATAGAATGTTTGGGTCCGAAACTTTGGATCCATCAATCCTGGGAGCAATCCCAGCGAACGAAGAAGCTATGAGCTTTCTGTGCGGCGTCTGGCCTCAACAGAATCCTATAGCTTCATCTGCTTAAAATAGCATATCTTACCCGGAGACGTCTCGCCTTTGGGTGACAGGTTGTGTTCAAGGAGGGCACAGAGGACCCCTTGGTCTAGGAGCTAAGGACCCATTTGCGGTACCCCTCTTTCTAATTATTATTATTATTATCTGTCAATAAAAAATGCACGTGACTGTCTCTGTCTAGACTTATGTTTTTGGACTAATCCAATATCCGACCAAAAAACATAAATATGAGAGAGACCCAGTTTCACACACACAAAATTTTGCGATATCCGAGCAAAAACAAAAATGTTCGCTTTCAAAAGTAGGTGAAATCTATGTAAGTAAGAGGACCAAGTTTTTTAACAAAAGTGAGAAAATGATTGGTATAAATTTCTCAGGGGCAGGATATTCCATATCTTCCTAGGTAAGTTCCATGACAATTCAATTCATGGCGTACATCATCAAATTGTTTGGGCAAAAACGGTTGGTTGTTGCGCAAATCACTTGATCGTTTATGAGGGGCCTTAAGACTACACTGTATCCCTAAATACTTTTCAAAAAATTTAAATTGCAAGAAAGTATGATTTTTTACTCTTGAATAAAACTTTAAAAGACAAAGTTCTGGATCGAATCTGATCATATGGACCTTTTAACAATTAAAACTTTGCCGAGTTTTATTTAAAACTTTGCCGATAGTGACAAAGCTCGGAAAATTGTAATCGAAAAAAGATTCCATTAAATAAATAAATTTCTATAACTAAAAAAAAATAAAGTTCTCACACAGGTAATTAGCTTGCAGATAATTAATTATCTGAGATAAAAACTGTACAGTCTTGGTCGGTCTGCTGGCAATTTCTACAAGACTACATAGAATTTCGATTGTCCAATCGGCCTGTGCAACGGAACTATACAGAACGATGTCAGTTAGGATCTTACAGTTATTCAACAGAGGATTGCAGGATAGAGGATTTCAGAAACGTATTCGACTCGAATACGTTTTTGGTATTTATGAAATAAACATGGATTTTGTGTCTGAGAATAATTGAGTACTAACTTTTCGAAACAACAAAAATGTTTCGAACAAAAGTTGCTAGTGTTTTGACTACTTTGTAATTGAAAGTTTATCTTTGAATTGTTTTTGAAATACAATTCGAAGGTGGAACGGGGAGAAATGGTAATGAACCCCGTTTTCATCATTTCGAATCTACATTTTATCCTACAAATTCAAAAATTTTGAACTTATATCTTACTTCGTTTCAGGTTTCTAAGTTTACAAACAAAAGTTGTTTGTATTAGATTTGTATAAGATACTTTTAGTTTATTTGTTCCGGGTAATCTGTAGACCTATTGAACCGATCTTAAAAATTTTTTCACTGATAGAAAGCTACATTATTTCCGAGTGACACAGGCTATACAAAGTTTTAGTTTTATGAACCCGCAACGGATAATGTTAGACATAACTCAGACACAAAATTTGTTATCTCGATTGGGGTGTGTAATTAGCTTTGTGCAAAAGCTGCCCAATATTATTGAATTCCAAGCATATTAATAGATGATATAATTATTATAAATGTGTTTTGTTAATTGATGGTAAGTAAGCTCCCCCCCCCCCCTTGTCCCCAAAATTGTGAACACCTTTACCCAAAAATGTGGTTAAATAGAACAGATGTAAATATGAAAATAATGAATGCCAAAAATGTATATTTTTGCCAGAAAAAACACAAAGCCAACATTATTATAATGATTTTGAATGAAATACGAATACATCACACATCACCTCCATATTTGTGTGGTACACATCATCACATCACATCACATCACAAATGATTTAAGAATGGACGTTTGAACAAATACTCACTCTACGCTCAAGTTTGGTATGTGACAATATTGATGGAATACTTTTGGACATTTGTCGCAGCACACCAGTTCACCGCCATCCATACAGACCGCACACCAATCCTCGTTCGGATCATCTTTCTCCGCTTCGGCCATTGGATTCTTGATTAATGTCGATTGAACATTGTTGTTTAATGAGGGACGTCGTTCATTTGTTGCGGTACCATTACGTGTGTCTGTGGAGCTATCAACATGAGGTGATCCTGCAACAAATATATGCAACAAATATTAACACTTCAAAGGGAGCATCGGCATCCCTTACAGGGCTGCCGGAGCCATTCTGCGCGGACTTGATGATCACTTCTATCGAGAAGAGATCAGAAAGGAAGAGTACTCAGGCTGGCCAAGAATCTTCTCGGGAACTTTAACCACAAAAGATACAAAATCTGGAAAATGGATTTACACAGTATCTTAATTAGGTGCTCAGTTTGTAATTTTGTTGCTCTTTGGGTTTAGCCAGAAATCCAATCACAAAAGTCCTCTGCTGACTTGCCGTCAAGGTAGCGCAGAGGACTTTTGAGTTAACGACTGAAGTGAAACAGTAAAGATAGAAAGTGTTACAGAACGAAAACGTAAGTGGAAATCGAAGGGCGGCAATAAACATTACTACTAACCTCCTTTTGTTCGATTTTCAGCTAAAACTTGTACACCATTGCTGTCCAATTTGGCGATCGTTGCCATTAAATCATTGACAGAATCTTGACAGAATTTGTCTAATTTACGTTCAGCATCATCATGTTTGCCACCGTGTGTGGTGTTTGGACTTGGCGTTTTGGGGATTGTCGACGACACCGCACCAGTTTTAGCTGCTGTATCTGGTGAGGGTCTCGGTGTCAAGTTTTTTAAAGTGATTTTAAATGAGTCGTCTGGTTTCGTGCTGTTGTTCAACACGTTCTTTTGAAAGTTTTGCGTGTCATTGCTGTTGTATTGTTGATTGTTCATCGCTGCCGCCGCCGCTTGGCCATTCATCGCCTGCTGCGGTATGTGCCATTGGGCGCCACCCGTCTGTTGGACTTGTACTTGTTGGATCTGTTGCAAATGTGGCTGCTGTTGAACATGTTGTTGCTGTGGTGCAACTCTTTGCTGCTGCAAATATTGATTCATTTGTTGTTGCTGAGTATTGACTCCTTGCTGTTGTTGTTGTTGTTGTTGTTGTTGCTGCTGTTGTTGTTGTTGTTGTTGCTGCTGTTGTTGTTGTTGCTGCTGTTGATAGGCCGCTGCTGCCACCTGGTTCATCATCGGACTAGGTCCACGTTGACTCATTTGACGTGCAGCCAATGTATTAGCCACCATAATCTGTTGTTGTTGATTCGGCGTCATCATTCGATGCAGCTGCTGTTGACTCGCGGTCATCGCTTGTTGATTCACCGCTTGTTGATGCTGTTGCACCTGGTGCATCTGTTGTGGATAATAGTTTTGAACTTGTTGTGGATTCTGATTGAATTTTAATTGGGGCCGTTGTGGTATCCCCGGTTGTTGAAAGTTCGTGTAACTCGGCGGTGGTTGTCTGTATCCTTGTTGGATTGTCTGTTGCGTTTGAATACGATAGATATTTTGTGGATTTTGTGGCGCAAACGTTGCTTGATTGTTATTGACGTACGCTGTGGGCGCAGTTTGTAACAATCCACGTAGATTTTGGTTCAATCCATCAGCCAAACTTTGATTAATACCCTGTGGATGTGTGGATGAAGTCACTTGTTGGTTATTTGAGCCAGGTAAACGAATTACAGCTACCTGTTGTTGTTGTTGTTGTTGTTGAGCTGAAGGCGCTTGCTGTACATTTGGATGGTAGGGTAGTCGTGGGACTATCGAGGGAGGTGTACGTTGCTGGCTTTGCATGGAATGTTGAGGTGGACGTTGTTGCATCATTTGTTGTCCGGAAGGTCGATTTTGTCCAAATACTTGGGTCAGAGGATGCAGAGGTACTTGCCCGAGTGGTGTGCCTGGTGGTCCCGTTGGTGGTCCATTTATTTGTGTGATTGTGGCTTGCGGACTAACGGCAGGTAATGCTTGAGGCGATGGTGATTGAAGTGGACCACTGCCAGAATTACTTCCGGAATTTGTGGAAGGATAAATTTTTCCATCCACAACAATGGCACCAATGGATGATACGACTATAAAAAGATAATTATTTTGTATTAATCAAACGGATGTCTCATTCAAGAGTTTATAAATTTGTTCTGCATGCTTTTTGTCTATAACACTACTTAGCATTCAAAAGTTGTTGGGCTAATGATAACTGAATTCATCCAATTAATATAAGTCAAAAATTACTACTAGGTGCATTAAAAGTTGCGTTCAAGTTTCAAAAAGTGTCACCTAGCCATTCATTATTAATTTTATTTATTATTCGTCTTTCCGTGAAACCTTAAACAATTAGCGAAACATTCTCTATATCGTTTTAAAGCTTATTCATTTCTTCAGTTTTCCAAGCAATAAAAACAATGTGTTAACTGAACGAATTAACAAGTTATGATCCCATGAAAATTTGACTATAGTTATTTTGCTAAATTAAAGTTTATAACGCCCAATATTATTAGAACTTTTCTGACTTAATAGAACTTTTCTGATAAACCAGATAGTCAGTCTTAATGCAAATTTTGTGATCTTTCGTTTGATGAAAACAGAAATTTTCTTCTCTTCAAACTCTATAAGACATTTCACAGTAAAAACAAACAACCCCTATTAAACGAAACGAGACGGAGATAGACCACGCTTTATAGGAACTTTTTGGTTAAAAATTTGATGTAGAAATGCTGGTAGTTTTTAGTCTGTACTTATCCGGAGAAACAGCTTGTATATCAAAATATCTTTTTATGTTTCTTTTCTCAGAAACTAACGGATATGGAAAAAAGTATTGAAGTATTTTTCTCGATATTACAGAAAAAAATTATGCGCGATTAAAGATTTGGAGGTGGTTGCCCTGCTGTTTTTCGCAGGGCACTATATGTATTATATTTTCTGAATGTTTTTTACGGTCGCTGGTCTTACTATGTGTATAAGTTAATTTAAAAAATAGCAAAAACTTCCGGTTTAATAATACTTTTGATTTTTTCCATATATTTTCATATTTGGTTCCGTTTTGTCAGCACGGAACACGCTGACGCTAAAGTACACTTGCTCATTCTTCTCCCCATACCACTCCACGAATTTCGAGTGTCCCAGACCGTCGTCACCTAGTTTGCCTATATGAAAGGCACCACCACCTATTGCATGATTTTAGACTTTTATTAATTCGACCAACATTAATAATGTACAGAAATGTGACTAAAATATTAGATACTACGTTTTGATGGCATAAAAATTTCTCACCGTTAGTTAATCCTGAATAAGCATGATTCACAAAATGTATGAGACGTTATTTGATTTGATTTGATTAGTTATAAACAACACAAGATTAAACATAAAATTATACGCACCTTTGATCAAATCTGGCACTTTGTCCAATGCCAGATGTATTCGAACAGGTATCTCTGGATTTGGTATATCAGCTCGTCGACTCTTGATACGATTCAGATGGCTCAAGACATGCCGTTTACTGTGCAACAAGGCCATATCACTGCCACGATCCAAGGCATGTTGCGTGAAGCCCACACAATGATCCGTCAACATTGACAATTGATCCAATGCTTCACGTTTCTCATTCAATGTTTTCTGTTTGGAGTCGCACACTTCATTTAAACGCATCACTAATTGTTTTCCACGTACGTTGATTGTGTTGGTTAATCTGAAATTAACATAATTTTCATTGTTAGTTAATAGATCCTTAAGGTAGTTCATTCAAGTCGGAGCTATATCTATACAAATAAATAAAAGTAAAGTGCCTGTCTGTGATTTCGAAATAAAGGCTTTTTCTTAAGCTCATATGATTATGTCTGTCTGCCTGTCCATTTGTTTGTACGGGCTAATCTCCGAAACGGCTGAACCGATTTTGACGGAGCTTTTATTAGCAGTTAGGGGACTTTTCAGAGATTATTTTAGGCTACTTTTTATCTCTGAAATATTTAGGGTTCCTGTGGGAAAGGTGGTGAATATTTATCTTTGAAACAGTAAGTGATAGAAGGAAAAAACAATAAATATCCCTTCCCTAAAAAAAAACTTGCAAAGTCACTCATTGTCTCTTACACACCCCGTACCTCGCCAGTGGTTACGTAAATATCTAACTTTAAAACCTTAAGAGATAGAAGAAAAATTTAAGAGCAAAAAATGTTCCTTCTTTAAAAATAAACAACTTTAGAATTTGCTCATGGTATCAACCAACCCCCACCACCGAAGGAGGGGGAAACTTTGAAACCTTCCTTAGAAATCGATAGCTTACAACTTCAATCATTGTATATATTACCATGGCAAGTGGTAGCTGTGCCCACCAACTATCTTTAAATATAAAAAATGTTTATCTGATATAAAACAACTTTAGTTTGAAACATTTGTTCATACATTCTATAGTTATGGCATAAATACGAGCGGGGTAAAAAAATAATATATACAATAGAGTTTTGATTATCTAACATTAAAGTTGGAAGACAATCACGAATATAAATAATGTCTTCTATAAAATGGATAATATTTTAATGCCATTGTTATCTTTTATCTATTGAGATATAAAAACATGAACATGAACAAGTTGATAGGCAACCAACGTAATTATAAGAAGACGAACGAAAGGATATAAAACCACCATAAGGATTAATACTTTTCTCTATCTCTATTTAATGTTCCATTCCATGCCATGCCATTGCCATTGCCATGTTCGTTATTGATTTTCATTTTGAAAGCTTAAACTTTTCAAACAATTTGTTGAATCAAATGTTAGAGAGGAAGGACTTCAACTGTACACACTACACATACATTCATACACTTTAACTGTACAGTGAAATATGTTTATACCGACCAAATACACATGTACCACCTAAATTTCCTATAAATATTCTAAGAAATCGCTTATTATCCAACATTAATTGGTACGGAGTCTAGGCAACAAATTCAAATAAACTTAGTACCCACGTTTATTGAACCTTCAGCGACTTTTTACACGTGTACAAGTTTTGACGAAAGTTTTACTAAGCAACTGCAGCATTATTTTGATGTGAAAACGTCGCTCGTTACACTGGTGTTTGGTCGAACATTATTGTGTGATGAAATAAGGTAAGATTTCAATCGCTATTAACTTCGAGACTTCGAGACAATGGGTTTACAATGGTTGAGCCCACGCGGAAACGCGTTTAGCTAGGATATTAATTCTAGTGGCGTTGTGAAGAGCTTGAGGTGCACTAGTAAAAGGCAAGTGAGACATTATAAATCTCATATGACTCGTTAATATGCTCGGAATTATAGAAAATGTATAGCAGAAGAAAGCTCACGTCGAAAGGAATCGGAACGAGCCTAAAAGTCCAATGCCGAACGAATGCGAGAGCGACGGCAGCGTCGAAACATCTACGGAACGTGTGCGCAGGACGATTTCATGAAAAATCTTTGGCGCAGACGCGAACTGCGCTTTTCTTTTTTATTAAGTTTAGTGTATTTCGTGTTGCCTGTTTGAACAAGAGGTTAAAAAATCATGCTATCGATACTTATTAATAATCTTTTTTTCACTGAAAGCTTATTGTGTGCACGTGACTGATTTTATTTATCTGATACATCTTTATATTAAGTGCAGATTTATCCAGATAATCTACTTCATAAACAATAATTTTTTTTGTCTTCATAATTAATTTGCCATGGTAAAATAAAATGCCGCACCCTGTATAATAAGTAAGGGTAAAAAAAACATGTGTAGGTGATTACGTTTATCAATTATAAAGGACATATTGACAGTCCCTTCAATGTCGTTATGAACAGTTTACACTATATACATACAATCCTTGTGTTGCGACGGGCGGACGGTATGGTGGTATGCAGGCATTTTAGGTTTTACTACACTGAATATTTGTGTTATTTCCTTTATTATTATATTGAGTGAGTTAGGTTTGAAATTTTATACCTTCGGGAGTTAATAGCTTTTGAGGCGTTTTTCATATACGAAAACTTTGTATTATATACCAATACCAACCATATAAGTACACACACATTGCTTGCTGATACCAACTTTTAATAGAAGACACTGTAATACTGCTGTTACTATGCAAAAAGTATTTACGATCAAAATTGTTTTATATATATATATATATATATATAATCTTTGGGGAATTGTTTTTATTACAAACCTTAAAAGATGCATCTTCGATTACTTACTTATCGTAATACGAAAAATATCGTTAATCAAATAGATTTTTTCTTATTATTAAAGATTGATCGAAAATTCGATATTCTAATATTAATTCTCTAAGGTTTTTTTTATCTCTCGTATTTCACAAATTACATATTTGACTTTAGGTGGCACATTTTTACTCGAATATTTTGTTTTCCGTAAGTCTCGTATGAAAATATGCTAGTATTTGATTAGATTTTAGGAACCCTCCACAAAAATTAGCTCAATCAAAATATTTTTAACGATCGCTTACAAATTTTGATAATATCAATTGTTTTTACTTATAACAGAAATGAGATTCGGAAAATTTTAGCTCAAAATATAAAGTTTCAAAAGTCGCTCGAGAATTTTTGGAATTTTAGTATAATAATATACGCTAGATGTTTCGAAGTGAGGTTTTAATATTAAGATTTGTATTCTCTCAAAGATAAATTAAATATAGTTTTTAATACTTTAAGAGCATTAAGAGCATTCCATTGAAAAATGGTTATCTAATTATCCCCAAATAAAATCTTTATATATCGATATATCCATAATATTATTTTTATGTATCTTATTGGTTATTTTAGTTCTAAACCGAGCTTTAATTTTAATATCTAAAGGTCTAAATAAAACATTCAATATACTTTACAACATATTTTTAATTCTTGAGCGACCTTTTTAAAATTATGCCGCTAAGAGAAGAAATTCGACAACTTCTTTGGAACAACTAGAAGCTGGAATAAATTGATAGAGTTGAATGATATTATATATATATATATATATATATATATATATATATATATATATATATATATATATATATATATATATATATATATATATATATATATGTGTGTGTTTGATTATACATGAAGTGAGCCAGCTCTATCAACAGAGAAGATATATTATTTGACATTTGTACTTATCAAACGTAAAGTGTGTTGATTTCATCCGTTTGTTCGACGGAACACCAACCAACGCCATTAACTAACAAAACAATAAGATAAAAGAAGTGATATGGTACGCCCGTCCGCCCCCAAGGTTAACTAAGTCATCCGGAGACTGAAGACTGGAGTTAGTTTACTCTAGCTAGTATACAAAACATTCGACGTCGACTCTACTCAAGTAATCTGCAACAAATGTTTTTGACTGAAAGACGACGAATGGATGATGAATAACTTATTGAAATAGTTGATACCTTTACAGGGTGGCCCCTTAAAGAATGTGCAATCAAAAGAAGAAGATAGTAGAAGTCAAATTGTGATGATTGATCTTATATAGCTTATGTACTAATTGATTTATCTGTTTTTAGTATTTAACTGGAATGCTGATAATCGATTATTGATGACCTCGTTAATGCATTTATATAACAATTACATGATGTTATCTTCTGTTTAAAATATTTGAATAGAATGTTTGGTAATTGATTATTGATGATCTCGTAGGTTACTTAATGAGTTTATAATTGTAGGCATAGATAGATATATCTTGGGGTATAAAAAGTATTACTCTTTGACCTTATGGCCCATTATGCTCCCCCTTCTACTTCAGTCTGACAAGAGATTCGCTTCCGCAGAGGATAATACCAAGTTGTAGACATCATAATAGGGCAGAGTTGGCCACAGACAGCTCGTCTGAGCCTTACGGGCTCTCCATAAGCTGGGTGAGAGTAAGTAAAGAAGGTATGTTTTGAAGCAAGACGGAACGATGTTTCAATACAGGTTGCCCTACCGATTATTGTCCAATAATTATATAGTATAGTCTAAAGTATAGTCAATATTTTATTTTTTTTGAAAAACAAATTATGCGAAAAATAATTTCCACTACTACAAATAGTACTTTTCACTTTTTCAATTCAAAGTAGACTAACTCGAAGAACTCAAATTCCCACTTTATGTAAAATTTAACTTAATTCATCAAATTCCCATGACACTATACTGAGCATACTCCATACGAAGAAAAAATAATTAAATCAGGTAAATAATTCTTTATTAGTTCTCGGATATGAATAGTAAAATATTTAGACAAATTATTTGGAATTTCCAAAACTATATTTCTATTTAAATTATCCTTTGCAAAAATTTCCCTCTTTTATTACAATGGTGCAGCGGTAAACTTAAAGGTTCAAAAGATTTATATATATTTTTTATATATTTTTATTTTATTCATACACAAATATGATATATACTAAAAAGGTACATTTTATGACCCAAATTACCAGCCCAAAATTCCAGAGTATGTATTGAATGATTGTATGTATTATTTACTATGTATAATAGTGACCATAAAAAAGATTTGGTATTATTATATTTTTTTCAGAAAATGTTTTAATTAAAAAAAGAAAATATTAATAATTGGTAGAGGTTACCCTGTATTAACTCTATCTCTCTTCCCTACCTCTCACTCAGAGCTTGGCCGAGTCCTGCCCACCTCTGTAATAGGGTACGTAATTTATATATATATGTTTATAATAAGTCACTGGTTCAATTTTTATGAACGGGAGTGTATATACGGTAATATTAGATCAGTGAGCTGCCGGATTAAAAATATCGTTCTCGTATAACCGAACGTGTGTGTACTTAACTATATGTCGCATTTAATGAATATATGGTTCAACATATTTGATATGGGTAGTTAGTTGGTTGACATACAATGTATGCTGGTGTGGTGGGGTGGTGGGGTGGTGGTCTGCCTGTCCTTAACTAGATTATAAGGTTCAAGGTTTTAGTTAAAATTTCATTTGAATAGCGCGCATAGCAGGTTGTGTGCTGGCTGTGTGATCCGATGAAAAATAAAATATGATTGTATGGAGTTTATTCAAAAAGGAATTATCTATAATAGGATTTAAAATTTCAAAAATTATCTTTTAATATTCATGTTTTATGTTGAAGCTCTGAACTGAAGCTGAACTAAAGCTTGGTATCTGTATGTCTGTATGTATGTATGTATGTATGTATGTATCTGTTCTGTATGTCACACACAATTATTTTAAATTACACCCCGATTCAACACACTTTTTAAACATATTCATTCACTCGTGTGTACAATAAGCGTCAGAAGTTAATGTTAGTTTTTAAAACTTGATTTGTGCGTTATTCATTCGGTTTAAGAAAATAATTTTCGAATAAAAGTTGTTACTATATTTCTAATGCACAAATTTTATCCGAAGCATTTTTTCGAAAAACGAATCAATAAAGCAAAAATCAATTATAAAATTTAAAAAAACAAACATCAATTTTTGACGTCTATTGTACTGGGTATCAGTATCTTTGACACCAGACGCCACTGATTGCTGTCAGGATCTTATATTAAGAGCTTATATTGGGAGAAGCCTCGTTTGAGGTATACCAGAGGAGAACCAACGTGACAATAAGTGGTCCGATCCTTTAACATAAAGCTAACGATTTCGCTCGTCTTATGGAGAAAGAAAATTTCAAGTTCTCGTCATCTTGGGTCTGCTGGCGTTCCTGAGAGTGTGACGGAAGAGTGACTATCTTATAAGTGGCCTACAGTGTGCGAAGGTTTAGCCATAGAAAATCTTTAATGCGGATGAAACCGTGCTGTTTTTAAATTTGTACATATTGCTTATAACAATTATCGGATATAGCGTCCTTAGTTATGTGGTCCCTCAATGTCATTATATCCGGTTTCGACTGTATATATACATTTTAATGATGGTCATTTTCGACATCCGTTAGGTATGTTCGATGAACATTTGAAGAAATTCTTCCAAAATCTCTTTGCTAAAAAACGAAATTGATTTCCATATAAGGACTCCTTATAACCTGTTATTACAATATTTTTCCCCTTATTAAATTAGTATCGAAACATTTCCCGATCAGACAAACCATTACCCGAGATATTCAGCTGGAATATTTTGAAATGAACAATCTGTATATATATATATATGCAGGGGGGCCGGCTATAAAAGTATTCCAGCTTAAATATTTCATTAAATACTACAGATTTCAGAAACAAATCTCTATAAAATGGTAGCAAGACCGACCCACAGATAATTATTTGAAATATTCAAATAAAAATTCCAGATAGTGAGATATATGTCATCATTATACTTTCAAAAAATAACATTTACAGATTATATTGATAGCAAGAGAAATTTTATTTGAGATTTAAAATAGAAATCCTTCTTGGTGATCGTGATGGTGATGGTGATGGTGATGGTGACTGAATGACCTCAATCGAATCAAGTAAAAGTAATCAAACTAAACCAAACCAAACATTCAATATTTATTACACATCTGAAATCTTTCCCTTTGTCTTGCAGCGAATCAAACAATCAAATACTAAATAAATACACTGATTTAGAATGTTTTTATGTATATTTTAACTAACTAACAAAAGACAGATGTCGATTATCATTTTATTATGATTGTGCAAAGCTGGGCAAAGTATTGGAGAAACGATACTCTAAAGGTCATGCGAAAATAAATACTTTAAAGTACCGGTTGTCTCCTTGATATAATATTGTCCAAAAGTTGTGGACCGTATGCGTATAGTAAGAGTATAGTACAATAAGCCATTATTTTAGTCCAAGACTGCACTGGTAGACACGTTACACATATAATACTTGTCTATACCAGAGGTGGGCACAGGCAGCTCGTCTGAGCCTTACGGGCTCTCCATAAGCTGGGTGAGAGTAAGTAAAGAAGGTATGTTTTGAAGCAAGACGGAACGATGTTTCAATACAGGTTGTCCCTACCGATTATTGCCCAATAATTTATTCAATAATTTATTACTTTTATTTTTTTTGAAAAACAAATTATGCGAAAAATAATTTCCACTACTACAAATAGTACTTTTCACTTTTTCAATTCAAAGTAGACTAACTCGAAGAACTCAAATTCCCACTTTATGTAAAATTTAACTTAATTCATCAAATTCCCATGACACTATACTGAGCATACTCCATACGAAGAAAAAATAATTAAATCAGGTAAATAATTCTTTATTAGTTCTCGGATATGAATAGTAAAATATTTAGACAAATTATTTGGAATTTCCAAAACTATATTTCTATTTAAATTATCCTTTGCAAAAATTTCCCTCTTTTATTACAATGGTCCAGCGGTAAACTTAAAGGTTCAAAAGATTTATATATATTTTTTATATATTTTTATTTTATTCATACACAAATATGATATATACTAAAAAGGTACATTTTATAACCCAAATTACCAGCCCAAAATTCCAGAGTATGTATTGAATGATTGTATGTATTATTTACTTTGTATAATAGTGACCATAAAAAAGATTTGGTATTATATTTTTTTCAGAAAATGTTTTAATTAAAAAAAGAAAATATTAATAATTGGTAGGTTACCCTGTATTAACTCTATCTCTCTTCCCTACCTCTCACTCAGAGCTTGGCCGAGTCATCTCCTGCCCACCTCTGGTCTATACACGTATATACAAATACTACCGAACATTTTTATAAGTTGCAATCCAACAACGTTGCTTATATTCCGTCATTTGATATACTGTTTGTTTACATACATGCATTCGAATAGTACAACGTAGAGTGACGTACAGTGTTGTCAAGTTGTATCTGTTCAACATGCCGACACGTATATTTATTTATAAAATTCTTCACTTTTCGTTGTTATAACTAAACAATGAGACGGTCAATAATTCTAGTTTGTTTTTTTAAATACACAGAACAAATCCAATAATTTATAGGTAGTTTTTTAAAAGATTCTTAAGGTTCGTTTTTTTATTAAAGAGAAAAATCTGGTAGAAATGCTGCTTAAAATGGGACGTCTCCATTGCTCCCCATGTTAATTATTCGAACTTCAATTAAATTTTTCTCGAGTTTGAAACGGTCAATCGATTTCAAATTTTAATTGTGAGTATTGAATAATACCCGCAATAAGTGTTGCATAAATTTGGAACATTCTATAATTATGCCCATTGGCACGAGTCACGACAACTAGCTTAATGTACTTTACTTAATTAAAGTACTGCCCAGATATGTTATTGTTACACAGGCTACTGCATTGCTGAACCAATGTTTCACAGTTTGATAACCCTCCAACAATCGTTGGTTCTAATAGCTTACAAGAGTAATTACACAACAAATGGTATAGTTTTGAGTGCCCTTCACTAACCCCATCAACTTTGCATTTGCATTTAATAATATCGGTTTTAAAATACAAATTATTGAAAATATTTTATTGAATTATCCAAAAATAATTACTATATACTCTAAGAGCTATTAGATACGAAATATCACTTTAATAGGACCTAAAATTGGGACCGCTAGAGAATGGGATATATATTTATTTATTTTTCACATAAATGATTATATGTGTATGTAGCCATTCGGCCTAGCGGTCGCAGGTCGCTATGAACATGAATAAGATCAAAATTAATTAAGATCTCTTTCCATAACAGAAGTATTATGTATAAAGTCTTCGGAATTTCTCGTCGTAGCTTCTGCATAACGAATTTTTTATTATTAAGATACATCTTTTGGGAAAAAAAAAAGAAGATAAAATAGAAACCCATTTATAAAAATAATTAAATTGATGAATATTTATAATTTTCCACGGAACATGAAAATCATATTTTTCTTTGATTTAAATAATTGATGATCTTTTTAAAGATATCACAACCAAACCGAATAGTGTTGAAGTAATTAAAAAGGTTCGTTCGTTCGCTGTTCGTTGGTTGGTCTGTCTGTCTGTCTCTCATCCAACATTTCATTTTCCTTTTCAGCCACTAATGTAAAGTAAAATAGAGTATATAAACTCAAGACTCGCTGTATAGCAGAGGTGGGCAAGAGTTGACTCGGCCAAGCTCTGAGTGAGAGGTAGGGAAGAGAGATAGAGTTAATACAGGGTAACCTACCAATTATTAATATTTTCTTTTTTTAATTAAAACATTTTCTGAAAAAAATATAATAATACCAAATCTTTTTTATGGTCACTATTATACAAAGTAAATAATACATACAATCATTCAATACATACTCTGGAATTTTGGGCTGGTAATTTGGGTCATAAAATGTACCTTTTTATGTATATATCATATTTGTGTATGAATAAAATAAAAATATATAAAAAATATATATATAAATCTTTTGAACCTTTAAGTTTACCGCTGGACCATTGTAATAAAAGAGGGAAATTTTTGCAAAGGATAATTTAAATAGAATTATAGTTTTGGAAATTCCAAATAATTTGTCTAAATATTTTACTATTCATATCCGAGAACTAATAAAGAATTATTTACCTGATTTAATTATTTTTTCTTCGTATGGAGTATGCTCAGTATAATGTCATGGGAATTTGATGAATTAAGTTAAATTTTACATAAAGTGGGAATTTGAGTTCTTCGAGTTAGTCTACTTTGAATTGAAAAAGTGAAAAGTACTATTTGTAGTAGTGGAAATTATTTTTATAATTTCCATTTGTTTTGCATAATTTGTTTTTCAAAAAAAATAAAAGTAATAAATTATTGGGCAATAATCGGTAGGGCAACCTGTATTGAAACATCGTTCCGTCTTGCTTCAAAACATACCTTCTTTACTTACTCTCACCCAGCTTATGGAGAGCCCGTAAGGCTCAGACGAGCTGTCTGCGCCCACCTCTGCTGTATAGGACATAGGTAAGTTTGTTCGTTATGCTTACTGATGATGATGACGATGCTGCCAACAGTTCTTATTTGATGTAAGTAAAACTATATAAGCAGCAAGCAGCATAGCCATAGCCATAGCATGAGAACTGAGAAGGTAGGTTATTGACACCAATATGCCACCGTCCTAGTCACAGTTGTAGTCGTTCTTTAGTCTTTACTACTCTACTGTATGTACCGCCACTGTATACTACTATGTATGTACTAACTATATGAACCTCCATAGATAGGGGGTGGTGCCATCGAAATCATGTAGTCGTAGAAGCCTGGCAACTAGGCTTTTCTATGTCTTTTTTACCGACCCCTAAAAGACAAGGAATTGGTATGTAGACTAGGAACTGGTAGGTTCTGCGACTGCAGTCCACTTTAATAGGAAGTATACCGATATTCATCTAGAGTTCGTGACAGGAAACTACAGAAAACTTTCATAAGTATAGCCGCGATTACTTTCCGGTTCTTGTCCCTTCGCCAACAGTTTAGTCAATTAACCGCGCTATTAATTTTTTTTTAAATTAATTTAATTGACAAACTGCAAGTGTTGGGAAACTAGCAATCTCCCAGTTTCCAGCAGAGCGCCTATAACAACTGGACCACACGGACTGGTGCCACCGAAAAATACTCCGACATATATCTAGTAATCCACTGATTTGGTGCCACTGAATATACACTATCATCAGTATATATATACGAGGAGTGTACTCATCTCAGCCTTGTTTGCCTTCAGGAAGCAGAGAATCTGCATTGGATCTAGGTGTTCCCAGTTCAGCATTCTTACACATGATCAATCATCAGTATTGAGTATCAATCAAGGAAATTGCCATTCAAAAATGTGTATGAATGGTTTTGTATTTAGATCTCGCAATTTGGGACACTTTTTTGTTTTACGATGCCCGCATGAGGACCGCAGTCTATATATAGAGGTGTGAGTGTGGCACTTTAGCACTAGGTAGGTACAAATACATACCAGCATGATTGTTGGCATGACACATGCACACGTTCGTTATATTATATTTGTCTGTACTTAGTATTTACTAGCCTAGCACTAGCTATGCTAAACTAACTAACTACATGCTATGCTATATAGTATACCCACCACCACTTACTACAGCTAAAATAGGTTTGCACACCAGATGTATATTTACGGAAATTACGGGGACTAACTTTATATTTTGGCATTCGAATCGGAAATCAGATTGTGTCTAAAGCCTCGATTACATTGAGCGAGTTTACAAGCTACTAGTAAACTCGCATAGTGTAATCCTGTTCACTAGGACTACTTTACTTGCTACTCGCTGGCGTGTGGGATGGTAGTGAACTAGTTCATGAATTCGTTTATCGTTTAAAACGATAAATAATGAAATATAAAACTGTTTAAGTGGTAACTTTTCAAATGATCAGACGGTATATCTACATAATACACAACACGATACTTGAAAGCACGTTTTCATATATTTACACGAGATTACATCGAAATTATCTTTGTTCCAATAGCAGCAGCACGCATCTCTACCTACATCACGGTTTGTTGTACACTGGACGTCAAAAGTTGATGTTAATTTTTAAAAGTTTATTATTGATTTGTGATTTATTCATTCGGTTTGCGAAAAAAGGCTTCGGATAAAAGTTGTTAATTAGAAATATACTAACAACTTTTATTCGAAACATTTTTTCGAAAACCGAATGGATGCAGAGCACAATTGAATTACAAAATTTTAAAAACTAACAACAACTTTTGACGCCTATTTTACTTACCATGTGATGTGTATCTGTTGTACGGGGTGGGTAAACTAATGATCTAACCCTAACCCTTGCACCCTCTACAGTCTACACTACTAACTACCCTTCTGTTGGTGGTCATTCAATACATTTCCGTATTAGTGTATGACATTGCCTTGACATTCGTTCGTATCCATAAAACAAGATTTTTCTTTTAATATCCTGTCAATATTACAAGGAGCCATCAGAGGATATTGCGTGCGCTCATATTGAAAGGAAACACGCTGCACATGATTATTACACAAGCGTTTATTTTTATACCTGGTATATAATATATACGCAGGGTATTTTAAGTTTAGTTCCAAGCTTGTAACGGTTGAAAATTTTGATCTCAGAATAAAATTTTTGGTATAGGTGTTCATAAAATGTCCTAATTAGTTCAGTGTCTATTCGTCCCCGTCCGTCTGTCAACACGATTATTAAAAAAACGAAAAGAAATGTTGTGTTCTAGAACTAAAAAATAAGGCCAAGTTCGTCAATGGGCAAAATCGGGCCATGTTTGGACAAAGCCGCTTATATTTGAATCCATAAGAGATAGAACAAAAATTTAAATACAAAAATTTTTTTATTAATTCAGTATATACTGGGTATTTAACCAGTTAACTCAGTTAATTGTTATTTTCACTTTTTACATTTATGTGTGTACTGTTTATTTTACTTTTTAGATACATATAGATATACTATAAAATGGAATACGGGTGCATATTCCAAGGGACTATATATTTAGTAAAGAAATATTTCTGTAATCTACTGTAATTAGAGATCTCTCTTGAGTTCTGTGCTATGTTTAAAGTTCCAAGTCTCTAGCTAATTACGTTACAGTGTATCGGATGGCATGACAACCAACTCTCCCTCCCTCTCTATCTAGTCCTAAATTAATTCGTGCTTTGAAAGTTAAAGGTCTGTTTTTATAGAATTAAAATGTAGAATGATTTAAATAATGAACATGAATTATAGTATATCTATGATAAAATCGATCACGTTTACAATTATAATGTAAATCTCATAATCACGCAGTGTTTTCTGGTTGTAAATGGTCTGTTTACAACACCCAAGAACCCCTTAATATGTTTTAGGGTTTAACAATATTTCTTTCTTTGTTTTACTGCAAAAAAACTAAGCGTAAGTATAGTTTTCAGTTGAATATTTTCGATTGTTGTTGTGTAGAATTATATTTTGTATGCATAACTATTCTTAGAATTTCAATGAATGAAAATTTTCGAGTAAATAAACATTTGGTTGTCTCAAGTCCAGTACCTTATAATATTATATACAGGAAGTCTAATAACCAATCCAAATAGAAAAATAAATGAAATGTAATTAATCTATACGAATATTATTAATTAAATTAAATACTTATATGAAAAAATTAACTCGTCAACCAGGAATCGAACCTCGGACCTCTGGATAACTAGTCCAGTGTGCTGCCTGTACACCAAAGACGATTGTGATGTGACAGCCAACTTTTTCATATTATTCTAATTTTTGTTTTATTTATTAGATAGTATTTACTTCTTTCTGAAGTGATTTGTTTATTAATATTTGTTTATTAATATTTGTTTGTTTGTGCATACTTTCGTGTCCACATAACGTTGTTTGTCCAAATTCTTTTTCGAATACGTATGACAAACTGTAGAAGGTTGGTGTACAGGCAAGCACACTGGGCTAGTTATCCAGAGGTCCGAGGTTCGATTCCTGGTTGACGAGTTAATTTTTTCATATAAGTATTTAATTTAATTAATAAATTCAATGACAATGAAATTTGTCGGAGTATACGCTATAGTCTTCTACAGTTTGTCATACGTATTCGAAAAAGAATTTGGACAAACAACGTTATGTGGACACGAAAGTATGCACAAACAAATATTAATATACGAATATTATTAAGAGGAAAGATTTGATTGTTTGTTTGCATTGAATAGGCTCCGAAACTATTGGACCGATTTAAAAAATTCTTTCACCGTTGGGAAGCTACACTATCTCCGGGTGACATAGGCTATATTATATTTTCAAAAAAAATTAGGGATCCTTACTAAAACTCCAATAATGTAACCCGAGGAGGTGTAAAAAGGTGGCGGTTCTGGGAAGCCAAATAACATTTTAATTCTGATAGCGGAAGTGCCGGTAAAAATTAATAAAGTTGAATAATTCTGTAATACGCTATCGACACCAAAAGTGCCGGAGCAAATCTTGCGAGTTCCACGGGCAACGCCAGGGAATTCAGCTAGTATATATATATATATATATATATATATATATATATATATATATATAAATATTGGTCGCGGACCGGTTGAAAATCTTTGAAGAATCCCCACCCATCCGGTCCAGGTTTGTTAAGTTTGGTTATCGCTTGTTTAGATTTAAACTTTTAAACTACCTAAGATTCTAGAATGTTTTATTTTAAAATATATTTACAGTTTTTAGAATCGATGACCTTCGCCGATGAACCTTTTGTTTATATTTCAATTGTTTGTTGATTTGCACTTTATTTTAACAATAAACTCAATGAAATTGCAAAAAAAAACAACAAACAATGTTTATTGTCAGAAATAGAGTCATAGGATCATTTCCGGTTGATCTATTTCTCCCAAAACAATGGCGTCGCATGAGACGACAATATTCCACTTAAGTTTAATGTTTCATACCTCCCACTATCTCCATTCTTGAGATATCTTGTTCACAAAATTTGCGCTATCATTTCCAAAATTTGATAATTGATTTGTGCGCCTTATTTATTCGGTTTTCGAAAAAATTATTCAGATAAAAGTTGTTCATTATAACTATACTAACAACTTTTATTCAAAACATTTTTCCGATATCCGAATAAATAAGGCACAAATTATAAATTTTGAAATGATAGCGCGACTATTGGCGCCTGTAAACAGATATTTAGTATTATATACACTTAGAATGTGACTTACTGGTTCAGTTATCATGAACGGGAGTGTACATACATACGTACACTCCCGGTCATAAAAATTGAACCAGTTGAAACATTTTATGTTTTACTGAATGTAATACTAAACATATATATTTAGTAATATATATAAGTACACGCTTAGAATGTGACTAACTGGTTCAATTTTCATGAACGGGAGTGTACGTACATATGCCAGAAATGAATGTAATACATAATCGGTCGCTCGCTATTTGAAATAAAATTGCAAACTTCAGCTAAACGAATGGCTCATAAGCACTATATTTTTTATATTTATTATAATTTTTGCCATTACAAACAGCATCATATCATGTAACGAACGACGGACTCAATTTACACAGCGCTGATAAGATATTTTGCGTGTAATCAGTTTCTATTCGAGACACAAACAAAACATTGTTGTCCGGATATCCGGTCGATAAATAAACCCTTTTATTTAATGTTTGTTTTAAAGCTTGCTGCGATATTTTTTTTAAAAATCTACTCAACTATTTTGATTCAATTTAAATAGTTCAAAATTTTACATTTAGGACCCCCGCCACATATTACATCACACGATAGGGGGTGGTTTGCTAAAATGTGACTAATTTTGATATGAGGGATAGGGGTTATTATAATTGTGACGTCACAATTTTAATTTAAAAAAAAGAAGTTTTTCTACCGACCGATGATAAAAATGTTGGTGCATCTGTGAAAAATGAAGCCAGTGTATACATATTTGATACGGTGTCCGCCCGCCCTCTTCTAAAATTAATTGAAGTCGTGGTTTGTGTTTAATTTTATGGTAGAGAAATTTAAAACCGCAACCAGACGGATATATCTATTATACCAACTATAATTGATTTTAGAACATTCACAAGTCTGTTTAACAGTTGTATGGTCGTATTCAAAAATATCAATTTGGATGTTATATTGGTATTATTTATAGCACTGCGGTTCTACAAGGAACTGCGTCAACTTAGCGAATTTCCTCAAAATAAATAAATCACTTCTCGGTAATAGATCTCTTAATAACCTTTTATCTTATTAATTAATGTTCATGGGGACTTTTTTCAATATCTTTCTACAATCTCTAGCGGTCACAATTTTAGTCTGATCAAAATGAAATATCGTACCTGATATGATGTTGGTATTTGCAAATCTAGGTCAAGGGAAAAGGGGGACATTGAGAAAACATAAAATATATAATATCTCTCTTAATATTAGAAAAATGTATAAAGAGTAAAGTTGTAGAAAATCAAGTTTGCTACAATTCATTACCTGACCCCGTTTTTTTCTAAAACTTTAATGTGTACAGAGATATTTAGGATTGTAATTTTCAATCGTAAATATTTCTGTAAATATTCGAGTAACAAAAAAATGATACGAAACGAAATTATAGTAAAATTAATTTTCTACAACTTTACTTCCTATGTATTTTTTTGATTTTTTCAATATTAAGAAATATATACCAAATTTTATGTTTCCTCCTCCCTCTAAACCCCCCCTTTTCCCTTATCCGATTTTGTCAATTAACGAACTTGACCTTTCAAATGCCAAAAGCACCTCATATACCAAATTTCAATCCGATTGGAGTAATATTTCATATATATTTTACAGATGGTTATTTTCGACATTTACTAGATAGCAATAGCTCTATTTTCTTGAAGAGTAAAAGTTCGCCTAAAAGTTGTGTTACAATTTTCAAAAGCTTTCATCAATTTATTTTCAGAACTGAATGCAAGTTATTTATAAATGTGCATATTAATTAAATGATACGGAAGGAAGCTGAACCATATTTAATTTGATAAGAACACAATAATTATTTATATAAGATGTGATAAACACAATTTATAACGGTTATTCTAAATTCAAAACGAAAAAAATAAAACCTATTTTGACAAAATGGAAACCCGACTTAACAAAAGATGCACTAAAAAGTAAAAAAATAATTGCATATTCTTGTGCCAATTTTAGTTCACCAAAGCAAAAATTTTTAAATATATATGTACAATTATTGTTATTTTTGGAGGCGGTGTCAACATAGATAAATTCACATAACTTTTGGACACCGCCTCCAAAAATAACAATAATTGTACATATATATTTAAAAACTTTTGCTTTGGTGAACTAAAATTGGCACAAAAATATGCAATTATTTTTTTACTTTTTAGTGCATCTTTTGTTAAGTCGGGTTTCCATTTTGTCAAAATAGGTTTTATTTCTCGCTTTTTAGTGACTTTGAAGTTCTATAACTGATTTTATTTGTCTAAATATGGGTAGACCTACTAAACGACCAACTAATTTTTAGTGAATTTTTTTATAACACATTTTTTTTACCCGTTTTTTTTTTTGTTTTTGTAATTTTTAGTACATTTTTTTATAACAGATTTTCAGTTTTTTTACAAGCATTTTGTTTTTTTTTTGGGGTCGGTTTTTTTTTTGTAAAAAATTTTTTTGAAGTCGGTTTTTAAAAAATTTTTTTTTATTTTCCCATTATGAATGAGTATACCCTTTCAAAAAAAAAAAAAAAATTTCGCAGAAATCGGTTATCACATGTAAAATGAGGATTTTCCTCAATTTTTTTTTTTTCCCGGAGATCCCCTCATCAGAATGCAATTTGGTGACAATGGGACCAATCGGGAATCAAACCCTTTAAAACAAAAAAAAAATTCAAAATCGGTTCATAAATGACGGAGTTCTGAGGTAACAAACATAAAAAAAAAAAAAAATAAATAACAAATAAAAAAATAAAAAAAAATAAAAATACAGACGAATTGAGAACCATCCTCCTTTTTTGAAGTCGGGTTAAAAACCAATTAAATTGAAGGTATTTTATCAAATATCATAACATGAACTTTGTACCGACCGTGCTGATAACACAAATTGTTGAAGATAAATAAACTCCCTTAGATTAAATTGTAAGTCATTGGAAAGTAAGTATGGAAAAAAGATTAAACAACAAAAGTCAACTGATAACACCGAACAATTAATTATTTTCAAAATAAATGGGATTTTTGTGTGTCTAGAAACTGATAATAGAGGTCAAATCGATCATTCATTTACTTTAAGTAACAAAAATAGATAGGGAATTATTGTTAATGGTCGTCCATTCATGAAAAAACAAAAATACATTAAAAAACCAATTACAATCCAATCAAATATGGATTTAATCTCGGAATAAGAGTTAATTAGCTGAAAATCTACAAAGACCTTTCTTTTGACATTCCAAGCATTAGTTGAAAAATTTCAGATGGTGTGCTCTCTCGATTTAAAATATTGATCGCAGAAAAAAATTGTTGGTAATTTGGATCATTTTCGCAAGTCTGTTACTCTGTCCGTTCGTTAACTGGCTGTGGACACGATATCTCACAAACGAAAGAAGATAACGACCTGAAATTTTGTGTGTGCGTTCTAGAACTAAAAAGTAACTTCAAAATTGGCTCATGTGTATCCCAAGAAGGAAAATGTCCATCTTTGAAACTGTGAGATACAGAAAAAACTTAAATCTTTTCATTTTTTAAATATAATCAACTTTTATTTAAAATTTTTTTCCTTAACTCAGATAACTACTGTCAATCAGTAGCATAGAATTGTTTATGATATATGTTAATATACATGCTACACAGTAATTTCTATATAAAATGTTTATATATATATATATATATATATATATATATATATATATAATATACCGTGTGTGTTGGAAAGCTTTTCCAATAGAGAATCAATGTTAAATATTATTTATTACTGGCTGTCCGTGTGGTTACTGTGCGGAGTCAGTCCGTACAGATGTAATGAGAGTGGGTTAAATATGTTCATTGAATTCTTAACTTTAGTATGTGCTTCACAAAATCCCCACTCTTAAATGACAAACAAACAACCATACGCATACAGTATACCTATACACTATCCAGATGTTTGTATGTATGAGATGACTCTCATTACATGTGTACTGACTGACTTCATACAGTAACCACACGGCCAGCCAGTAATAAATAATATTTAACATTGATTCTCTATTGGGAAAGCTTTCCAACACACACGGTATATAAACAATCTGTATGTAATTCAATATTCTAAATAAGGTTTGTAACAACATCATAGTGATGTGATGGCTGCCTCCTCGTATGGTACAAATGTATTTTCTTTTAGGTGATAGACACAACCTCCAATATGGTATTGGTATGGTCAATTTTATTCACTGACCTCCATATATGGACTGAATATCCTATAGTTTAGAAGTAGTATAGTCAGGTCTGTCCTGGCACAGAGCCACCAGATTTGACCACCAGAGTGTAAAGTGGCGCTGCGATCGCATGTTGAGATGATGTCAGAGTAGTTCTGAACTTTGCTAAGGTGCCGTATGATATTATCTCAGTATACAGGAAGTGAGTATCCGGTGAGTAGTTGAGACAGGAAATGAGTTTCCGGTGTTGACAGGATGCTCGTTTCCGTTGTCTGTAAGTTTTGTTGAAATAAACTAATTAAAAATATGTGGTTGTGTGGGCGTTTCCTGCGTGTGTATGTATTTTATCAGAGTCGTAACCTTGAACATGTCAGAACCAGTTAGTTTTGTTTGCTGTTATCACAGGAAATCATGTATTCGTTATCTGATGAGCGTGGGTTTTTCAGAGGAGGTTGTGACGTAAGTGGTAACCTTGAACATGTCATAACCAGTTAGTTTTTTGAAATTAATTCATTTATACTATTTTTTTCCGCCCACGTTACCGGAAACTGTATCCCCCTTGATAAGAGGCCACCGGTCTGTGATAACAGTTCTAGAAAATTTCAAAAAACTAACTGGTTATGACATGTTCAAGGTTCATCATTCATAAGTCAAATATCAATCGAGGAAACTGTCATTCAAAATGAATGTATGGATGGTTTTAAATTTAGTTCGCGCCACGTGGTTGATGTCTCTAGTGTTGGCTTCAATGTTGGCCAACCTTCAACCTCAGTCTATGTATATAGAGGTCAATGGATATTATTGTAAAACAAGAAAATCTAACCTGTTTCACTACATTTAATTACACTTTTTTGTGTGTTCAATGAAACCTTTCAGAGATGAATTCTGGTAATGAACATAATAATAACTAACGTTCGTTCTCTCACACAAAGGCGTTTGTAAATCGATTACTTCTATCGCTTGTTGCCTTGACGACTGTAAATGAATTCGTCGGTGCAAGCAGAGAGCTTTTCACATCTTTTGAATGGGTTAATTATTTTGAACATTGGGGTTCTTCCTCTCGTTTGCACCATTCTATCTATACTCTATAGTTCTCTATGAATGCTAGTGTTGAGTGTTGAAATTTGTACTTCAATCATTATACCACGAGTATTTATAGTCAAAGCTTTGTTCTTTCATTTTGTTTATTGATTATTAATTAGACCTTGTTTGGTGGCACAATTCGAGTCAACTCGAACGGAGCACTGATTTTGATGATTTGATATACACTTAGAGATAGACACATAGAGATTTGCCATACACTACTAAACAATTCTCAACAAATATGATAGATGTCACTTGAACAACATGACTGTGCTATAACCTAACAAATTTCGAGCGTCCCTATTGAAAGACCCTTTCGATTAAAGAGCATTTAATCATGTCCATTTGAAATATGTTCAAAAAGAAAAGCTATTTTACCCATCTCGTAAAGTTTATTCGACAATCAAAATATAGAACTTTAAACAAATTCGTATTTGTTCTATTTATATAAAACTGTCTTCAGAGAACATGCCCCCCCCCCCCCTCCTCCACTCCTTCTCATGTAAAATGTGAAAAAATATAAAAATTTCTTTTTAAACTGAAAAACCATTACACAACTTTTGTTTGTAGAGACATATAAAAACTTTATACTCAAATTATTGTGGAAAAACTTCATAATTTGAAAACTTTTTAAATTATCGAGAGTTGTTGTTGTCGCTGCTGCTTGCTGTATATTTAAAATTGTATTCTGGTAAATAATATTTACGTCGTAACTAACAAAATGTGCCATTTTAATTATTTCTATTAAAAAAGTTATTTCCTGTACGCTTAGTTAGCGAATTTCCTTTACAAGAAAATGGAGCTATTGGTAATGTTTCCACGGCAAAATATACGCAAAAATTTCTTCAAATGTCTAACGATCCCATCTAGTATAGGTAGAAAATGACCATTATTAAAATTATATATATATACTAGCGGACCCGACTAATCTAACTATCCTGTTCACACGACAACGTTTTTTTCAACATTTTTTTTTTGTGAATCTAAACCATGTATAGATATTACATACGGTAACAGTTAGAATGTTTCAACTAGTTCAATTTTTATGCACGGGAGTGTACAGGTGCTCAAATTTTCCGAAAAATTGATCTCCCAACAAATAAGAATAAAAGCTCATATGAACTTACATGTTTTCAAGCTTCGTTTTCGAGTTATAGGCTGTTAAAGCTAATAAAAACAAGTGAAAATAGCAAGTAACTGAGTTAAATGCTTAAATACCCGTTATATACTGAATTTATGAAAACAAGTTTCAACAAAAGTTGTTTATTATTAAAAAAAGGTACTTTTTTTTTAATTTTTGTGTTCTATTTCTAACGCTTTCAAAGATAGGCAGTTTTGCTCATTTTGCCCAAACGTGGTCCGATTTCCGGGTCCATTCACGAACTTGACCTTACTTTTTACATACATACAAAATTTTAGCTCCATATCTCTTTTCGTTTTTGAGTTATTGTGTTGACAGGCAGACGGACGGACAGATACATTTTCAACCGTTACAAAGTCGGAAGTAAACTTAATATATCCGACATACGATACTATAAACCGGATATAAGAACTGATTAAATAGTATCGCAAGTTTCGGAAGAAAATCAAAATATAGATATATTGAACAGAGAGCTTAGATGTGATCACCTGGTGCTACACGAGGAACTGTTTGTTGTACGTCTGTCTGTGCATCTCTTCTTTTAAGACTTCACAAAATTAATAATCATTTCCTTTATCCACAATGTATGTTGTTGTGTAGGTTTTCAGAAACCTTTCAATTGTAGTAACTTAATAAAATGAAAACGATCTCTAATTTCATGAAATATTATTTAGTTTTGATATAAATCATATTTTTTATACCCTGTGTATGTAATAAAGTATACTTGGGCTGCTAAACTAAAGCTGCGCTGCTCCTTTTTCAAAATTTTGTAATTGTGTGTGCCTTGTAGTAAATTAAACAATCTTTATTCGAAACATTTTTCCGAAGAACCGAATGAATAATTAACAGATCAATATTTAAAAAAAAAAAAGAACGTTATTACTATGGCCGGCCAAAGTCACTCTGGCGTTAAAGAGTACGAAGTAGCGGACTCGTTGGCACGAGAGGGGTCATCTCAAGCGCCCATTTCACCTGAGCCTAAGATTCCCATAGCAAGAAACTCCGTAATTTACCGAATCAAGGGGTGACTGCGACAAGGAGGTACCTCTCTTTCTAATTATTATTATTATGGCCGACCAAAAGTACAATACATTTACAGTTATATTCGATTCGCCTCAACTGTTTGGTTTTCACATACAAAAAGTATTGATATCAAAATGTTCGCCTACAAAAGGTATCAATTTCTTTTGGTATAAATTTCTTGTCTAAGTTTCTCAGGTACAGGTATTTCATATTTTACTTGGCAAGTGGTCAGATTTTATAACACTTAATACAGAGGTGGGCACAGACAGCTCGTCTGAGCCTTACGAGCTCTCCATAAGCTGGGTGAGAGTAAGTAAAGAAGGTATGTTTTGAAGCAAGACGGAACGATGTTTCAATACAGGTTGCCTACCGATTATTGCCCAATAATTTATTCAATCAATTTAGAAATAGTTTTATAAAATATTTATTGTTTAAATAATATCTTTTACAGTATGGAGTCTTCTCCATTATTAAATTCACTACTTTTATTTTTTTTGAAAAACAAATTATGCGAAAAATAATTTCCACTACTACAAATAGTACTTTTCACTTTTTCAATTCAAAGTAGACTAACTCGAAGAACTCAAATTCCCACTTTATGTAAAATTTAACTTAATTCATCAAATTCCCATGACATTATACTGAGCAAACTCCATACGAAGAAAAAATAATTAAATCAGGTAAATAATTCTTTATTAGTTCTCGGATATGAATAGTAAAATATTTAGACAAATCATTTGGAATTTCCAAAACTTTAATTCTATTTAAATTATCCTTTGCAAAAATTTCCCTCTTTTATTACAATGGTCCAGCGGTAAACTTAAAGGTTCAAAAGATTTATATATATATTTTTTTTATATTTTTATTTTATTCATACACAAATATGATATATACTAAAAAGGTACATTTTATGACCCAAATTACCAGCCCAGAATTCCAGAGTATGTATTGAATGGTTGTATGTATTACTTACTTTGTATAATAGTGACCATAAAAAAGATTTGGTATTATTATATTTTTTCAGAAAATGTTTTAATTAAAAAAAGAATTAACTCTATCTCTCTTCCCTACCTCTCACTCAGAGCTTGGCCGAGTCATCTCCTGCCCACCTCTGACTTAATATACAAGGAAATAAACTTGCCGCCATAAAATATGAAATACCCTGCACCTAAGAAACTTACACAATAAATATACACCAATAATTTTCTCATTTTTGTATGCAAAAACTTGGTTCCTCTCATATTTATTGTTTTTTGTCGGATAGCATAAAACTTACAAGTGTATTTGGGTCTTCAGAAACTGTTATATATAGTTTGAAACTGGAAACACAGGAAATCAATAATTAGAGTTGAAAGAAAGCAACGGTTTTAATTTTCATACTACTAATAATGAATAATAAAAGCTTTGTGTAATCATTTCAGTTCGGTTGTGTTTTTCTTTATATAAATAAATATTTATAAAATTTCACATTTGTCCTAAATATGTTATGTTATGCAATTTGGACAGTTTTGATGACACTGAATTAAATATAAATAAATGATGTTTATTTGGATCGTACAACTTTTGTGTTCATTTTCAGCTGAATACAACAATTTTACATATATTTTCTTGATATGACGACGACACGACATAATTCAATATTTATGTTACAAATTTTTAATTTAAACAAAATATTCTTGAAACAAGTGAAAATAACAACAAACTGTGTGTTAATTGCTTAAATATCCGGTATATACGGACTTTATAAAAATTAAGATTTAACATTTTTTGTTCTATATCTTACGGTTTCAAAGATAGACAGTTTTGTCCATTTTGCCCAGAACATGGTGCAATTTTTCCCATTCACGAACTTGACCTTACTTTTTAACTCTAGAACACACACACTTACCGGTTCAAATATATTGAATGCGAGTGTACGTCACGTAATTGGTTCAACAAAAATAATTTCATTATTTGAATTTGCGGGGAAACACGTAAGAGAGGTATTCAAGCGACTGCGCATGTCCGCGGCGTTATAGATTTAATATATACGTTAAAAGCAGATTTAAATATTTTATGGTTATTTGGTAAATAATAATACTCGTGAGTTGTGACTCGTACCGAGTCAATGTTTCATTTATTTTAAATAAAAAAATAAATTCCTATGTTTTGCTTCTCTAAAATGATAAAATTACTTATATAATTCATACCAGTCCAAGTAGCCGAGCGGTCTAAGGCGTTATGTGTGCGCAGTATGCCTACTTGGAAACTGGGAGGTTATGGGTTCGAATCCCGACATCGGCAGTTTGTCAATTATTAAGAAAAAAAAGGGACAGTTAATTGACTAAACTGTCGGTGTATGGAAAAGAACGAAGTAACCGGCTATGTTTGAGAAAGTTTTCTGCAGTTTCCTTCACGAACGGGAGAAGCGAGTCTCGTCGGACTGAGGTAGAACGGGGAGCACAATGGACCATAAGGTCGAAGTGCAATAGTTTTTACCCCGATATTAATCATCATCATCATCATCTGTGGCAAAGAAAAATTCGAAAAGAATACCTTCAACAAATTGAGAGAATGCTTCCATTGTTAAAACTTCCACCAAACTGATCCGAGTAAAATAATCCAAATGATTGGATTATTTAACTAAAACTAAATAAAAGTGCCAACATGATTGTGATGGTGGCTGATGACCTAATAAGTGAAAGTTTTTTGTTTTTTTGTTTTAAATACCACAGGTACAAATTTCACATGCCTTTTACAATACTTTCATATACGTTGGTTGCTATCACTAGGTATCCGCATAGGCCATAGACAAAGACATTGTTGCATGATTTAAGTGGATATATCTAACAAAAATATATGTTCCTTCCCAAGAAAAACATCATCATCAAAGTAAAGAGCACCAAGTTTTGGCTTATTCTTCGCAAAAACTAGTGATATGGACGTGAGGAACAAACATGCCATTGCAAAGTTTTCTTCAAAAGCTATCTAATATTTTAAGGAGAACCACCCTACCTCATGAAAGGAATCGTCTGGTATACAGACGGATCCAAAACTGAAGAAGAGACCGGGGCGGGAATCTACGATGAGAGACCTATATAATAAAAATGAAATTCAAAAAAAAAAAAATTTTGTTCCCTATTTGGATAAAACTCACTATATAAGGTAAAATTAACCCAAAAAAACACGAAAATCGTATTAATTTGACGATTTGGTGAGTGATTTACGAGATATCGACGAAAATTGAATAAAAGAGGAATTAAATCGAATAAAGTTGGGTATATCTCAGAAATTATCCATTAAATCATTAATCCAACTAAATTTTTGTGTTTTTTGGGTCCCATTTACCTTAGAAACTAATTTTCATTCAAATCGAAGACTAAAAATTTTCAAATTTTTTTTCGATTTTTTCTAAGGGGTGTAGGCCTTAGAAAAATTTTTACAAAAAATACTTTTGTTTGCTATTTCGATAAAACTCAGTATATAAGATAATTTTAACCCAAAAAGTTCAAAAATCGTGTTCAATCCGCGATTGGAAGTATTATTTTCATACCATTTGTATCTCAAAAACTAATAGAGATGGAGAGTCTCGTCTACTTCCCATCTCAAAAACTGTTCGAGATATCGCTGTGTTTCTTAAAAAAATGAATTCCTTGACTGAAATTTAGTGGTTTTGAAAAAAAAATTCATTAAAATCGGATAAAATATACCAGAGATAGACCAAAAATGATTTTTTTTTAATTTCATGACGTCACCAGGTTCAAAAAATCAATTTTTTTACTATCACAGCCAAATTTTGTCCGATTTTAATGAAATTTTTTTTGAAACCCACTATTTTTGGGGTTTACTCTCCATTTTTACACTATACAAATGTATAGCTCTTATAGATTTTGAAATACAAGACCCATATTCAGACCATTTCAAAAACTAACAAATATATCCAAATTTTTTTTGTCAAAATTGAATTTCTAGAAGAAACTTAGTGGATTTGAAAAAAAATTTCATCAAAATCGGGTAAAATACACCCGTGATAGACCAAAAAAAACTTTTTGGATTTTGATGACGTCACCAGGTTCAAAAAATCAACTTTTTGTCTATCACAGCTAAATTTTGTCCGATTTTAATGAAATTTTTTTTGAAACCCACTATTTCTGGGGTGTATTTGTCATTTTTACAACATAGAAATCTATAATACTTATAGATTTTGAAATACAAGTCCCATGTACAGACCATTTCGAAAACGAATCAAGATATCTAGGTTTTTCTATCAAAATTGAATTCCTTCAGTGATTTTTAGTAGATTTGAACAAAAATCGGATAAAATCTGGCCAAGTTTTGACGTGGACGTATTATATACATATGTAGATACACATCCCAAGCTCGTTATGTATTTTCTTTTTTTGAGTTATCCGGACAGACGGACGAACATACAGAAATGGACTAATAAGGTCATTGTATGAACACCTATACAATGAATCTTCAAGTTTACAAAAACAATTTTAAATATACACGTAAATAAATACATGATAGTGTGGTTCAAAATTTTGAGATATTTTGTGTATTAATATTAAAACATTAATTAGTAACAATACCCCAACCACCTTAAGATCATTAATATTCACCAAACTAAATAAATATATTAACATATACATTATATAATACATTACATCTGTATAAAACCCGCATTAGATAAAAGATTCTTGGCTATGTGCCTGCATATCGGCTGGTGAATAGCCTCAATCGTGAACACAGTTGTAGTAATCTATTGGGATCTGGCTTACGTCAGCTCTAGAGTCTAGCAGCAGTGGGGGGAGCCATGTAAAGTCGTGCCAAATCTCAATTGACATAATACATATTACACATTTGATTCAAATCTTCGAACATCTTCGACTTATACCCATTTACACCGAATGATTAAAGTAAGACTTAATTATTATAAATACTTCATAAACTGGTATGAGGCCTTAAGATAGTTGTCGTGATACAACATTGTCAAAAATTTGTGGAGCGTATGCGTATAGTAAGATTGAAATAATGTATAGCATAATAAGCCATAATTTTAGTTCAAGACTGTACCGGTAGACACGTTACACATACGGTACTTATCTATACGTATATACAAATACTACCGAATATTTTTATACGTTGCAATTCGGCAACGTCGTTTATATTCCGCCAGTTGATATACTGTTTGTTTACATACATGTACTCGAATAGTAGAGTGACGTACAATGTTGTCAAGTTGTATCTGTTCAGCATATCGACACGTATATTTATTTATAAAATGCTTCACATAGCGTTGTTATAACTAAACAATGAGATGGTCAATAATTCTCGTTTTTTTTTTTTAAATACGTAAAACAAATCCAATGATTGATAGTTTTTTTTAAAAGATTCGTAAGTGTCGTTTTTTGATTAAAAAACTGGTAGAACTGCTGCTTCAAATGGGTCGTCTCCATTGCTTCGCTCCCCATGTTAATTATTCGAACTTCAATTAAGTTTTTGTCCAGTTTGAGACGTTCAATCGATTTCAAGTTTTATAATTATGTTACATTATAGTCTGATACCGACCCAAAACCTATCGGTCGATAAAAAGTTTGCAATATGCGGGCACATTGTTAAAAAAAAAAACTGTTATCGATCGATGTTTGTAATGGTGAGTAAGATTAAATTTTGGTATCATCTGGAATGTTTGTGGATTAAGATATGCTGCTACAAAACTGATAAGGGTTGTTTTATTATTTTATTAGTCACAAATGTGAATCAACAATGAGTCAGGTAAGTAAATGCTCTTTTTTCTTAATCCCAGCTAAGGGTTTTATTATCCGCTTTATAGATTAAAATACTTTCATACTTATCAAAAAAAAAAAACTATTGTAAAATAAGCCAGGTAGAATATTGTATTCCACGTAGTTAAAATACGTGCACTGACTGCAATACACAATTTTTCATTTAGATGTAGAGTAGACGAATGTATGTTCTTATTTTTTAATCCAAATTTGGATATGATATGTTATTTGAATATCAGATCTCAGAAATAAGCTAGTTAAACCTAGAACTCAATAATCAGATCGGACTCAAGCTATCAAACAATTATATCTAGCTATTTCAAAATTAAAGAGAAAGGGGAAAATCAAGGTCACCATAAGATGTCTCCATTCGAGTAAAACAACTTTGATTGAAGTCATTTTTATCAAAAAAAATTCGTTACGCAGGAGCTGCTTCAACTTAGCGAATTTCCTTGGAATAAATAAATTACTCTCTAGCGGTCACAATGTTAGTATGATCAAAATGAAATGTCGTATCTGATTTTAGTATTTGCATGGCCAATTTTATTAATGAATAACATACGTCAAGGGGAAAGGGGGGCATAATGATAGAAGAAAACACAAAATATAAAATATCTCTCTTAATATTAGAACAATCGAAAAATGCGTAAGGAATAAAGTTGTATAAAATCAAATTTGCTACAATTCATCACCTTATCATTTTTGCTCAAACTCTAATGTGTACAGAGATATTAAGGAATTTAATTTTCAATATTAAACCGTCAATATTTCTGTAAATATTATTGTTACAGAAAAAATGATAAGAAACAAAATTACAGTAAAACTTAGTACCTACAACTTTACTTCTTATAAATTTTTCGATTTTTCAAATTTTAAGGGAGATATCTCAAATTTTATGTTTCCCCCTCCCTCTAAACCCCCCTTTCCCCATGTCCGATTTTACCCATTAACGAACTTGACCTTTTGAATATCAAAAGCGCCTCAAATACCAAATCTCATCCCGATAAAATGAAAACTGTGACCGCTAGAGTGATGACAGACACATATATATATATATATATATATATATATATATATATATATATATATATATATATATATATATGTATATATATATATATATATATATATATATGTCCATAGATATATATATATAAATTTTTCAGATGGTGATTTTTGACATCTACTAGGTAGGATCGATGGACATTTGAAGAAATTTTTGCGAAATTTTGACTTCGGTACGGGACCAATAGCTCTATTTCCTTTCAGGAAATTCGCTAATAAGAAAGAGCCACTCTGTATAAAATGTTTTAAGTATGTTTCGAGTATATGTGTCGAAAATATTTGGAAATTAGATAATAATAATTAGAAAGAGAGGTACCACAAGTGGGTCCCTAGCACCTGGACCAAGGGTTCCTCTGTGCCCTCCTTGAGAACAACCTGTCATCCGAAGGCGAGAAGCTCAGGGTAAGAGGCGCCATTTGTAAATTAGATACATTTTAACAAATATCTTCAGACACAGGACACATGGGATATTGAAGAAAATTGTATACATGATATTTAAATAAATTGTATATTTAAACCTCGCTTTCAATATACAATGTACACACTTACTTCCCTGCAAAAACGTTGAACCAATTGAAACATTCGAAGTGTTACTGTATATAATATTATACATACATCCAGTAATATTTACACTTAGAATGTGACTTACTGGTTCAATTATATTACTTTTGAGTGTACTACGACGTGTGCATTGGATCATAAAATGTATGAAACAGGAAAATGACATTGCATTTTCAAGGTATAATAATTAATGTTATAATTACATAGTTAATAATATGAAATACGAGTGAGTATGCTCTGCCTTGTCATCACATGTTAGGGCATGTACACTCCCCTGCAAAAACATTGAACCGCCGTCCTATCTCTGATTTTGATTGACTCTCAGCAAAGTCGAAAAGTCGTTTCATAGTTAATGTATTCGAAAAATAATGATTGATGCCTTCCTTTTTCTGTTATACGGGGTGATCATTTGAAAAGTTACCCTTTAAATATTTTTGAAGGTATACTTCTTTTGATCAGCGTTTTGAGAAACTGATCAGAGTGTATTTTTAGCTGGGGACGAAGTTGCAAAAGTTTTCAATCGCAATAAAAATATTTGATATAGTTCACTTGAAATATATGAATTGCATGTTTGTTAACAGCTATAACTCTCATCTTGTTTACTATTTCTTTCTTTGTCAATCACTTCAGTCACATGATCAGAGTATACCAATCACAAGGAAGTAGGATATCAACACATCGTACTGCACACTACACTACGTCTTACATCTGAAGTTACAGATAAGATTTCATGAAAAAAATCATCCAAATAGAAGTCTTCTCTATTTCATTAAACTAAAAACATGCATAAAAAATACTATTGCGCTTGCTCACCAAATCATTTACATGAATACCTAGAGTTGCATGTGTAAAAATAGGCATAGATAGTATTATTATTAGGAGAACATGTTATGTTGTAATAGTGATTGCCTATTATTATTAGGAGAACATGTTATGTTGTAATAGTGATTGCCTATTATTATTAGGAGAACATGTTATGTTGTAATAGTGATTGCCTATCTCATTTTAAAAATTGTGTATTTTTCTTAATAGTAGTGTTGACTTTATTTAATATTATTTTAATAAATTATTTAAAAAGGAGTATAACTTCTTACATGCGTATATATGTACACACACTATTTATTTTTAAAAAATGCATGTATCATTAAATAAATATACTAACAGCTTTTACTCGAGAAATATTTTTCCCAAAACCTAAATGAATAAGGTACAAATCCATTATAAAATTTTTGTAAAAATGAACGCTAGTTTTGTGGCCAATGGTACCTACTCTAGTAATTATTTAGTGAACACTGTACTTTTTGTATAATAAGAATGTTCTTCTGTTCTATTCACTATTGTCTCAACAACTACATAGTAACTACATAGTAGTACATACCATACCTATGTCCTATCTATACCTAGTATGTAGTTTTAGTACCTACTAGAATGAAAGCATAATGAGACAGTTGAGTTCTCAGATACAAGCTGTGATACAACAGATACAACGAGAAAGAACACCAACACTGAACACATTACTGATTACACAGTGTATGTTTTATAATCTTTTTATTTTACTTGATAACTCAGTCGTAAAACTATATAAATATTATAATTATCTTCCATTTTTTTTTGAGAAAATTACTGCGGGTTTATGACGGGTTATATAATCTATCTATACCAGAGGTGGGCAGGAGATGACTCGGCCAAGCTCTGAGTGAGAGGTAGGGAAGAGAGATAGAGTTAATACAGGGTAACCTACCAATTATTAATATTTTCTTTTTTTAATTAAAACATTTTCTGAAAAAAATATAATAATACCAAATCTTTTTTATGGTCACTATTATACAAAGTAAATAATACAAGCAATCATTCAATACATACTCTGGAATTTTGGGCTGGTAATTAGGGTCATAAAATGTACCTTTTTAGTATATATCATATTTGTGTATGAATAAAATAAAAATATATAAAAAATATATATAAATCTTTTGAACCTTTAAGTTTACCGCTGGACCATTGTAATAAAAGAGGGAAATTTTTGCAAAGGATAATTTAAATAGAATTATAGTTTTGGAAATTCCAAATAATTTGTCTAAATATTTTACTATTCATATCCGAGAACTAATAAAGAATTATTTACCTGATTTAATTATTTTTTCTTCGTATGGAGTATGCTCAGTATAGTGTCATGGGAATTTGATGAATTAAGTTAAATTTTACATAAAGTGGGAATTTGAGTTCTTCGAGTTAGTCTACTTTGAATTGAAAAAGTGAAAAGTACTATTTGTAGTAGTGGAAATTATTCCATACTGTAAAAGATATTATTTAAACAATAAATATTTTATAAAACTATTTCTAAATTGATTGAATAAATTATTGAGCAATAATCGGTAGTCAACCGATTGAACCGGTATTGAAACATCGTTCCGTCTTGCTTCAAAACATACCTTCTTTACTTACTCTCACCCAGCTTATGGAGAGCCCGTAAGGCTCAGACGAGCTGTCTGCGCCCACCTCTGGTATAATCTATCTATACATAGAAAATTACACATGTACTAATTGACCTGACTGACTGACACATCATCTCCAGCCAAAACTATTACAGTTAGAAACATTCAATTTGGAAGATATTTTCCATAGAAAATAATTAGTGTGAAAAGTGAACACTAAGATTTTTCGAAACTCGAAATTGATCATCAAGGTCAAGGTCTCGAAAGCTGTACCGTAAAGAAAAATTCAGGTTCTTGTTGAACATCATGTGACAACGACTTTTGTGGCCCATACTACAAATAGTCACGTATCCTTAAAATTATTAGTGGGGATACCGGATAATACATTTTTCAACGATTTTTAAATTATCGTCGAGCGGAAATGACAGCTTTTGTGTTTTAAATGATAAATCATGAAATGTTTTTAAATAATTTGATGGACGGAAATGATGTAATTTTTTTTTTCTCTATTTATTTTAGTTGTGCCATCTATTTTGAAAGGGGTTGTAAGGTCATTATATTTTAAATATTGTTTATGCTATAGATAAAAACATGTTAGTTGTTACAAAGTCATTATTAATTACTAATTAAGGTAGTAATTAAATGTAATTATTAGTACACGATCCTCACAAACATTTTTAGATTATGCTCATTAATTACATAATAATTAAAATTTATTTAACTCGAAAACACGATATCGCACATCAACCCATATCAGTGTAGCAGTCATTTACTACAAGAGTGGGGGCAAGGTACCTATTCAGATAGTAATTAGTCATTCAAACAGTATACAATAAAACCTTCAAACAGTATCACTCTCGATATCCTTGTTTTACCTATTTCAAAAGATAGTAATAGCTATCAGTTAGATGGCGTGTCGATGGATACATCAAATAAGTAAATGATAACGCAACCCTTTGAATTGGTCATCGTATGTGGGGTGGTGTAGGTTTCCATATGGAAAAAACAAGTTGATCTTCAAAAGGCCAAAGCCAAGGTCTCATAACATATTATCTCCCTTTGAATAAAACATCTTTTATTTGGATCAATTTTTCCAAAAACGATTCCTTAAAGAAATATTAGATGCATTGATGAAAATGTGGTGACACTCTGTATATACAACATACGTCTAATAAGAGTTAGAATATAGAAATTTTCTTTTATCTTTTGCGCCGCTCCGAATTCACGCCAAAATTATTGAATGTTTAAAAAGTGTTTCAAATAAAAGTTGTTTGTTTTCAAGAGATACACATTTTTTTAGTAGATATTTTCTCGATTCTGCATCTTTTGAAAAGATAGGTTATACCATGCGAGCACGAATTCATGGAATAAAAGATGTTTATAGCCTTTATGTTATTGGGAAAAGATCTCGAGTAACAAACGTTCAAACATCTTTCACATTTACAATATTAGAAGGATTAATATTTAGAAAATTGAAACTTAGAACGAATTTTCCATTCATTGACAAGCAAGATAGATTCGACACAAAGGGATTTTGAAGCTGTGTGTCACTCAACATTTTCTTTTTATAACCGATCCACGTTCCTGTTACACTCTGTACAACATTCGGTACAAAAAAAGCCTAAAAAGGTCTTCCTACTTGTCAGACTTCGGTCTCCCCTCGCTACTATTGTTACACTCTGCACATTAATATAATTGCGTAATTCGCAACAGGAAATATTTTTATGCGGTTTTCCAAAAAGTCTAAGATTTGTTACTTTTTACTAATATGAAAAATCTGTGACAGCATATGTTCGTTCGTTCCATATGAATTTTCGACACAGTCCATTTAGTAGATTTATAGTTAAATCCACCCCTAACAATTACAAATGAAATATAAGATCATAAATCAACAAAATGAAATAGTATGTGAATTTTCAGCATGTTTCCTTTTTGTTATCGCTTTTATTTATATAATAAATTATAACCAAGCCGTAGTAGACTGTAGAGGGTAGATTGGACTCTGATATCCATCCATTTGTACCGCCGAATCATTTAAGTAAGACTTCATTTTAAATACTTAAACTGGAAAATTGTATTGCAGCGCTAGACTGAAACGGGCACTGGGTTCCGTTATTGGGCTTATTCTGTAATGGTAACATCAATAAGTTTTAAGTTGGCATTACTTAAAAAGGAGAGGTAGAGATGGATGGATGGTTCTGTGTTCCACCATCATAAACATCATCAAAAGTCGTATGACGTATGCTATTGTAATGATAGAGGAATCATTTTTATTATTTATTTATAAATTATACTTAGTTAATCTTATCTACAGCACGGTAGTGCGCAAGGCCGAGTCTGTTATTAAACAAAATAAAATATAATTTTTTGTTTCTCAGTCATTGCATGATTCTTACAGCAGAAGATTTATGATTGATGATGTTTGTGATGGTGGAACACAGATCCATCCATCCCTACCCCTCCTTTTTAAGTGATGCCAACTTACAATTTATTGATGTTACCATTACGGAATAAGTCCATTTTCTCCTAAGGGGTATTATAGAGGGTGTATTAGGGTAGATTCACTCTTGTCAACGTAATTTATTGACGTTCGTGTTGGCTTATGTGAACGCTTACTCTACTCTTGAAAATGTCGTTCGTTTCAGGAATTACAAGTACTTGTAAGCATCAGTTGACATCAACTTTCAATATGGCGGATGAAAACAGTGTAGCTGTTTTCCAACTTTACCAACCCCTTCTGTATAATTATTAAATAAAACAAATATTTGAAATTTTCGTAAAATCACTTTATTTTGGTTAGTTTCGAAACACAGTTTCTTCTTCAGAAATAAAAAAAGAAATCAAATACAAAACCCTTTTGTATAGCCGATATAGATAATATATTGAAGGTTATATTAAGTTTAGTCCGAACTTTCTAACGGTTGAAAAAACTTTGATTTAGGTGTTCATAAAATAGCCTAATTAGTCCATTTCCGCATTTCACCTAATTAGTTCCGTCCTTTTGCCCGCCTGTAAACACGTTAACTAAAAAACGAAATGAGATAACGAGCTGAAATTGTGTGTGTGTATTAATAAGAACAAAATCGGACTGTGCCTCCTTCTACAGGGGGGGGGGGGGGGGGAATTGCCATTTTTGAAACCGTAAGAGATATAACAAAAATTTAAAGACAAAAAATGTTCCATTTTGTAAAAGTAAACAACTTTTGTTTAAAACATTTTTTCATACTAATATATAATATAAATATATATATAATAAATATAATATATATATATATATAATATATATATATATATTTATATATATATATATATAAATATTTTCTATAAATACTTGGTAATTATTAGTTAAAGTACTGTTTCCCGGTACTTTGCTTAGCTCTGGAAGGAATAACCCCCACCCCCCACCCCCCATACAGCTCCGAAATTATTTTTAATTTCAATATAATTAAACGCTTTAAAATATTCTTAAAAATATAGATAATTATAAAATTTTTTCGAGATTTTCTGAAAATCCCTAGGTGTTGTAACCCCTTAAAAGATGAACTGAAATATGATAGAGCACCTTTTTAAAAAATAATTTCGTGTGTTTTTTTGTATCCATTTCTTTGCCATGAAATATAAATATAAGATGTTTGTGTTTAGAATAGAAAGAAGGCCTTGGATAAGATAGAAGTGGATGTCAGATGTAATTCGATACATCTGTTAAACAAATTTAACTTCAAGGCTGAATAGTTTATACGAGTGAGCCGTGCACAAACCAACCACACAGTGTCTGTGAACTGTCACGATTCACGACTGTGAACTGTCAACGATTACATAAATCATCATGAACAACAAAAACATCCAATTAACGCTTGGCTTAATATTTCAATTATGTTCTGTAAGATTACCCAAATATTATTTTCATATGTCTATTAGCGAATCGTGTAACGATTAAACGATACCACAAGAATTTCTTCAAATGTTCCTACGTAATAGATATCGAAAATGATCATCATTAAAATTTATATATATATATATATAGGGTGTTAGATAGATAGAGATAGATTTTAGAGGCTGTCCTGAACGGGCTACACTTCGACCACAAGGTCCATTGTGATGCCTAAGGATGTGAGTTTAGTGGAAGGAATTTTTGTGTATAGACTAGGAATTGGTAGGATATGCGGCTGCAGCCGACTCTGATAGGAACTATACCGATATTCATCGTGAAGGAAACTACAGAAACCCTTCTCAAGCATAGCCATTAGCCGGTTACCTCGTTCTTGTCCATACGCCGACAGTTTAGTCAATTAACCACCCCTTTTTTTTCTTAATAATTGACAAACTGCCGATGTCGGGATTCGAACCCATAACCTCCCAGTTTCCAAGTAGGCATACTGCGCAGATATAACGCATTAGACCGCTCGGCCACTTGGACTGGTTATATAAGGTGTTACAAAAATATGTAACTGGTTTTATAAATGCGGTCAAGCATTTTTGGAACACCCTGTAATATATATTAATGTGGTCCTTATTAATATTTTGGGATCAAATATATTTGGCGAATGCCTATAATAATAATATTACACTTCCTACATACATCAACAAAACTGTGGACTTTTAAAAAATGTTAGAAAATTAACAATTCAGATTGGTTCATTTTTTTTTGAACGGGAGTGTATGTATGTGTGTCTGCGAACAAGATATCCCACGAACGGAGATGGCGATAGGTATGAAAATCAAACTGAATGTTTTGGCGGAAATAAGAAAACCGGAAGTATCTAGATTTTCACGTACTTGTACTACTCGTATTTTGATAGAAAAGTTAGAAAGAGCTAAAGGTTAAGTACAAAATTTTAAACTTAGATATTATAGCATTGAATGATGCAAAATCCAGATTCATATTGAAATCCACAAATCCGGAAGTGACACTTCCGAACCCTTTGGGTTTTCGGAAACAGTACGACAGAGTAAATATTTCATTTACAAAATTATTCCTAACAAAAATATGAACAACTTTTGCATGAAGCATTTCCTGGTAAACGAAATAAATTCAACTCAATCATTTTTAAAAAGTTTTTAAGTGACATACTTTTCAAAATTTCTTTAATTTAAAGAATTTTTTTTAATATTATTATAAATAACTCAAAAACGGTAAACTGTATGTAAAAAATACAAGAGATCAAAATTATAGCTTATAAAATGCTAAATATTTTGTTTTTTTATTAAATTTTTGTGTGATGGAAACTAAACGAGATATTAATGTTTGAAGTTATACGAATGACCTGCTGGAGATGGTTTAGCTGCCCTTTGAGGGCAATTATAAAGAAAATTCGAATTCTAAGAAATTTCGACCTCAGAACATGCATTATAGACCTTAAAATTTCCTACAAAATAATATTTGATTTTATTTTTCTATCGTTAAAAGTGGAATTATCGTCTCCACGGACGGACAGACAGATATGCGGAAATGGATTAATTAGATCATGTTATGAATACAACCTATACACAAAATTTTTTGCTGCGATCAATATTTCAACCGTTCCAAAGACCGGACTAAACTTAATATACCCTGATGTATATCATATATACCGGTATAAAAATGTTGACCTATATTTTACAAAAAAAAAATTATCTCGATCCATAGAAATCAAAAAAAAAAGAGGGAAATTAATGGTTTTTCGGGTTACGTTTACTGGACTATAACATGTGAAGTTAAATAGTAATTGTTATTTTCCAAGCTTGTGTATACTAGATTTCCGTTTTTGCATAATTTTTCCCTTTATATGATGACTTTTCAACAGGTTTCACACTATCATATTAAATAAAACAAATATTTGAACTTTTCGTAAAATCACTTTATTCGACTAGTTTCGGAACACAGTTCCTTCTTCTGAAATAAAAACGAAATGAATGTGTGTTTTCGACTTACCTAACAACCATTTGAGTGATTTCCTTGACCAATGAGTTCTTCTTATCCTGTATTAATTTTTGTCGATCGTCGATCACTTTCATAGCACTAGACAACAAGACACGCTTGTAGCTCACATCCTTCAACAGAATCGCCATCGAAGCGCGCGTTTCTTCGGCAATCTCATGTATAAATTTGTACTTATGATCACGGTGCTCCGTCAATTGACAGTCACGACACGTCAACTTGTCACACGACACACAGAACAACGATAGACGTTCGTGCGAGTGCATCGAACAGAACATCGATTTGGGCACGCTGTTACCACTGTTCGAGTTCGAACTATCATCCTTCGGTTTGATCGTATGGTCCTTGGTGATTTTGAGTCTTTGATGTGCTTGCACACAATTGTCACAGATGTACTCCTGACAGTCCATGCACCAGGATGTGGCGATCGCCTCGTCACTACACGAACTACATTTGATTTCAGCAACAACTTTCTCACTTTCAGCGGTTGTTTCAGCTTCAGCACTGTTCAATTCGAGTAAAAATTGATTTTCGATAATCTGTGTGATTGTACTTCGCATATCGCACATTTTACACAGAACCACCACCGAATCTGTCGACGATTCAGACAGATTCGATTCGTTCGTTTGTTCGCACTGACTGTTGATACACGCTGTACACGCCGAATGTAAACACTCCAATAGTTTCGGTTCATCGCTGGTTTGTGGTAACCGATCACAAAATACACATTTTGAATTCCAAACTTTTAGAAAATCACCGGCGGTTGTTGGACTTTCGACAACCGATTCGGATGATGCATTTGCTGAAGTTTCTTCTGGATTATTCGGTATAGATAATGGATCTGGTAGTATTTCTAAAGGATCAACAATTTCTTCTTTCACCATGACCGATGCCAGATCGGTATCCATTCCAAGAACGGACGTAGGTGTCACTAATCCTTCCATTTTTCCAAATAATTTTCGTCGATTTTAACACATAACCATATTTTTTAAATAACACAAAGGGCTTTCATGATGATTACAATATTGAGTCAATTACAAAACTAAAGTCAGTCCCTTTTGCTATTTACATTATAAAAATAATAAAATAATGATTGAAGACATTTAAATTACAGTCAAACCTTAAAAATAAATTACTGATGGTGTAGGAACTCGTTTTGAATGCTTTTTTTTTATCAACTCGTTATTAAATTTTTATTATTTAGGCACATTTTTTTACTAAATTTATTTTACTGATACTTAAGAAACTTCACTTGTGTTTTTTTTTAATAAGTAATATGGCGGACACCAAAGGACTCCCACAAGTTAAAAGGAGTGGGGATTTTTTTGATATTTTCGCGGTCTTGTTTTTAGGGGAATTTTATCAAATAAATTCCCTACATTGTAAATAAATCTTTTGTATATTGTAGGTTATGTTTATGTCAAACTCTTATTAAAACTCACGTGTGTTGTTTTGTTTAAAAGAGAAAGATTTTATTACGTACATAATGGTTCGAAAAAAGATTGATAATCGTATTCGTGTCTTAATTGAAAATGGTGTTACTTTGGGACATCGAACCATGTTTGTGGTGGTTGGCGATAAAGGACGAGATCAGGTAATTCACATTTTATTTATTAACTTTGAATGCAATATTTCGACAATCCAAAAGTGAAAAACCGAAACAATAAAAGACAATTTGTTTATCTTAAAGATATTTGGTGACAAAATCAATTTGATAATTCCGGAAACCCCAATGATATTTAATATCAATGTGTTTTTATGTTAAATCTTCTGCGGTAATTAAACTGTGGTCTGTGGGCTGGAATCCGGCCCTCTAAAGATTTTCATTCGTTCCAATTTTTATACATAAATATATATGTAAAAAAATATTGGTAAAATTGTAGTTTAGCGGCAAAAAATAATAACTATTTCGAATACGAGAAAGGGATATATTTGAGTCTCTGGATAAATAAAAGCCGGGGGGAGAGTGACATTTTCAATTGTTTCTTTATAGAAAAAGGTGAAAAACTCTGCAAAAAAGGTCGATATTATGTTAGTTATTATGGTCGATGACTATTCCAACCGAATACTACAATCTTTTACTTCATCGTTCAGACCACAAATTGGTTGGGTTTGGGTGATTTTGAGGCCCCAGACTAGAAAACGTTCTATATATATGTTTTTTGAATAGTTTTTAAGTTATTTCTACCTATCGCATCTGCTAACACGATTAAAACTTACACTTCGTTACGGAAAATTAGAACCTTAACCCCACCCTGCAATACTAAGCCTGGACCAGGAGTATAACTAAAATCCTGAAAATTTACATTTTATATTATGAATCAAATTTGGTCTCGATTTGAAGAGTTTTAACCGTTCGATTTTGTATTTTCAGGTAGTAATATTACATCACATGCTGTCGAAATCAACAGTCAAAACACGACCGTCAGTTCTGTGGTGTTACAGCAAAGAATTAGGTTTCAGTAGCCATCGAAAGAAACGCATGAAACACATTCAAAAGAAACTGCAAGCTGGCAAGTTGAGTGTAAACGAAGATGATCCGTTTGAATTGTTCGTCGCTTCCACAAACATCCGCTACTGTTATTACTCCGAAACGCATAAGATCTTGGGTAAAACCTACGGTATGTGTATTCTACAAGACTTCGAAGCTTTGACACCGAATCTATTGGCCAGAACTGTTGAAACGGTTGAAGGAGGTGGTGTTATTGTTATTTTACTTCGTACGATGGCATCGTTAAAGCAACTGTACACCATGAACATGGATGTCCATAAACGTTTTCGAACGGAGGCACATCGTGACGTCGTCTGTCGTTTTAATGAACGATTTCTGCTATCGCTAACATCATCAAAACGATGTTTAGTGGTCGACGATTCATTGAATGTTCTACCAATTTCCTCACATAATTTAGCGGTGGAACCAGTTTCAAAATCCACCGAACAATCCGACAATGATCTGCAGCTGGAAGATTTAAAAGTGAATCTTCGTGATACTCAACCAGCTGGTGCTTTAATCGAATGTTGTAAAACATTGGATCAAGCAAAAGCTTTGCTAAAGTTTATCGAAGCTATTTCAGAGAAAACTTTACGATCAACTGTTTCGTTAACGGCTGCAAGAGGACGTGGAAAATCTGCTGCATTAGGTTTAGCTATTGCAGCAGCTGTCGGCTCTGGTTACAGCAACATATTCGTAACCAGTCCGACACCAGAGAATTTAAATACATTCTTTGAGTTCGTATTCAAAGGATTCGATGCACTCAACTATCAGGAACATTTGGATTATGATCTAGTGGAATCAACGAATCCAGAATTTAATAAGGCAATCGTACGTGTGAATATATTCCATGATCATCGCCAAACTATCCAATATATTCATCCAACGGATGCGCATCGTTTAAGTCAAGCCGAATTGTTGGTGATTGATGAAGCTGCAGCAATTCCTCTGCCCTATGTCAAAGCAATGTTAGGTCCATATTTGGTGTTTCTGGCATCCACCATCAATGGCTATGAAGGTACTGGTCGATCGTTGTCTTTAAAACTTCTCCAACAGTTACGTACTCAAACGTCACCGTTGGGTATCACAAATATGGAATCTGTACAGAAAAAAACTGCGGCTGCAACCTCTGGCAGAGTTTTGCATGAAGTAAGTATACAATTTTTATAGTATAAGCCGCATTAATCGGGACTTTGGAAATTTCATTTTAAAGTCTGTCTAAATTTTCAATTCCATCGGAATTCCAATTCCATAGTTTGGGAATTTTTTGGAGTTTACTCCTTTAGAATCGATTTCAATTTAAAGCCCCCCAGTACGACAATTTGACGGATAGTTAAATAACTTTTCGTAACATTCCACAGCACGCGCGTCGGAGCTGACACACACAATTTTTTTTTGACTGGATCTCATGTAGAATGTTAAAATTAATAAAAATGTTTTTTGTTTTTAGATAACGTTAGACGAATCAATTCGATACAAACCTGGAGACGATGTTGAAAAATGGTTAACACAATTATTGTGTTTGGATGCGAACACAATCTCTCCAATCCTATCCGGATGTCCGCCTCCCGACTCCTGTGATCTGTACTACGTCAATCGAGATACACTGTTTTGTTATCATAAACATTCCGAAGCGTTTCTACAACGGATTGTTTCACTTTATGTTGCGTCCCATTACAAGGTAAAGTGTGTTCAACTTGGGGGGCGCACACCTTGTGTTTGTTCGTTCGTAAATTACTAAATGAATTACTCATCTGATTTCAGAACAGTCCAAATGATTTACAAATGTTATCGGATGCACCAGCGCATCATATATATTGTTTGTTGGGACCGGTTGATCCAAATCGTAAATCATTGCCCGAGGTCCTGGTTGTCATACAAATCTGTCTGGAAGGACAACTCAGTCAATCATCGATCAATGATAATATGGTGCGTGGAAAACGACCGTCTGGTGATTTAATACCGTGGACAATCGCACAACAGTATCTAGATTCGGACTTTCCAATGTTATCCGGTGCCAGAATTGTTCGGATTGCTACTCATCCTGATTATCAAAGTGTAAGAATTACTTTATTTTTTTAAAGGGGTTACGTAGGCAAAATAATAATTAGAAAGAGAGGGGTACTGCAAGTGGGTGTCTAGCACCTAGACCAAGGGGTCTTCTGTGCCCCCTTCTTGAGAACAACCTGTCATCCGAAGGTGAGAAGTCTCCGGGTAAGAAGGTCCACAACTTCTCCATCAGGATTGATGATGGGTCCAAGGTTTCGGATCCAAACATTCTATATCTGACAACACCCTGCAAGTTTCTGCAGGTGAATATGGAGGTTTCATCGTCCTCCATACAGACCCTACAAGTGGGATCATCAGAGATCCCCAAGTTACACTTTTCAACTGCATTCTATTGAGTTTCAACCGAGCACAGTCCTAGAAAGTTTTAGAAAGTTAAAATTAAACGGTTTTGATTATAAGGAAATAGATGAGAACAGTTTTGGTTAAAAACACACTACATAATATTTATTAGCCCCTTTCAGATGTGGTCTAAATTGCACTTCAATGGTTCTAGAGCATTATTTAATGCGGTCGTCAGATGTCGTTTTCGTCGTGACAGACAGGGTGCTGCTCACACAATTTAGCAAAAACAAGGACACAACTTCTATGGTCCACAGTACTTTAAGAAATCCATTTCAAGTGCACGTAACCCCACATTAAAATTGACGGTCCCCACCATCTTTATATTTATACAGTTTTAATATTTACCTTTTAAAAATTTAGATGGGTTACGGAAATCGTGCAATAGAACTATTAAAAGCCTATTTCGAATTAAAAATACCAAACATTGATGAAGATCAGAATGTCCCAGATGAAATAGAAAATGTGCCCGATTCAGAAGTTGGTCTGCTGGAGGAAGAGATTAAACCACGTAAATCATTGCCACCGCTCCTATTGAAATTAAGTGAACGAGCACCGGAAAAATTAGATTATATTGGTGTATCGTTTGGTTTGACACAACCATTACTGAAGTTTTGGAAGAAAGTTGGTTTTACACCCATCTACTTACGACAGACCACAAACGATTTGACTGGTGAACATTCTTGTATTATGGTACGGCTGATCAATCAGGAGGATTCAAAAGATACCTCATGGTTGAATGGATTTTGGAAAGATTTTCGACAACGTTTTGTATCTTTGTTGTCGTATCAATTTAGAACGTTTGCTCCTGGTCTGGCTATGGGTATTCTGGTTAATAAATCACTTACCTTACAAAAAACAAGTAAGTTCTTGCATCATTTATCTTAATCATTTATTATTACCAAACTAGTTGTGAAATATCTGGTATTGTCAGTGCTTCAAAAAGTTCTCATAGAGAGGGCGCACTTCAATTCGGGCTTTGGGGATTTATAGAGATGTCTGGAGATCGAACGGACGCGTCCCATGTTAATGTATGGAGCTAGCGTATTGACTTTTTTTTTATAACATATTTAATTTACAGGAACTTCTCTGCATTTTTGGAGTTTACTCCTTAAGAATCGATTTTCGTATAAGAAGGCGCCCGGTATTGAAAAAAATATGAAGAGTGATAATTTAGTGATTGAATGTTCTCGTTACGTTTTTTAGAATATGATATTTATGTATACATATAAGCGTCTATTCACCAAAACTGACAATAGCCTGACAGACTAGCTAACGTACCCAGTCGATGTTCACACACTTTGTTTATTACCACATTTATTTTTAACACTTCAATAACACATAAACAAGCTTGTTTTTATTTTATTATTGATATTGATATCGATAATTAATATTATTATTGGTGGATTACTTCAAAGGTTAACTCCAATCTCGAAAAAAATAATTTTAATTCAAGAAAATTTATAGAAAGACAGATTTTTCTAGCTCCAATATGATATCGGTCTTTTTTTTTAGTCTAGTAAGTCTTTTTTTCTGTGCCTGTTCAAAGACAATCGTTCTTAAGGAGTAAACTCCATCGTGCGTCGGAGCTGACACTCACACTTTTTTTTCTCTCTCTTTCGAACGTCCTTGAGGTCATATTAAACGTGTGCTAAATAATATTTTTTCGCCATAATTGCATACACGTAGTGTTTATTTCCCCAACTCCCTTGAAACTAAAACGATGATTAACGTTAATTTGTAGGTTTAACTCAACAAGAATTGGATCGTTATATGGACAAATATGCGGTCAAACGATTGGAAAATTATAGTAAAAATTTGGCTAACTATCATTTGATTACGGATTTACTGCCAAAATTAGGAGAAATGTATTATTTGAATCAAATGGGGGATGTTCACATGTCTGCCTTGGAATCGGTGAGATCGAAACATCAGTTCACAGTTGGGAGCACAAAGATTTACCTAAATGATTCATTTTGGAGCGAAATATTTCATTCTAAAGTTATTCTAAATATATCTGTGGAGTGCGTTGTATTCCAAAATTTACAGATAATCTAAAGATCCGGGAGGTGGGATCATGCATGAGATCTAGATCTATGATTGGTTTTAAGAATATTGAAATCACGTTAATTGAGACCACAAAATCGTTGATTTCGATATTCTGTTTAGATTTTTCCCAGTTTTTCCCCAATTTTTTAAGGGTCCAAAATAGATTTTTATACCCGGTATATATTGGACATTCTACGCCAAATTGACCCCTTTTGATTTGACTGAAATTTTTATATACGAAAATATAATTTACCGACATATCTCACGGAAGAACCCGCAGATATTATCGTTATTTTGATCTCTGAATACTTTGACCCACACTTCACGCTCAAGATATGTTTTGGACGACCAAATAAAATATGTTTGCCCAAAAATTAAACTTGTAGGTAAAGTTTTGTGTGCGCTATAAATATAATTCGAAATCACTCTCAATAATCCAAAAATTAAAATCATTGACTCATTTTGTTCCAGGCAATTTTATTAGGATTAGGTTTACAACGTAAAGAAGTTGATGCTCTATCAATAGAGTTGGGAATCCCATCTACACAACTATTAGGTACATTCAATAAAATTATTAGACGTTGTGTTCAATTTATAAATAATATTATGGAACAGACAATTGAAAGGACCTTTGAAAGGACCACCTCACGTCACAACGACACATTGGATAAAATGATGCCAGTGCGTCAGAGTATGGCCGATGAGTTAGAAGAAGCTGCCCAAGAACTGCAAGTTAAACAGAAGAAACAATTGGAGAAATTAAAAAAAGAAAATTTATCACAATTTAAAATTAAAGGTTCGGAGAATGAATGGAATCAGGTGTTGAAAAAAGGTGGAAAAGGGATTATTTCTATTAAAAGGTATTTTTTGTTTGTGATTCATATAATAATTGAATACTCTGGTAAAGAGACGGCAAGGGTGTGTGCTATTCAAATTGGAACGAGCTTGACACATCGTTAATATTCTGGGGCACCTCCAGTTGTCCTACAAAGTTGACATTTGTGTTTTTGCTGGGATATCAATACTTTTTTGTATACCAAAACTTGGGCCCTTTCACATTTTTATTAAATTTTGATTTGGTTTTGTATTTAAATTCTTATTTTTAGTGAAACAGATTTAATTGATGGTTTATCAACTGTTCACATAAATGATGGAACATGTCAGTGAATTTATTTAACAGTACCCTGCACTCAAATTGAACCAAACTGAATCAAAACTTGTACGATCCCAATGTTTTTGTTTTTGGTGTCTTGTTGTAATAATTACGAAAAATATCTGAAATATGTTTTAATTTTTATTAATATTGATATGAAAGAAATTAACTCATCCACCAGATATCGAACCCTGGACCTCTGGATTTCTGGCTATGAAATCCAGACTCCAATGGTCCAAGGTTCGATACCTGGTGGATGACTTAATTTAGTTTCCCAATATTAATAGAAAAAGCATATCAGAGGAAAGCTCGCGTCTAAAGCGAGAGCTACGGTAGCATCGAAAATTAAATGAAGAAACGCCGCAAATCAATTACGTAGGTAGCTGATCGGACATACAGCAGCCAGCGATAGTCTAAACGTGTACGGATCATGTGCAGGACTTTTCACAAAAAATCTATGGCGTTCAGACTATGGCGTTCAGACATTTATAATATCTATACAAAAATCTCTGTTTAAGATTGGTTCAATTTTTTTGCAGGGGAGTGTATTAAATACATTCGATTAAAAAAATAATTTTATTAATTTGTTTTCATTTGATTGATTTTTAGCGGAGAAAAACGATTAAATGAGACAACGAATGGCGATGACGTTGATTTCGAAGAACCACCAACAAAAAAGAAGACCAAAATGAAATCAAAAAAGAAATTTCAAAAATAATTTATTATTAACTAAGTATTTGTAAATAATCTTTTAAATAATAAAACATTTACAGCCAATCGAATATTTGATTTACTAGTTAGAAACTTGTCTGCCTAAAAATGATAAAATCACCCCTTGCGTTTTGGAGAATGGGATAAATCTGGTTCTTTTGCAGTAGTTTTAAACTCGAAAACTTGGCAGAATCGAACAATATTACAAGAATAATTGGGATCTCTGGTTACTAAGTTGTTCACCAGAGTGCGACTAGAAAACTTTGTTGGCCTAATTGTATTTTCACGGGGGTTGCGCAGGACACATCGATCTACTAACTCTAGTTTATAATTTATCCACTATCTAAGTAGCTAGAATTCGCAATATTACCACAGACCCCGTGGGTATTATATATGGGTTTGTCTTTGTAGTTTTCATCTATTTTGAGCTGGTTTAAAACCTCTACGTATAAAAAAAAAAACAATTTTTCTCGATCAATTATTTGTATTATATAAATCCCCATTTCGGCTACAAAACAAAGTAGTCATCAACAGTATGAGTTCATAATTATTCTACAAGAGGATATTATGTTCCTCGCTCTGCTAATTTGGTTTCTGTCGGGCTCCAAATTAACGACAAGAAAAACAACTCTTTTATTTAAATTCATACAATTTTTTAGTACAAAACATAAACAAATTTATTGAGAAATATGTAAAATATGACTGCACTAAAATTGACCGTGTTCGGCCGAACTAAGTCCTTAGTAAACTAAGAGTACTGAGCCAAGTTGTTGGCCGGGACACTGTATAGATACTAAGAAACTTTTCTTATGCCGCCATTTTACTTAGTATGTCACGGCCATTGTAGTATGAAATTTCGACGTAGTAAAACAGAACATTAGAAATATTAAGTGAATTTTTATTATATGGAAAATTACGTATAAAAAATGGATCAAATTTTTTTATTGGGCAGTATGAGCACGATAATGCTATTTATAAGATAACTAAGATAGTAAGTATGTCCAGGCCGAAACCCGCTGCGCCCAGATACAAAATTTTATTTATTCTAACTTAGTTTACTAAGGACTTAGTTCGGCCGAACATGGCCATACACAATCCGAGTGGTGACTAGTGGTGGTGGTGGTGATAGACGCTGACTTAGTTTAACATGAGTGTAAATGTAAAATGGTCGGTTTGCGCATCTGACGCGCATTTTTAATGGCTGCTCGCCAGTCGCCACAACAGAACAATTATTAACGTTCATAGTTTTTAAGCTTTATTTGTTTCAATTAATCTTAAATGAATGTGAGTCAATTGAATTGTTTAATTACATCGTTAAATAAAGTGTTCTTATACTAATTATTAGACGTTACTACTTAATTTAAATAAGTTACCTAAAGTTATTTCGTTTTCTTAAGTTAACTTTACGTTACAAATATTCAAATGTGATCAAACGCGTTGCTTGAATACAAATGTAAGTATATTTATTTTAATTGATTCCGTTCAATCTTGCAAATATGTAATTTTATCTTATAAACGTGCTTAGCAAAATTTTGAAAGATAAAATTTATACATTGAATGTTATTCTGCAGAACTTTTTCCGAATCAAGTTCAATAGCATAACATCTCATTTGTGATATGACGCCATATATATAATCTGAATTAATTATTCTGAATTAAATAAATGTCTTTATATATTTTTACAGATGGTGAAGTGGTGTTTTGGTCGTGTAGTGCTTCAGTAATAAAAACGAACGCTGTTACATTAGTTTAAAAAAAGTGTAAGATATAACTTCCAATTGATGGTATCATCAATGATTAATTTTACGTTTCTTGTTTACAGGTGTTTCCAGTGATTTTATCAAATGGATTTGGAATGGCATCGGCCGGCATCATATCAGTGCTAATGTTCGCAGTAAGTTTCTATTTATAACAATTTGTTTTTGTGTGATTTGTTTTAAAAATAAATTTATTTCAAAATTGATTATTTCAATAATTTTTGGAACCTTTTATCAAAATTTTTTCATTTAAAAATACTTTTCCCGATCATTTTCTCTATCAAAATTTTTTCACTTAAAAATACTTTTCCCGATCATGTTCTCATATTTTTAACATTTCCTATGATTTCTACAATTTCCTAAATATTTTGCTTAAATAGCTGAAATATGGAAATGAGTAATTATTTACGAAGGGTAAGTTATTATAGTATTCACGGGGATCAGTTTACAACAAAAATCTGATTTATCATTGTAGCAAATAAGTTTTTGACGGCAAGTTCAGAAATAATGGCATTAGTTTGTAGAGGGATATTAATTTAGAACTCGAAGTTGTTTATTTCTGTCTTCTAGATATCGAAATAAATTATATTGGCCTTCTGTCTTGGCCATAGAAATTAATTCGCGTGAACTAAGTTTAGATAATACTTAGAACAGAAGTAGTTCTCATTAAAAATAATTAATACTAGTTCGCTGTCCGTTTTGAGGAGTACTTGTGTTCAAAGTATTCTCCCAAAATACTTTGTAACCATAAAAGTACTCGTAAGTACTGCTCAGCTCTGCTCTGCAGACAGGCCCGTAACGAGGCAGGTGCAGGGTAATAATAATTAGAAAGAGGGGTACCGAAAATGAGCACCTAGACCATGGGGTCCTCTGTGCCTTCCTTCAGAACAAGCTGCGACCCGAAAACGAGAAGTCTCCGGGTAAGAGATGATATTGTAAGCAGATGAAGCTGTATGATTCTGTTGAGGCCAGACGCCGCATAGAAGGCCCGCAACTTCTCTGCCGGGATTGATGGATCCAAGGTAGGTGCAGGGTATCAAATCGGGGAGTCACGATTTGACAAACCGAAAATAGATAGAAAGATATATCTTGGGGCCTATAAAAGTATTTCACTTCGACCTTATGGCCCATTGTGCTCCCCCTTATACTTCTGTCTGGCGAGATTCGCTTCGTAGGTGATAATGCTCCCCGAAGACCGTAGGTACGGCTCTGACTCCATAGGTACTGTTTTTAGTTTTTTATACTTCGAAAACTTGACTAGCTTACCTGAAGATTTCGATTACTTCTCAAAGTTTTTGCAAACCTCTCAGAAGTATCATCATCTTAGCTTTATATTAAATTCGTGAAATCTATTCTGCGTGCCGTATATAAGGGAAACTAGGGTAACAAAATTGGTAAAACAATATTGAAAATAAACCATTAAAATTTCATGCATATTAGTGCATAATTAAATACTTTTTATTATCATAAATTAAACATAATCAAATATTAATAATTATGACATTAGGACAGATGTTAGTCTAAGTCTAGTCTAGTCTAATGTTTTTTAATTACCAACAATTTTAAGATACTTTATGTTTATTCACTTTATCGTTCATCACTCCCAAGTTTATTTAAATAATCCACAATTCATCCGAAAATTGTGGATTTATTGTTCTGTCGATTTACTTCAATTGAACTTTGGCCTTTAGCACTCATTTTTCAAAATTTTATAATTGATTTGTTGATCTTATTCATTCGGTTATTGGGAAAATGTTTTGGATAAAAATTTTATTCGAAATATTTACTCAAAACCCGAATAATGGTAAAACAAAATTTTTTTGAAAAATGTGGCCCATCCGGTACTTTTAATTATAAAAAAAAAACTTATTATCTGAATTTCCCAAAATTCATTAATTATTTGCTAACTGTTGTGTCAATAATCAGACCAATGTTTGGAAGTGAGCTAAAAAATTTCTTAAAACTATTAGAAAATACAAAACATGATTGTTATATAAACATTATTAGACTAGTCGAATTACGCCGAAGATGCCTGAAGTATGGAGAAATCTTTATGGAGGCTGTATCCTAAATAATATTAGGAACAAGACCCCCCAGATGTATATATGCATATGCGCTCTTTCGAAAACTTGAACTAGATTCAGTAAAAATTCGAGAGTGCAAAATAGAATACGGATAGAGAAAAATGGGATCCCATTGAAAAACGTAAAATTGATCTTCAAATAATCTTGAAGGATATGGTGGTTAAGATGAAAATCAAGATCACCATATGCACTCTCAAATTGTTTCTGACTTTAGCCCAAATTATTGGATTGGCGTATTATACGTGGACAAGCGCTTGTTCCTAACATCATTTGTTGCCTATTAACAGTCTCCACCCAAAAAATGTAATCCGACCGGACTATATACAACAACTGTAACAATATTTAAAAATAATATATAAAAAATTACTAACTAAAAAACTAATATAAACGTTTTCTTTTTTTTTTAAATAGTCCATTAATTAATAATAAAATTAAAAAAAAAAAGCGATAAAATGATATTTGATACACCAAACGAGGGGGGGAGGTTTGTACGGGGTCTTTTTAATTATAAAAAAAAAGAAATCAAACAATAAATATAGTTTAAAAAAAAATATAAATTAATTAATTAATGTTGTTTATTATTTATACAGGGTGGCAAATTTAATTACAAATTAGCTCCTATCAACAATTGATTAGTCTTCTTTCTACGCACAAACAAAATGATTGAACGAACGAACGGCCATGTTTTTAATAATGTTTTGTTGGTGGCATTCACAATTATTTTATATCCGTTTAATCATTTATTTTTATATAATTAAGTAGACGATCATTTAGACCTCGCATTCTTAAACAAATGTGTTCCCATTCGATTTGTTTTTGCATATTCATGTTTGGGACATCATGCCTCTAAATAAGAATCAAGATTTTGTTCTCCCAATTTGTTTTGCTAACCTGAATAACCAAAATAATTTTGGGCCGAATGAAGTTTTTTCAAGTATTTTGGATCATTTTAAATAAAAAAAAAATGTCTCTTGTCATTTTTGAAGTTATACTTCATTTGGCGCGTTATGAGAATCCAATCGGCGTCTAACGGAAGTTACACGCGTCGGTGTAACACGTTACACGAGTGGTGTAATTAAATTTAGGATGTAGATGATAAATATGTAGCTGCAACACCAAATTGTATCCCCTGATTTTGTTATCATCAGTTTTCTGAATTGCCTCTCACTTTGGAAGCAAATTTAAAGATTTCTTTCGTTCAAAAGTCAAAATTGGCCATATTATTGACCAAAATTGACAAGTTAACGCTGAATTTTACATAACAAGTGGAATATCTCGAAAACGGTGCGTTGTATCGAAAAAAAAATAACACATTTACTAAGTTTCATGACAACCAACTAACTCAACCTAGCTTTAAATCTTTGAACATCCCTCCCTCAACAAAATTCAGATAGGTTTAATTGAATTGCTGGGAAGTGAACACAACTGTGAGCTAATCGACTAATCTCGCGAGATCAAATATTAAATTTAAAAACGAAACAAAATAATTGTAAATGCACCCGCCGTGCCGCATTCAAATTAAAAACATTCGTTCCGCCGTAACATTTAAATTTGATTTGTAAAATGTTAGTAGTAAAATTGAATAAATATTTGGGGGATTGTTAATTAGGACGAAATACTTAACGAACTAAGATGAGAATGATTTTGTTTTATAATACTTGTAATACTTGTTGGGGGGGATGGGGGGACGATTAATGATCATACTCATTTTTGAACAACATATTTATTTATTCGAGATCAAATTTAATAAACACATGTTCAAAAATTTGTATTCAATTTGGGTCGAAATTGATGAAAATTTTAAAATACGACATAATTTACACTGCTCCCTAAAAATAAACGCCAAAAATTTTATGGAGTCAATCATTTTAGCCCAATAATAATAATAGTAATGGGCAAACTTCCGAATAATTACGATAAAGTTGGATTTTGGTATACACAGCTTCCATTTCCATCTTCCTATTTATTACTGGATCACACAGATTTTCAAAAATCATTGAATATATTATTTCCTTAGAATTTTCAAATTATACAGGGTGTACCTCATTTTAAACAATACACTAGAATATTTCTTCCAGAAAGAAATTTGGAAAAACAGTAACAGATAAAAGTTGTTTTGTTCAGAGGGGGGCATCTTATGTGGAAGGTTATTTGAACCCCCATATACGGCTATAAAATGCTTGAAGACTTCTTTCTTCTTCGACCTTATTTCTTGAAGAAATATTCACGTGCATTGTTTAAAATGAGGAGGAGGGAGAGAGAGCCACCCTGTATATTAAAAATAAAAACAAAATTTCCACAACACATTTGCAAATATTTTTATATAAAAACAATTTTCAATAAATAATAATAAAAACTTGACTCATTACAATCATATTATAATTAGTATACACACTGTTCTGTTTCTGAGAACTGCACCTCAGGACTGAGGACATTGGATTGGATTGTATTGGACTGGGTTGTTAGTTATAGGATTGAATTCTCAAAAGTCTACAGTCTTAGTGATAATAAATATATCATTCCTAATTATTATTGTTTGCTTTCAAAACCTAATATAAATATTCTAAAATGATTAATACAATTTTTACAGAGGGCGCGCGACGAGATCAAATCGAGTACTGTTTTGTGTATTTATTAGAAGATGTGATCCAAAAATTATATATTTGTATATTTGAAAAAAGATTTCAAAAAATAAATTTAGGACAATACTACTGTTGGACAGTAGATAATTTTATTATCAAATTCTTCTGGTACGGAATGATAAGTACTAATGCGGGGGGGACGCGCGTTATTTGTTTTTTTTTTAATACAAATTTATATAATTTTTATTTCTAAAACGCCGCCCTCTTTGTTATTTTTAATTGAAATTATAAATATAGGCAAATACATTTTCTGAGGAAAATATACTTGTTTTTATAATGGCGCATTAATATGCAAGAGGGATGAATGAGATACGAGGGGGGAGAGAGGATAAGGGGGGGGGGGATAGTAATGAGTTAAATCGTGTACAAAAATGCCATTCACATGATTAGTTTTGTTTTTAGTTTCCATTCTGAAATCCACTTTTTACTTGTTCTAATCGACGTCGTAATATTTCTACATCGGACTGCAATTTAAAAATTTAAATGTTAATTAAAAAAAAAAAACCCCCAATTTCTTTTTCAAGTTATACTTTTTTGGGCGCGACAACGAAATAATATATGAGAGTCTAATTTAAAAAATACCGCCAGATGAAAAACGACGGTCAAGTCGTTAAATAAAGTTTTTATTTTGTTTTTAGTAATAGATGGCACTAACATGCATAATAAAATAGTTTATATTTTCAGTAATAGATGCGGGACTGATAGTTTACTTTCAGTAATAATTATTTTTAAAATTGCTCGTCCAATAAAGTAAGACAAAACACCGGCTGAAATTCGGAATAAAAGTTAATAAGCTGAAAATTTGCATAGACCTTTCTTTTATTCTAGACACTTGCTCAAATGTCTCATATAATCACGTGTTCGCGTCTTCAGATATTCAAATATCTCGTTGGCTATGAGTCAAACTCTGTTTGAAGTCATTATGAAACTTATAGAGCACAAAATTCGCTATAATTTATGTCCGAATTATTTTTTTTAATCACTAATTGTTTTAGAGATAGGATTTTATTAAAATGCTTTAAGAGGTCACGCCATTAATGGATGCACTTGAACGGCCTTAACATGTATAAAAATTCAATCAAAACCTCTTCATATTTGTATATAATGTCTTTCTTCGATCATTTTAACTTACATAAATCAATTGTATGGGTAATAAAAGCCACCCCAAAGAAGTATAACTTCTATCGCGTGTACATATGTACACCCACTTTTACTTAAATGCTTACCTCTGCACCTCTCAATGAATTTAAGTTTTCATCAGATACCAAAGCGGCTGGTTTGGCAGCCATTGATTCTAAACTACGTAATCGTTCCAACCATCGTTCCGCTGATTCCATTGGTGGTTGTTCCAGAACCGTATGCGTTGATTCTGTTTTATTTGATTGATTGCGTGCTTCATGTTTACGTTTTTGAGCAGCTATATCCTATAAGTCCAGAATTAAGGTGGTTATTGCGTGAATTTCGATTTAATGGAGAATTTTTTTAATGAGTACAGTTCTAATAATTAATGATAATAATGTTCGCTTCGTATCTGTCTGTGAGCGAAGACTAGACCTCTCACAGTCATCAGAAAGCCAAATGTTTGTTATTGGAAGTTTGAGTGATAATCAAGGATGGTTCAAACATTTGATTATGTATCAAAAACTTCCGAAATATTAAAACTTTAGCGGTCACAGTTTAAATCCGACCGAAATCAAATTTATTCCAAGAAAATTTGCTAAGTTGATGCGACACCTTAACCTCAGAGTTTTTGTATTAAAAACGTAAAAAATTTACCTCCAATCCTTTTTCAACGTATTCTTGGAAAAATTGTGTTGCACGTTTTAAAAATGGTTCTGTATCAACTTCCGGATGTTGTTCACGAAACTCGTACAGCAACAGTAGGCCCTCTTTAGTCGTTTCTTTGACACCTATCTTTTGAAAGATATCCACTAATAAATTATGCATTGCCCTCGATAATGGTTTTGGTGCTGGATCCTTTTTCAGCTGTGGCAATTGTTGTTTGTTTTCTTCTTGCTTAAATGACTAAAAAAAAAAAGGCCTTTTTGTAAAATATGAACATGAGAGCCCGTTTTTCCACATGTAACTTCCGAGATGTAAGTATTCATGCGAATGATTTGGTGAGCACGCGCAGTAGTATTTTTCGATGCATGTTTTTAGTTTGATGAAAAAGGGAAAACTTCTATTTTGATGATTTTTTCATTAAACCTTATCTGTAACTTCAGATGTAAGGGTAGTGTCTACGATATGTTGATATCCTACTTCCTTGTGATTGGTATACTCTGATCATGTGACTGATGTGATTAACAAAGAAAGAAATTGTAAACAAGACAAGAGTTATAGCTGTTAACAAACATGCGATTGATGTACTTAAGTGAATAACATCGTGTGAACAGTAATGTAACTTTAGTTATATCAAATATTTTTATTACGTTTCTCGAAACTTTCATGTGTAAAAACGGGCTGAAACTAGTTTCACGGAATTATATTGAATACCTTTAATATTTTAACAAGATAGGCATGCAGCTCAGATGCATTTGGATTTGGAATCCTCGACATGTGACTTAATATATTTTGCCCCTTAACTCTGGCCATTGTATGTAAAACTGTTTTCATGGTTCGTATTGGTTTGTCATCTGGTTGCTGTTTCCACCAAGCCGATGGGAAATGACTAAAGAATATGTGTATTTCGAATAGTATCAAATCAAAATCTAGTTCTTCGGCCCACGACGGTATCAATTTGACAGCTTTCCATAAACATTTCATTGCTAAATCCACATACCGTACGGATGTCTGACTTTGTGAAGCTGAATCGTGTAATATTTTTATTAAAGCACTAAAAAAAAACAACAACAACAAAGTTTTATTCATAATTATTGTACTCAGCATTCTGCTGTACTAATAATGTACAGGGTGTAAGGAAAATAATATGTCAAACTTAAATTCTACTAATTTCAAAACAATTGCCTGACGAAGTTTGGCACATTAGCACCCTTCCACCCTGTAAATTCCATTTATACATACCATATGACATTTGTGTGATCAGATCGTTCGATCAGTCGAACACATAGAGTGTTGACGACACGTGTGTACGCATCTGCGTCCGCTAACGAAGCTAGTTGTTTATCAATTAATAATCCAATTAACTGTTCCAACATGCCCCCAAGTACGTCTGGTGATATTTGTCGTGTAATTGTTTTGCTTTCATAAAACTACAAATCAAACATTTTATATTTTATTTAATATAACAACAGATTCCTCTTAATTTAGTGAGGTAATTCGATGAATAACTGATTCCCCGTTACACGATATAACGTGGCGTTGCGAAAAATTGACTTCTTTTTTATATTTTTATGAAATTTCAATGGGAAATCTTAATATAGAACGGCATTTAAAACGGCTTTCCCTATTTTCTCATGTTCAAAATTCGATTTTCAATCTTGAATCACATTTTTTTGCAAGCGCGATTTGTTATAGACTTTTTACCATGTCTCCACTTGTATTTTTGAAGAGATACGCTCAGTTTTTTTTTCTATTTCCTGGGCTATTAATAAAAGTCTAAGAGATCTTTAACTATTAAAAGTTCTTATTATAGAAACGAGACGAATGTTGAAAAAACAAACCGTCATGAAATTATTCAAATAAGTTCTAATAATTAATGATAATGTTCGCTTCGTATCTGTCTGTGAGTTAAGACTAGACCTCTCACAATCATCAGAAAGCCAAATGTTTGTTATTGGAAGTTTGAGTGATAATCAAGGATGACTCAACCATTTGATTATGTATCAAAAACTTCCGAAAAGCTCTCATGAACAATAAAAATAAGAAGACGCACTTACAGCAATCAGAACCGTCAAACACGATCTAAACACTTTCAATGTTTCTGGTTTGTCAATATTTGCCGCACGTAACGCTTTCATTTGTTCGAGAACACTACTCATAAATTGATTTTCATACGGTGCGATCATATGTGCTTTGTTCGATCGAAATATGCCATCCATTTGTGCAATTGCCTGCAATGCAATATTTAAATTTGGACTAGCGATTTCATTGATCGTCCGTTCTAGTAGATTCTCAGAACCAGGCATCATCGGTGGTAGTTTGTTGATTGAGATGTGTGTCGTCGCCGCTGTTGGTGATGTTGTTGAATTTGTTAAGAAACTCTCGTTTGGTATTATCCGTTTTGGTGGTGATATTGGCATTACGCTGGAAAATAATTCAAAATATAATAATAAATACACACCCAAACACACACACACACACTTTTGTACAAAAATTTAAAAATGGAATTAGCACAAAAGTATTCAAACATGATGTATAACATAAAGGTCCGTCTGTGGGTCCATCTATGTAATTTTGCATGTCATTATATAAATTTAGTAATCGAAACAACTTTTAGTAAATAATCCCACAAATAATGGATCTTTTATGAATCAAACATTTTTTAAACCATGTTAAGGTTCGTTTAGACTACGACACTAGAGACACCGTACACTCAGTGTATACATCGAGTGTCTATGTGTGTGTAGCAGTATCGCATTTTATTGAACAAGGTTGTTTTATGTTACAACCTTTTTCTAGTCGTTTTTCTTTATTAGTTGATGGGGGGAAGTATGTAGCGGTATCGCATTTTCATTAAATTATTATTATAATTTTGTTTATCATCTTTAGTTGTTGCATAACAACTATAACTTCCTTCTATTATCACGGTTGCTTTGAATGTTAACAACTTTGATAATTTACATATAAATATAGATAATATGTCATAAATCAATTTAATAAAGATCAATTATATCTTTAACATATATTTATTATTTATTTAAATAATAATTATTCATTATATCAATCCATTACTTCTACATGTGCACACGGGTGTCTCTAATTGTGACACTATAATTAGTATCGAATCAGCGGCTGTGTAAACACCTTGTGTCCAAGTGTCTCTTCAGGTTTTCAAACAGGTTCCACATTTTATCATACATTCCATATACATATTATATAGTAATAAATATAACGTTTACGTCGTTGTTTACTTACAATATAGACACCAAAAATCTATTTGTTCATTCAAGAAATTTAGGTCTGGCATTTGTATCGCAACTTATGTCGTAGTCTAAACTAAGTAGCATTAGTATCATGCTAAATTTTAGGTTTTTAAAAAACATTCACACGCGTAACTTGAAGTGAAGAGCGTTGAGCATTAAATCGAAATAAAACAAAAAATAGATTATGACTGGCAGAATTTGAATTGATTAATTTCAAATTAGAATATCTAGAAAACAAATTCAACACGAAATTGTATAATTGAATTAAGTAAACTACATACCAAAACCACCTTAAAATAAAAATTACATTAATTAATATAATAATAATCATAATATTAATGGAATGATCCAGACTGAATCCAGGAATGGATTGGGATTTTAATATACAAGTTGGACAATTTAAATTAATCTGAATTTTAATTATCTTCTCTCTCGAAAGAGGTACCAACTTTTTAAATGGAAATACTTATTATTCTTTGTAAATTTGAAGCTATACACGTTCTAGCGAAAATGGTGGTTAATATAATTACTTTGAATTTCAAGCCTCCAAGTCAATAATAATTTTTAAAACTTTTATTATTCTATGGATTTTAATAATCCATTCAGAAAGGATACTTTAAAGTTATAAAATTATCCTGCCCATTCTTAATAGACAGTTGAAAGCCACAAAACAATAAAAATTAAAAAGAAGTGAACCTGCTCTACTACTAACCAGTCAGTTTGAATTTTATGGGCCACAAAAGTAGCGCTCATTTTTGTAAATCAATCTCATAAAGCAATTTATTTGAATCCAATTAGTTATCTATAAAATACGTCACGCAAAATTTATGTAGACATTTCAAATGCCGTGTCATGTTACGTTTGTTCGTACCCCAACCCCCTTTTTTGCGTACGTACTTTATGGATGGCCCCTTACTGGATTATTTCACAAAGAATAATAATTTACACGTTTCAAGTCGATAGCTTGAATAATAAATACATTTGAGAACAAAAACGTTTAGACTATTCGGCCGACCAACGGGTCCATGAGAATTTTTGAGGATCTACTATAATTGAATGCCACCACCTACTAAAGAACGAACCTCCACCAACTCTCGACCCATTGACCTATGTATGTACTATAACGATAATTTAATTTCCTGTGGATCCGGGGGTCTTCAGACGGAATAGTCTTTTCAGAAAACAATAGGGATCAATTATGCTAGAAATAAGCAGAATTTTGTCGAGCATCCTCTTTTTTATAGCCAGTGCACCAACGTATAGAATGAATGGATGAATATAGAATAGAAAATATAAAAGAATACCTTGGATTCGATGGTATTTGTGGTGTATCGTCGTACATAAAATCTAAATTCATTTGACGTAACTTTGGTTTGATTATTTTGATCTGTTCCATTTCGATGCGTTCAATTAGATCCGTATCCAAACCGAATGGACCGCTAACCAGTGCCGGTGATTCAGCGGCTTTGATTTGAGTTGTCCTATTATCAATTGAATAATATTTGTTCAAAATCAAAATGGTCGTCCACAAACAATTATTGATAAATTATTTAACGAATGGGATCATAGAATATTTGAATGTTACTCTAATGAATATGTTGGATCAGAAACAATATTCCAACTCAGCCAAAAGAAACAACCACAACAATAAACATATTGACAGTAATCACACAACAATTGGAAATCCATGAATTTGTTGTCCTTGCAACATTCAAATATTTTATAACCCATACAAACAAGGATTTAACCTGGCGGAATGAAAGATAATAAGCTGAATAGACCTTGCTTTTGACATTCTTAAAACTGGGTCAAAAGTCTCTCCTCTGTGGGTCTCCACTATTGTCATTTGAAATTGATCGAACGCCTCAGTTTTCAAGTTTTCCTATGCTTAGAACTTGGGAAATTTTATTTTCAGGAGCGCCAAGTCTGTAATTAAATTAGAGAGCTCATCTTTTGAGACAGTGTTCTTTAAGGATTGTACAACCTATTTTTCGGATAAGATTTAACAAAACACCCTAATATTTTACATGGCATAAAAATGTGTGACGTAATTTGAGGATAGCCAAATATTTATATCAACACGTTCTAGAAGGATATTCAAAACCATTTTGGAAACCCTAAATGCAATCCATTGAATCGAGTGAGCTGACCTCTATAGTTCATGTTTGACGACAGTATTTTGACAATGACATTAAAAAGATCTAAAATAAAATTTAACAACAGGAATTAAGAGACAATAAATCCACTTACAGGTCTGTAACATTCATACTGATTTCCATTGTGTTCAAATTAATAAAATCAATTAATAAAAATATATAAAATGTACAAAATAATTAAATTAATATTAGAGTGCATCCACAAAAATAAACAATCAATTTTATCAAAAATAATTCCCATAATCAACTAAGATAATTTTGACATGCATCAATTCTAAAAAATTCAGCATCTATCGATAATTTTACCGTTTTTTATTTATGAATATTATTCAATTATTATACAGATCAATCATTTTTCCCTATCATATCTGGAGTTGTCGGGGGTGCATCGCCTTAGCGATGACGATGTTCCACTAATCAAAGGAAAGGTGGTCGCATCCAAAACCGTTAGGATGGGATTTGGGTTACCCCCAGCGATCGTAGCGAATTCCATTGACGTCCGATAGTGAATTTTATAATATCACCGATATTCTCGATGAAAATTTTCAGCCATTTCAAAGGATATTTAAAGCTATTTTTTTAAAAACCCACATTTGGTGAGCCTCTCCGGCCGCCGTATAACGGTAAAATTATCGTGAAAGAAATACACACAAAAAAAAACAACAAAATAGCGAATATTAAAATTGTTTATCTATTTTTTATCTATCATCAAATTGAACAAAAGAAAAAACTGAAAAATTTAAAAAGAACAAAATAAAATGAATTAATGAGATCGCCACCAGCCTCCGACTACAGCGCCAGCAACAAAAATGCACACGGTTGCCGCCGCTAACATATGTGGTGCTGCGTGTGACGAGTTCTGAATCAATTGACTCAAATGATTCTCTTTCAACGTCATACTATTGTTGGGTAGTCGGTCATTGTGGAACTTAATTTTAGGCACAAACAGATCAATAATACTGTAACGTGAGGGGGACTTAATTAACGGTGGTAATTGTACATGGCTATTCATATGAATGTCATTCGATTCAGATTGCATTGAAATGAGTGATTCGACTAGTTTGACAGCAGCCAAGAAGTACACTTGTCGCTCGGCACTTTGTATTTGTGGTGGTATTAAATGGGAAAGTTGCGTGGCACATTCATTTCTATTTTCTTTCAACATTTCACATTGTATGTTCTTGTTCAAATGTTCATACTGATGCGGTTGATGGTGCTGCTGATGATGGTCTTGTATTATTGTGTCTGAACCATGATAACCGTTATCAGTGGTGTCTGGTTGCGCATGGCTAAAGAGATTACAATGACATAACTAGCATGCACTCATGCGTAGCTCAACATTTTTTAGCCTAGTAAAGGGTCCCTCACACCAAATCCGAAATAATCGCGAAGCGAACTTCGCGGCGAATAAATTAGCAGCGAAAAGAATCTCTCTCCTCTATTTACATGGCGACTAATGGGGGTACACAGACTGACAGACGGTTTTTTTCTTCAGAAGAGCCTCTTCTTCATCGGACGATGTCATGCTTACAACTGAAGTGTTGGGGCACTACGAAAATTCGCGCTGATGTGGGAATGAATGGGAGCGATTTTTTTCGCCACGAATATATTCGCCGCGAAGTTCGCTTCGCAATTATTTTCGCTTTGGTGTAAGGGACGCTTAAAGCGGTGGTTTTTCGGTAACAAAATTGTGAGTTTATTTTCTCAGCTGTTCTATATGTTTTTGGTGGTGAAGCCCAGTCTCGGCAGTTTTTCATTGTGAAGCCGACCTCCTACAAGGCAGCAAACTTTAAATTCGGATTCAGTACCCCCCATAAACATTTAGAACCGCTGCGAAAAAAACTTACGTAATTTTGTTACGAAAACCAAAAAGAATTTTTTTTTAAATTTAGAAAATTGATTATCTCCTCGCAGAAAGACAAAAATATAACATTCTCCAAGTTTACACATCCATTGTTAGGAAAGGATTGGCAGAAAAACCGCTTAGCCGTTGAATTTTTACTAATTTGAATTTTTTACATTATGAAAAAATTCATTATAGAGTTGATGGATTTAGACTTGGTACCGACGCCGAAACATACTTTTGTGGGCTACCAACTTAAATATTGTGTGAATCTAAAATTAAATTCTTTTTGGTCAAAGATCAAATACGTTTACGAACAAATGACACAATTAACTAGCAAAGTAAATCAATTTTAAAACCAAAAAAGGGAAATTGCAATTTTTCTATATCTTTTATAAAACTATAAAATCCGTATCTAGTAATTTTGCTTTAAAGTAGTTTGTTCATGACAGAGAGCTGGACAAAGTACCGGGAAACAATTCTCTAATAGCGTTTTTTTTTGACTGCCCTCGTGAGCACTGAGAGCACTCTAAGTATAAAATGTATGTTTGGCTGACTATTATAGATTGCTCGCACTGAATTTTTCGTTTTCGATTGACGATAGAGAGCACTCCTAGTGCACTACGTCTTGCTATGACTAATAAGGTCAAAGCAATAGTGCAGTGCAATATGGCGTCGAAAAACCTACGAATGTTGACATTGCTGTACTATCATCGATCTTCCACGATCGAACTTCCTTGATTTCAGCCCTACTACAATAATATGAACCCACTAAAATAATAAAATAGTTTTAAAAAGTATTGAAGCAGTTGCAATTTCTTCAATTTTGGTTTTAGATTTGATGTTTTTCTATCAGTTTAAGCCTTCTTACAACCGAAATTCACAAAACGAATGACGGTTCATTTGCTTTTTATTGATGGTCATACAAGAAAAAAATGTTTCGAATCTAGGACCCAGTCATGACTGTCACATAACCGTCGATCGTTATAAAAAACGTGACATTGTATAATCTGAAATATCATATCACTCCCAATATAAAATCTTGTACAATCTCGCTATAGACGTTTTCACATAAAAATATATTGAAGTGCCTTGCAACTTCCCCTTTTTAATCACCACCCACAAACTCTAATAAATTAGCAAAAAGTCATAAAAACAAAAAAAATAGCAATCAATCAATATCTAACCTTTGAAGTCTTGTAGGTGAAGGAATGATTTCTGTTGGTTCTGGTTCTTCATCTTCTTCAATCGGTTCCGGTTCAAACTCCGGTTCCGGTTCAATGTAAACAGATTCACGTTTGCCACGAACAGACGGTACATTAACCACTTGCGATTTACCAGGAACAGCTGCATGAGCAACAGCAACAGGCGGTGCAACCGATTCACGGGCAGCCGCTTTGCCAGCCCGTTTAATACGTTCTTCCAAAAGTGATAAATTCTTATCAGATATTTGTCCAATTAATTTGTACACATTTTCACCTTCGATTCGATACACGTTGACGAACACATTCAACGCAGCGTTTCGTACGGAATTATCACGATCCGATATTTGTTTAGCGATTTCACGTAACGCGGCCGTTGTGGACGGCGTACAGATTTGCATACCAAAACATTTGATTAACAATCCGAGCTCATCCAAGCATTCAGTCCGTTGACGAGCATTCTTCGATTTTAAGCCATCCATCATGTATGGGAAAAATTTACCAGCCGGATAAATGTAGGTGATTTGATTAAATAGGGCGCGAACACTGTTCCGCACGGCATCCTTTGGGTCGCCAACTTTTAATATTAGATACGGTATAAAGGATGACGCTTCGCTATCAGCCAGCACATGTTCAGTCTCGACAAGTATCCCAAATACGGTTTGCAGGTATTCCAATCCTTTGATCAAGACTGATGGATTTGTATCAAAGAAACGTAATGTTAACCATTTTAGTATTAGATCTAAGTTAGCCACCAATGCGTCCATGTTCTCTTGCAGATCTTCCGTCAGTGATTCGATTGCTTTTAAATGGTACCTAAAGTCCGTATGGAACATGTTTGCCATCAATGTTTTGTTGACATTTGCCGTTGTCATTTGATCTCGCAGTAAATCCACGAATTCATCGCGTGGTGTCACAAAATTCCATTTTAATACTTTCAATTTCTGTTCATCCAAACTTCTTTGATGCTTTAGATTATTTAATGCCAACAATGGTGATATATCCACATCTTCCTCTTTTTTACGGGTCGTTGGTTTTGCAACTCCAACCTAGAGAGAGTCATGCCAATTGGAATAAAGTTAATGATTATCATTTTTTAATTCATCTGAAGTTTTACCTTAGTTTTGGATGATTTCACAACAGAAGATGGTCGACTAGCACCACCACTCTTAACTGTTTTTGCTGCTTCCTCCGCTGGTTTAACTTTTGCCGGTGGTAATGGTTTAACTGGTAAACTAGGACGAGCTTTATCAAGACCCGCAATCACCACGGCTTTTGATCCAGGCTATTCATAAATCCCACACAAAAAATCATATAAATATATATGGGATAAATCATGATAAATTAGAACAAACAGGGATATAGATAAGGAAAAGGATAACTCACATCATTAAAATACACAAATTCTTGCTAAGGAAAATAAACCATAGAATTTCATTCACACATCGTCATGTAAAAGAATAGAAAATTAGGAATAATGGATGGAATTTTGAAAACAATGTGACTACAACTCACTCCGTGCGCTAAAAACTATATTTGAAATCATTTTGTAGCATTTTGTACACTCCCGTTCAATAAAATTGAACAGACCTGAATCGAATCAATCTCTCACAATTTTGATTATTCTTGTAGTAACAGATACAACATTTTATTTAATTTTTAAACGTAAGATATAACATTTAACATATTGAGGAAAATCCCCCAATCTGGCACTACTTACTAAATAAAATGGCGTCATAATCTAAGTTGGCATGTACCTATTATATATGTGGGTAGAAGATAGAACTATAGTTTTTAAAGCACGAACTAGTAGCTAGTGACTGTGATAACAATAAAATCTGCACACACCTTAAGTTTCTCAGTTTGTTTTAACATGGACTCGTAGCCCAGATGCAACATAAAGCCTAGCACAGCTTCCTGTGCATTCTTGCGTACATCTGCGCTCCGATCCTCTAGATTACTGTACAAGTGTGGTATACAACATAACAATTCTTCACGCGGGAATGATTTCGGTTTAATATCTGGTAATTTTTCTGCTAACCATGCCCACAATTCGGTTCGTAATGTGGGTGAACCAGTCTTTAAAGCATCCGCAATCATTTCACCATCGAAAAATTCTTTATAACCAGCTTCATCGCCCCACGTGTTCATACATGAGATTGAAGCTGAACGAATCCATGTTTTACTATCGCCAAGATCTAAAACAAACGGGGATGTTTATTAATATGAAGTAAATAAAAGAAATTATACAGGATGTCTATCATTTTAATTCATTTTTTACCTTGTAAAAATCCTGGAAATAGTGTTCGTACATGCGGTTTACACGCTGGACCCATAGCCTTGGCTAACGCTTCACATAAATTAATTGTAGTTTGTGCAATTTTACTGTTACTATCAACTAGACGTGGTGCTAACGCTTGCGGCAAATCACTAATATTTGATGTGATTAATTTAGCATCGTGAATAATCGTTTGAACTTTTGTTAAAGCTTCAATTCGAACTTTCCAATTCTTATCGCCTAGTTCATTGATTAACGCCTCTGTAATTTGTGCAGATATATCGACGCGTGGCAACAACTCCTGAATGTTATTTGCATTGTTGCTACTCTTTTGACTATTATCATCCTCTTCTTCTTCGTCGATCAGAGAATTCTTACTAGCCGATTTGGAGAGACCACGCGTTGGCGTCGGTGGTTTTTCATCACGATATTTATCAATTTCAGTACTCAATTGTTGCTGTAACGCTGGTTTTTCATTTTCAAAGAATAGTAATACATTATTTCCCATATATAGAAACATGACACCAACTAATGATATCGCTGCCGTTCGAACGCCAGGACTTGTTGCTTGCAATCCTTTCTTTATCATTTCTATGGTGAGTTTCACATTTATCCTATAAAAAATACAATTCAAATATATATTCAAATACTAACCACTGTCCGTCCAAATGCGCCAAACATATAAAATGATCGTTTTAATATCATTTTAATGTGTAAATTTCCGCTTTATATATTTTATTTTATTGGTATAACATTCATATAAGTAGTTATGTTATGTTTTATCTCTTAGAAAATGCAAGTGGAGATTTTCCATCGGAATTCTGTTTGTTCTGGCGAAAGTCCATAACGAAATTACGCTTGCAAAAAAATTTGTCTCGATTTTCGACATCGCAAACTATATGTCTGATTAAAAGACGAGAAGAACACTTACGTTAAACCAAATTCCTTAATACAATTTGACAGCCATAACAACGAATCCTGCTGTACTTTTGGATTTTTTTGATTAAATGCTAATGTTAATACTTCACTGGATACAAAATCTAATTTTGTAGCTTCAGCAATTGCCGTTAATACTTCCGTTGCCAATGTACCATTTTTTATATCCGAAATTTTCTCTATAATATCAGCTAAACAAAATTCGGCCGTAATACTGCAATCAAACATCAGAATTTTTATTAATTTCTTTCAAAATTTCCTAAACTATATGAAATACCGGTCAAGAATGAGTCAGTCAGATTCAGAGTGTCATAAACCTCGAAATAAAATTATTCTTTTGAATTGGAAACTTATAAAAATTTGTCCTTTTTAAAGACAGACAGATGGACTGACGCAAAAAGTAATCTTTTAAGTTACGGAACCCTAAAAACGTTATAATAAATAAATGATCAATAAAATTGTTTGCTGAATTTTATTTCAAAGGTTTATTATATTTAAAGTTTTGATGACTTACTTGGAAAATGGATAATTTTCAGCTAACATTTTAACACTTTCCAAACGCATGCGTAACACTTGAAAGTTGGTATCTTTTAAGCCAGGTTTGCGTATCAACGTACGTACGAGCACTTGTGTGGACACTTCACTGGGATCCATTGCACGTATTGTCTCATTAAAACGTTCCATTGCACTCAATCGGGCTTTCCAATTCACATCGGACAGTCCACTAATTATATCTGATGATAAACATGCTGATGCTTTTTCCTCCACTTCATCGGGCGCTAATTCCCGTTCACCAGTTTTAATCGGTTTAGCTGCTGCTTTTTTTGTAGAAGCGGCTGCAGCTGCTCCCCCTCCACTTGACGGTTTCTTTTTAGTTGTGGTTGAACTAACCGGTCGCTTGACAGGTTTCGCTGTAGTTGAACCAGCCGCTTTCGTTTCTGTTTTACTTGCAGGTGCCGTATTTGGACGTTCTTTCTTCACATTTTGTACTTTCACTAGTATCACTGCCTTGTCACAACACTCTTTGATTTTTGTCATTTTGATTGCTTCCACATCGGCCAAAAATGGAAGAATTTTATCACCACCAATTAATTTCATAAGCGTACCAAGTGCTTCGGCCGATGTGTCTCGTACCGTTGGATCTATTACAAAACAAATATATTAATCAGTTAGGATTCCACAGTTCCAATTCAAAGTTAAAGCTGACCACCACCACCTACTACACACCTGGTTCATTGAGAGTTTTTAACAAGGCCGTTGTATAAGCTTTGACTAATTTTTTATTTAAAGCGATTGGTTGACATCGACAGAATGCTCGTGCTAAAAATGAGGCTGTTTCTGATTTGACGGCAGGATTTTTATTGTTTAAGGCTTCTATCACATCTTCTTGAATATTTTCTAAATTTGTCTGGAATCAAAATTAAATTACAACATGGAATCTAGACAATTATAGTCATGAATCGTTCGCCTTCAAAATGAAAACATAAAGAATGGTTCCACGTTCATCATCTATCTTGATCGTATTATCTCGTACAAAAATATCTCATCTCGAGACAAAATGATTTCATCTAAAGTGTGTCTCAGTGTCTCGAGCAAGAACTGAGGTCGAGCATGACGTCATCACAGAGTAACGAGTATGCTCTCTCTCTCACGTAGAACTACAGATTATAAGGAAAATACTGTAGAGTGGCCCTATATTTAAAAGTTTATTTAAAGAAACATTCGGACATGAGATATTATTGGCTGAGATTTGATTAGATGTCACCATCCATAAATCTACTCACCGACAAGAAAACAGCATCAATAGCTTCTCGAAGTGCTGTCACAACATTCGTTTTTTTCTCACGAAACTTTTCTAATAACGCTGATACACATACGCCCGCATATGGTTGAAATCGTTTTTTCAGGCCATTAGCCAACGCAGCCAAACATTTGCCAGCCAAGGCAATTACAATTACATTTGAATCCTTAGCAATAATTTTCTTTAAAGCTCTAACCATATCACCATAATCACCATTTTCTAATTTTGGTGCTTTTAATAAAGTTTCCAATGCTTCTACGGCCCCTTTTCGTTCTTGCCATTTTTTATCCTCCACTTTTTCGTAGAAATCTTTTGGTAGTTTTGATAAAATATCAACAGGGTCCATTAATTCGTATGGATCTATTTGTTCTGCGGCATCCGTTTCACCGTCGTCGCCTTTTATCAAATATAAAATTAAACAAGTTTTTTTCAAAAGCTCAAAAGTATTATGATTCGAAATGGAATGGAAACTATTTTGCTTTCAAACTTTCGTACTTAGCAAAAAAAAGAAAGCTTTTATAAATTCATATGAACTGATTTATGGTCAAAACAATTTAATTCACGGTCATTTTAAACATATCTTTGGATCCAATAGTTCCCAAAAAGTATTGAAGCGACCTAAAGACTACAGCTTTTCTGAAAACATCTTGAATTTTTCGTGAATATCCGGAAAATATGCATTGGATGAAAGTATTAAAATACGAGTCGGATGAGAGCCTTCAAAACCCGTTTTTAAATCTGGTTTTTTGGCAACTTTTATCTTAAGGACTCTTTTATTTAAGCCTCTCTTTTTTATATTTAAACTTGTAACAACTATGTTAATAAATTAGACACTGTGATAAATATTGTTTTAAAATATTAATTGAATAATACAGTTTATTGAATTATAAAACTAGTGTTAGAATAATTAATTATTTTAATCAGCATAATTGAAACTATTTTGGTATATTTTATTCTGAAAAAAAATGCGTTCTTGACAAATACCAAAAATCGTTCAGGAAAAAGCAAGAATTTTGATACATATATTTGAATGAACTGACCTTCATCAGAAGCTTCAGCAGCCTCAGCAGCAATTTTCGCTTGTTTCTGTTGTTGTGATCGTAGATATCGTGTTGGTGTTGGATTACCTTTGACTTTATCAAATTCCGTTTCTAATTCCGTGACTTGCACCGGTTGTAAGGATGCTAATTGTGGTCTGAGAGCAGCTCCAACCCATCTACAAATAAATACAACTTTAAATCAAATAAATGGATTCATTTTAAAGTGTTGTCATTGCTCTATATTTAACGAATCCATTCAATTTGAAGTACATCATCACATCGTATGATTTCCATTATTTTATGTTCAATCGAACATGTCGTTTTATTTAATAGCGTTTTCTTTTGCAGAGTCAGTCAGTACACATGTAATGAGTACACACTCTTAAATGACAAACTACCATACGCATATGAGATGACTCTCATTACATGTGTACTGACTGACTTCACACAGTAACCACACGGCCTGTCAGTAATAAATAATATTTAACATTGGTTCTCTATTGGAAAAGCATTCCAACACAGTCTGTATACAGACTTTATAGAAAAAGTTTCAAACACAAGTTTGTTTTTTTCTAAAAAAAGGGCCAATTTGCTTGTAAATTTTTTTGCTCTCTTGAAAAAAACCCTCTCCCTAGCGGATGAAGCAAAGTTAAATTTTGCTCATTCACAAACTTGACTATACTTTTTAGCTCTAGAACACACACACACAAAATTTGAGATCGTTATCTCTTTACGTGTTTGAGTTATCATGTCTACAGACAGACGAGTACGCAGAAATGGATTAATTCGGTTATGAACACCTTTCTTTCTGCACCAATGGCTTTTTTAAAATGTTCATACAACTTTTGTCAACAAAGTTTTTTATAAATATTTAATTGTACCGAAACTTTTTGAACATCCTGTACATAGTAAAATGTGACTTATTACTGATTCATTTGAGTCTAGATTAAAATCTAGATTTTTCTAAATTGAAAAGTTATGAAGATAGACTTTTAAAAATCTCAAATATCATCGTCGTAAAACACAAATGTGATCAATTTGAATCTTTGAATGTTCAATGGAAGTAAATGAATTCATGATATCATATTCAGGACCCACCCAAAGCGTTCAACAACTCAAGTAGAAAACAAATACAGACAAAAAAAAAACAACAATATTTTCCTCATGAATGAACATATAAATTAATTGTACGCAATTATTATCAAACTTCCAAAATAATAATAATAATTGGTACACATTTGTTGTACTCACGAATTACTTATTCGTCTATTTCATTTCCGATTAGTTAATTGCATAATTTTACGTATGAAATGATTTTCAAAGGACGACTCACTATGTGAGGATAACAATTGTCTTAGGTCAATTATTTATACTGTAAGTACTTATTATTTAAGATATTTGTCGTGCTAACTGCTAATGGTCATAATTATAGAATGTACCAAATTTTTGCACACTTATTAAGGGTATTACTATCCACTCACACTTAAAATTTGAAATCGATTGGGGGAGCAATGGAAACGATCCATTTTAAGCAGCAGTTTTACAAGTTTTTTGTTTTTAATAAAAAACAACGCTTAAGAATCTTTTTAAAAAAATAACTATCAATTATTGACCGTCTCATTGTTTAGTTATAACAACACGTAAAGCATTTTATAAATAAATATACGTGCAATTGTAAATATTGCTTGTAGTCGCAAGGCCGTGAATTATTCGCCCAACAACCGTTTTAACTTCTTACTATTGGCTACAAGGAGGGGGATTGCAAATGTTATAAAGTATTGAAGAAAAAAAAGACTTACCGGTACATTTCCACGACCATTGCTTTGCCCTCATCACGCACAGTTTTATCACGATCCGAAAGTAAAACCGGTATCTTCTTGACCAACGGTTTAATTGCTATCACTTTGGAACCAAACTCCTGTAAGGCTAACCTAGCAGCCACAATACAACCAGCAACAATTTTTGGATTTTTATGTTCCATTCCTTTTAACAGTTCTTCCACAACAATTTCCTGCTTTTCAATTTCCACATACATTAATGTCACTTGTGTTGCTAATTCTTTAGTTTTGGTCTTCGGCGCGGCAATACATTTGGCTACAATGCCCGACATAACTTCACCCACTGTTTTGCCAGCATGTCCACAATTTTCCACAAACACTAAGGTCGCTTCCAGACCTTTCTCTTGACCTAAGGCATTACTATCGGTTACAAATTTTTTGATTAATCCTAAATATTTATTCCATTCCGGTGATTTTTCATCAACGATCATACGGAATAACTTTGCTGCTTCTTCGTAGCCATTGACACGAGCTTTCCACACTTTGTGGACGCATCTTTCCTCTATTGGTAACTTCTTAAATTCAGTACTTAATAATTCGTCTTCCATAATTATATTTTAGTTGAAACTGGAAATTTTCAAACATACAAAAATTAATAGTCTTTGGATTGAAACTGAAGGAAATTTATGAGGAAAATTTGAATTGAATGAAATTTCAATTTCGACAAGATACCAGAAAAATTCGTTACGCAGGAGCTGCGTCATTTTAGCTAATTTCAATCAATATGAAATTTCGTATCTGTTCTGCTTTTGGAGCACCAAATTCGTTATTGAGTAGAATCGGTTAGGAGGAGGGGATGTGGGGGAGGGGGAAAGGTTGTGTTAGAGAAAGAATAAAACACAAAATATAGAATATCTCTCTTAAGGTTATGCGCGCATTAGAGCAAAGTAAAGATAACGAGCTGAATTTTTGTATGTATTAATTAATTAATAGTAAAATCAGGTTCTAAAGAATATCTCCGTGTCGGTGGATATTTCGACAAAATGGTCATAAGTAAAATTACAGTAAATCAAATTTTGAATAAAAATGGTCCCTCACATATTTCCGCTACAGTCAATATTTATGCAGATATTGGAGGGGTATTTCAGTATAATTTGAATGCATTACACTGAACGTGATTTTTTACATGTTTATTTCTGAAACGAAATTTGTAGTGCCCCATTTTCTTAAATATTGCCGATTGACTTCAAAATTTGTTTACAGATGACTTAAATTTCATTCTAAGTACCTTGAACTTTAAATTAAAACTCGAAATAAAAAAACTCGAAAAAATGATGTTTCTTTTAATTTTCGTTCAGAGTTTTTAGGAACTGCGGGCGATAAAATTGGCATAGGTCATGAATTCCAATGAAAAACGGATAGATTTGACGAATTATAGAACTCAAGATCCACAAAGTAAATATCTATCATACACAGAATACTATAAATCATTTGAAGTGCGTAATTTTTATGATCTCATGTTTCAGTATTCGACCGTACACGAATACAAATTTTCTAATAACTGTTCTAAATGTATTTTTTCCCTGTGGAAATTTGAATGTTGTATGGATTTAGGTTTTTAGTCTTCTAACAAATTACAACCATAAAAACTTGTTACGATTGAAGTTTCGACACAGATATAATTTCTAAGAAGACAACAGATAGTTAAGTTTTTCGGAAATTAAATTTCCATGGGTATAATTTATTCATTAATATGTAAATGTGTAAATATCAAACCTATTCTTTGGATAGACGTTTTATTTTGATTTATTGTTATCAATAAATTTCCACTTTTTTTGGATACGGAATATTCTCAAACATAGTTTGTCACTAAAATAGGTCGCTTTTTCAAAATACTGGACGTTTTAGACATATTTTGAATAAATTAGCACTTGTAAACAATTATCAAAAAAAATTATGTAGGTCGTTTTTAATGAATATTCAAAATGTGTGGGATTTGTTCCGTACAAGACTTGGACGCACTTCCTTGAAGTTTTTATAAACTGATTTACGGAATTGAACAAAAAGAATGAGATCTAGTTGATAACTTGACGGCCTTTTATGTGATTCATAGCACTATATACGGTTAACGGTCTAAACATGTCAATAACATGTTTCGTAAAATTTATTACAAAATAGATACGTACCTAGCATTACACTCCAAACAGTTGGAATTATTGTGCATATGTTGTCAATTCGAATTTAGGCTACAAATTGATTGGAATTCGAAAATACACTGATTTTAAAAACTATTTCACTCTGTTATTTTTTTTTCTTTTCATTAGACTGAATTTACACAAGTCTTGCACTAGTTAGAATTAAATGTAATTTGTCCCTACCTAAGAAAACAAAAGTCTAAAATTCCCCTAACATCATCGTCTTATTTGAATATATACGTTAGAATTTTATTAACAAACAAATTAATTTTTACCCATTTTAATACAAAAATTCCTCTCAATTAATAATAGAAGGGTTTCTTTCAATTAATCAATATATTTGTTAAGTTAACTATCGAACGAATTTTAAACGAAACGTAATTTAAATGAATTCATGTTGGAGGATTTTTTTTTCATCTACGTTTCAAATTTTATTTTCTCAAATATGTAAACAATTAATCAAATGTCAAATTTACAGATGAGACGTACCAATTGTTTTGTTTTATTTAAATAAATGCGGTAAATTTTGACCGTTTTCCAAAAAAAGCATTTATTTATGCGTTAGTGCTAAAATTAATATTATGTATCGCCATACAGTAACTTTATTTTGATTCTTTCCTCTGAGAAAAGATTCTTAGTCTATGTAGCCCCTACGTACCGATCGATCATTACTGTTGAATCAAACTATAGTCGAATATTCCAAATAATTTATTAGTTTATTTGAATTAATTATTCGTTTATTTTTCTCTCGGTCGCTACCAAGGATGCATAACATTTGGGTGTCATTACTGGGATGCCAAGATCTTACCGCCACCTTTTCCTCAGGAAAAAGAAAGAACTTTTACCCAAAAACTAAGAAAATCTATTTTTCTCTTTTATAAAACTTAAATAATTTAGATTTTGAGGAAAAAAAGGCGTATTTTGTTCAAATTTACAGGATGAATTGAGTTTGCCAATGCAAAAGCACGATAGTGAAGGAATACATAATAATTGGATAAAATGTGTTCTTATAAAGACCTAAACTAAGAATCGATAATCAAGTCAATAAATTTTCGATTACAAATTGTTCAAGAACGTGTCGTTTATTAGGTCTGATTTATTTGCCCTTTAATTGAGCTCCCAGTTGCTGGAATTCCGGACCGAATAGGTTAGGAGGGTGGTTACTGGAGAGTTCTTTTAAAGTAAGGGAGAAATTATAGTATCTTGGAAGTTAAGCATTAAAGTTGGATCACATAGCACGGTAGTGCGTCAGTCCAAGTTTAAGCCTATACGCCTACCCTATTTAGGAATCAAAAAAGCTATGAATTCAAATTTACAACGTAGCATTATGAGATCCACCATCTGATACCAAATTTCAACATAATTTCCAAGATATTAAACCCTAAACATTGATGCTTCGGTCACTCACTGACGCATCATAAAAACCTCGAGGATACTTCCAGTTGTACTAGAAAGTTGATTTTTGATAAGAAGAGAGGTCTTAGGCTGAAACCACCTAGAAGGTAATTATAAATGAATGGCCATTCGTAATTTATATTTAACGATATTTAAAAATTTTATATTTAATTTTATAATACTTTTTCATACAAAAAAAACTTCTATGTACACTCCCGTTCATAAAAATTGAACCAGTTAGTCTCATTCTAAGCGCATAAGTATATTACTAAATATATAATATTACATGCAGTAACACTTAGAATGTTTCAAATGTTTCAAACTCTACGAACGGGAGTGTAACATTTAAAAAAATGATATTAATGCTTAATACACCAATCATAAGCATTTTGGAACATTTTCTCCCATGGTGATTTTTCATATTTTTCAAACTCATATGGAATGTATGGACACTGGAATTTTAATGCACAACGTTCCGGATGCGGCATCATTGCCAAATGCCTTCCATTTTCTGAACAAATACCAGCTAAACCTCTTGGACTACCATTTTGATTCATTGGATACATTTCGGTAGGATTGCCTGAATCGTCGACATACCGCAATGCAACACGATTAGCTGTCTCCAAATTATTTAAAATATCATTGTTACGGAATGTAAAACGACCCTCGCCATGTACGGCCCAAACACCGTAAACGGTATCTTCCATATCTTGCAACATTATTGCTTTAGATTTCTCTATTTTGACGGTGGCCCATCGGCATTCAAAACGACCCGATGTGTTGTGGTCTAATGTAACGTCTGGAATTAAATCGTTGTCTAATTCGCCAACCCAACCAATTAAACTCATCAACTGGCATCCGTTACACACGCCCAAACTGAAGGTGTCTTCTCGATTCAGGAACTTCTTGAATTCAGCGTTCACTTTATCATTAAATAGTATACTTGCAGCCCAGCCTTTTGCAGATCCAAGTACATCTAGAAAACATATTAGTTTTGAATATCAAAGTCGAAGTAAGTCTGAGCATGCGTTTGCGCCTTTAAACTATATTGCATTCTTACCTGCATAACTGAAACCTCCCGGGAAGATAACACCTTTGAATTGATCCAATGTAATATCTCCAGAAATAATATCTTGCATGGTCACATCCCAAACTTCAAAACCAACCTTTAAGAAAATGTATGCCATTTCTCGATCACCATTTGTACCTTCTTCACGCAGAATAGCAACACGAATTGATGGATTTCCAACAGTGGAACTGACAGATGCGTCCGGATTAAATGTTAACTGATATTTTGGTCCGGTTCTAGTTTCTAATGATTTATATTCGGCTTTTGCACTTTCGTGAGCAGCTTGCCGCAATTCAAGCCGATAACTTGTCTCTTCCCATTGTTTGAATAATGTTAAGAGATCATTTGATAGAACTAGTTTTCCATTTACGGAAACTCTTACTGAAGATTTGATACCATAATTACTGGAATTTCCAATATTGTAGCAAGGAACATTATAATTCTTGAATGTTTGCAAACAATCCTCAAGATTTGCATTTAAAATTTCTAGGACAAGACCTACTTCTTCATTAAATAGAATTTCAATTGGGGATCCTACCTTATGATCAATTTTAATATCTAATCCAGACAATCCAGCAAATCCCATCTCAAGTAAACAGGTAATTAGACCACCATCACTAATATCATGTCCCGACAGGATCTTATCAGTTTTAATTAAATATTGAGTGGCTTTAAATGCATTTACAAGTAATTCAGGTTGCTCTAAATCGGGTACTTCATGTCCTAATTGTTTATGACACTGCGCCAATGCTGAACCACCTAATCGCGTTTTTCCACCCGATAAATCGATGTACAATAACACACCCTTCTCATTTCTAGCAGGAGCCTTCAAATCAGGAGTTACTACTTTACGAACATCCGGACATGGAGCATATGTTGATACAACTAAAGTTCCTGGAGCTTTTATTGTTTTATTTCCAACTCTTGCAGCCATACTAAGAGAATCTTTACCTCCATCGATTGCGATACCTAGCTCCCCCATAACCTTACACATCGCGGCACAAGTATCATATAAAGCTGCACCTTCTCCAGGAAGTTTAGCAGCCCACATCCAATTTCCACTACACTTAATATCTTTAATATCTGTTATAGCAGCAAATACTAGATTCGTTAGAGATTCAGAGACAGTCATGCGGGCTCCTGCTCCGTTATTTAAAAGACCTTTAATGGGCTGTTCACCAATGGCCGAAGCAATACCCTCGAAACCACTAAATGAGATGGCAGTCACTGCAACGTCTGCTAATGGTGTATGCAGAGGACCTACACATTGCTGTTGGGCAATTAAACCGGTCACACATCGGTCCACCTTATTTGTTAAGAAACGTTTGCTGCAAACAGACGGTAAACGCAAAACTTTATTTAGGGCGGCCTCAACAGTCAAATTTGGATTTAAGGTTAATAATTTGCTAACACTTTTTTGTCTTTGTAAATTGAATACTTTTTGTGGCATTTTCCCTAAAACATGTGACAGTTCCAGATTGAATGGAGTTTTTGTTCTGGATTCATCCAAAGTGAGGACAACTTTGCCAGTATTTTCAACTTCACCAACAAAGTTAATCGGACAACGTTCTCTTTGGCAAATATTTGTTAATAATTGTTTATGTTCTTTGCGACAGAGCAGGGCATTATTTTCTTGATATTCGGCACCCCATAATTCTAAAGCATTGATTGTTGGATCACCTAATTCAAATCGATCAGCATAAATAACTCCCCCAATTGGTTCAACCAACTCTTTTAAAACGTTTCCATTTCCTCCAGCTCCTTGATCGTGTACACTAACAATTGGATTTTCAGATTTGAGCTCAATGCATGCTCGAACAACACGATTTAACTTTTGCTCCATTTCAGCATCACCCCGTTGCACAGCATTAAAGTCGAGTTCGGTTTTATTATCCCCTTGAACTTGTACGGAACTAGCAGCACCACCACCAACTCCAATACGGTAAACTGGACCTCCGATTTTAACAATTTGCATTCCTTCTTCTGGTTTATCTTTGTCAATCATGTCAGCGTCCATAAAGCCAATCCCCCCACTAAACATAATTGGTTTTATGTATTCTTTTCGATCGCCTGCATTATCCACTAATCCGAATGTTCGAGTAAATCCACAAATTAATGGTTCACCAAATTTATTACCATAATCTGATGCGCCATTACTTGCTTCGACCAAAATTTCTAATGGTGATGCAAAATTATCTGGATATTCAACGTCATCCTCCCATGACTGTTCATAATCTACAAGACAAGACGAAGCAAGGAATTAGCATTGGGATCTCCGTAAAGAAGGTCCCTGCAAAAATATTATGGTAAAAACATTTTCGTTGGATTTGAATTGAATTGTTTTGCTCTGTCTATAATACTACCTGGTATACGCAAATTTCCTGTAGAATATCCGGCAGTTCCAGCAATACAATGACCACCTCTTCCAACAGCTTGTACATCTCGGATGCGACCACCAGTGCCAGTAGTCGCTCCACTGAATGGTGCCACACCAGTGGGAAAGTTATGAGTTTCAGCAGTAAAAATTAAATGTGATTTTGCGGATTCTAAGGTTAACGCACCAGGTTTGCCAGGTACTTTTGGTTTCAGCACATTGTGATCATATCCTACTATGGCACTAAAAAATAAAATTTGTATTTGAATTCAATTTATAGAAACAAAGCTTATTAAAAGTGTAAAGCGAAATTTTGCAATTATAATTGTTATACCCTGTATTTGTAAATATACAAGGTATATTAAGTTTAGTCCCGACTTTGTAACACTTGAAAATATTAATCCTTGACAAAAATGCTTCACAAAAGTATTCATAAAATGGCCTAATTCCGTCTTTTTCGCATGTCCGTCCGTCTGTCCGTGAAGCCGATAACTCAAAAACGAAAAGAGATAACGAGCTGAAAATTTTTGTGTGTGTTCTAGAGTAAAAAAGTAAGGTTAAGTTCGTTAATGGGCAAAATCGGAAGGTGATTCCCCTCGCTAGGAGGGGGGAAATATACGTCTTTGAAACCGTAAGAGATAGAAAAAAAATTTGTTAACAAAAAATCTTCTTCTCTTTAAAATAAACAACTTTTGTTTGAAATTTTTTTTCATAAACTCAATAGTTTTCTCATAATTTCTCAATCACTGATATACAACTCATTATATACTGGGTATTCAAACAATTAACTAAGTTAGTTGTTACATCACTTGTTTTATGTTAATTTTAAAAGAAACCCGGTATCTTCGACTAAACATTTACTGACAACATTGATGCAACATTTTTTGGGGATTCAAAAAAAATATTGAAATTACCTGCTATTGTCACTAAATTTAATGACATTGTTCGGATTCGAATGATCTTGAGTTTTGATGATCATATCGATTAGAGTGTCCGTCTGTTCAACACCATCCACGATCATCTTCCCTTTGAAGAACCAATGTCGACTATGTTCACTATTCGATTGTGCCAAATCAAAACATTCGACACTGGTCGGATTACGTTTCAACGTATCCTTAAACAATCGTGTATAATAGTCTAAATCGGCATCGTCGAAAGCTAAACCCATCTCATTATTAATCTGTTCCAATGCTTTGCGTCCATATCGCATAACATCCACATCCTTTAAATCATCCTTTCGCACTAGTTTCTCATTGAAACTAGATTTCGGCGTATTTTCATCCGTGTATTGGCATTCCGTCATACGATCATGTATCAATTTGATAATTTCTTTCTCCAAACATTCCACTTTTTTCCCATTAATTTTGCCCTCATATGAAATCAAATATCGTCTGGACACCTCAATTCGTGTAATTTGATGTAATTGTAATGATTTACATATTGATACGGAATTACTTGAATGCGGTGTTGAAAAATTCAATCGTGGTCCAATTTCGATTAAGATACTTTCGCCAGATATTGATTTTAAGTGTGGTAGTTTTTGTAATGCGGCTGGATTATGTGGTATGCCTAAAATCCATTGTAATTTTTTCTGATCGTCGTTAGATAATCGATCACCGTTGATTTCGACATAGTAACAGAGTTCTGTTTCGATTTTTGTAATTGTTGATGAAAATTTCTTTAAAACTTCAATTTCACTTAATAGTTCGAGTAGATCTTTTGTTTTTTGTGATGCCAGTCCCGGCGCACGATAATACTTTTCAATAAAACTTCCATTTTTTATTAAAGTCATTTCGTTTTAACTGAAACAACTGCAATGTATACAACGATTTTAAAATGTATGTTTGTTTGTGAAATGTTTGCAAAGAACTCAACTTTTTTAGATGGATATTTGAAAGATTATCAAAGAGTCATTACCCTGTGGAAAGGTTATCGTCATAATAAACATATTAATTGTCTGACGCAATCACGTAAGACAAATTATAAGATTTATATACAAATAAATGACTTCACATCAACATCAAATATAGATTCGCTTAATTTTGATTTATTGCTAATTGCTACAGTTATGGATTGAAATATATTCTTATATGTTCAAACTCGGTTCTAGCAGGCTTAAAATCTTTTTAAAAATTATCAGGAACTCGTAAAACTATTCGAAAGGGAGTCTGAATTCTAAAAATAAGGTTGATTTTCAAAATTTGGGGTACCAGCTTCACAGAGGCGTTTTGACCTTTCTTCAACGAGAAGCTAAAACGTGGCATGTAAATGATGAACAGTTAGCGATAAATTGTAACACTTCTGGAAAACTATTCCATTAGAAAAAATTCTCCATAAAAGACTTGAGCTTGTTACAGTTATTACAGCGCTCTGAAACGGTGAAAACGATGCGCGGTAAAATTCGAAATTTGAAGCGTATATATGTGATAAGTAACTTTATAATCATCTGTATCATACGGGAAAATGTAAAAGCAACAAGTTGTTGCTACATAACTTATTTTTCAATAAAAAATAAATAAGTGAAAAATATGTTTTCATGTTGACCAAAAAATATTGTTATCTCTAAAAAAAAAAGTTTTTATCAATCAATAAAATAACCCCAAGTGAGTTTTAATGTTTGAATTACATAAATTTACGAATCCGATTTCCTTCCGTGCCTTCAAAATAATAATACGTCATTTATATTTGACTGAAAATTAAAAGATACTTACATTTCAAAAATTACAAAACGTTCAAATTATTTGAAAACACAACATGGATTTTAAAGGTTATTTAGACTAAATGTTTGGGTCTACAACATAATTGGTCTATCATTTAAAATATATAGAGTGCTCCTCTAAATATCACATGATACAATCATGCAAAAAACAACTCTATATTTTAACAGTATGGGTAACAAAAACAAACCCCTCGATTTATCTTAAATGGATTACGTTTAACTAAAAATTATCTGCAGTAAAGTTGTGGGCAACTTGATATTAAGTTACATCGAGATTAAATCCTTCCTGAAGTTTTAAAGGTAAATTACAAAGATTTTCCTTATAAACATACAAACAACTTTTGTTTTAAACATGATTTCGAAAATCACATGCATTCGATGAGTTACCAAACTTTTTGAAAAGACTTTTATTCAGATCTAAACCAAATATTACCTCTGATATTACTATGAAGTGTACTATATATTTTCTCACCCTGTATATTTTATTGATTGATTTATTTTGTAAGATTAATTTATTCAATTTAAGCTTTAATCGAACTCATTTAATAATTAATTTAAGAGTTGTTCGAGCCATTTTAAATAGAATAAATTGAGGCGCAAAATATTGTTTTTATAAAATACAAACACAATGTTTTTACTTTTAAAAACATTTTGCAATCGGAAAATTTCATCAAAATCATATAACGCATTTGATTATCTTCCGACACTGCCCAGCCTTAAGACATCAGCATCGTAGCCCATAACCAGTTATACATATGGATAATATGGTTTTCATGATTGAGTCAGGAGGTTCGAGGGTTTCATCAACGCCTTGTTTGCAACCCCAGGTGTCAGCTGGTTGCCCAACCATATTCGAACTTGCAGAAATACTGAAAAACTTTGTATGCAGGTTGCTGGGAAGAGCCTTTATATGGTGGTATAGACGCAAGGTCTAGATTCAGCTTGTAAGCTGATCTTAAGAATGCGGACCAAGACGTAAATATAACTTGAAAAGTCAGTATCTTTGAAACTATCAATCCTACAAAAAAAGATGAATAGGATCTTTTTTGTTGGAAATTTTGTATATGGATAAACTTTCCGTAGATAGTTACGGAGATATAAGCCAAAAACGAGGAAAAGATAGCTCCCCACATTCCTATCCATCAGGAGAATTTTTAGTATATTGTACTGTAAAATTCCAACGAATTTAATTTGTCTCATTTGATTGAGAAAAGATATTTCTTTTAAAAATAGTTGTCGAATACTCTCCTGTACTGGACGAATTGTAATCATAAATGTGCAATTTATGTGCGAATCACATCAAATGATAAATACAATTATTATTTTAAGAATATTTATGACTAACGTTTAAAAATAATTGGTCTGTCAAAACTAAACAAACAAAAAAATTATCAGATTAAAAAAAATCCAATTATAAGTTTACCAAAAATAATATTATTTAGCACAACTTCTAAAAATGTTATTTTATTTAAAAGTTGACAGCGAAACACGTCATTCAATTTAATCATCATAAACTTAACGCACAAACTAACGCTCAATACAAGTTGAAAAAAGTTCGCTACGCAGAATTAATTAACTTTTATATCTGATTAATGATCACGGTGACCTGTGACCGCTAGAGTGCCTACAGACACATATATAAATAAATGTATTTTCGATGTATTTATACATTTTCTTATTTCTAGCGATCACAATTTTTGTCCAATCAAAATGAAATAACTAATAGGCTTTCGGTATTTGAAAGGCCAAGTCCTTTAATGAGTATAATAGGTTTAGGGGAAAGGAAATTTAGAATTTGAAATCTAAGTGACAGTTTCAAATATGCACACCGTTGCCAAATCTTTTCAAGGCGATAATAAAAATATCATTTTACCTGTACGTCGCATATTTAATAGCGTCTTCTTTTGAAGCACGAGAACATGCTTGCTACTCTGTGATCACGTCATGCTCGAGAACTTTCTGACGGTGATAATAATAATTAGAAAGAGGGGTACCGCAAGTGGGTCCCTAGCACCTAGACCAAGGGGTCCTCTGTGCCCTCCTTGAGAACAACCTTTCACCCGAAGGCGAGAAGTCTCCGGGCAAGAGACGCCATTTTAAGCAGATGAAGCTATAGGATTCTGCCAAGGGCGGATGCCACACAGAAGGCCCACAACTTCTCCACTGGGATTGCTTCCAGGATTGATGGATCCAAGATTTCGGACCCAAACATTCTATATCTGACACCCTGCAGGTTTCTGTAGGTGCATATAATATGTATGCAGATCTCATCGTCGTCCATACAGGCCCTACAGGTGGGATCATCAGAGATACCCAAGTTATGTAGGTGGTAGTTCAATTGACAGTGTCCTGTCAAAAGCCCCACCACCCTTCTCAACTGCATTCTATTGAGTTTCAATCGAGGACAGTCGAATGGCTTAGCTATGTTTATGCACAACTTGGCCTGTCGCATGCCCCAGTAATCGAGATGAGCTTGTTTCAGCCACACATACATTTTATACTTAGAGCGCATTTTATTCTCAGTGCGCACGAGGGCACACGTCAAAAGAAAACGCTATTAGAAAGTTAATCTCTGTAAAATAAAAAGAAATAGAAAATTCAAAAGAATGACAGTTGTAAATATACACACCGTTGCCAAATCTTTCGTAGCCGGTAATATAAATGCCGTTTTATCTGTTGTATAGCTCGCACATTTTAGATAGGTAACCTCCTTAAGATAAAAAGAAATAGAAAATTCATGTATAAAGCTTGAAATTAATTTATAATATATTTTTCAAAATTAACAAATTTAGAAGAAAGAATTAAATATATATATATATATAAAAAATAAAATAATAATAAAAGAATAATAATAACATAGTTATTTTCTAAAATAAAGTTTGGTATTTATTTCTATCAAAATAAAATATGTAGAATTAGAGAAAAAAGAAAGAAAATATGAATTTTCAATCATCGTCGTCTGACTCTGAACCAAAAAGAAAAAACACAAAACATTGTTTTGTTTGTTTGTTGAATCGATTTTCTATATATTGAACATCATATTGACATTTATTCATTATTGACATTGTCATTTAAACTTAACAATAAACATAGTGTAGGTTGGAGTACAGGACACAATATAAAGAGGGTGGACGAGGGAAATTCATCAAATTCAAGTATTCATTCATTAGTCTAGTCAAACGCTGATTTCCCTGGTGCTGAAACTGAATTTGCTGTTTTGTAGGAGATCGGTTTCTCAACGAAAAACTCCCATAAAACTAGGGTGTTTTTTGTAAGAAATTTTGTCTACTTTAATTTTGTAAAGAGCAGTCACCTTCGGAAAACCGCATAGTTTTCGAGTTATAAGTGAAAAACTTAAAAAAGTGGAAAAATTTTGAGATTTTTTGCGTGTTTCGTTGTCAAGCCGACCTCCTACAAGGCAGCAAATTCGGATTCAGCACCACCATAAAACATATAGAACCGCTGAGAAAAAAAAAACTTCCGCAATTTTGTTACGCAAAACGACAGTTTTGAACACCGTTTGACTGGACTATACATGCATCATGTGTATCATTTTAGCTGTCTTACACTACAAATTGTTCAGTTTTTGGATGGTTAATCAGTAATTTTAAAAAAATAATTGTTATTTTTTTTATTATTTTATGGCTTAAAAGCAATAAAGTAATCAAATATATTCTTCATATTATTTGAAATATAGCCACACCTTACTGACCGCTCATTGACTAAACTTAAATTTATAGTCTGACATTTTCTATACAACTATTGATTACTGATTGTACAACTTGGATATGCTCTCTGATGGGTAACTAGTGCTATTAGGTCGTTGTTTTCTGCTCCAACCCTCGTGACCTACAAGTTTCATGGTCGCACTCTGGTGAACAATTTAGTAACGTAGTAGTAGTAAGAAGGTTAAAATATTAAGCTCAGCCTCCCTGTCAGAGATCCCAATACGCCGAGCTCGGAGTTGTTTGATGATGCTTCCAAGTGAAGATTTTCTTTATTTTGAAGGACACGCATGCGTATATTATAGGTAGAATATCCTGATTAGTATTCCTAATAATATTCTTTCAATTTAAGTATTATCAAGGAATACATTTAGAGTAGACTAGGAGTCTACTTTTCTAGAATCTTAAGGACGTTCATGTACTTACTGATACGGTACATTAAAAAAATTCTACAAAATCCACAATAATGTTTATCGCAAATTAAAATTCAATATTTTAATTTAAAAGAAAGCGAAAGAATAATTATTTTCAATTGTGCTGATTAAAATAATTAATTCTTGTAACGCATTCTCAATCAACACTATTTTTATAATTCAATTAAATCAAATGTATAATTCAAACATTATTTATCACAGTGTCTAATTTATTAACATAATTGTTACCAAGTAGGAATTCTAAGCGAACCGAAACTGAAATTAGGTTAAAACCATTTAATTTGCGTAACCGTAACCGCTTTAAATAAAAACCGATACCATTATCGAAACCGAGATTAGGAATCATAAGTACGAGATTAACACATTTAGACGGGGAATGATATCAAATATGAACGTCCTTAAAATTCCTTGACATTTCCAGATTGCATGCACTGCACCATATTTATTTTTTAATATTCGTCGTGTAGATTTTTGATTTCGCTTCGATTTCACATATCTGCCTGTACTTTGTAGGAGATCATAATTAACTGCGGGACTAAATGGGACTTTTCCAAAAGTTAAACAATTTCTTATACATAGAAAACACAACTAAAGAAAAATAATATTATCCAGCCCATGGAAATAAAATAAAAGTTTCTTCTAAAAAATAATCAGCTCAGTCATCAGTTCAATATAAATAACACCTCATCGCGCAAAAGGTCGTATTAAAAATATAGGTTATTGGAGTATGTAATCATATTTCATTATTTATTATTGTTTACTTATGACGTCATTTACAAGATATAAATACAACCAATTTAATAAAGAATGCAGTTTCAATATTGAATTTCACCAAGGACGTTTTATTCGAACAGGTCGACTATCCGATTTGGGAAAACTTAATTTGTAAATGCGACCTTTTGCCCGCGGACCTACTGAGCTCTAAAAATTGACAGTTAACCAATTATTTTCGATAATTTTTTAAAACATTAAAATTAATTGACATCACGCTCATTATTATTTTCAAAAAAGTCGCTTTTAAAAAGTCACCTTTTATTTTTTGAATATAAAAAGAAAAATAAATAAATTAATGGATGTATAAAAATATTATTTATTAATAGTAAAAATCAAACAAAACAAAAATAATTGATTGGTTGTTGTTGGTTATTCCATCATCAAAATTGGTTAAAGTGGCAATTTTTTTTTCACATTGTTAGCGAATTTCCAAAGGAAATGCAGCTATTGTTTTTGGAGTTTACTTCTTAAGAATCGATTTTACATATAAGCGCTCGGTATTGAAAAAATATGGAGAGTGAAATTTAGTGATCGAATGACCTCGTTACGTTTTTTCAATTTTTAATTCAAGAAAATTTATAGAAAGACAGATTTTTCTAGCTCCAATATGATATCGGTCTTTTTTTTAGTAAGTCTTTTTTTCTGTGCCTGTTCAAAGACAATCGTTCTCTTAAGGAGTAAACTCCATAGTGCGTTGGAGCTGACACACACACTTTTTTTTTTTGTTGAAGGCTTTTGGATTTTCTCACAAGCTACGAAATATTTTACATATATAGATATTTATTTTTAATTTTTACAATAATGATTATTTTGAAATAAAAATAAAGACTTCATGGATTATTTATTAATTGATTAAGTGTCGGTGTCGGTATTCAAACTTCTTACTTGAAAAGTAGAGTGTAGTCATTCCAATCCAAAGTAAATAACTTGGAATCGGATCGGATCGGGTCGGATCCGTTCATCGCATGTCTTTTTGTCTTTTAAACACATTTGTTTCTTTTTTTTGTTTTAAATAATAATTCACAATAAGAACATGTTTTATTTTAATAATAAATCTAAGTAATTCGTAAGTGCATAATAATAATGTTCACTCAACAATTGGACGTTGTGTTCAAAAACAATATCAAAGAGTACCCCCTTTCTATCCCTCTCCCATGTCTCTCTTTCTAAAACTCTTTGTTGTTGCTTGATTACTAATATCGATTGCCCTGTGAGAACTGTGTTTGAACGGCAGCCGCTGCTGCATTTGTTGCAACATTTTGTACATGTTGATTCTTTAAAAATTCTGTTGCAAATTCCTGTTGAGCTTTTGCAAAACTTGCTCCAGTACTTCGGTACATTCTATGAATCTGTTCAAATCAAGAAAATATTCAATTTTAATATCATCTCAGATAGTACTTTTACCTCTTACAAAAATCTAATAAAAATCGCACTAAAAAAGTTACGAATGAATAAAGTGACTATTAAATGTTTGATTTCGTTTAATATTTATTTTTAGTTTTTATTGTTATATTTGTTCTTGTTATTATTTTTATTGTTTCGTTATATGAATACTATATGTTCACGTGTTCAGTGAATGTATTTGTTGAGAAGGATGGACTCTGTAGTTTGAGTGTACTTATAGTAAGTTTTTTTTAATACTATTATGTACTATCAATCCACTTAATAGGTGTGTTATTGTTTTAAAGTCGATTTATACCGATTCCACTTGGCTTTCGATAAAATGTTTGCCATAAAGTTGGCCGACCTAAACATTGAAGTTATGCAACTGATTTTCTTGAATCAACTCCATGCCGCATAGTTTGAGATTGTATGTGAATGATCACTGAATTATGAGTTAGGGAGTGCATGCGAACATCATGCCATAGAACTCTGTATACAGAGATGTAACAACTAATTCGGGAGCCAAAGTGATGTGTAGATTATTATTAATAAATGGAATGGAACTTTAAAAAAAATCAAAACTTACTTTTCCTAACAGCAAAATATCCATTAATGCAGCAGTTCCAAAGCCAAAGGCAATTGCAAGAAGTATTATACCTATGATTATACCAGACGGAGTCTTTTCAAAATGTGTTAATGCTGTTATTAACCCACTGGAGTCGCAGCGAAACGTAAAGGAAAAACATAATTAGATAATAGTTTTATAGAAATTTGGAGAACATTTGGAGATAATTCCAGCAAGAATGTGAGATGAGACGAACATATATAGTCTTTGGTTACATAAACATTCTGTCTTTTTTTGATGAATTCGATCAAGATAAATATAGCTCAATAATCGAAAGCTATACGTTTGTGGACATTGTAGCGTGCCCATGATGACTTATAGAATATCATATCACCTTATGGTCTAAGATTCGGCATTAGAAAAATCTACCCTCATCTGTTAACTGAATGAAATAATGTTTAAAAGGCAGATAACAATATTATAAATGTATGAGTGCAATGTCTGCCACCGTAGTCCTGCTGGCTATTAACATTCATTAATTAATATGATAGTGTCTTTGTTTGTTGCTCGAACAAATATAATTGTCTCTCTCTCTGCATAGAACACATTTTTTGAAAGTTTTAACAGATGAGGGAAGATGTTTCTAATGCCGGATCTTAGACTATTAATGAAAGACCCTGTATATACTATACCGGGTATAAAAACTATGATTGATGGACTGTTCGTTTGTGAGTATCAAACAATGTGCCCCCCCCCCCCCACAAGAAGACTCATGAATGCTGGAATTAACTTGATAAAAATGAATGGACGGATAGATGATATCTTACCAAAATCCAGAATCTCGCATTCCTATAAATTGAACTAACGTTACAATAAATTGAAAGAAGAAAATGAAAAAGAAAACCATAAAATTAAATGATGAATCACTTCTGAATGCTTTGTACGCAGGTCGGAACCAACATAGAAACGATAATGGTACGAAAATTGCACCATAAATTATACCCAAACCGAATACGGTGAATTCACCACTTTTAAATATCAGAAGAATGCCACCCAGTACATTTAATACCATCAGGCCGGCATGAACTAAAACAAACAAAATTTTTATACACATTTCATTTCGTCAAAGGACCTCTCAAAAATGAAATGGTCCAGTGGACACTAAATTTCATTGCGATTATATTATAATTGTGACCTTCAAAACGCTTATTAATTGAAATGATGGTCATTTTCGACATCTACTAGATAGATTCGATATGAATTGGGAAAAAACATGTTTCCCAAATCGCTTGATCGGTCATTTTCAGAGAATTAGCTAGGATGTAACCAGAAACTAGAGAATAGAGAATCTACTTACACATCCATAAATAGTATAAGTGTCGGACTATTTTTTGAAACTCCAATGGGATATCAACTTCAATATCTTGATAAAAACATGGTTGGAATGGACATTGAGCTGGTAGGGGTGGCCAGTTATTACGACGTACATTGTATGCGCCTGATCGTAATTCTTCTTCTCTTCGGGCCAATTCTTGAGCTTTTCTTTCTAATTCTTCTTGTCTTCTCTGTTAACAAAAAAACAAATTTAATTTCGATTTACTTTTGCTACTTTGCCCGCAAAATTTTTGTCAAGCCCTTAGAACTGAGTAACATAAAATTTGTTCCCGTCAAGGATTGATTGTCTTAAAACGCTGTTACACGGATTTATTTATAATTTGTAGGCTAAATATCAATTTTCATGTCTCTAATTTTAAAATACTGAACTTCCATACAAACGTTCACCCCCTAGAGGGTCTATTTTCTAAAAACTCGGAAACACGTATTTTATGATGTATAACTGAAATAGAAATTTGCATGGCTCTAACTTCAAGAAAACCGAAGCTCTGACGGGTCTCTGTAGGGTTGTTTTTCGAAAAACGCTGAAACGTGTATTTCTATATTCTGCTTAAACTATTGGTTGTGTGATAAAAAATGTTAGAATCCAAAAACTCAGAGGTTTTGTGGCTGTCAAAAGTTGTGACAACAAACGTTGTGGCTGTCAAAAGTTGTGTGACCGAAGTCGCTCATTAGTTATTTCATAGCCGCACAAAGATTTGAATGATGGCTAAGAGGATACAAGAGAGAGCGCTAATAGTGGTAATGTTGGTCTCGTTTCAAATCTCTCTCAAGTCTCTCACTAACCTCTGCTATTATTGTCATATCAAAATAGCTTTAGATTTTTAAAATCTAAATGACAGAAACCAAACAATAAGACTTGACTTATCTAATCATTTATTTCAAATATAAAAATGCTTGTTATTTTATCTATAAAATGAACAGAGATATAAAGCCCTTGAGTAATCAGATAAGGCCATGAGGGGGGGTGTTAATAATAATAATTAGAAAAAGGGTACCGCAAATGGGTCCCTAGCACTTAGACCAAGGGGTCTTCTGTGCTCTCCTTGAACACAACCTGTCACCCGAAGGCGAGATGTCTCCGGGTAAGAGGTGCTATTATAAGTAGATTAAGCTATATAATTCTGTCGAGGCCGGATGCCACACAGAAGGCCTACAACTTCTCCGCCGGGATTGCTTCCAGGATTGATAGGTCCAGGGTTTCGGACCTAAACATTCTATATCTGACACCCAGCAGGCTTCTGCAGGTGCATATAACATGTATGGATGTCTCATCGTTCTTCATACGAAGGCCCTACAAGTGGGATCACCAGAGATCCCCAAGTTATGTAGGTGGTAGTTCAATCGACAGTGTCCTGTCAAGAGCCCCACCACCCTTCTCAACTGCATTCTATTGAGTTTCAATCGAGCACAGTCGAATGGTCTAGCTGTGTTTATGCACTACTTTGTATGTCGCATGCCCTGCGCAAAGTATCGAGAAGAGCTTGTCGCAGCCACCCCTTGGTATAAAGGGGGTATTAGTATGCAATATGTTGTAGTCCGTGGATCCAGCTATGAATGGAAGTGGTTGACATCGGGTGTACTGAGCGCAAGTTCGTTATTTTTGGAGTAGCAGTAAATTGTAAGCTTCCCAATATCATCGGCTGCTTAAACGATTCCTAACTTTAAGAAGTTGTTTGCGTCTGCGTATTAAATACTTTTGAAGTGTTTTCAAATTTATCGTAGAAATGATCAAATCTCCCGGACTTAATAATCTCTATTGAGAACTGCTGACCTGTAGACGGGAATTAAAAACATGGCTGATTATTGTGTACAACGAAAGAATTAATACATTTGTTAAAAAATGCGTAAAATGAATTGAATAAAAATTGAATTACCTTCAACTCCTGAAAAAGCGTGAAATGAAAAAAAAAAAACAAAAAATTGAAATAAATTTTGGATACACATCCAACCAACACACATAATATTATAAATGATTGATAACTTGATTGATTACCTGAAATTCAGCAGCCGTCGCAGATGATGGTATGGTTCCAGTAGGAACAGTTTGTTGGGCACTACGCGAATATTGTGGTGGATCGGATGATGGTTGCATAATTGCAGGTTGATTTGCTCCCATCTACGAAAATTTAATATCTGTTCACATTTTGTTAGAGAATTCATGGAATTTAAAAATGGAATCGGTGCATAATTGAATTTGAGGGGGGGGGGGAAGGGGGTTGTTTGGTTAGTGTAACTTATTTTAAAAGATGAGGTTAGGTAGTTTTTAGCTCAATAATGTAACAGTGGCTACCAATAAATATTGTGTGAATAAAACTTTGACGTGAAAACGTCTACTCGCACGTTACACTGGTGGTTGGTCGAACATTCTTAGACCGTCAGATTTCAATTGCTAGTAACTAATAATGGTTTACAATGATTGAGCCCACAACAGACAGACCATGTCTTTACGTGTTGTTTGTGACGTCATCGTACCAGTGTAGGTGCATGCCTGTGAATGGTTACGAATTAGCTCTATGTAAAGTTATAAATTATAAAACGTTCTTACAAAATTCTATGGCACGGGCCCGAACTGCGCCTTTCTTCTGTCTTTCAAAGTTTGACCACCAGTATCATTTGAAAGGTTGGGTAAAAATCCCTAGTTTGATTTTTTTTTGTAAATGGAAATGCTCATTTTCTCTTGTTTTATCTGAATGAAGACAGGGAAAAATATCTTCCCTCTTCTTTTGACAGTTACGTACGAATCAAATTGAATTTTTCGATATTTTCCAACTTCTATTCTCAATTTTGAAAAATAATAACAATCAGTTTCAATAATCGAAACACAAAAAGGATTACGAAAAGTTTGGTTTGATAACAATTTTCTTTCCAAGATATTTCATAATTTTGGGTAACATTAACGATTTCTATTTCGAAAAAATACGATCAAATCATTTAAAAAATGATGTGGAGATTTTTTTTTGAAAGTAGTAGGACGCGTTTTTTACCCTTATCCCCAAGTTTAGTCCAGCGGGTAAATCTGTCCTTAAATCATGTACTGTAATAATTGATAATCGATAGGCTAAATGGAATTTGGCAGTTTGTATTCCAGAAGAAACACAATAGCGCAGTAGAATGAATCCATGTTTACAATTATAGATGTTTGTGTAAACTTACTGTGCCCGTGGGTGGTTGACTACCAGGTTGGTCTGCAAATGGGTTATAATCGTCTAATCCTCGTTGCATACTGCTTGTATTTTTTGCCACTTGTTGAACGGATGGATCCTATTTGTATAAAATGATAAAAATAATATTCGTTCTGTAATTTTATAAAACACTACACTTGTGTTTTGAATTGAATGACTTACCGCAAATGGATTATCAATAGTTGGATCACCAAATGGATTTTCATCGAAGCCTGACATATTTGCGTAGTTTACAGGTGCTAATTATATATTTTATGATAAATTAGAACAAAATTATCTTATCAATGTTTTACTGATTCATATCATTTCAGACAAAACAGCGGTCGAACTCGGTGTTCAATTTAATCACTGTGATATGTCACTCGATGAGCTGGACGTGTGCGCAAGTCAAACTAGTTATCATAGAGTTGCACCAACTGCTAATCTCATCATGCATGTATGGTATCTATAGTTGATACGGCTAAGGGGCGCGGGAGTCCGTACTCCGTCTCGTCACTTGGCCGAACACCCAACACGAATTTAAATATGACTTTTAATTTAATTTTGTTATTACAATCGTTTGAGATTGTTTGTGACTCATTGCTTGTTAATACAAAGTATCCGTTTAGCCAACATTTTAAAAAAATTGGCTGAACCGCAGCTTGTGGGATCGATCGATCAATCGTTTGTGAATTCCAAATATGTTCATAAAAACATTTGTCATTAGCAATACGAATTCCATAACATTTCTTCTTATACTATAAAACAGTAGAGGGCATTGAAATACTAGCATCAACGACATCTAATAACCGCAAAAACAAGCTCGAATAATTACTCTCTTCCGAAAAGCCAACATGACTTTTCTGATATATTTTTTTTGACAATTGTTTGTGACACTTTCGATTTTATTGTGACTCAATATAGTTACTGAGTAAATTTAATTTTTAATATTGGTCATTGGTTTAGCCAACATTTAAAAAAAATTGACTTAAAGTAAACTTGTGTGTCAAGAAAAATTGATTCACTTTTTGCAATCACTAGATGGCGCTGACATAGGTAATTACTTCACGCAACACTAGAGGGCATTAAAAAGCAAGTAACTAGACCGCTGTCTAGTGACCGCCAAAACAAGCAAAAATATAATAAAATTTTTCTAAAAAAAATACGAAATCACAAACGTTTTTATGAACATTCTTGGAATTCACAAACGATTTCCGATCGAATGAATATCCACATGCCTATGTTAAGTCAATCTGTTTTTTGGGGGCACAGAGGACCCCTTGGTCTAGGTGCTAGGGATCCGTATGCGGGCGGTACCCCTCTTTCTTATTATTATTAAGTCAATTTTTAGAAAATGTTGGTTAAACGGGTGTCCTTTATTAAAAATTAAATTTACTTAACTATTGGGTCATAAACGAAACCGAAAGTGTCACAAATGATTGGGAAGTCATGTTGGCTATATTCGGGCAAAGGCAAAAAATGGACTTATGAGCTTCCATGTGAATTTATCTATACAAAAATTTTCAAATAAAAAAAAGACTAAATTTATTCACATTTTATTATTAAAATACAATCAAAATAATTTACATTCAGAATTGGAAAATGATGAAAACTTGCGTCGAAATAAATGTCTAAACTCTTCTAACGTCACGCTACAATTTGGATGATTTGCCACCGCTACAAACTCGTTTGTGATAAACTAAACTACCTTGCTGCGCAAATGTTTTATCACAAACATTACATGCAAAAGGTTTATCGCCGGTGTGCAATCGTTTATGGCTAACTAAATTGCCAAGTTGCGAAAATGTTTTATCACAAACATCACATGAATAAGGTTTCTCTTCGGTGTGCGTTCTTTGGTGTTTCACTAAATTGCTTTTATTTGTAAATCGTTTATCACACAGATCACACGAGTATGGTTTTTCTCCAGTATGAATTCGTTCGTGCTCAACTAAATCGTGACGTCGGATGAATGTCTTACTGCAAACATCACATGAATATAGATTTTCTCCGGTATGAAGTCGTTTATGTTCAACTAAATCCTTACGTCGCGTAAATGTTTTGTAACAAACATCGCATAGATTTGGTTTTTCTCCGGTATGCAGACGTTTATGCTCAACTAAATGGCTCTGTTGCGAAAATGTTTTATTACAAACATCACATAAGAATGAATATGTCTTCTCTCCGGTGTGAATCCGTCTGTGTTTAATTAAATTACTTTTATTGGTGAATGCTTTCAAACAAATATCACACGCGAAAGGTTTTTCTCCAGTATGAAGACGTTTATGACCCTGTAGATGGCTATGTTGCGAAAATGCTTTATCACATTCATCACAAGAGTATGGTTTCTCTCCAGTATGAGTCCGTTGGTGTCTAAGCAATTGGCTTTGCTTGGCAAATGATTTATTACAATCATCACAAGTTAAAACTTTTTCCTCAGTTTGAATTCGTTTCCGGTCATTTAAAGTGTTTGTTGTGGTTAATGTTTGAACACAAAAATCACTGGGTTGAATATCTTCTGGTAGTTCATCATCATCATTTTCTTTTTTAATGAACACTGGTTCAATTTTGATGTCTTCTTCTTTTATTATTTGAATATTATTTACATTTCCAGTTGATGGAGGATTGTTAGACATTGTTCAAAATTATTTTTTCTACAGTTCACAAGAGTTTAACTTTATTTTTTATAAACTTCTAACAAAACTAAGTATGAATTTGACATTTGCAGTCGTAGCACTGACCTCCGTATATATGGACTGTCTATCCATTGGGCTTTCAGCTAAAAATGAAAAGACGTTCTACTGGTACGATGTGGTAAAAAAAAAATTAATAAAACATGTAAGTTTTATATGCTTTTGGAATCTACAGTAATTACAGATAATTCAACTGCAATTTTGGCAAAACTATTCAGTTGATATTTAAAAAGGGGTGTGGCTGTGTTGTGGTGGACGGGTAACGTAACGGGGTTTCCCTAAATTACTCTTGAAAAGCCTTCTCCAACCCTATACGTTCTCTATATTTTGATTTGGCTTTTCGGCAAGTATAAGCCGACATTGCATTATTTAATTATTTACTTGAACACCAGATATATTCACACTAATGTTTTGTATACGCAATCGATAGATCTTGACGAGAGATGACGATTGAACTTCAAACGAACGTGCGAGCTTATACGAGTCAAGAGTTATACTAAACGGAAATTATATGACGCAGGGAAACCTCAAAATCGTGACGCTTCCCACTCAGCTGCACGCGATGTGTCACAGTCCTCATTCAACGTAACGAATTCTTTGATCCTTTAGATGATAGACATGTAGCTGCAACATATAATGGCTATAAACACTTCACGCTGAAGACCCGCGTGTGTCCGAATAGCCATATCAAAAATATTTAGGTGGAAATTTTTCAAATAAACACACTATATATATGATTTTTCTTTAATCTATTTTTGTCGAACTGCTCGTGCAACCTTAACAATAAATTTTTTTTAAACTTTTTTTTTTTGTTTATAAAAAATATTGAAATAAAAATACAAAAATAAGAATTTGTTTGATAGTTTTATTCATGAACTCAATCTACATTGGTGGAGGTGGGTTGTGAAGAGAAATTATCGATTAACACTTCCAACAGATCCTTTTTTTTGTTTTAAAAGAATGTCCTTTTTGTTTCAACGTCACACAAATACAACGGCGGCTTGTCGTCACTGCTGCTGCTGCTGCCATGCTTCGCTTGTTTATGTTTGTCTAAGCTGCGTTTCTGAGCAAAAGTTTTATCACATCCGTCACATGGGAAGGGTTTCTCACCTGTATGAATTCGTTTATGATACGCCAAATTGCGTTTCTGAGCAAACGTTTTATCACACCCGTCACACGAGAAGGGCTTCTCACCTGTATGAATTCGTTTATGACACGCCAAGTTGCTCTGATGCGAAAATGTTTTGTCACAAATATCACAAGAATACGGTTTCTCTCCGGTATGGGATCGTTTATGAGACAATAAATGCGAATGTTGCGTAAATGTTTTATCACAAAGGTCACACGAAAATGGTTTCTCACCGGTGTGCAACTGTTTATGTTGCACTAAAATGTCTTTACGAGCAAATGTTTTGTCACACACGTCACAGGCATACGGCTTCTCCCCGCTATGAATACGCTTGTGATTCACTAAACCACTTCTCTGGGCAAATGCCTTGTCGCACTGGTCACAAACGAACGATTTCTCACCGGTATGATGGCGATAATGCGAAATTAAATTGGAACTTTGCGAAAATGTTTTATCGCATTCATTACACGAAAAACGTTTCTCTCCGAAATGAACTTGTTTAATATGTTGAACTAAAATGTCGTTTCGACTGAACGTTTTACCACAAACATCACACGAAAATGGTTTTTCGCCTGTATGAATTCGATTGTGTTTAACTAAACCGCTATTTGAGGTGAAAGCTTTAAAACAAACATTGCATGAAAAAGGTTTCTCCCCAGTGTGAAGTCGTTTATGACGAATTAAATTTCCCTGTTGTGAAAAACTTTTGTCACAAATAGCACATACATATGGTTTTTCGCGGCTATGACTTCTTTCAATTAAATCTTGTTCAATTTTAATGTCTTCTTCTTTTATTATTTGAATGTTATTTACATCGCCAGTCGATGGAGGATTGTTAGACATTGTTCAAAATTATTTTTTCTACAATTCACAAGAGTTTAACTTTATTTTTAATAAACTTTTTGCATACATATAAATATAATCTATCAAACTCAACCATGAATGAATTTGTCATTTGACATTTGCAGTCGTAGCACTGACCTCCGTATTTATGGCCTATTTAGTTTATATCTAAAAAAGGGACGTTTCTATCTTTAAGTGATTTCTTTACCAGAATCCTGGGTTCGACTTTCACTCATTTCATGTCACATTGTACATTACAACATATTCAGTGCATTTAATGTTTTCCTCAAACATGCTTTGCCATCAAATGGTTCTCAAAAACCTCTTTTAAGCGTAATACCAAATAATACAGACATACATAGAAGCTCATAAGTCCACTTTTTCTGTCCCCAAAACTTTGTTAGTACACTGAAAAGTCAGAAAAAAATTGGGTCACCTGCTCAGAGTCGTATGCCTTAGTGTCACTGAAGCCATGCGAACAACTTCTACTGCTGCGCTGGGCGCGCTTCTAGGTATTCCGCCGATTCATTTATTGATTGAGGCGGAGGCCATGACAGTTGCCTATCGACTTAGGAGTTGCAGACAGTGGCACTGTAGGACAAACACAGGTTATGCGAGTATAATGAACAGGTTGCAGACTGTGACTCCACTTGTGAAAATGGTACAGGATTCCACTGTTCCGATTCATCGTTTTGACCGCAAATTTCGGGTAACCGTTCCCTCCCGTGAGGAATGAGATCGAGATATACCTAATTTTCCACCCCTCCCGGCCATATCTTTATACGGATCCGGATGGTACAGGGGTCGGAGATTTATCTGGTGCGGGGTTTATGGACCTAGAATAAAGGAATCGATTTCTCTGGGTCAATATGCGACGGTTTTTCAATCGGAAATCTTCGCCATGCTGAGAGGTGCTCAGATTTGTAACACGAAAGGTTACAATGGGGCACATATCAGCATCTTCTCAGATAGCCAGGCAGCACTTCAGGCCGTTGAGGCGTCAAGATTCCAATCGAGGATAGTCTATGAATGCTTCGAGGAGCTGAACCACCTGGCACTGAGTAACACAGTCAGGCTGATCTGGGTACCGGGTCACTCTGGCGTTAAGGGGAATGAAGTAGCGGACTCGTTGGCACGAGAGGGGTCATTTCAAGCACCCCTTTCACCCGAGCCTATCATTCCCATAGCAAGATGATCCGTAATTTACCGAATCAAGGGGTGGCTGAAACAAGCTCATCTCGATTACTGGGACTTTGCGCAGGGCATGCGACAGGCCAAGTTGTGCATAAACACAGCTAGGCCATTCGACTGTGCTCGGTTGAAACTCAATAGAATGCAGTTGAGAAGAGTAGTGGGGCTTTTGACAGGACACTGTCGATTGAACTACCACCTTCATAACTTGGGGATCTCTGGTGATCCCACTTGTAGAGCCTATATGGAGGATGATGAACCCTCCATACATATATGCACCTGCAGAAGCCTGCTGGGTTTCAGATGTAGAATGTTTGGGTCCGAAACTTTGGATCCATCAATCCTGGGAGCAATCCCGGCGGAGAAGTTGTGGGCCTTCTGTGTGACGTCTGGACTAAACAGAATCCTATAGCTTCTTCTGCTTAAAATGGCACCTCTTGCCAGAAGGCGTCTCGCCTTCGGATGACAGGTTGTTCTCACGGAGGGCACAGGGGACCCCTTGGTCTAGATGCTAGGGACCCGTATGCGGTTTCCCTTTTTCTGATTATTATTAGTACCCTGAAAACTAGGCGGTAATAGTAGGTACTTAATTTTTTTCATAATTGAAATTCTTCAAATGAATTATAACCTAAAACTATATAAACAATCGCAGTTTTTATGCTTGAAAAAAAGTTTCAAACAAAAGTTCTTTCGTTTTTATGAGATAAATAATTTTTGCATTTAATGATTTTCCGTATCTTGCGGCCGTTTAAAAGACAAATTATACCTCGCGGAAACGGATGCCTTTAACTATAATTATAGCATTATGTTTCCCTTTTTAAAATGTACAACTTTTGTTTGAAATATTAAAAAAAAAATGCATATGTTAATAAATAATTAGGTGGAAACCTTTCAAATAAACACTATATATGTAATAATTAATTAACTATATAGGTAATTTTTCTTTAATTCGCTCTATTTTTCTCGAACTGCTCGTACAACCTTAACAATTTGTAAAAAACTTTTTTTTGGTGTAAAAAAATACAAAAATAAGAATTTGTTTTTGATAGTTTTATTCATGAACTCAATCTACATTGGTGGAGGGGGTGGTGAAGAGAAATTATCGATTAACACTTCCAACAGATCCTCTTTTTTTAAAAGAATGTCCTTTTTCTCAACGTCACACAAATACAACGGCGGCTTGTCGTCACTGCTGCTGCTGCCATGCTTCGCTTGTCTATGTTTGTCTAAGCTGCGCTTCTGAGCAAATGTTTTATCACACCCGTCACACGGGAAGGGCTTCTCACCTGTATGAATTCGTTTATGACACGCCAAATTGCTCTGCTGTGAAAATGTTTTATCACAAACGTCACAAGAATACGGTTTCTCTCCGGTATGGAATCGTTTATGCGACAATAAATGCGAATGTTGCGTAAATGTTTTATCACAAAGGTCACACGAAAATGGTTTCTCACCGGTGTGCAACTGTTTATGTTGCACTAAAATGTCTTTACGAGCAAATGTTTTGTCACACACGTCACAGGCATACGGCTTCTCCCCGCTATGAATACGCTTGTGATTCACTAAACCGCTTCTCTGGGCAAATGCCTTGTCGCACTGGTCACAAACGAACGATTTCTCACCGGTATGATGGCGATAATGCGAAATTAAATTGGAACTCTGCGAAAATGTTTTATCGCATTCATTACACGAAAAACGTTTCTCTCCGAAATGAACTTGTTTAATATGTTGAACTAAAATGTCGTTTCGACTGAATGTTTTACCACAAACATCACACGAAAATGGCTTTTCACCTGTATGAATTCGATTGTGTTTAACTAAACCGCTATTTGTGGTGAAAGCTCTGTAACAAACATTGCATGCAAAAGGTTTCTCTCCAGTGTGAAGTCGTTTATGACAAATTAAATTTCCCTGTTGTGAAAAACTTTTATCACAAACATCACATACATATGGTTTTTCGCCGCTATGACTTCGTTTATGTTTGATTAAGTTGCTCTTATTCGTAAAACTTTTATCACACAGATCACACGAGTATGGTTTTTCTCCAGTATGAATTCGTTCGTGCTCAACCAAATCGTGACGTCGAATAAATGTTTTACCGCAGACATCACATGAATATTTTTCACCGGTATGATGACGCATATGTTCAACTAAATTGTGGACACGATTAAATGCCTTCGCACAAACATTACATGAATATGGCTTTTCTCCGGTATGAATGCGTTTGTGACAAACTAAATGGCTCTGTTGCGAGAATGTTTTATTACAAACATCACATGAAAATGAATATGTTTTCTCTCCGGTATGAATCCGTCTGTGTTTAATTAAATTACTTGTATTGGCGAATTTTTTATCACAAAAATCACATGCGAAAGGTTTTTCTCCGGTATGAAGACGTTTATGACCCAATAGATGGCTATGTTGCGAAAATGTTTTATCACAATCATCACAAGAGTATGGTTTCTCTCCAGTGTGAGTCCGTTGGTGTCTGAGCAATTGGCTATGCTTAGAAAATGATTTATCACATTCCTCACAAGTTAAATGTTTTTCTTCAGTAGGATGTCGTTTGCGATCATCTAAAGTGTTTGGTGCTGTGGTGAATGTTTGAACACAAAAATCACTGGGTTGAACTGCTGGTTCTTCTAATAGTTCATCATCAATAATTTCTTTTTTAATGAACACTGGTTCAATTTTAATATGTTCATTTTCAATTAAATCTGGTTCAATTTTAATGTCTTCTTCTTTTATTAATTGAATATTATTTACATCTCCAACGCCAATAGATGAGTTATTGTTAGACATTGTTCAAAATTATAATAACTACAATTCACAAGAGTTTAATTTAATTAGTAATAAACTTTTTATTTCGTATTAATAAGATATTAATTCTATTCATCCGTCAATATAAAAGTTCTTTTCTTTTGTTTAAATGTCACAATTATGTTGCCACACCCATGTTTTTTTCTGTATGTTAAAGGTATGGAGGTTAGAGGTAGATAACCTCCATAGTTATAGGTGATTGTAATTTCTGACTCTGGTGGTCAAATGTTGAACCATTGTTACTGTGTACATTAGTTTATATTTAGTTGTTATTACCAAATTACCTGAAAATAACGAAGCGAATACGATATTTTTTAACACTGGCGTGATTAATCTTTGGCGGCTGTAATTAATCTGTGAATGAAATTTTGTATCAATACAATTTTTATGGCATAGGCACTTATAAATAGTTCGTTTGTAATGTAAATTTCGATACAATTGTAAACAAAATTAGTTGTTTTTCTAAAAGCCTCTCTGTATTGGAAAATTAGACAAATAGACATAGTCAGAGATCCAGGGGCAGTGGAAGACTTGGGGTGGATGATGAATACTCCCCATCTCAGACCTTGCAGTGAGGAGACTTCGTCACGTGAGAGCTACATCCTCAGCTACTCAAAATGTCGTAACCCAGAAGATGGATTTTAAAATTTTAATATAAGTAAAACAGCGAGAATAGGGCGTTTGATGGTTTTTGAATTATGCAGGTTAATTATCTGTCATTTGCCCCCGCCCCCTTTCGCTGGCTTCATCCGTACGTAGTAAATAGCTTTTGCTAAACAATTAAACTTAGATTAATACCTTCTTGCCTACATAGACCTAACTCACCCGCCAATGAATTCACCCTTTCAATAATGGACCAATTCATTATTTTGAGTCAAAAATAAATAAAAAGTATTACGTTAATTTGAATACGTCTTATTTTAATAACATCTATATTTACAAAAGAAAATTTGAATCTCGTCTAAAAGCTCGCTTTATTAAATTATATTTATCTGCTTGTACGGGATGATTCTTTCCAAACTTATGTAGTTTTGCAACATATTCGGCAGTTTTCCATTCACCTTTTGCCGTTTCATTTTTAATCTTTTCTAGAATATAAACTAATCTTTCGTCTGCACTCTTCATAACTAAAATAAAAATAAGAAATTTTAACGCAGCTAACTTAATTGTTTAAATACTCTAGAGTATACTGAATTCTTTATCAATGCGTGTACTGTTTATTTGACGATTTACACGCACAGTTGTATAAATATACAACTATCAACTCATTGGACTTTTAAACAAAACCATAGGTGGCAATTTTATGCAGGACTTTTGATTACCCATTGTACACTCGATTACCTTAATTTGTCATTAATATGACGTCAACTGGCTACAATATACATCAATACGTACACTTGATTACACTAATTGGTCATCAATATGGCGTCCAGTGGCTACAGTATGCATAAATGTACATCTCTTTTCAATTCAGTAAATTTAAAATAGATGTATTTACATTGATGTATACTGTAGCAACTGGACGCCGTATTGATGACCAATTAGTGTAATCGAGTGTACATGTTAATGTTAATTCAATAAATTAAAAAGAGTATGTAGCCAGTTGACGCCATACTGATGACAAATTAAGGTAGTCGAGTGAATATATAATAAATACAAGTAGTGTAAACATTTGTAAAATTTGAAATTAAAAAACTTTGTTCAATTATAAAACTATAGATATACAAAAATTTTATTATATAGTAAATTGTAGATTGAATTTTAAGGAAAGCTTTTAAGCTTGGTAGCCGGGGGCCTTGATGTATCGTCCACCAGTCTCCTTACGGATCTGCATATATGCTTTTGTAATTAAGAGTAATTATCGATGTTTGTGCTGAAATTGTGGCAAAACAATTCAGTTTATATAAAGATAATCAAAGAGAACTTCATATACTTACCCCTAGGTTACAACGAATATTAACAAGAAAATTACCTGCATTGTCGAGTATTGTGATCAAAGATTGTGCAAACGATCGCATATTTTCTTGAAATTGTGATCGAGTATACTTCATCAATAAATGCTGTATTTCACGGCGACGTGAAGCTACAAATTGACCTCCATAACGGTGTAAGAGCGCAGTTTTGACAGCATCCACTGTTCCGGTCAACAAATCCATTTCTTTTAGAATATCTAAAAGCACATTATTTCTTAATTCAGAAAAGTCTAAAATCTGTTTAAATATTGCGTAAAACTTTGCATCCAAATTTAATTTTTGATTAAACATGTCTCACTTGATCATTCTGCACATATCTTGAGCATGTCGCGCGTCCCACAATATTGAGACGACACAAGGGAATTGACTTTTTGACGATATTTCAGGAAATACTTAATATTTTCGCATTAGGTACATGATGATGCAAATTCTAAAATAATTCGTTACGCAGGAGCTGCGTTAACCTACAGAATAAATTTCATTCCGATCGGATTCAAACTGTGGCTGCTAGAGTACATACACACATCTATAAATATATTTTTCGTATGATGTTGTTTTTGGTATTTGAAAGGCAAAGTTCGTTAATTATACGGCTCCGTGTCGTAGAATTTTGGTGGAAAAATGTCCTGTACTTGAGATGTAGATGTTTGGATTCTCGCTGGCTGTTGTATGCCCGTTGGCATACAGCAGCCAGTTCACTTTGCGCTGTTTTTTCATTTCTGACGTTCTTCGAGTTTTTCTCTGATATGCGTTGTCTGTAAGTCGGAGCATATTTACGAATCATTACGAGAAATCTTCAATTTTTTTGTCGAATAATTTTCAGTACTCCAGATTTTTTCAGATCTTTTCAATTTTAGGGGTTTAAAATGTGGTCCAGAGCCATATAAACGTTGAGTTACAAACGTTAAAATGTGGTTAAATAAAGAAATTTTCAGATTTTTCAGTAATAACTCAAAAAATACAAGATTTTACGTTTAAAACACCAAAATGTTCGAAAAGAAACAAAATCGCGTCGAGAAATGAAATCACGTTCAGCTTTCTTTACAACTAAAACTGGAAAAATTGCCTGGATTGTGGCATGTTTGGACACGTGTCAGATATTTAAGGATCCAAATGCATAATTGTAGACTGTTACAAATTGCAATAGGTGTGCTAGGTCTTATTCGATCCATTTTTGAAAATATTTTATTTCATACGATCAACGAAAATAAATACATCACTAAATACCGTTCAAAAAATCCACATGATGCATCCAAAAAAATGGGTTTTCCGTAATTACCTCAATACTTTCGACGGCCGCAAATGAAACTTTTTACTCGTGAATTATACTTGAGCTCAATATTTACCACGTTTGTCCGGTCTTATTAGTATTTTTGATTTAATTCAATTTGCTTACTTTGAATCTCCTCGCGTAAATCAGACTTTGTAACGTTATCTGCAGCCATTTCCCAGAATTTCAGTAAATTATGACTCGAAGGAATTCTTTCGTAATTCTTATATATGTTGAGATATTATTCGCACTATACTTTTGAGATATTGTTGAGTAATTTTGAGATGTAATATTCTCGAACTAACTTAACTAACTTGATTGATTGATCCAACTGCAGTTCAAAAACTTATGATTGTTGAATATATTTTCCTTTGAATAGCCGCCGCCGGCTATGATATTGCATTTATGTAGTTGATGGAATGTTTTAGGATCAGGGAGGGGAAAAAGGCTTCTTTGAACATGTTTCAATTAATTGGCTTTAAAATACAAAAATACCAAATGTAAATGGTTTATTTGAAATGCATTCAAAATACAAAAAAGACAAGTGAAAATAACAATTAACAAAACAAACAAAAACATTAATATTTTATACAGCTTGTAAAAAAAATTAAAAAATTTTGACTAATTAATTCTAAAAATTCATAAAAATTTCATTAATATTGGTGGATTCCCTTTTAATATAAATTTGAAGTACATCCCCGCTTCGATGTGATCCGGCCAACTGGTACTTAGTTCTGCCAAAGAGTACAGTTGGTTGTGCTGATAATGGGCTTATTCCGTAATGGTAACATCAATAAATTATAAGTTGGCATCACTTAAAAAGGAGGGGTAGGGATGGATGGATCTGTCAGAATCATGCAATGACTGAGAAACAAAAAATTAAATAAAATTGAATAAAAACAAAAAATTATATTTTATTTTGTTTAATAACAGACTCGGCCTTGCGCACTACCGTGCTGTAGATAAGATTAACTAAGTATAATTTATAAATAAATAATAAAAATGATTCCTCTATCATTACAATAGCATACGTCATACGACTTTTGATGATGTTTATGATGGTGGAACACAGGACCATCCATCTCTACATGAAGAATAGATATATTAGGAGATTGAACGACATAGGCAATTCGTCTGTTTTTTTGTCCTCAAAAACGTGTAGAGATCATAGTTATTATTTTCGCCACTAGCGGCAGTGCGAATCTGCCCGTACGGAATTATTATTATTATTACATATTAAAATCAACGGTTATCACATCTTACAAATAAAAATTGTTTAATTTTATAAATGTGAAAAAATGGGACGATGTTGTACAGGGAAAGCATAGATATACTGTTATATATCTATGAGTGAAAGGTTGTTTAAGGTTAGGAATGCGTATCTGTATTTACGAAAGGAATATGGTCTGTAATTACCGGTTTTATCATCTTCTTTCTTTATCTAATATATGTCAGTTATTGTAAACATATATTGTATATTATTATTATTATTATTATTAATTGCAAAATTATCACTATGATTCTTCATCTTTTAATTTATTGCAATTATTAAGAATTCTCTATTATTAATATTTATTTAATTATTACTTGATAATCGAAAACAATTTTTTATTATCTATAAAACTAAGACTTCTTATTAACTGAATGAAAGTGATTACTTGGCGCCTACATTTAAACATTTAAATTCCGTACGGCACTGAGACCAGTGACCCCTACTGATAAAAGATAGTTACACCAATTCTTGACCCTTTTTTTAACATTACGTTCGCTCTCCTAATATATCTATTCTTCATGCATCTCTACCTCTCCTTTTTAAGTAATGCCAACTTAAAACTTATTGATGCTATCATTACGGAATAAGCCCAATGGCACTAAATACCGAAATCGAACAGCTATTGTCATCTAGTGGTCAGCATACGTACTAAAAATTTTAAGTGACACAAAAATCGTACTTATACGCTTTTGTGTATATTGTATTCTTTGTTTGAGGAAATATTGACTTATAAAAACCAACAACAAATTTTAAGCAAAATGGCAAATAATCATATTCATATCAATGAGGAGAATATTAAACTTGAAAAAAAATTAAACACAGAATTAATAATTAAACATGAAATATTAGACGAAAGTTTTATAATGGAACATGAAATAATGACAGACGAAATATTTAATGAAAATATTAAAATGGAAAATGAACGAATCTATAAAAATGAAAATATTAAACTTGAAAAAGAATTGCATACAGAATTAATCATTAAAGATGAAACATTCGATGAAAATGTTTTGGACCATCAACAAATTCATACTGAAAAAAGAGTTTATACATGTGATGTTTGTAACAAAACATTTAAATATCAAAGCTATTTAACTAAACATAAATTTATACATACTGGAGAAAAACCATTTTCATGTGATGTTTGTGACAAAACCTTTAACCAGCAAGGCAGTTTAATTCAACATAAACGAATCCACACTGGAGAAAAACCATTTTCATGTGATGATTGTGGCAAAACCTTTAACCAGCAAAGCATTTTATTTCGACATAAACGAATCCACGCTGGAGAAAAATCATTCTTATGTGATGTTTGTAATAAAACATTTCGTCAGAATAACAGTTTAGCTCGACATAAACTAATCCACACTGGAGAAAAACCATTTTCATGTGATGTTTGTGACAAAACATTTAACCAGCAAAGCAATTTAATTCAACATAAACTAATCCACACTGGAGAAAAACTATTTTCATGTGATGTTTGTAACAAAACATTTAACAAGCAAAGCAATTTAATTCAACATAAACGAATCCACACTAGAAAAAAACCATTTTCATGTGATAATTGTGACAAGAAATTTAACAAGCAAAGCAATTTAACACGACATAAACGAATCCACACTGGAGAAAAACCATTTTCATGTGATGTCTGTGACAAAACATTTAACAAGCAAAGCAATTTAATTCAACATAAACGAATCCACGCCGGAGAAAACCCATTTTCATGTGATGATTGTGACAAGAAATTTAACTATCGAAGTAATTTAGTTCGACATAAACAAATCCATACTGGAGAAAAATCATTTTCATGTGATGATTGTGACAAAACCTTTAACTGGCAAAGCAATTTAATTCAACATAAACGAATCCACGCCGGAGAAAACCCATTTTCATGTGATGATTGTGACAAGAAATTTAACTATCGAAGTAATTTAGTTCGACATAAACAAATCCATACTGGAGAAAAACCATTTTCATGTGATGATTGTGACAAAACCTTTAACTGGCAAAACAGTTTAATTCAACATAAACGAATCCACGCCGGAGAAAACCCATTTTCATGTGATGATTGTGACAAGAAATTTAACCATCGAAGTAATTTAGTTCGACATAAACAAATCCATACTGGAGAAAAACCATTTCCATGTGATGTTTGTGACAAAACCTTTAAATGGCAAAGCAGTTTAGCTCGACATAAACGACTTCACACTAGAAAAAAACCATTTTCATGTGATGTTTGTGACAAGATATTTAAAAATGGAAGTAAGTTAGCTCAACATTTGAAAAAAACGCATGCGAAAAAATAATGAATAGAGAAAACGAACGATTTTGATCAAAAATATTTGTTTCGACATCAAATAATTAGAAGAAATGTTGAGCCTATTGGAAGAGGAGGCTGTAAACAATTAATTGTTGAACGTAGAAATGTAAATCAAATAAATTTAATTGCATTGTTTTTTGAGTCCAGATATTTTTATGAATTATCAGTTTATTTAAACTTTTCTTCCATCTCTTATGGTTTCCAAGATAGATATTCTCCCACCCCCTTGGTCCGATTTTGTCCATTCACGAACTTGATCTTATCTTTTAGCTCTAGAACACACTCGCACATAATTGGAGATCGTTATTTCTTTTCGTTCTTGTGTCTGTAGATAAACGAACAGACGAACATGCGGGACTAAACTTATTTAATATACACCCAGTTATAACAATAATAATCTTTATTGTTTATATAAAATAAACATTGTCAGACTGACTGACTGAGTGCACACGAAATTATAATTAATATAAAATTAAATATAATTATTCATTTTTATATAATTAGAGTGGGTGTGGCTAATGATTGGATAAGTAATGCACAGAGTGTCGATTGCAACTGTTGTCGGGCTTGATGTTTCCTGCTTTGATTTCACAAGAAAGCTTGTTGTACAACTTTGATCCAATAAAAAGAGGACTTTTCTCAAACAAAGTGAAATTATGTTGTTTGAAATAAATGTCATCCCTATTTCTAGTTTGACAAGTGTGATAAGCATGATCACGTTACGTTACGTTTAAGGCTGTGACTATTATTTTTGAACAAAACAGAACAGCTTTAAAAATGAATAGTCCTGGAAGTGTCAATATTCTTAGTACCATACTTAAGTCGCCACCTGCGACCTGAGCATAGAAGTGTATTCCGTAATGATAGCATCAATAAATTATAAGTTGGCATTACTTAAAAAGGAGAGGTAGAGATGGATGGTTCTGTGTTCCACCATCATAAACATCATCAAAAGTCGTATGACGTATGCTATTGTAATGATAGAGGAATCATTTTTATTATTTATTTATAAATTATACTTAGTTAATCTTATCTACAGCACGGTAGTGCGCAAGGCCGAGTCTGTTATTAAACAAAATAAAATATAATTTTTTGTTTTTATTCAATTTTATTTAATTTTTTGTTTCTCAGTCATTGCATGATTCTGACAGCAGAAGATTTATGATTGATGATGTTTATGATGGTGGAACACAGATCCATCCATCCCTACCCCTCCTTTTTAAGTGATGCCAACTTATAATTTATTGATGTTACCATTACGGAATAAGCCCATAGTAAAGTTGAATAAAGTGTATTCAAATCCACCGTTTGTCTCACTCAATGTTGTTCGTAGCTGTTTCAAATTTGGTATTATGAGACCAACAAGATTCATTTTTCAATACAAAATGCTTGTTAAGATTGATCGGACAGTACCTACCTACCCCGCAGGTCATAATTAAATCTAAATTTTTAATTAAACAGAAATTAAAAATTTGAATCTGTAAATTAATTATTTAAATTTAGATAGCATCCATCTAACATCACTAGTAATCGGATTCATGGAATTATTTAATTACTAAAAATAATCGTCTTTTGACTCTATGGCGGACAAAAATTTTTGTGAATTTTTTATCTTTTTAATTGAGATATTTGTAAAACTCTTCGTCAGACTGTTTTTTTTAATTTTAACGTAATGTACGAGAATTAATTTATAAAAGTAGAAGTTTTTTACTTTTTAATCCATAGAAGGTGGAGCAACATTATCGAAAATGTATGCGTTCATTCAATGTTTGCTATTCACAACATATTAAAATTCCAATTTTTAATGATTAATTACATGAAAACCCTTCGTCAGATTTTTATCTATACATTGCCTAATTGTCCGATCAACCTTAAATGTAATAGAAAAGTCAAGTGATGGAGGATTTTTGGATCTAGAAAGAGGTAATGAAACAATAAAACACAAAACAACACTTTTTAATATCAACACATTCCAATTTATTAGCTTGAATAAAACAATTAAAAATGATTATATAAATATTGATTAATAATAATAATTACAATATATATAATATTAATTAATTAATATAAATAAAATTTATTGTTGTTGTTTTTTTTTTTAAATTTTTATTTCGATAACGACAAATACTCAAAATATACAAATGACAATTCAATTATCAATATCTTAATTAATTTATCAATAATAAATAATTTATTTAATTTTAATAAAACAAAATTAACAGCCATTGTTATTTAAAAACAAATATACAATAGAGGCGGGAAGCAGTCGGGTCTGCGTGGGCACATCAAAATTATCGTGGATTTAAAAAATTTGTGTAAAACTTGACGTTTAAAAAGCATACAAATAAAGTAAACGGTTATAAAAATATTATTTGTAATTAATGTCTCGAAAATTAATGTGTTTCTTAGTACAAGAAGCGGGTGGTGTGCCTTTGTGACTACACCCTGCTAAATTTAGAAGTGTCCATTATAATTCTCGAAAGGGGAGGGTTTGTCATATCCGTTGGTATACTTACGAGAACTGAATGTCCCGATACTTTGCCCAGTATTGGAAGTTCCTGGAAGGGAAATAAATAAGATTCAAAGTTTTGCTTTGGCCATTGGCCACACAAATTTTTTAAATCCGCGATAACAAACGGCACATTTAATGTGACGGACGACATCCGTCCCGCCTATAAGAAGAATAAAATTAAAAAACAATTGATTAGCCTTACAAGTAATAAATAAATATAAAAGAAGAAAAACATCTCATCCACATGGATTTGTGGAGCCTTTGGCAAAAATTGATTCTTTCATTCTATGAGAATATAATTATTAATTAATTTCTTTTATAGAAATGTAATCAATTCATTCGATTAATACTTAGAATCTTATCGAAAAGGATTTTCATGTAAACTTTACCTACATCACTATATATATATATATATACAGGGTGTAACACTTAAAGATGCGGAGAAAATTCAAGTGGGACAACATTTGATATTCATTGTTAAATAAAGAGTCAAAGATATTGGAAATAGAATAAATAATAAATAAATGTCGTTCGATTATAATTAATTTATATTTGATTTGATTTTACTAATCTCATTTTCATGGTATGAAGTCTGGCAATGCTGTAATATCAACATACCAAACATACAGTTGGTACAACTGTTAACTGATCAAGTGAGAAGCTAATAAGTGTGTTTGTATTGGTATAATTAGTATTTATATATTTTTATCCTACTTTCGCGTTCATTTGAATGTCATGAATGCCATGTGCAGTGCACATTTTAAAAACAATGTTGCATGTCTTTATTCAATAATGGCTGCAGCCAACATATGATTTGTGCATATTAATACATTTAAATATTAATTTAAAAAAAAAAAAAAACAACTGTATACGTGATTTTGAACGTAAAACGAATATATCAGCAGGCCACAGATTAGAGATTAGACATAAAATGAAATGTCTATATAAATATACAGAGTGTCATGCATGATTTGACATACTAAAAGAACATTCATAAAATCACTCCTCGAATTATCTCCACACCGTTAAAGTTACCGTTATGTGCGTATTTTTAAAATTCTAAATACGTTACGTAATCAGTATAGGATCTGGTCCTGTATTGCTATAAGTTTTCTAGAAAGTGGTTTTCGAATTTGTTCAAATTCGAATATAAATTATCTGAAGTGTTTCATTTGATTTGAATAATCTTGATAAATAACAAAAGGATCGATCACCACCTTCAGGATTGCATTCGACAATCTTTAGAATATTTGAGAAAAATCACAATAGCGTCGTGTCTTCTCCTATTGTAAAACAAAAATATAGGGGAATATTTTTTAAGAAGGTAAACTTGTGTTTTTCAAATAAGAGACCATATTTATTTGGCAGAATCGGATAACTTACGGAAAAAACAGAGTTTGTTACTCAGTTTTTATGTTTCCTCAGCTATCCAATTATGCCAAAAAGAAATTATGTGTTCCTATTTGAAAAACACAAGTTGACCCCCTTAAGATGTGCCCCTCTGAACGAACCAACTTTTATTCGGGTAAATTTGATTGCAAAGATGATTCCTTGAAGAAATATTTGGATGCATTGTTTAAAATGAGGAGGAAACACCCGGTATATAATATTAAATACATTAACACTTAGAATGTTTCAACTGGTTCAAATTTTTTGATGGGATGTATACTAGACCTTCAAGGTCATTTGAATAATCGGAATAACCTCCCTCTTAGAATCTGAAGTCAAAAATAGGACGTTTGCTAAAAAGATCAAGGTTAAAGTCTCCCCTACCCGAACACAAAAAATGGGGGCCACACTGTAAGTAGGCTCTACTAGTGTACGAGTAATAGTCGACCAACTTATGGCTGTAAAAAGTTCATAAAAATTCCATATTAAATCTCTTAGTAAAACATCTAGGTCTAGATACGCATGGATCCGTCCATCCGCTATGACTATGGAACCGTATACAGCGTGTAGTCCAAGTCCAACCTGGCCAGTGTTTGAGCTCACTTGTTTTTTAATGGTGGGTGGTAGATAGCCATCCGGAATAGAAATAAATCCTGACTAATAAGTCCCTGCTCGGGTGCCAATTTGTAGAGATAAATGATTGATATATTAAATAATTATTATTTAAATAAATAATAAATATATGTGAAAGATATAATTGATCTTTATTGATTTGATTTATGACATATTTATATGTAAATTATCAAGGTTGTTAACATTCAAAGCAACCGTGATAATAGAGGGAAGTTATAGTTGTTAAGCAACAGATAAAAATGATAAACAATATTATAATAAAAATTTAATAATGAAGAAGCGATACCGCTACAAGCTAAACAAAATGTTGGCAATCCTAAGATTAGCTAGCTAATAAATATCAGACATCAATTTAATTGGTACCTAGCTAGTTGGTACGAATACAAAACATTTTGAGTATTTCTGTGTGATGTAATTACAGTAGTTTTAAATTTGCATAATATATTATTTATACAGGGTGGCTTTATCCTGTATAAATATCCTGTTCGGTATCCTTGTGTAGTATCCATGCTCTGGATCTACAACTCCCTCAAGAATAAGTGGACAGTCAGAAGAAAACACTGTAACATAAACTTCTGGCGCTCTTATACTTACAGGCAGCCCCCCCCCCCTTGATGTCCATCAACTAAAAATATGTAAAACACAAATAAGGGAGATCTGGACTTCTATTCTATGGGTGGGTGATGGGTGTAGAGTAAACGAGGGTTTAAAAGATGAAGTTTGTTCTTTTTATACACATTTAAATAATTTATTGTTGTAGGTGTAGATAGGTAGGTGTAGATGTAGGTGTAGGTAGGTACTTACTTTACTTACACACTAATTATTACTTTTTTTGATTATCAGATGCCATTTGAGCCGCCAGATCCGCAAATTTTGCCATATAATCAATACTGTTTTCATTCATTAATGACTGTAACTGTACTTCCATCTGTAATCAAACAACCAATCAAATTGATTAGAGGAATTATAGAACATGACTGTCTGTTCGGTCGGTCACATAGGCTGCGTGCACGACCATAAACAATAAATAAATAATACTAGAACAACGAACGATACTTACATCTTGAGACATTCGACTATCTTCATTGTTGGGGACTGTTGTCGTTTTAATAGGCGATTCTAAATGACCCAGAAAACTAGACAAGGAAAAATCAGCAACTTCTGAATTCAACCAATGGGCATCGTCTTCTTTGAGTAATCGTGATGGACTTGCAGATAACGGTGTTTCTATACCTCGTACATTTTCTGATAAAAAATCTATAACAACAATGTTATAATTAATTGAGTTAATGGTTTAAATACCTTGTATATACTGACGACTGGGTTCTCTGGATCAACCTGTCTTTTATACTATTTATTGTACTAATGGTGTCAAAAATGTTGAGCTATCTTTTTAAAATTGATTTGTCCGCCTTATTTAATCGAATTTTAGAAAAATGTTTCGAGTAAAAGTTGTTAGTATATATACACTCCCGTTCAATAAAATTGAACAGATCTGAACCGAATCAGTTTCTCACAATTTTGATTATTGTAGTAAATGTTTGTTTACTATACTTCCATTTCTTCTTTCACACTTAAAATATATACTAGTTATCTTTGGTTATAAATAAATCATTATACAGAGAGTTACAAAAGTGAGGAGTTTTATGAAATGTAAGAAAATTTATATTTCAGGTCTGTTCAATTTTATTGAACGGGAGTGTATATTATAATGAACAATGAACGTGTGGGTGTTTCGATTTAGGTATCTAAATTACTTAATTAATTTTGGTTCGCCATCGCTGTTTTAGGCCACACAACTGGATGTTACCTAGAACGATTGCGATGTTGATGATGATGATGAATGAGCCAGTCAGTTTTGGGTGAATGACCAAAATGTCGATTTTTAGGGTTCAATATTTCAACTATTAAAGCTGTAATCTTGAAATTTTGTATCAGATGGTAGATCTCACACTACGTTCTAAATTTAAGCTCCATAGGTCTATTTTGATACCAGAGATACAAACACCTAAAACCCTCGCCTCTTATCCTTCGTATACGTTTGGCGTCTCTGCTTAAACTTACCAGTCCAAGTAGCTGAGAGGTTATGGGTTCGAATCTCGATATCGGCAGTTTGTCAATTATAAAAATAAAATAAAAGGGGCGGTTAATTGACTAAACTGTCGGCGTATGGACAAGAACGGAAGTAACCGGCTATGCTTGAGAACTTAAACTTGACCCAACGCACTACTGTGCGTGCTATATGATAATAAAATGTTGTGTCATCAGGGGAGCTGACTATTAGGACTATTCCCAAATTTGAGAAAACCTACTCTTGTTTCTCGTCATTATTTTGGCTAGAAGGTTTGTAAATGCGAATATAAAAACAAATACTTACCACTAAAATTGGAAGAGTTTGGATTCTCTAATAATATATTATTACTAATTGAGCAAGTTTCCACAGTTTTATCCGTGTTCGAAATTTCTAAATCTAACAAAGTGCTTATGGTTGGTGTTGGTGAGGATGAGGATGGTGGCATAGATAGTTCAACACTCCCACCACCACCATCATTACTAGTAGTCGTTTGTGATGAATTATTATCTGAGTTCACTTCATCTTTAGCACCACGTTGTGACTCCGTTGAATTACAACCATCGCCCGGTGCAGATCCCTCATCGGCCGAATCGATTCGTATCGGACTCAACGCAATTGAATGTTGTGTTGGTTTCGATTGGACGCATGTCGATTCAATCTTTGCTGTGTGCATCGATTGAAATTTCGGCACAACTTTCATTTGTAAAATGGCTGTATCGAATGATGTTCCCGAATTGGGTAATAATGGAAGTGTTCGTTGGACGACCACTTGTTTATTGCGAAATGTACGGCCTCGTCTATAGCAAAATTTCGGTTTCAACGACTGGAAAATAGAAAATAAAATTATGCAATATAGGTAATTGGTAGTAAATCTTCCCATTTTCGAAATGAAATTTGATTGTGGGAAGAGAGAAGTACGTATTTTCGGATAGTTGCTATAGAAGACTGCCCAAGCGAGGAATTGGCATTAGGATTTCCACAAATTCTTAACAAGAAGATATTTGTCATAACAAGTAATGTAACAACTAACTGAGTTAATTGTTTGATTACCCAGACATAATACTGGGTATAAAAAGGTCAGAATGAAATCAAATGTAACAGGTTTTTTTTTAAATAAAACCCAAAACCATGATGACGTTTAAACTAGTAGCGGGCCGGGCCCGAGCAACTAAATTAATCTTTCAGATAAATGTTTCTCTAAACATCCCCTACTAAGAACAAATTAGAATTGAAGGGATCAAATGCGCCTTAATAGAAAGAACTCATGGAAATCCTTCCCTTTACCCCCCCCCCCCTTCGTTTTACAAACATCATTTTATCTCCAACATAGATCATATATAACCAAAACTTACATCTAGTTTCGCTTTAAATGCTTCTAAGGCACTATTTGTACGATTGGCTGCATTAAATGGTACAGGTAATCGAAATATGCCATCTTCTCCTTGACTGACTGTATTTTTAGTTGTGAGGGAAATTTCTTCCATAGTTGTGGATTCCGGTAAATTTGGTCTCTGTTGAATGATAATAAAAAATATAAAAAATTGAATATTATAGGAGCTTTTCGTTCTAAATTAAGAAGGTTCGTCTACTCCTAAGGTAACGCGTGCCTTCTGGTATCCAGGGTATACGCTTAGATTTATGTAAGGACAAAATATTTTAAATGTTCTCGCTGCGTAGACACGCACTTTAACAGGCGCCAAATTAAAGTAAATCGATCAGAAGCGGGAATATTAGTGGAAAACAATAACTCCAGAGGCCGCTTTGCGCTTGGGCAATGCTTTACTCCTGTGTTCCAAGCACCGATTTTTGTCATACTGTCAGTGATCAGAGGTTATAACTGCGAATAGTAACTTATCACTTTCTGTGGCATCGATATTGTATAAAAGGATCTTAACCTATTAAGCAGTATGTGTCCCATTTGACATCATTGCCTGCCTCCTGGCTAATAGTTGGATTCAAATTTCCTGATTTACCTCCCGGGACCTCTTAGAGTCGATCTATATAAGACAAATGTAATTAACTACTAGGGTTCAGCAGAGCTATCAACACTATCAAGAACGGCAGCTTGCCATGAAATGGGAAGTATAAAAAAACTCGTTCAATCGTTACTTGCGATTTAGGTTTATTTGGGAAATGCGTATCTGAATAATAGCATAAAAACTCGTCAAGCACGTCCAATTATAGTTTGCACACGATGTTCAAAAGGTTCCAATTTGATTAAATATCTCAAAAACAAAGGGTTTTAGAAAAAAACTTTGATAACGATTTTGATAAGGTGGCCAATCTTTATTGCAGTCGTTTTGTGGTCAAATATACTTTCCTTGGAAAAATATCCAGGGATTGTTAGACATCTCAAAAGTTTTTAATACAGGTCGCATCAATGGGAGAACTTTTGACATTTCATTTATTATTCCAAGGTTAAATGTCTATTTTGACGTTCAAAGCAAAGTTACATGGACAATATAATACAGTTTTGGGAGATTTCATAAATGCGAATACCGGAATACTTTTTGAATATCCTGTATATATATATATATATATATATATATATATATATATCTATGGAAATGTTTTTCTTTTTTTATTTACTGAATTTCCCGAGGACGCACTGTACAAGCTAAACGACAATGTACCCCCAATCAAATAAGGATTTAACCTCGGAATGAAAGGTAGGCAATAAGCTGAAAATTGGCGCAAAGACCTGATTCGTTATTAGAGAAACTTCGGACAAAGTGTGTATTGAACTAAAAGGAGACCACATTGGGAAGACCCAGAACTTTTCACTTTGTCCTCGTAAATTGTAGAGAATTTTATGCTCTGCAAATTCAAACACGATTTGGCTCATGGCAATCGCGAAATATTTGTAAAAAATCATTTTTCACGACCTTTTCCCTTAACATGAGCCCCAGTGTTTGTTAATGTTAAAAGAATAATCTATGCTAATGGTTTCAGCTGATTGACTCTGATTCGGAGACTCGAGGTCCAAGGTTCAGTCCTCATTTATTTGATTGTACTAATAATAATTAATTAATTAATACAAGAAGTACAAACCGCTTCAATTTTATGAACATTTTTATTATTAGGAGGTACAGTCTTATTTCTAGATACATTCGTCGATCGATTGTTATTAGTTGCGCCGCACACATGCCCGCATGGACATTCAATTTTCTCCTTTCGATAATATAATTTCGCTAACGATAATAATTTCTGTAGAGCCATCGTCAATTGTTGCGTACACTTCGTATCGACGACAACATCGTCATTTTCCTGTTTGACTTGTGGTGTTTCCCACCAATATTCTAACTCAATTCGCGAACTATTGCCCATCATTAGATACAATTCTCCGATTGTAATCGAATCCGTATCGTGCACTGTCCAACCCTGTCGTACATTCTCAATGGTTTTCATGTGTTCGATTCTCGTTGCCGACTCTTCCAATTCGATTTTCACATTATTTGGACCTTGTTGTTGGTTTTGTTGTTTATTATCATTGGAACTGGCTGTGGTGGTGTCGACAGCTTCGACGTTCTTTTTCCCATCGTCAACACTGCCGTGACTTAAAGCTAATATCGTATTTACATCCGAATCAACTATTTTTGTTTTACCACTCAATGCATCCACGATATTATCTTTTTTGATCATCGCGGATGCTTTGTCTACTATCGTTTGTTTCTCACCAACACTATCGTTACGCGCACGTTTTGTACCCTTCTTTAAGGGTAGTGTTTTTTCCATTGCTTTTAAACTGTTTATGGATGCGAGCCAAATTGGTTCGCCACGATTTTTTACACCCATACGTTCCTCGTATGCATTTAATGACACTTGATGTGTGTTCACAAGTTCCGCATAATTCACGGTGGGAATTTGTATAGTTGCACCGACTTTTGGAGCTACACGTAGTATTGGATCCAATACAAATTTTTTATCATCTCCATTTGTTGTTGTTACGCTATCGGTGCTGCTGCTAGTTGTTTGTTGCCCATTTACAGCTTTCTCTAACTAAACATTTTGTTTAAGGACCATACAAGAATTATCTGGCTTTTGATTTTCGAACAAAATTGTTTAGTATTTATTAGTTTAGGTCACGGACTCAACATTCCAAAAAACAAAACCAATACCATATTTTGTGAATAGAATGTGATATTTAAATGGAAGGGTAGCTTTTTTAGGATTCCCTTTCACAATAAAATCTATCTACATTAAGGGGGTTACATGGGGTTTCGAAGGCTCAAAAAATGCATATTTTCTCAATTTTTTTCTAATAAATGAAATATTTGTTTCAACCTTGAAAAACAGATCAAAGATCCACACTTGAAAAATATTTTGTGAAATTTTCATTTCAAAATTCAGACATTGGGACCTCATTTTCTGTGACCCCTCAGAATCAAGTTCCCTTGGGGTAGTCAGAAGAACTCATCATAGTTTCATCCGAAATTAAAAAACCAAATTATTTCTGTTAATAGACAGCTCGTGTTGGGACGAATGAAAATTTGAATTTTTGGTACAGTTTTTTTACAAAAAGGCACCATTTTTGATATAATTTGCACCACGTATTGCCTTGTCAAATTAGTTTCAATAGTCTTTCGTTCGCGCACTGATCAATCTTATCTTAAAGAAGTCTGTAAAATTTGAACAAGATCGGTTCATTACTTTTTTGAGAACTCATGTTAACCGACTTCAAAAGTAGAGTTTTGATAAAAACGCGATTAAAGTTTTCATTTGAAATAGCTAAGCAGCTCTATCTCCTAGACTTTTATTCTAATTGAATTAAAACGTTGGTAGAATATTCTAGACATCTTGTATTTAATAAGACAATTAAAAAAAATCGATTTTTTTTTAATTTTCAAACCCATGTAACCCCTTAAATGTCGGATCCTCGATCATACCGTACCTTATTTTTAAATTTGGAAAAACAAAACACAAAAAGGATACATTAATTTGGTCATGCGTTCGCCATCTGGAATCTAAACACGACAGCAGAGCATTCAAACGTTTCTGTAATGGAATTGTACAATGGACTCGTGGATTTTGACTCATTGTTTGCACGTACATCCATGATTCCATATCACGTGGCTTCAATTCAACAACCACTTGTACTGGCAATTTGAATTCACCAGGACGTTCTGTGAACGGGGCAACGAGAGAGAAGTCAAATTATTAAATGTTTTTGCAAATAAGCGCACACAAAAAAAAAACAAGTGGCGTCATTACGATTTCCGAAACGTGAAAATTATTATTCTCTTGTAGATTTTGACACTGAAAAAAAATTAATTTCTCGATATCTTGTTCAATTTTTTGTGAAAATCAAATCCTTCTCAGCCGCTCTAGGAATCCTAGAAACTATTCTAAGAATCCTAGAATCAGTGTGTACACAAGTGATCAACGACTGGGTAGATGCTAAACACCGTGAGATCCCTAACAGAATATACCGCAACAAAAAAATCGGGAAAATACTGTTTCGGAATGCATCCAAGAGGGTCTGCCTCTGTACTCAACCTGAGCTTGATACAACTTCGAAAGGTTAGCAGACTCTTCACCGGGCATTATCACCTACGAAAGCATCTGCACACAATAGGACTCCACACTGGATCCATTATGTGCAGATTGTGCAGCGAGAAGGAGAAAACATCCAACCACATCATCTTTAACTGCGAATCTCTCGCTTACAGATAAGCAAGCTCGTCAGTCTGAAGTAGAAGGGGTCATATGGTCGAAGTGCAATACTTTGCATCCTCGACCCCAAGATTTATCTATCTAAAGTAACGAAAAATCTTTCTTTTTTTGTATAAAATGTCAAAATGTATTTATTTATATCGGATTGAAATTTTAAACGCCCCAAAAATCGTAATGTTGGGCCAAAAAAAATGAAATAAATACCATCAATTTGATTGATGCGTCGCAACGCTCGACACATTGGTGTCTTAATTCGAATAGTTTTACCCTTGATGCGTATTTGTGTGGAGCCCCTGTATATCAGTTCATTCAGTTTCACGCATGTTTTCTCACTTGAGATACCAATTTTTCGACGCAATTCTCCATAATTGATTAACGCGTAATATTCTTGTACGACCTTCTTAACTTCTGAAAAAATTATGAAAAAGAAAATCAGAGAAAACTATTGAGTTAGTATTGATCACAGAGTCTCAAAAAGTTGTGGATGTTCAAACCGGTTTTGGATATCCTTTGAAGTGGCCATTTTGAACGTGATGATGATCGGTGCTAGTTTACCGATATGATTTATAACTACGAAGATGTTGAGGGAGAGCGCCGTAACGCCTAACAAGTACCGACATCTAGACATCCTTGATGGCCATTCAAAAGGATAACTTTTTTTTTTGTGGTCCAAAACAATTCTTGAGTTCCACTATTTCGTGGGATTCTATTCCACTATTGGCTCAGTACCATTCCATGTACATTTACCGTACAAAATGTTGGGCAAAAAATCTTAGCAAAATTTTCTGTGGCCTAAAAACTACCCATCTCGCTCTAAAATAAAGAGATATTCAGAAAGAAAGAAAAAAACAATTTGATGGGTTTTATTTAGGCCAATTTTGCTGAGGTCTTTCGAGTTGGAAAAATTTGGTTTCGTGGTATCTCACTGAAAGTTTACAATAAAAGCGAAATATTTTTTTTTTTTTAAATTGGAGGGTTTTATACCAGAGAAAAATTGAGACGATTTATTTTTGCTATTGATCCACATATACAAGTAGCAAAAAAAGGATAAGGATATAAAGTCAATTTATTTCAGGCCGGTACTGAGCCTACAATACTAACCATCAGAAAATTTTAAATATTTAGAAATTTTGTGCCAGGTACGATAATAGAAATGTCGAATCTGATCCTTGGTTTTAATTTGACTTTCACCAACGCCCAATTTCTTGTACTTGGCAAGTATATAATCATGAATTCCGGCAAAATCCTTTCCATATTCTTTAATAGCTTCAAAAAAATGTGATTTATCTTCCGGTGACCAAACAACTTTTGGCCGAATAATTTTTTGTTTAACTTCGGCTGTTCTATCATCTTCTTTGCTGGAGTGACCCGCATCTAAAATCATATTAAATGTTACTATCTATTTTTTTTAACAGCGCAATTAATTGGCGTTCGTGTTGGCTTATGAAAGCTTACACGAGTCTTGAAGATGCCGTTTGTTTTGGCATTGTAAACGTCAGTCGGCATCTCAACATTCAATATGACGAATGAAAACAGGTCAGCTGTTTTTCAAGCGATAGAATTGTTTGAATGATTTCAAAAGCCCCTAAAATGTTTACCTTTATCACACGAATATCCGCCATCTAATTTGAATTTCTTATCTTTGTCACTCGTTGGTGTTGAATCTAATTTTAATTTTTTAATAACCCGAGCACTTGTTCGTAACTGCTGATGTCCTCTGCCTGAAGATTGATCATATCCATCGATATTGTAGGTCGTTACAGATCCTAGCATTTCTTCGATGGGTAAAGATAACGCTAAAGCTCGTAAACTTTGCTCCTTCGTTATTTCATTTGTTAACGCTGAATTATTAGACGTTTCCATTCTTGTAAAAATAAATTAAAAATTAATTAGTTATTAATTTATAATTTATAAACATTTTTTATACTTAAAGATTTACTCTATCTCGGACGCACCGTTTAAAAGTTAGGCGTAGCGTAGCGTAACTGCCACGCGGAACAAATACTTAAAATGCAAACTTTTTATAGTCTATCCACCTTCCTCAATAAACGGGCTATCGTGTATGTAACGCAAAAATAACTTTTATTTAATGTTTTTAACAAAAGTTTATTCAATCGTTAATTTCTGGAATATTTTCATTTATTAAAATTCGAATGCCGGACAGTACACTCGAGAGTTCTCGACGCAATGGGAGCTGTGTACACTCTTGCCGAGAGTGTTCTGCGGGCAATACAGTTCTCTTTCAGTCAATGGATGAGATAGTAGATAGAGTGTAACTCCGCACTCGCCGCTCGCTTCCTTTGACTCGTGGTCAAAAAACCAAATCGAAATAGAGCGCTCCCGAGACGAGGCGAATCGACACGACACAGACCGATCGCTGCAAGTACACTCTCGCGCTCGTTATGTCTCGCCGAGAATGTACTGCTGGCATAAAAAGTTTGTATACGCAAAATATATTTCCAACAATTGTGATAATATTGAACGGCAATACCAATTAACTTTACTTAATAGGATATAACTTTCTTTCTTACTTTTCTAATTTTTTACTAAGTGAGTGAATAATCACTTGTATTTTTCTAAAACTTTAGCGAAAAACGTTTTCCCGCTCAAAGATCTTGCTGTCTTCAGACGGTTTATTGATTTGATAATGTTTCAATTATTTTAAAATCCAATTGACAACCCTATCAACGATAACTTGCAACAGGAATCGATTCACCACCACTTGTGAATTCGATAGAATATATAATTTTAATAAATTCCAATTTAAACTATATTTGTTAGCACAATGTCAATTAATGTTCTAATAATCTAATTTCAATAAGAAAATTTTTCGACCAATTCCCCCACGTTTTTAAAAAATTCAATCCGACTCGTTTCTCAATAAGTTTGATGGTCCCTGATCTACGTAGTAACATACATATTCTTTTATTGTCATCAAAATTCACTGGCAAGATTTAACCGAAACTTACAAGTGACTAAAAGCTGATAAAAACATTATTCGATCAGTGATTTTCCTTTTGAAGAAGCTAAGTTTAAACGTCTGCGAACATCTCGCGTTTCTTGCACTATTTAACATATCTAGAGGTTTGCGATTCATAGTATCAAATACAAGCATGTCCAAATTTTAAAATAGTAATTTGTTTAAAAAAATTTGCCATTCGATACATCACAAACAGGTCTTAGGAAACAAAAATCCATTTTATTTTTCCATATACTAATTGATTTCGCAAAAAAATCTAACCTTTTAAAATCATCATGAAATTAACATTCAACGGAAAAACTCTCGATAGATCTTTACAACTAAGCAAAATATCGTGGAATAAATTCTGATCTAATTTTTTTTCTTGTAGAATTTGTAAAAAAAAAACAAAGTTTGGCACAAACTTCATTATAGTCTCTTCAAAATATCTCATTTCTTCTGATTATTTCAAATATCGAAAACTTAATCTGGAGATCATTTGAAAAGTAATATTTCGTCAAAATTGATTACAATTTAATCAATTTAATATTTTGAAATATGACACACATAAAAAATATCTATTTTCTTTCATTTGCATAATAAAAACAAGAAAATAAAATTTTTCTTGAAGAGTTGAAAAAACAATGAATCAAATAACTCAAACCACCAATCTACATAAATTGATTAGCGACCTGTTAAAACTCCAGAATAATGTGTTTCATTACATGTAAAAACCCTCCCAAAAATTGTTAAAAATATTTTACGGAAATTATTGAAAATTCTATACAAGATTTACAAAGATTGCAAGAAAACTCAATATTACGTATAAATACAATTTTCAGACAATTCAAAAATATATAAGAATTTCATGGTTTGAAATATGAAAATTTCATTGAAAAAACCTTATTTTACAGACAAATGTGAAAACGTTAACGAAATACAAATATTGAACAGATCAAAAAATAAAATTTTATCATGAATAATTCAACGAAATGATTTGACGATCCATTTTGTATTGCAAAAACTAATACGAAAATAAACCATATTATTTCTCTAAATCCCTCTCTAAAATTATTACGAAAATATTACAAAATCAAACAACATTTCATTTAAAATGAGAATATTTGAGAAATCTATTCGGAAAACTATAAAAATAAATGTTGAAATCAATAGAAATGGGAATGACATAAGAAAGCTTTAACTCATTTGTTTATAAACAATTAAAAGATTGTACCTTACCTAATAATTTGTTTAATTTAAGAAACAATCAATAAAGTTTCACATTAAAATATCAAAATAAAGCCACACCACGTATTTTATAATTTATTAATATTAATTAATTAGTTCGCTATTACAAAAAATGTTACATGTTTTCGATTCACAAAAAACTGTATTTACCAACTTGAGTGTAAATTGAGGCACTAGAATTTGTTGTAGCGTCTTCAACATTTTATTTATTTTTTATTTGAATTAAAATCACTTAAATGTATTTATTAAATATTATCAATCCAATTATTGATATTTGATTGTATCAAATTATATTCATAGAATGTTCTTACAAAAACATCTTTCAAATTTATTAAAAACTTTTTAGTAGTTAATGGAATGGCCATTCTAAAACACATTTATTTATTTATAATGTTGTATTATTTGTTTATTAATATTGATCATCACTTATTAAATGAATTAATTAATTATTGTGCCATGAATTCATGTAATTTGTATTTGAATCAGAGTATACATTTTTAAATAATAATTTTGTATGACCGTCGGCACCAATCCACTATTATATACATATTGCCAAGTTTTGAACATGTTATCTGTTATGTTATGTTATATGTAGTTCTATCAGTTGAGTTTGAATTTGACAGTGACAGCCATACACAATTATGTTTTAGTGACATTTCATTTTATTCAAATATCACCAGCTGCATGAAGTTGCCACTAATTTACCGCGATTTATGGATTTTTATTCATAATAGATTGTAGTTTATATTCAAAAATCTCTTTTCATTTATAAATATCAAATATATTCAAATTTCTTGATCGAATTTCAACTTTTATCAAATAGAAATTAGAAATTTAAACTATTTATTTATTTTTGTAATACGTGTCAACTTTATTGAAAGTCGACAACCACAGCGGACAGACAGACCAATCACTGTTTGTTTCACTTGGTTGTTATATCTATGCAAAATTCATTGCTTTTTGCATCTAATGAATGATATTATGTTTCAAATACCAAATTCAATAAATATTGAATTTAATTTCTGTAAATTCTGTGCATATTTAATTTTGATATGATATTTAATCTAGAATATTCGATAATTACAATGAAATGTGTTCCATATAGAGACAAAACCGTATGTATTCGGTCGACAACCTTAAATTCCACTTGATTTATATGCGCAGAAGTGTTGTTTATTGTTTTTATTCAATTTTGTATTGAAAATTTGGTGTTGAAAATTTGATGTGGTTGGGGTCAACAACATTCGTCACGAAATTGTACTTTTGTCCCATAGGTGTAAATGTCTCGGATTTTGATAATCGCCTCATGGTTTATATTATCTTAATTATTTTCTTAATACTTGGATCTCCTACCATGATGCTAACTGACTAGGGAATCAATGTCTACGAACGGTTTCTGCTAGAACTATTAGCTTCGAAAAGGGCGTTAACTTTTTCAAAATATGTGCCGAATTAATAAAAATATATTTAGAAGATAAATTGATAGTATTTAGTATAGTATCAAATGGATACAAATTATTGCTGGTCCCGGCTTGAATAGTCCAAGAAATGGTCAATCTTATTCAACAGCTCTTGGAAATATTAAACTAAATGACTTAATATTGTTTGAGGTAATTTATCGAATTATTCGCCCACTAACAAAACGAGGTGATAGCTCAAAATTTTTATTTGTCCACTGGGATTCAGACTCGAAAACAGAAGGGGTGGGGAAACCTCACATATTTCAACAAATATATTTTTTGAAGCTTTTTATTGGTGTTGTTAATAACTCTTGAACTTGTTTTTAATTTATGGAACTGCTACTGTTTATTGTAAATTTTTAAACTTATAAAAGAAAATTTGATTGTTTATTTTTTTCACTTAATGTTTATTTTTCGCTGGATTTTATGAGTAAGAAAATTAGTTTTTTCCGGGTTTTCCACCATCAAAAAAATGATGTGAAACTTATTTAATGGTAGGCAACTTGTAAAGCATTGATGATGTTGTGTAGGCTCGACAAAAAGAAACATAAATGTCAGGACATTGCATTCTTAACCCGACTTCAAAAAGGAGGATGGTTCTCAATTCGTCTATATTTTTTATTTTATTTTTATTATACAAGTTGTAACTGAGAAGCCGTCTTTTTATTTAATTATTGTATTTTTAAATTATATTACATTTATTTTAATTTAAAGAAAATGCTAGTATAAATAGATTTTTAATTTAGAATACTTTTTTTTAATGTAATATAAAACTCAATTAATATTATCAAATTAGAATTATTTTAAATTTATAAAAACACGGTTTCTCAGTTACACCTTGTATATATGTACACTCCCATTCAATATATTTGAACTAGTAAGTCACATTCTAAGCTCGTATAAATTACTGAATATATGTATAATGTTATATACAGTAATACTTAGAATGTTTCAACTGGTTCATTTTTTTTGAACGGGATATATATATATATAGAGGTATTTATAATAAAACAAGATTATTTGATTGAATTCTTTATTATGTAAATTTTTATTAAATATAACTTTTTTAAATAATTGAATTGAATGGCATTAATTGGATGAATGAATACATGCAGTATTATAAACCAAATTTTAATTGTTTTTAATTAAATGTCAAATGTAATAATTAACTGAAGAAGGGAGAGTAGTTGTGTTCCTTTGACGTTACATTCATTTAAATTCTTTAATTATTATGGATTTCGCGCGGACACCTTACAGTTCCATCGATAAATACATTGAATGTCAGATTTACGTTATTTCCGTAAGGTTTATTTTGAATAGCGCTATTCTATTAGATTTGCCTCATAAGGAGAATAGCAATTACTGAAAAATTATACTCCGTGAAAGATACTTCTACTAAACAGCGGAAATGTAAAAGTACGTCGAAACAAATTCGTCCAGAATGATGATTTTTAGATACAAAGAAAATATTGATAGCTAATTTGAATGAATGAATGATTTTACAGGCATTATTGGCATTTTTATTACATATTTTTGTTTGTTGTTTTTTGGGGGGGGGGGGGGGGGGGAATATTTGATGGGTAGGTAGGTATAGGTATATTATTGGTGTTCATTTATTTAAATAATTATCCAAAATTTTATGGAAAACCATTAAGGCTGTGCTTTTAGTTGTTTTTTATACAATTATACATAAATTTTAACTATTTGCTTATTTTTGATTGACATGTCAACAGCTAAACGGTTGATATATGTAATTAATTACGTACTTATAGATTAATACAGTCCTGAAAAACGGAATCAATTCTCCATTTTGATTATAATAAAGATTATTCCACAATAGAAATCGTTTTGAAATAGAATAGATAGATGATTTCATTTTGTATTTTGTGAGCTCAAATGATGAAAATGTGTATACTTAGCGAATAGCTCCAATTTTGTTAATCTGTTGACAAAATTGGAGCTGTATTGGATGTTGCCGAAGTTGAAGTTACGGTAGAACTCCGAAATATCCGATAATATAAGAACTAATTTTGTGTAAACTGATGAAAAATTAAGTTTTATTATTTCGCAAATAATCGACTCTTAATTTTTACTCAAAGCGGTTCGAATAGTATGCGATCCGAATAGTTCGAATAGTGGATGTTATACTCTATAGTGAATGGATAGATAATTTAGATGGATTTTTAAGGGAATGGAGCTGTTTTCTTCTGAATATTTCAAATCGCTCATTAATTTTTAATTCAAAATGATCTCTTGCTGTTTCTTTCTAATAGTATATAGTGTCCACCCCCACCACCACCCCCTAATATGAGACTGTAATTAAGAACAATAATAATAATATTAGATAACGACATAAGATGGTATTTTTATTGAGAAATAAATATTATTGATGATCATATTATTATTAATAATCAAAATGGTACATGTTTAAATCCGTTCAACATTTGTTTGATACTTTTTGTTTGTTTTCTTGTTACATATAAAATTGATGTGTGTGCATTTCATTTTATTTTACTTTATAAATTGATTGATTTATTCTATTTTTGTTTTTTATTTGTTAATATTTTCTATAACTAAAAATTGTTTAATTAATATTGATTGATTGATTGATTGCTATGTCTAGCTGCTCTACTAGATCTCTATTTCTATTGATTTTATTTTCAATTTTGTGTATTTATGTTTTATTTTTATAAAATATGCAAAAATATTAATTATCATTGATATGGCTGTTCAATATTTTATTTTAATTCAATTCTTAAGCTTAGATTTGTTTTCTCTTCTAAATATTGTTCGATATTATTAATTACCATAGACATAGAAAATGGAGAGCATCACTCGAATGGAGACGACAATAGAATAAGATATAACATGTAACTGTTTAGACAATATTTTGAAGTACAAAGTGGACCAAAAGTAATGTTATAATGTGAAAGTGATGTACTTTAGTCAACTAATTCTCTATCTATCTGTCAACATAAAAGTCAAAGCACAGTGACATTAGATGTCAATTACAAAAACTATGGCCTATTCACATTATGACATTACTTTTGGCACACCTTGTATCAAAGTAGTAACATTTATAATGCATTTATGAATTGAATTTTTTCATATAAGTGTGACTACACAAGACTCTCGAATCTAAATGTCCTTGTTCTATGTCTATGGTGCAGTCGTTTTACATTCAAAAATTTCAATTATTCAGTCTAATAATGGCGGTTGGCAAACCGTAGTTTTTTTTATCTAGTTCAAAACTTGTGGTTTGTATTCCAATGTTTGCGAAAAGGTTTTCAGTTATATTTCCCTTTAAGCATGAAAAATTCTGAAAAAGAGTTGCAACAATATCGGTCTATACAGGTGTGTTACACGTTAAGGGAGTTCCAGCGTGGTATAGTATAGTTCAGAATCTATACTTTTTTCAAAAATTCAAAACTACAATGATCTCAGCAACGTCGCACTCAGTACATACATATTTATTGGTTATATGTTCGAGATGTCTTTGCGCACAGCGTTGCCAGATCCCCATCTAAAAGACGTATTGAAATTTGAACAAATAATATTTTAAATTATTATATCTCGGGTATCAAACAGGAATGTTTTTTTTCTTCTAAAATCATTTTTCTTTATCCTCTTAATTTTATTCAAGATTCTATCGACACATTTTTTTTGTATAATAGAAAATAGTTCGGTGGGCTTAAAAGTTTAACATGCTTTAAATAGGAGTTGAGCTTGAAAATTGTTAATTTTGTTATTTATTATCTTGGGATTCTAAACGATAAAAGATTCTGAAATTAATTAGTAAAAAGATTTAAAATCTAAAAGTGGTTGGACGTTGGAACTACCTTAAATTTAAAAAAAAAAATACCATTTCAGTAATTTGAACGAAACACGAGGGTAATAACTTCTGTAATAATAAAATTGGTGTAAATTCTAAAATGTAAAACGACGACTATGAAAAACTTAAAATGTTGTCTTCACTTCACTTCCATATAGTATGTATAAAAGTCATTCTAAGGCCTCATGTTGAACCGCATCCCGGTAATTTAAATATTTTAAATATTGTGTTTTTATTTCTCTAAAAAATGCTTCTATATTATTTTTGATATGAATTTTTAAATCAATGATCTATCGATCATTGGTTTAGGGTCAGGTCTGGGTCAGATTAATAATATGTTGACTAACTATTCATACAACAGGCTACAGGCACTAACAATTACACAACGTTCACGTTCACGCTCACACACACACACACACACTTGTGAGTGTAAATGCATTTAACTGTTGGAAGGGATAAATACGAAAGAAGATGAAGTCCATAGTAAACTTATAGCGTTTTCTTTTGAAGCACGAGAGAGCATGCTCGCTACTCTGAGATGACGACTTGCTCGACCTTAGTTCTTGCTCGAGAATTGTACGACCATTTTATTCAATCGGACGTGTTTATGATCATTTATTATTAGGTTGACTGTCTGTCAGTGTCAAATACTTAAATACGTATTGTAGCTGTTGTATTATGCTTAGAGTGCTCTCAGTGCGCACGAGGGCAGTCAAAAGAAAACGCTATAACTTTTGTTTAAAACATTTGACAGCATATTAAAAAAAAAAAAAAAATTAAGTGATAACTTGTGAAATGATCACACGGTATAATATAACACATCTATAACGACTTCTCTTAACTTTCCCATGTGTCCGATTTTGAAAATTAAATATCTCAAAAACTGTAGAGTGATAATCGCCCTCTACATTTTCTTCTGATCAGTTTCGTTTAAGTATGTGTAATCGCTCTAAATATATTTATATATTATGATAAAGTATATTACCTTTTGCTGTAAATTTAATTCGTTTTAGACTTCACCTTCTTTCATGATTATCGCCCTACCAACATGGTAATACTCAGTGCACACCCACCAGTGTATTATGTATGATGTGTGTGTGTGATACTCTTTTTAAATCCTGCCTTTGGATTGATTCATTTAATTGTGTAATCCGATCCGATTCGACTCGATCGGTATCAATGACTCTCACATAATTGAATAAACAGTCATCATTGGTTGTACAATATTTACAAAATTTATCTAAAAAATTGTATTTAATTGGAGTTTACTCCTTAAGAATCGATTTTACATAGAAGCGACCGGTTTGTAAAAAAATATGAGCAGTGAAATATAGTGATATGAATGACCTCGTTACGTTTTTTCAATCAGTCAGTCAGGTTCATTTTAGCTGTATAGTAGTCGTACACAGTTATGCTGTGTACGTCTTTTACTGCACTCAATCAGTCAGTATTAATATGATATATATTGTACATAATATGAACATGTGCGCTTTCTATTTATTAGACATTTAATTATTAGTGTAGTTTATATAAATTTGTATGAGCTATACATATAATTAAATATTTAATTTAGTATGGACAATCTATATGGGGCAAAGACAATTAAAGAGTAAACTCCATCGCGTGTCAGAGCTGACACACACACTTTTTTATATTTTTTTGGTTGTAACCAAAGAAGCAACGAAACATTTTATTTTGGATTTGTTTAGAAAAAAACGAAAGTTAAAAATATCAACAAAAATAAGTTTTTTTTTACAGAGATATGTGTTTATGTGTTTTCAATATGCATTTTACCTCCGCGGTGTTTTCAAAACCCCGCAAATAACAAACAGAATTTTTTCTTACCATCGTACTAAACAAAAAAAAAAACATAATAACACGCGCATACACAGCCAGCCCTCTTAATATTACGCTACAAAATTGATTTTTTTACACTTTTTTTTTTTACATATTCATTCGGCGGAAAAGAAATTTTCTAAAACAAAATAGTAAACATGGAATATTGATAGCAATTTTTATTAGTTTGTTAAAAAATTATCACAGAAAATTATGAATATTATGTTGTGAAGTGTGAGGTCACGAACGAGAAATTATGGGCCGCGTTATCTGTATTATATGCATTCAATTATTATGGGTTGGGATAGGTTGGTTGGGTTGTGTCCCGGATGAGACACTAGATCATAAGGTACGTACTAGACCTTAAACCATTTGTAGCTTTTCAAATACAATAATAGGGCTTTGACGCCAGTATATTTTAACAATTATTGGTTTATCCATAAGAGTCAGTCTTTTCATCTTAAGAGCTGGACAATGACAAAAGTATATGGAGCTATCGACTCTTCCTTCTCACTGTGGAAGCTTCCACTAGAGTCGTGGTTCCTTGGCAGTCCCAGATATTCCACTTGCTTGCCCTCCACTCAGCCAGTGTCCTGTAATGAATAAGTTGCCTATAGATGATCTTCGTTGTGAGACGTGATTTCTCATCCAGGACGGTAGCCCTAAGATTTGTTCAATGACTGAATGTATTATTTCGTTATGGTTTGTGCTGAACTATTTATTAGTCACCTTCTACAACAAATTCCCCGAGCCGTATAGGACGTTTTAAAATCAAAACCAAGATAATTGAAAGCATAGAAGGAAGATATCGAGACATAAAATCATATTTTCTCTCTCTTTTGTGACGCCATTCACTTCATTCACTTGTCGTCTATTCCAAAATATATATTTTTTTGTAAAATTTGTAATTTTCGGATTTACATCACAATCGATTTGCGGTTTTTATATTCATAAGCATTCCAGAGACGTCTTTAAAACTTTAAAGTTGATTCAGTTTTCGACAAAAGTTGTTGTTTCATAACGAACAACTTATATTCGAAACATTTTTTCCCACAAAACCTAAAGGAATTGGTAAAAATCAACTGCAAAATTTAAAAAAGGAATAACAGTTAAGGAATTATTTATAACTGACAACAGGATTGGAATGTCATGATTATAGAAAAGAGTTTACTTACAAAATAAAATAGCATTAGCACCGTCATCGCCTCGCGACCAAACTTTTACGGCATATATCATAAATATATTTTAAGGAATTCAAATCGAACTTTTTAAAAAGCATGCCCCCTAAATCAAAGCATATTGTTGCGGCATTAACAACAGTGCAGCTGTTAAACGAATCATTGCTATCAATATAACGTGGATAAAAAAATCTCACAAGCCAACGAGGGACTTCGATTTTTGGAAAATTCTCCGTTGATTTGTGAGAATGAATATATATAGCTCCTCATCAGAGTCGTAGCAAGGACCTTTGACGTCTAAAGAAAAACGTTGATCTTTACATTTCCAGATCTGCTGCATAAGTGTTTTAAAAATGTTAAGCTAGTTAATGATGAATGCTAAATCCATTTTGTTTTCACACAAATGTTTCGGATAAAACTGCAGGATGAGTAGTAAAATCTCTCTTTAAATATAATTAAAATGGAAATGGTTAAATGCTCTTTAAAATACATTTAACATGCCAAATGTAAATGGTTTATAGGAAAGTAATCAGTGTCTGTCTTCTGGCATGTTTTCGCTAAAGTTACTTCATAAACGATTCACACACGTGATTCCCACTTCAATTACCATATTAGAATATCAAACATAAGAAAAGGTTGGGATGCTGCAGTCAGACATGATAAAATATAAACTATTAGTTTGCGCACTACATCCACAATACCAGCTAATAAGCAACGCTCGTTGTAAGTGCAAACAACCACATTTTTACGCGTCATCTCGCAGTCAATTAGGAAAAATATCTAAAGAATTAATAATTTTAAAATTGAATCATCATTCATCCCTGTAAAACTGCGGTCGGGTATCAAAATACCAACAAATTTTATTCTAAACATTATTTTTTCTTCGAATATCGTCAGGATTCAGTACCAATAAACTGATGATGGTTTGATGGGGGTGCTTAAGTTTGTTTCTGACTCTGGCTACGACTCTGTGGTGACCCATAATTATAAACAACAGATAGATATACAACAAATAAAAATGAATTAATATATATATATATATGGTCTAAGATCCGGCATTAGAAAAATTTACACTCATCTGTTAATTGGATGAAATAATGTTTTAAAGGCAGATAAATAACAATATTATAAATGTATGAGTGCAATGTCTGCCACCGTAGTCCTGCTGGCTATTAACATTCATTAATTAATATGATATAGTGTCTTTGTTTGTTGCTCGAACAAATATAATTGTCTCTCTCTCTCTCTGCGTAGAATACATTTTTTGAAATTTTTATTACTTAAAAATTGTTTTATATAGGCTGCAAATAATTTAATTATATATTTATTATAATTATTATATAAAATATATTTTATAATATGTAATAAAATTTTCAAAAAATGTGTTCTACGCAGAGAGACAATTATAATTGTTCGAGCAACAAACAAAGACACTATCATATTAATTAATGAATGTTAATAGCCAGCAGGACTACGGTGGCAGACATTGCACTCATACATTTATAATATTGTTATCTGCCTTTTAAACATTATTTCATTCAGTTAACAGATGAGGGTACATTTTTCTAATGCCGGATCTTAGACCAATATATATAATATATATATATATATATATATATATAATAATTATTATTATAAAATATTTTTACAAATAAATAAAGAAATATATTATTTATATTTGTTTTGTTTATATAAATTTGTAACATTTTTTTTTAAATAAAACAAAATAACTAAAAAAATAACTTGATAACATTAACAACTAGGGAGCTACTAGCTAGATCCTAATACATACATATTATGTGTGTACTGAACGACTGAACTTATAATTCTTTTAAATGAGTGAACCATTCTTTTGAATGACTCATTCGTTCATCCTATTTAGGAGTACATTTTTATCATATTTAACCTTTAAATAATACAGCGCTAATAGTTTGGCAGAATTTTGAACATTCGTGTTTTATAACCTAAAACATGAACTGCTGCGTTTCACGAACAAATGATTTCTACCACCAGCACAGCTAGCACCAGCTAGTAGTTCCCTGGTCATAATTATTATCCCTAGATAATAAAAATATAATTACACTATACAAAATATGAACTAATTAATTAATAATTAATATTAATAATTACAATTATCACAATTAATATGCGTTTGTTTGTTTGTTTTAATTAATTATTATTTGTTTTTATATATGATAGTATTTTTATACACAATTTGTTGAATAATAATAATAATAATTAAATATTATACACACTGGTTGGTTGGTTGGTATTTATTGATTGATTATTGATTTTACAAATATTTATATTTAGTTTTAACAAAACCACATTTTAACTAATTTATTATTTATTTATAATTATTAACAACGAAAAATATAATTTTATCACCGATTTTTTTTGTTTTTTAAATCTTTGATTTATTTTGGTAACAATTTGTTTAATTTTCTTTTATGTTTGTTTGTTTGTTTGTTTTTCTATCACTAAAATCTTTATTTTGTTTGTTTGTTTGTTTTACTTTGCTTTGCTATTGCTTATAAAGTTGTTTATATTTTTATAAATTTTGTTACGTATTATTATAGAATTGTTTAAGTTTAAATCACGGTAACATTTCCACATAATTTTCGGGAACTAAACCAGTTTTACCATTTAGTGTACCCTCCAACCATCCTGGTTCCAATGAACTTTTTACTATAATAGAATACAAAGAAAATAAATCAATAAATCTTAATGGTTCAAATGATCTTAATGGTGATAAGTTTATGTTGACTTCAAAGTGGTCAATGAATAGAAAAAAAAAATGGACTCATGAACTAAATTGAAGAAAAATTGACTATATCATCCGTAGTGTAACGGATAGCACACTAGGCGCGAAATCTAGAAGTCCAGGGTTCGATACCTGGTGGATGATTTAATTTTTGAACTTTACTTCTGAAGAATCGATTATACATATAAGCGGCCGGTTTGAAAAAATATGGAGACTAAAATATAGTGATAGAATGACTTCGTTACGATATTTCAGTCAATCAGTCAGGTTCATGTCTCGCTGTATAGTAGTTGTACAAAGGTTATGCTGTGTACGTCTTTTACTGCACTCAGTCAGTCAGTATTAATATGATATATATTGCACATAATATGAACATGTGCGCTTTCTATTTATTAGACATTTAATTATTAGTGTAGTTTATTTATATAAATATTTTAATTATCGATAATATTATTATTGTGAATTATTAATATAGATAATTATATTCACATAAAGTGAAGTGAAAATTATATAAACTATGGAAGAACCCTTAAAAAGGAATCTAGTATTTTTGGCCGAAAATAGTTTAATATTAAATAAAAGAAGTGAGTTTAAAATTTCTTACCATTTGTAATTATTTGATTTGGTTCAAATGATAATTCTCCATCATTTTCGCCTAAACACGCGTATAACGTGCGCACCCTTCTGAAAAAAATTTGATTAAAACACCATAGTTCTGAACAAGTACTTTTATATAGGGTGAGTCAACAAGAAATGTATCGACTTTTAAGAGTATTTTTAAATTTTATTAATAGCATCAAACACCACTCTGGATTTTAAAAGTTTTTCGTTTTTATTATACTCATAGAATTTGAGACGTTCCTGTCGACTCACCCTGTATATAAATAAATATTGATATATTTGATAGTTATTGATCTCTTTATTTAATATTTAGTTATGTTATGAATGCGCTAGAGTTATATTTTGCAAGTTAATTAGTCGTAAAGGAAACCATCGTCCAAATATTAAAAAATTAAGTTTTTAAACACGTTGACATATTTTTTTGTCTTACCATCCATGGTGTCAATTCCGTTGTTTTTTTTTTGGTGAAAAATAATGAAACCAAACGTGTTTAAAATTAAAAAAAACATGCACAAAATGAGAGAGAATTTTTAGCAGCTCACCTTACACTAAAATTAGCTGGACTAGATCTGCCGCTAGCAGATGGCGATGATGAATGAATACTCCTATAAAAGTTAGTTGATTCAATCAGCAAAACAAAACCCACCACCGCGCAGCGCACACACGCACACCACACCACACCGCACTCAAACAAAACACATACATCAAAATTGAATTATGAATAGTGGCCACAAATTTGCGAGGGTGATTCGAGTACAAACGCTTATACGCTAGTGACGCTAAGATTAGGATGTAACGGCTGTCCTGAATGGGACACACAAACTATAAGTACGTTTCTTCCGGAACCTGATGTTGACCTACTATGATTTCTCTCAAGAGTAGCTTCAATTCTTCACAAAGGGTACACCTAGATATTTTTGTGAAGCTCGTGTCCGACAGCTTTGTACCATTTCTAGCCAATTCGGACACACTACAGTTTCCCGTTATGATGTCTCTCTGGTGCTCATACGTATGTGGTTTAAAATCATCCTTTTCTTGAACGACGTTCCCCAATAATTAAAAAATATTTTTTATTTGAATCACTCCTCCAAATACAATTAAAATAATATTGTTAACGCTCTATGCCCACGTTTCTAACACACAAATGATATTAAAATGTTTGGAGATTATTTAAAGCAATATTTTAATTCATGAAAATTTCATGCACATATTAATTCAGTCAAAATAAAAACACACCAACCTCAAAATAATTCCAGTTAGGTCTCGACTGTTGTAGACTTAAAAATATTACAAGGTTTCGATTAACCACGCTATCAAACAGATCGCCGTGATAGGATCGGCGGTAAGTGCGACCAATATATTATCAAACTACACATATTATTTCCCAATCATTCCATGTTAATTTGATTCGAATGGTTTCATGACGACGCTGATATGCACAGAATTAATTGATTTAGGAGGGCGACCCCGATCGATTGGCCTCGAAAGACGATCATGGTTAATTATTAATTTACTTTAAATATTATATTATCAAATGATAGATAATTAATAAGAACTCTAAGTTTTTGAAATAAAATTTCAAATTCACCCCTTTACCTAGCTCAGTTTTTTTTTTGTATTATAAATACGGTATTTCAACTACAATGTAGTCATCATCAGTATAACTTAGCTAGTCGTAATTTACTCTTTGACAATTAGAAATAGATAGAAAGTCGAGATCAATAGACAAAAATAATAATAAATAAACTAAAATAAATTAAAATTAAAACATAATAAATTTTAAATTTTAATATATAATAAATTTTATTAAAGTTACTTTTGTTAAAATCCTGTTAACCTTCTTACTCTTATTAAAATTACTCTTACATTGTCTCAGGATATGTTATTCGTTGCTAACTTGGTGACAGTTTCACAGAGTGCGACTTTGAGGGTGTTCGATTAGAGAGGTAATATTAGACCACAGGGGGAGGGACTCTTGGACTATTAATGATGTCCCTTCTTTGAAACTATTTAGAGCAATGTGATAACTATTTTGACTGAATAATAATAATGATTTAGTTATTTGAATCGATTAAAATCAATAAAATAAAAATGAACATGCGACTGTTTGTTTGTTGTATTGTTAAATCAAAATAAAATGAACAACAGTATACTCACACTGATCCATGTGGTCGATAACTTTTCGCATAATGTGTACCCATTGTATTGTTGCCACGTTTCGTTTTCTGTGGTGAACTGTATAAACTGATTCCTAAAGATCCACTATGACTATGATTATTACTATTACTAATACCATCACGGTCCCGTTCCCGGTCCCGTTCCCGTTCCCGTGGTGATGACATTGATGATACTGATTCGTTAGAGCTACTAGTACTGTTTAAGGTTTCATTTCGTATATCGTTCACTGGAATTTTAAAACAAATTGTTATCAAAATATTGATTATTGAAACTTGATGTGGTTGTTTGTTGTTGCTTTATCTGTGGTCATGTGGATAATGTTGTGAATACCAATGACAAACCCTTCAAAAAAAGCTATCTACGAAGATAGTTAAATAGTTTGTGAAAGATAAAGATAGCAATTCATTAATTAGGTATGTGATAGAGACAGACCAGTAAAGACCGTGTTACAGACTTTATAAAAAGTAGGTTAGTTTTGATTTTTCTTACACCGCACAGCAAATAGAAAAAATTCGTTACGCAGGAGCTGCTTCAACTTAGCGAATTTCCTTGGAATACATAAATTACTCTCTAGCGGTCACAAAGTCTGATCAAAATGAAATGTCGTATCTGATTTTAGTATTTGCATGGCCAATTTTGTTAATAAATGACATACGTCAAGGGGAAAGGGGGGCATAAAGATAGAAGAAAACACAAAATATAAAATATCTCTCTTAATATTAGAACAATCGAAAAATGTGTAAGAAACAAAGTTGTAGAAAATCATGTTTGCTACAATTCATCACATTTTCATTTTTGCTCAAACTCTAATGCGTACAGAGATATTGAGGAATTTAATTTTCAATCTTAAACCGTCAATATTTTTGTAAATATTAGTGTTACAGAAAAAATGATAAGAAACAAAATTACAGTAAAACTTAATACCTACAACTTTACTTCTTATAAAATTTTCGATTTTTCGAATATTAAGAGAGATACGTCAAATTTTGTGTTTCCCTCTTCCTCTAAACCCCCCTTTCCCCTTGTCCGATTTTACCCATTAACGAACTTGACCTTTTGAATACCAAAAGCGTCTCAGATACCAAATTTCATTCCGATAAAATGAAAACTGTGACCGCTAGACTGATTACAGACATATATATATATATATATATATATATATATATATATATATATATATATATATGTGTATATATATATATATATATATATATATGTCCATAGATATATATATATAAAATACAGATGATGATTTTTGACATCTACTTGGTAGGATCGATGGACATTTGAAGAAATTTTTCCGAAATTTTGACTTCGATACGGGACCAATAGCTCTATTTCCTTTCAGGAAATTCGCTAATAAAGTGTTTGAGTTGATTTAGTAAAGAGAGGAAGCATTTGAAAATAAAAGATTGTTGTTAATAAAATGAGTTAACTAGTTAAGTTCTCACTACTCACATCCACTATTATGAAATGGAGGTGGTCTATATTTGTTATGTGCAGGACTGTAACCGTGCATATTGTGCAGATTACTTTCCGAATATGCGGACATTGTGTTGTTGGTGTTGTTAATACGCTGGTGCATAATGTTCCTGCCGCCAGCCGATGATTGATGGTTGTTACTGGCCGATGTTGTTAGATGTTCGCTATGTGACATCAGACCACCGCTACTGCTACTGCCTACATACGATGATGAAATGCCACCATTCATTTCAGCACGTTCACCACCACCAATCAATTGGCTGCTACTACTAGTGTCACCGACTCCACCCATCATCATACCACCACCACCACCGCTACCAGTACTCGTCACATTATGTAAACTTGATGACATATTATTTAATGGTATTGGTCCATCATAGTATGTTTTTATCACAGCCTGCAAAATATCATTTTAATACTTAACATTGTCTTCTGCTTAAAATATCAGCCGCTTAAGTAGCGTACGGATTGCTTTTTGATCAATTGGAAACTATTTTGTGAATTTTGTAGCATAAAAACTTTAAAGCGTGCCAAATCCAGATTGTCAAATACCAGTTTCACTACAATATTGATGAGTTGCTTCCGAAAAAAAGAAATGTATTTTAAAGTCTAGTCTAGGAGAGTTGACTTGATACAAGACTACGTGACACCCACCCACCGGTAGGTGTCACACTAAATGTGTTTCTTTCGAAGAGTCGTTATGCTGCAACGAAGGAAGCAAATTTGAGTAAATCGTTGGTAAAATCCAAAGTGCACAACCCCACATTCTTTTTCTTTTATTAATATTATTTTCATATTCAATATTAAAAATTTACTTCAAGCAAATACAAATGACCATTCGATGTCTGTTAAGTTAGTTGTCTTTCAGTAATCGTGTTAAAAAGTTTCAACTCAGAACACACATCAATTATATGAATAGACTGAGCTATGTAGACTTTTCTTTTAAATAAAAAAAATGGCTTCATGCTTTAGAGAAAGATGCCATCTTTCCAAAACGCTAAATTAAAAGTAGAACTTGTAAAACCAACCAAGTTTTATTTACGTCAAAATTGGAGGCTGGTGCCGCGCTAGTCGATAATGAAGCACACACTACTACCTACTCTCGTGGGGTGTGCAACAATAAATACTCTTAATAAATTGGGGTAAAAAAATAAAAATAAAAAAAAGTGTGTGTGTCAGCTCCGACACACCTGGAGTTTATTCCTTAAGAACGAATGTCTTTGAACAGGCACAGAAAAAAAGACTTACTAGACTAAAAAAAAGACCGATATCATATTGGAGCTAGAAAAACCTGTCTTTCTATAAATTTTCTTGAATTAAAAATCTTTTTCAAGATTGAAGTTAACCTTTGAAGTAATCCACAATAATAATTAATTATCGATATCAATATCAATAATAAAATAAAACAAGATTGTTTACGTGTTACTGAAGTGTTAAAAATACATGTGGTAATGAACAAAGTGTGAGAGTTGAACATCAACTACATACATTAGTCCGTCAGGCTGTTGTCAGTTTTGGTGAATAGACGCTTATATGTATATATAAATATCATATTCTAAAAAACGTAACGAGGTCATTCAATCACTAAATTTCACTCTTCATATTTTTTTTGATACCGACCGCCTTATATGAAAATCGATTCTTAAGGAATAAACTCTAAAAAGATTGTGCTGTGATTGATTTGAAGCACAGTTAGTTACATACATGGGTAACAGGTGGCGAAGTATGTGAATGATTATATCTTTGATTGTGCGTTTGATGTTGTTGTTGTTGTTGATTGGTGGAAATGATGTTAGAAGTACTATTATTACGATGTGCTGGGTGTGATGAATTATTTACAATATAATTATTTGTATTTAAATGTTGGAGTTGTTGTTGGTGTGGATGTACCACCATTGTTGTTGTTGTTGTTGATGAGGGTGATCCTCCACCACGTATCAAATCATTTTGATTGTTTGCTGCTGTCAGTTCTGGTGGATCTGGTTCACTTTTAAATATCTTCTCATAATTATCAATTAATATTTCCACAACAACATTGTAAAACTTTATGTCCATTATGGAGGCAACTGTTTCCTCTTCCGGTCGTAACAATGTTGGTCCAAAACATACAGCTAAATTACTTACAGGCATTAAATTTTTATCACTTTTTGCTGCAACACTAAACAAAAAATAAATGTAACAGTTAATTGAGATATAATTGTTTGCACAAGTATCTTGTATATACTGTGATTTAAAATCAGTATGTATGTGTACTTTTACACACGTATAGATGTATAAAAACATGACAATGACTATTTAAAACAAGTTATTAACTCTACTTTTTGAGTGCACTGGTACTTACTTTTTTAAATGTTTTATTAATATATCTAACATTTCTATATTTTGTTTTGGCAGTCTATGAATTAAAGTATGAACATCATTTAAACGTAATTGTCTGGTCTCTTGTTCTGGAAAATAAAATGGAGGATTAGATGGTAATGCCACTAATTGCAGGAGTTTGGGACTATCTTATTGTAAAAATGTAACGTGATAACATTCGACGCAGCTTTATCTCTTCTAAAGTTTTATTACTTAAATTTATAAGACTTAAAATAAGAACTGTTTAATTTATAATTTTTTCCACATTTGGGCGTCTGAACAAAATATGGCCACAAAATTAGTGTTCTCTTTTTAAAATTTTATAATTGATTTGTGCATTATTTATCCGATTTTCGAACGATTTCTCAGACCTAAGATTTTATTTTCTAAGATTTATTTATTACATACCTAAAATAATAATGTGTTTTTTTTTTCTAGGTTAGTTCGATGAAAATTTATAATCGTGCCCTAATTTTGAATTCGTAACTACTTAATATGATAATATTATTATTATTTTAATGATTTATCTCTAATTATCCTAATGATTGAAGGGGATTTCACTGTATTTAGCTTGTAAAGGTAGATGATAATTATAATAAATAATTATTATTTAAATAAATAATAAATATGTATGAAAGATATAATTGATCTTTATTGATTTGATTTATAAAATATTATATATTTTAATATGTAAATTATCAAGGTTGTTAACATTTAAAGCAACTGTGATAATAGAGGGAAGTTATAGTTGTTAAGCAACAGATAAAAATGATAAACAATATTATAATAATAATTTAATAATGAAGAAGCGATACCGCTACAAGCTTTAACTTTCGATATCTTTAACTTTATTGTTTATTTCACCCTGTGGACCACACCAATCATACACCTCTAAAACAATAGACAATTCCGAAGCAACTCTTGTAGTCTAAGGCAAAAATTATGAAAATTGGTAGATGTGAGCCGTTGTCATTAGTTAAAATAAAAAGCGAACTGAACTCACTTGCAGCAGCAATGAATCCATTATGATACCTAAATGTCATGATCGGTTCTGGAAGATTTCTTAGATATGTTTTTAAAGCACTGGTGATCGTTTTACTCTCCCATTCCAGACGATCATCTAAATTTGTTAACTTATCGATTTTCCTTCGATCCAGGCCCATTGATAATAGTTTATTAACTTTAGATGTGACGCCAACCACCCGATAGAGTCCTTGTTCTTCCAGACCACGACTCTCCAGCACCTCAATACATCGATTCACAAATTGAAAACCAACCTCGTCCAGAGCCCGCTCTTCCGGTTTGATCACTTTACTTTGTATCGATGAGTTTGCGTATGTCTGAAAAAAATTTATATACTGAAATAAAGAAATTATTTCAGGGTTATTAATGGTTTGTTCTTCTGGTTTGTAATTTGTAACCCAAAATAGCCAGCCCATATAATGTATGTCATACCACCATCTCCTTTTGTGTGAATTGATGTCTCATTCCTCTAGCCAGAATCTTTTTACAAGCTTTGTACAAATGTTTTTGGTTAGTGAGTGTGCTGGAATTTACTAATTATAGATACAGGGGTGGGTGGTGAGTCCTCCCAAACTGAGATGACATTTTAATTTCATTACTACTAGTTTGTTACTTTATTAGAAAGTACTGATGGTGGAAGGTTGTGTGTGTCATACAAAACCTATAACAAATCCCTACTTTCTAAAAAGGACAGAATACAAATGTCAGTTCATTTTGGGACACCCTTTAACGATATGATTATTCATATTCAAATATCAAAGTTATATAAAATGAATCTGATGTATCTAAACACGTCTTAATCGGTCGAAATTCTAATTGAATTCGGTGATTAGTATTTACGAGCATCTAATTTAATAATGTTTAGCTTTTTTAATAAATTCATTGAGATCTCATTAATTTATTAATTAAATTAAATACTGATATGAAAAAATTAACTCGTTGCATCACAATCGTCTTTGGTGTAAAGGAAGCACACTGGACTAGTTATCCAGAGGCCCGAGGTTCGATTCCTGGTTGACGAGTTAATTTTTTCATATCAGTATTTAATTTAATTAATAAATTCAATGACAATGAAATGTGTCGGGTATACGCTATAGTCTTCTACAGTTTGTCATACGTAACCGTAAGGAATTTGGACAAACACTTGTATGTTGACACGAAAGTATACACAAATAAACAAATATTAAATCTCATTAATTAATTAGTTCTAACTTGATACACAGCAATTTAATTAATTCTAACTAGTGAAACGTTGTCAGAGATTCTTGATAATACAACTAACTTTAATGTTTGTGTATATTTTTGTAGTTCTCGAAAACATCGTAAATTCCCGCCCCAGTTTCGGAGCTGCCTGTAACCAAACGATATCTTTCCTGAGATCGGATGGTTCTACTTCCGTCCACATGTCTCTATCACAGACTACAGTGAAAGGTTTGCAGAAGGAGTATATTTTGGGAAGTACATCTGTGCTCATTTAAAAAATGGGATCTGTGAAGATTGATGTTCCCGCGATTCTTGCCTGCCCAAACTAATACTCGCTTTGGCTATTATTTTTTTAAGATGAAATCTATAAGTTTTTTCACTAAACTGTGATTATTGTTTGTTTTAATGAGAGGAAATCTTAATGTATAATTCGATTCAATTTTCAAAATTGCATATCTCAAAAACTTTGTGAATTTGATTAGATCGTGTTCAGAAACAATAAATCCTAAATGTTTTATAATAAGTCTTCTAATCATTTTCGCTTGAGTAGGTAACAAACAACCTTTATAATTAATTACTAATTAATTAGTCATCTAATCGTTATAGTTTTAGTAGTATCGTGTATTAATAATTACTATCTAATCTAACTCTCTAAATAAATTGCTATTTAATTGCATGCAATGACAACATGCAATTAGAATGTAACATGTCATGTAATTTATCGGTTATACTCGGGTGCACTCGACATGTGATCGAACATTTTTTTTAAAATAAATATGCAATATACTCAATTATCGATCGAAGTTCACATTTGATATTAAATTTCAAATTTTGCCTCAATTCCTAGAACAATTTTATAAATACGTATTTCGACTAAAAAGTACTCATCATCAGTATGCATAAGCTACTCGTCACTATCTCTCCGGGATATGGACTCAAAGATATGTGACTCGTTGCTAATTTGGTACGTGTCTTGCAACGAGTAACATCATATCTTTGACTCCATATCCCGGAGAAAGTACGATTAGCTAATTCATACTGATGTTGACTACTTTGTAATCGAAATACGTATTTATAATTTCAAAAAACCTAGAGTTCTGTTTGATTATCTTGCTTTATAATCACATTTGATATTTGAATATCAATGGCAAATAGTACAGTCGGTAGTAAGTAACATTCAGGGTTGCCAGATTGATCTACTTATCACAAATTGGGCGACATTTTACATGTACCTGTTACTAAATTACATTTTTTCGCTACTAAATTATAGAGTTTGTAGCGGTATCGCTTCTTCATTATTAAATTATTTTTTAAATATTGTTTATCATTTTTATCTGTTGCTTAACAACTATAACTTCTCTCTATTATCACAGTTGCTTTGATATTTCTCTTCGCTTATTTTTTCTCGGGCGCCAAATTGTAGAGGTAATAGATTGATATAATAAATAATTATTATTTAAATAAATAATAAATATGAATGACAGATATAATTGATCTTTATTAAATTGATTTATGACATATTATCTATATTTATATGTAAATTATCAAAGTTGTTAACATTCAAAGCAACCGTGATAATAGAAGGAAGTTATAGTTGTTATGCAACAACTAAAAATGATAAATAAAATTATAATAATAATTTAATGAAAATGCGATACCGCTACAAGTTCTATCGTTGGAGGGTGAAGACTATAATAACTATTTTAAACTTAGGTGACTTGCCAAAGTATTTCGTTATTTTTCAATCGGACGAAAAATAATCTGACAACCCTAAAGGTAACTAAACATTCGTCTAAAAGAATCGAATCATGTGTAATATTATTAAAGTTTACAATTAGTGTGTTTACCGGTTCTTTACCATCCATAACATCCATCCACGCTTTGCGGTCGTTTTCCGATAGCGCTTGCAGTGTGTATATGATACCAGGTCGACTCTCACAACTTAGATCGAAACAAAAACGTTTCTCAATTGTGTCGGACATACGACGTGTACAGGATGCTAGCACCATTACAATTGGTGGCGGTACACCCTGTAACAAACATATTATTTAAATATAAATATACTGTTGTGGACATTACTTTTGGACTACTTACAGCTTTTGGATTCAATTGATTGTATGGAGTCATTGTGAATTCCTTTGTACTCTTTTGATATGTACAATATTGTTTTGTCCATGTGGTTGTGCCAAAAGTCTCTGGAACAGTTCAAATTTATTTGTTCAAATATACGTAAAACGTACTGGATCGTCCTCATTTAACTGTGTGCAATAAATATAAATAGAGAAATGACTTACTTTTTTCCATTAAAAATAAATAACCTTCTTTACTGTAACTTTTCGTTGGTTTGGGTTGTTGCTGCTTTCCAGGTTGCTCTTCAACTTTCTGCTGTCGCATTTCCAACATTTTTTTCTTTAATGATTCTGTTTTATTTCGTGTTTCTATAAAATTTTCACGTGTCTGTAAAATAAATATACAAATTTATAAATAAAATAACAATTATTTAGCTGGAATATGATGAAATAGTTCAATCAATCGGGTGAAATTTTTCGTATTCACATAATTTTTATATGGCCGCCTTGATCAGGCCCAAATTATAAATAATCATTTCGATATCTCTGTACCTATAAGAAAATTATAGACAGGGTGACATTCTGTACTATTGACTTGCAAGCTCAGATAAATGCAAGTTTGATATCTTTTACAGTTAAAATTCTCAAGAATATTCTTAGGCTGCCTAAGCTCTGGAAGTTTCCTGCAGAGTGCAGATGTTTTAGTATCTTCCTTCTTCCTGATCTAATCACGATAGAAGTGAACACCAATGCCTCAGAAAAGCTTCCGCTCTTTTGCAAGGGATCCGCTATATTATTCCCCCACATGTCATAGGACCCAATGGAGTATGGACATACAGAAAAAATTTTTATTTAAAAACGTTCGTTTATTTCTTGTCTATTTCATGAAAGCAACTTTTGTTTGAAACAGTTTTGTATACATTCAATAGTTTTTGGCTTAAATAGGGACAAAGACGCGAAAACAATTGATTCATAGGAAAATATTGGGTTTTCATTGGAGCACTATATCTTGTGAACCTTTTATTTAGAATCCTAATGCAAAGGTATAATAAATAAAACCTTTTGCCTGTTCTAATTTTGGTCCACATTGAATGTTTATTTTTCCTGAATTAAGTGAATAAATATTGCAAGATAAATTCTAGCCCAAATTTTAAAAATTTCCATATTTATGTACATTATTATTTGTTTTTAGTATTATCTATCTACAGTAGGTACAACAAACTAACTAATGGACAAACAAAAACATCACTTTGGCATTTCCCCAATAACCTTATTTTGTAGAATAATAATAATAATCCCTTACTGCACCATCATACAGCCATGTTAAACAAAGGTCATTTTGTTACAACTTTATTATTATTAATGTATGAAGGAGGGTGCCAAAACAGTTTTACTGCAATTTACATATATTATATTCAATCATAGATGTTTATACTAACTAAAATAACTCTAGGGGCTCATTTACTGGCCAAGTTTTTCGTTTTGAACATGCTGTAGCAAAATTTTTGCAATGGCCGATTGTTATCTTCTGGAGGATGAAAGCTTAAGGATGAAGGTGGTAAGGTTCCAATTAACCACTCTATTAAACAGGTAGTCGAGGTAGTTTGCAGGTTGCACAGAGTAGGATAATGGCGACCGATATATTATGAAACTACGCATTTTTATTTCCCTTTCTTTACATGTTTATTATGGGCTCTTGGTATACAGTAGGAATGGAACATGTTTTCCTGAATTTTCAGTCGAAAGCATTTTCAGTCGAAAAATATTCGATCTAGCACAATATTTTTGTAAATACGTATACTTCACGATAAATCCATTAGGATAATGAACAAAACATTTGGCTACTGATAAATAGACCATAGTAATTGGTGTCAAATAAATGGTCTTAGCGCGCATATAATCGAGTATGCGAGTTTTTTTTTCTACTTATATATATGTTGGAACCAGTAGCAAAAAAGCAAATTTTCTAATTCATACATATTCTATGAATTTCAATTATTTGAAATATGACCATACCTTGCTGAGCGCTCATTGGCTGTCACAACCCAGCAAACTTAAAATCATAGTCATAGCCATATTCCACACGACTTTTGATAACTGACTGTACATAACTACATAACTGATGAAGGAATGTTTTCTATACACCTGTGTAAAATGTTTACTAACGAAAACAAAACGCTTCCTCTGTTTGATAGTGTAGGTTTTGAACGATTGTTTCTCTGACTAGTATTTGCTAACACGATTTAGCAATCTAGGTTTGGTATAGACATCTATGAACTAAATGTATATAATATAGGCATGCTTTTTGTTTATGAACAACAAAACAAGAGAAATGTTTTAAGAGATAATGGATAATCCAAATGTGTTTGTATCTATGGTAAGTAGAGTGTTGACGTGTCTCGCGTCTGTTCTCTCAGGTTGCCTAATTAGTAGTAACATGTTACTAATTACACGATTGTTTGTGTGGGCTTTCCATGAAGTTTGTTTAAAGAAAATCGTATATTTTAATTAAGGGATTATTGTATTTAGTCATCAGTTGGGTCAAAAAATCTATTTATGCATATTTAGAAAATTACCGAAGAAAATGTAGCTAGTAAATGTCAAAAATGACCATTATTCAAATTTATATACGGTAATGTCCCATTTTAACTTGATCAGCTGTAAAATTTTTTAAACAATAAGATTTGCACAAAAATGCTTCAGACAAAAGTTGTTTTGTTTAAAGGGAAAAACGTAATGCAATAATTATATTTTTGGTCCGTGCATCCGTGCTCACGTGGTATAAATTATGTTTTAAATGATCCAAGAACAGGGAAACTCTTTAAATACAGTAAAATGTATATCTCATATCTCTATCCGAATATTTCTCAATTCGAATTCAGTTATCAAAAAATTAAAATATATAAAAATGCAACAAACACACTTACTTTTTGTATTCGTAATTGTAAATCACTCATAAACGGACGAAAATCCTTGGCAACTTCATGACCTTGATGGTAGAATGTAAGCCAACCGAACATAAAACCCAATAATGTTTCAACAAATTCAAATTTTTTCCGTTCTTGTACTTCTTGTAAACGGAACACATAATCCAAACTGGCATGACAGAAATGACGTTCGGCCATGTCCAATTGTACGTCAGCCTGTAATAGAAACAAAACAAAACAAATTAAATATGTGTAGTGTGTCTTATTCACTCACTCACTTCTTATTTAATTAATTAATTAATATATACAAAATAACTTTACACATACGAAGCAGCAACCAAACCAAATACGTACTAATCCTATTTATTAATCATTTGATTCAATTAATTAATTAATATGTGTAATTGAGTCACTCACTAATTACGTATGCGTTCGTATATCAAATAATGCATATCTATGCATGCATCATGCATGTAGTAATTTGAGTATTTTGATTCATTTATATAACAGGGCTGTTCAATGTTCTAAGCGAGTTTTCTTTAGAAAAATTCAACTATTAAATTACAAACAAATTTCCTATCACTTTAGATTGATTGCGACTTGAATTAGTCACTGATCTCAATACTATCACTGTCTACACCAACATAATTTAGTTTCAGAAACTGAATACATGATTGCTTTTATAATATTTTTTTCGAAAAGTAGAAAATTTCAGAGAAAAATAGATATTTTCAAAATCGTCGAATACTGCCTTAATTTATTTTTCAACATTCTACCCAAAAACATCTGTGACCAAGTTTTATTAATGATCTATACGTAACATCCTCAAGATTGTGACATTGGCAAATATTATAGAACAAAGTGTAGAACCAGTAAAATGTATATCCAACTCATCCAGGACAAAAACCGTGTCCTCTGGATTCGATCGTGAAATATCCCCCATGACATCTATGTCTCAAGCTTACAAATATATTGAGTATATCAAAAACGACTACCAGATGTTTTTAAAACATTTCGAGTTAGTTTTACCGTTTAAATATTTGAGAAATCACCTGTAGTATATATAATACAATGAAAAAATAGAGCTTTTTTTTAATGTACATAATAAACATTTCGAAAGCTGTAATTAAAACAAATGTTCCATTATATCGTTTAAAAAAAAAAAACAGAAGTTATTTATAGCTTTAAACAAATGAATAAATTTAAAAAATCCATTTAAAAATTTGAATCAAAGTTTTTTAATTGTAACTCTAAAAAACAGAATACAAAGCTTTGTGTCTCTGTCTCTCTCATTTAACCAAACAATATAACTACTAAAAGTTTTTGTTCGTAGTTGGTTTTATTTAGATTACAATAAGTACTACTGTTGTACTCAAATATAGTTTACAACAGAGGTGGGCAGGAGTTGACTCCGCCAAGCTCTGAGTGAGAGGTAGGGAAGAGAGATAGAGTCAATACAGGGTAACCTACCAATTATTAATATTTTCTTTTTTTAATTAAAACATTTTCTGAAAAAAATATAATAATACCAAATCTTTTTTATGGTCACTATTATACAAAGTAAATAATACAAGCAATCATTCAATACATACTCTGGAATTTTGGGCTGGTAATTTGGGTCATAAAATGTACCTTTTTAGTATATATCATATTTGTGTATGAATAAAATGAAAATATATATAAATCTTTTGAACCTTTAAGTTTACCGCTGGACCATTGTAATAAAAGAGGGAAATTTTTGCAAAGGATAATTTAAATAGAAATATAGTTTTGGAAATTCCAAATAATTTGTCTAAATATTTTACTATTCATATCCGAGAACTAATAAAGAATTATTTACCTGATTTAATTATTTTTTCTTCGTATGGAGTATGCTCAGTATAGTGCCATGGGAATTTGATGAATTAAGTTAAATTTTACATAAAGTGGGAATTTGAGTTCTTCGAGTTAGTCTACTTTGAATTGAAAAAGTGAAAAGTACTTTTTGTAGTAGTGGAAATTATTTTTCGCATAATTTGTTTTTCAAAAAAAATAAAATATTAACTATACTATAGACGATACTATATAATTGTATATATGTTATGATACTATATAATTGGGCAATAATCGGTAGGACAACCTGTATTGAAACATCGTTCCGTCTTGCTTCAAAACATACCTTCTTTACTTACTCTCACCCAGCTTATGGAGAGACCGTAAGGCTCAGACGAGCTGTCTGTGCCCGCCTCTGGTTTACAATGAACAACATCAGCTTAAGGGAGTTGGGGCATAATTCGTTTACGATCAGAAAATTTCGAAAAAAGTATATGATGTGTATACAATTATCACGGAAAAAATTAACAAATTTATCACTTTTATTAACATGGGGTGTTTAAATGGAGACATGCCAAATAGTAATGAATAAATATTTTTATTATTGATATAGCGATCAGAAAATTACAAACTTTTACTTACATATAGACGTAACGTGAGTGGTGACAGGTACCTCATCGATCTCAAAATCACGTGTACAGTTTCAAAAAAATTAATATTTCAATGTATAAATATGCACAATTATAACATGTTGGTCGCGAAAATTATAGGATAAAAATAATCAACATTGTTTTTGAAATGTATACAACTTCTGTACGAAACACATTTTGAGAAACACTTCGATTTTCATGAAAATGTAAAACTCGAAAGTTCGAATGAGACACCATATTATATTTATTTGACTACATACATATAAATGTAGGGAGAAATAATAATGAATGAAAAATATGGCGGACGCCCACTAACACTAACCTATATTTCAGTGAACTGGAAACAAGTCTGATAATAATATAATTTTATTCTATAGTTAGCTTGTAGCTATATATATATATATAGAGAGCTGAGCTATATTACAATTTTATACCTAGCTCTATAAATGTATTAAACTTATTATTGTGTATTACCTAGAAATGACGTTTACATAACAAACATAACATCAGTTTGTAGCTTTATTCAAATGATTTTTATTTTAAGTGTTCCGTACTATGAAAAACGGAAGAACACTTATACTTGTGTTCCACACTGTAGGTCCATTCTCGATACGCTATCGATAGATAACTCTAGCTGGGTTCGATCAAAGCCTTTTATAATTGAAACTGTCCGTTCTCAGTTCGAAAATATCAGACCAAGTTTAAATACTATGTTTACAGGAAGGATTACAGACTTCATAGTTTTTATGGTTCCTGAGATACAAAGGCCTAAAAACCGTCTCTAATCCTTTCTGTAAACATCGTTTAGTAAGATGTCCTCGAAACCGGTAAGAGATAGCAGAAAAGTTTTAAAACAAGAAATTTATTTTGTCTAAAGAGAAACAACTTTTGTTTGAAACTTTATTCATAGTTATAGATTCGCCATAATTTCTGTTCAAACATTGTCAATTATCATTAACGATGTGTCTGTAGCCACTCTACTGACCAGAATGAAATTTAGTGAAAGTGCTTTTGGTTCTTGAAAGGTTAATCGACAAAATCGGATAAGATAAAAAAGAGGTTTACACAGAGGGGTGGAAAACACAAAATTTGGTATGTAGAAATTCTTCACAAGCATAGCCGGCGACTTTCGTTCTTGTCCATAACCTCCCCGTTTCGAATAGAACGACTTAAACAATTCGACCACACTGGTATTAAACAGCTGGAATATCAATACTTTTTTATCTGGTACAATGAGTATATCCGTATATAGTTGAAGGGATCATGACTATAAGGGATTGTAGAGGTAATTAATTGATATAATAAATAATTATTATTTAAATAAATAATAAATATATGTTAAAGATATAATTGATCTTTATTAAATTGATTTATGACATATTATATATATATTTATATGTAAATTATCAAAGTTGTTAACATTCAAAGCAACCGTGATAATAGAAGGAAGTTATAGTTGTTATGCAACAACTAAAAATGATAAATAAAATTATAATAATAATTTAATGAAAATGCGATACCGCTACAGGATCAATACAAGTACAATTGGAAAATTGATAAAGAAGTCAATATAAATGTCATCCTACACAAGAGAGTAGTAACTACGAATATATTGACAGTCGAATAACTAGAATATTTACTATCTGACAGTAAGTTTAGTGTATCGACGAGTTTATCTTCTTCTATTTGTATAGCAAATAATTCTAAGAATACATTGAATTTATATTGAATAGACAGACTCAAGCAGGACAGACAGACATGTAGAACTTTGAATGTGCCTGGTTGAGTTTTCAATATATAAAGATATCTGGTTGATGTTATGTTGTCTTCGTCCATGCTGCAGATGATGTCCAAGTCCTGTTGTACAAATATCTTATCTTTGTACTCGTCCAATTGTAATGAATGTTGTGTATTGTGAGCACAGCACCACCTACCTACCTATTACATTCAATATCTCTATGGAATCAGTGGACGATTTTAAGTAAAATGAATATTGTCCAAAGTTGTAATGTACCCACACAGTAACGAGATACTATACCTCAGTCTCTAGATGTAGTATCTAGATACTTCTTTCCAATTAATATACCTTTACCAAGTACCTAGTTCCTTTATAATGGTTGCCTAAATACTATAGGTATATATAAATATATATATTATGAGGTACAAAAGTCCTATGGCTAGAAAAATAGCACTCATTTTTCAAAATTGCCTAACTCCACTAACTCAGCTTTGGCGAAATGTTTCGAATAACAGTTGTATGATATGGATGTCGAAAATTTCGAATACAAACGGGTTGAATCGAACCACTATCCACAGTAGAAATATCTAACGCTATTTAATAATTTCAAATATTTTAGTTAACTGATATATAGCAATTTGATATAAATTGTATATAATATTTAATATGGCGCGTAAAGAATGAATTTGCACTTATCAACAATTATTCATTGTATATAGCAACGATGTTAATATATTTATATAAATGCTAACCGAACTGTGCCACTAGAGATGGAGTTTTTGGTATCCGGGGACCTTAAAACGTAAGGATTCGGTAAAATCTCAATGTCGATTAAACAGCATCGATAATAATACCCCTACGTATACAGATAATTATAATTCCTTGAATGATAACTCCTTGGTGTTCAGAAATTTGTTCAATTTAATAGAAATGTACTATATATTGTGTATTTGAGGTTATATATATATATATATATATATATATATATATATATATATATATATATATATATATATATATATATGTATATATATATACATAGATAATTCCGTGTACATTATTGAGAGCTTTATTATTGATAAATCGAGCAATGTAGCTACACTAGTTGAAGTTTTAAAGATTAAACAGTGCGGAAGAATTAGATTGACATATTTACACTAACAAAAACAGTACACATTTGTACAATCAGTAATCAAAAGTTGTGTGGAAAATCTTATGGAAAATATATTTACTAGTCTGAAGCAATGAGCTGTCAGTAGGGTAGGGTCATATATTTCTACACTCAGTATATATAATATATACCAGAGTATATTAAGTTTAGTCCCGACTTTGTAACAGTTGAAAATATTGTGCGTAGAAAAAAATCTACCTAGTCTTCTTTTTTTTTACTGTGTATAATTATATTATATAGAGAGACGCACAATTTACATAACCTTAAAAAGTTGACATAATAAATTATAATTCTAGTATGGACTATTGATGGAATGAATGAATGAATGAATGCTTAACCATAATTGAATCAGATTTTCTTCCATACTTAGATGAAAATAAAATGCATTCTTTATTAATTGTATCAAACAAATCAAGATTGAATTGAACCTTGTGTTGGTGTTGGTTGTTGTTTTTGACATCAAATCAATTTAAAATTCATAACAACAACATTTTCCTATTGCGTTTAACATTAGTTACATTAGTTAGTAGTTCAGTCAGTTTGTTTGTTTGTTTGTTGTTTACAAATTATATAAATATGCTCGAGCACTATTTATCAATTTTTTAGTTTTTGTATTGCGTTTTTATTTTTCTTCTTTGTTTTGATATCGTGTTTATTTACACGCTAACATTCTATCTATATATGTAAAATACATATTTCAAATAGTATTAAGATGGTAATCTTTCAAATGAACACACGGTATATAATGAATACATCATAATAATTACATTATTGTAACATTTAACATATTCACCGGTATATATCGATCAAATAGTGAGTGATTCGTTCGTATAGATAGATATCGGTCATATCAAACAGTTTCTAATAGTACTATTATTAGATAGATAAAATGATGTTGTTCTTGATTGAAACAAATATGGATGGCATTAGTGTTAGTATGTTGTTTTGTTTTGTTTTGAATAACATTACATTTAAATGTTAAACTGATCATGTATGCAGCATATATTTATTATTGTTTCTTCATTCAAGTATTCAAAACAATTTAATGTTTATCATTCATATTCATACATGATGTATACACAAAACAAGTGAGAATAACAACTGAGTTAATTACTTAAATACGCGTTATATACTGAATTTATGAAAAAAAGTTTCAAACAAACGTTGTTTACTTTTAAAATAGGTACAGTTTTCGTCTTTACATTTTTCTTCTATCTCTTACAGTTTCAATGATAGACAGTTTTGCCCAAACATGGTCCGATTTTACCCATTCAGCAACATACATGCGAAATTTCAACAAATTTAGGTCATTTTATTGTTATTTTTGCGATAGATATTTTCAACCGTTACAAAGTCGGAATTAAACTTAATATCCTGCGTTATTTAATAGGTGATAACATACAAAGACACATCCGTCCGTATAAAGTATTCTTCCGTTTTATGAAAAATAGTAGAAAATCTTGTGATCATGTGACGTACTCCACCGTAAATAACATGGTTGAGTGTTTCTTCAATAAGACATAATAATAGTCGTTCGCCGCTCCGCTGTATACTCGTGTAGAAATTATCGACAAGAACACTTTACAGTCTACAATACCTAGAATAGAATAGAATAGAAAGAAGTACTCTATTCTGCTCATACAAATAATTATTGTTGTAACCCTTTTTTAAATATAACTACATACATTATATGTACACTTCCCTGCAAAAAAATTGAACCTATCTGGAAATTCAACTTTCAGAAAAATCCAACGTTTTTGATAAATGTATGTAGAAAGTTTAATATATTTGATCCCAAAAATATTTATTGATGGCTCACTCATTCTATTATATACAAACCAATACATGCACACCTTATTTTGAACTTGAACATTGTCATATTTCTGAGAATTTTTGTCTTATATCAAATCTATCCATACAGAAGAAGTGTATGCACTCACCCAAACACTATAAATAGTTATACATACATATAAGCATCTATTTTTGATCTAATAATATATATAAATATATGTATTTAATATATTATATCTCCAGTTAGTCTATTTGATATTAAATAATTGATATTTAACTCTGATACCGATTATTTTTATATGAAAAACCGGTTTTTAACCGTTATATTTTTGTCATAGAAGGTAAATTTTAATTTTTTGCGCGAATACCAGTTATGATTAATTCCATAATGTAGTTCAACGTGTCGACTTTGAGTGAGTCACAGATTTCAGTGGAACTTTTTGGATGAAGCTTGGTTCAATTATATTGGAGAGGAGTGTACATTGTACGTAAGTATTACCATACCTTTATTGACTATTTAAAAAAAATGTCTAGGCAATTTTATTATAATATGTTTGTGTGTGGTGAGGAATTGGGACCATATTATATGTACATGTACTACGTATGAAATTGAAAAGAGATGCGAGATTACTAACTTTTTTTAATTGTTTTGCGCAAACGTTCTGAATACAAAAGAAAAGAAACATTTAATTTCAATTAGAACATACAATACACACTTCTCATGTATTTAAGTGAGGGATTTATATCGTAAATCTTTTGTATATTGTCAACGAAAATCTAAAAAAAAAACACTCTCTATATACAGACAGACAGACAGACTAGATTGTATAGTAAATGTTGTTGGATCCTCAAACACCCTTCGAAATATATATAATGGCTCACTTAAAAAGATATTAAAATATTTGAAACACACTAAAATAAAATTCATTTCCTTACACTTGGTAAATAACTTGGTCCTTCCTCTCTTTCCATAGCATTACTTTTCAAGGTGAAAATATTAAGGAGAACTCTGAAAACTTGGACCCTTTTTACATTGAATGTTCTTGATCGTATAATAATAATAATAATATTAATATGATGGATGCATGATCAGAATTTTATACGAAAAAAACAAAATAGAATGGAAAACTCAATTAATATCGCAGGGACACACAAGCTAACCTAACCTCCATATACATACCCATGTGTATTATACGATGAATTTGTTTTTCAAATGTATAGATACACTTCCGTTCATAGAAATTGAAACATTCTAAGTGTTATTGTATGTAATATATGAGATATTATATTACATATATATATATATATATATATATATATATATATATTAAGCATATATATATGCTTAGAATGTGACTTACTGGTGGTTCAATTTTTATGAACGTGAGTATACATTTTAATTATTTACATAAAAATCAATCAACATTTACTTTTTATTGATTTATTCATCATCATCATATGTCGTCTGTCTGTTTGCCTATTTCATATGTTTATCTATACATCTTTTATTTGAACATTATATTTGTACTAGAAATTTTGCTAGCAATTTTGTTAAGGAAGTCCGACCGACAGTTTGATAGTCAAATCATCAATGTTCTTACTGAATAAATTTATTAAAACAGGTTTTTTTAAAGTGTGTGTGTGTGTACTTATGAAGATATACTTCTTTTTACATCGATAAGCGATTAATTTACTATTCATATTGAGGTTGTTCGATTACGGAGAGAATCTTATCATTAGCTCTTGAATTATAATATATGTGTACAAAAGTTTAGACGACCCAAACGGTCAGAAATAACAAGTGAAAATATCAACTAACTGAGTTAATTGCTTAAATATCCGGTTTATACTGAGTATGAAAAAAAGAAAATTCTTTTGTAAGAAATTTTTTTTTTATAAATTCAGTATATATACGGTTTGATCTTGTTTCATGTATTTCTACATGAAATCTTGCATAATATTTGCACGTATTATTTATTATTTCAATATAGTTTTCGCATGTTTATTTGTTATTCCACAATTTATATATTTATTTCTTCTAAGTTATTGATTTTATAAATTATAAACACAATCGTTTTACTAACTTTATTATATACTTTATATGATAAATATAAATAACAAAACAAATACATATATAAACATTTGTAATCATAACCTAATTTTATTAATTACAAAGAAAATTAATAATGTCACCTCACCTCACTTCACCCCCCAGTTACCAACCATCAAGTCAAGTCAACAACAACATAACAACATAATCAAAACAATCAAAACTACTTGCTACCTACTGCTTATCAGATTACTCAACTTACTTAGAGTTAAAAGGTATTCTACAGGGGTGGATTAAATACCTATTTGATCATATTTAAAATGGAAATGGTTTCACGTTCTTTAAGGTTGTATGGTCGTGCTAATGGCCGGCCATCACTATAGAATGTTCCAAATTTGTGTACACTACTTTTAAGGGTAGTATAATTACACTCTAACTTAAAATTTACTACGAAGCGTACTAAATTTTCAATTTATATTCCTTTAACTCTATAGAAACAATTTTAATAATATTCACTAAACGGTTGTTGAGAAAAAAAATCTTGTCTTTGTCACTTATACGTGTATATTGTATAGAATAAAATGGATAGATGTTTTTGTTGACTTAAATTAAAGGTACATTCACTGTGATTCACAAACGGGATTATCAATTGATTACAATATTAGAATATCAAACATAGCAAAATATTGGGATGCAGTCACGCATGACAAAATATGAACTATTAGTTAGTGCACAATACATCCACAATACATGGCTTAATGACAGTGGCCATCGTAAACGCACGACAATCCAATACTTGTACTCTTTATCTCGCTGCGTGTAAAATGGAAATAATATTTTAAAATATAAAATGGAAAATGCCATTTATATTTTAATATCTATTTAAAATGAAACCATGTCAAATATTACCCCCCGTCCCTGGTTGGTGGTTAGTTAACTGTTAGCTGTTCAAATATTGCAATCAAATGAATTGTTCTACAAAATAATAAATAATATATCAATTATTTACAAAACATTATATTAAAATAGTACAAGATGGGAAAACCCCATGAAATAATCAATAGCACCCTGTATATTGATCTAAATTTCATACATTTTCATTTGTGAAAAGTACATGCATTTAATAACGTTTAAAATATGCTTCCAGATTTCCATTTATATGAAATAATATAGTCTACAATGTACACGTTGACCTCCTGCTCCAGAGCATCGTCTACGAATTTAAGCTCAAACATTTTTTCAAATCATCTACACATGTAACTAACTTTTTTTTCGGCATAATTTGTAACATATGCCTAACATATAACCAATCCAAACTTTTCCTTAATCGACCCATTAATTTTTTATGATAAATATTCATAATAAACTATTCTACAACTCTAAAGAAAAAATTTTTTTTGTCTAATACTATTTATGTAACATAATAAACAAACAAAAAAATTAACGCAATATGTAAAGTATAATATATACAGGATGTGTGGGAAACGTAGTGCACAAAGATCGAAAATTTATTAAATTGTGAAAAAAGTAATGATCTATGTGAAAACCTTTTTATGTGAAAACATCTTTAGAGAGACAATACAAGATTTTTTATGAGTGAAATACAATTTCAGATTATATAATGTCACGTTTTCTTGTAACGATCGGCTATGTGACAGTCGGCAATCATCGACATTGTTAAGAGAGATCTATTCGTGTTTGTCAACCAATCACATAAATAAATACGACTTTAACGTTTATGTTTTCAACTCAGTTCAGCTGTAGAAGTTTGGAGGCATATAGATTTTATGTTTTTGCGAAATATTAAGCTCTTGATATTTTCTGTATCGAAAGTGTTCATGAAATATCCCAATACTTTTGAAAAACGATCGGGTTACAAATGTTAAAGATTCACCCACAATTTACATGTAACCGGGGTGGTATAATTGTGCCAAATTTTAGCTTTATAGCTTGCGAGTAAAACAGCTATGACATAGAAAGCTACCTAGTGCGTAATAAAACCCTTCCGAAGCTTAATCTTTTATTTACGAAAAAACGAATTTATTCATTCCTATTATTTGTCGTATTATCTTAAAAACAAAATAGTTCCGGATTAAAACAATTTTTTTTAAATTTTTTTATACACTATTCGTCATTACATCATTTTTCCCAAACATTCTGTACCACATAATTTTCACCCTACACGATAATAAAAATAGAAAATATCGATTTAAATATTATTTTTAATTAACAAAACAAACCATATTTAATATCTAAAAAAAAAAAAAAAATCTGTCCTAATTAAATAAATAAATGGATTAAAAAAAATATATATATTTAATTAATATAGAAAATTTTTTTTTTACCTTAGAAACATTCTATATTTTCACAAACCAAATTTTTACAGAAAAAAAAAAAACACATAAATTAATTAATTTATTTTACATTAATTCTCACTAATGAATATTATTTTTCACTCAAAATTCAGAAACTATATTTTATGGGACAAAAATGCATCCTCGAAAAATATGCCACATATGTTCGTTCGTCTATCCAATTAATGAATACAAATTTTGTTCAATAATAATAATAACCTGTATGAACCTGTGACATATCCGTCCGTGTCACAGTGTATGAGATGATGTTATGACGACACAATAATAAAAATACTTAAATAATACGAAGAACGATGATTGATAGTAATTTATAAAGTTTTATATATAAATGATAAATAATGATGTCGAATTAGTTGCTGGAGAGAAGACGAAACGAAGCAAGAAGCGCGCGCGAAAAACCTACACACAAAACTTGTGCTTATTACTAAATAAATAACACCATTCTTCTCATGACAACATCATGTTCAAACTGAACAAACCATGCCAATATTCTACTTACTAAATATACTTCTATCACACTCTTACTTACTTTAATTGATTGTATTAAACAAAGACAACTACATGTGTATATGTTGTTGTTATGATACGTAATGGTATAGTTTGTTTACATGAGTGAGTTGTTTTACGTAATACGTTTTTTTTTTTTATTGTTGCGATTTATACAGTTAGATAATATTTATGAAAATATGGAGGGAAAAAAAATAGTATAATTTGTACAGTTTTTGTTTGTTTGTTAATGAGTTTTGTTTAGTTGTATGTTTTCAACCGACTTCAAAACAAAATGAAAACATAAAATATTATTATCGTGGTCCAATCATCAAATGCCAAAGTGACACATTCGTTTTTCTTTAAATTATTGCAGTCTAACATATATTTACTCTAAACATCATTGTTGAGAAAATCGAATATCGTTTTGGCATTATAAGTACGTGTAAGCGTCAGTTATCATTAATATTCAATATGGCGGATGCAAACAGTTTAGCTGTATTTCAAGCAATATCAAGCAAACACGCATACAGTGATCGGTTTGAAAGTTAGTACGACTTGATACCCACGCTTTTGTTGCCCCATCTCGATAGAGAAAGCGTCTGTGAGAGTGTTGTGTCTGTCGTGGAACTCAACCATTAGCGCGCTTTGTCAACATACAAACCAACATTAGTGCGATTTTTTAAGTTGGTTATGTTGTTTCTGTTAAAAAATGTATTTTTTTAAATATTCTTTTAAATTATGCGTATGTTTATGAAAACAAAAAATTGTGAATGTTATGCTTGATGGACGCTGGCTGGTTGTTACGCTTATAATTTTATGTCATGGTTTAATTTGAACTAGGTGCCTATAACTATATCTATCTATGATATGATATATATATTTTCTAGGAAATAACTTTTCAACAATTTTATCTATTGGTCTAGAATCCAAACATTTAAGAAAGTATTCATAGCTTTCAAGAGAATAGTTATTGCGTAGGAAAATGAATTCTAAAACTAACATTTCAAAGTCTTGCGATGATTAACTTTAAATTAACCTTTTTGCTGGAGGTAATTCTGATGTAAAACGAATTACGCCCCAACACCCTTAATATTATTTATAGTTATATTGTTTGTTGGTATGGGCCCCACGATTTAATTTGAGTCTGATCAAAACCTCAGATTGATTCAGAATATCAGATTGTTATATTTCCAAATTACAATCGTTAGATCATTTCAATCCATATTAATATCATGAGGATGAAATATGTGTGCAAAATCTCATGAGAACCGCTTCAGTGGGAGTAGGTGAATCATTTATGATATTTGAAGTAAACAAATATACAAAGTGAAACTAAATAAAAATTTTTAATTTATGAATTTAAAAAACTAAAATCCGACTACGAAATAAAGTTTTAAAAGCCTTGTAAATATTTCTCGTCGTCGAATGCCGCAGAATTGTTACAGTTTTGCTTTGTGAATCGCAGTTGGGCCTTCGACTACGAGAAATATTTATAAGACTCTTCAAACGTGCTTTTGTGCCTTTTGCGTAGTCGGGTTTTAAGTATAATATTAAGAATCTGTGAATTAAAACCATTCATTTGATACCAAACTCGATACATTTGTGAAATATTGCTTTGCTTGGAGTATTATATAACAGTCATACGCGTCATGTTGGCTTTAATATGACGTCACATAGCCTATAATACGCGGAATACTAAGACGAAGCAAACGACACCTCATTTGTCAAAATATGATAAATAGTTAAGTAGTTACACGGTAACAAATGAACAATCTAACATATATATATACATGTCATAGACAGCTCCTTACGTAGTCGGGTAGAAATACAATTTCGTTTGCGTAAGATTTTATCCACCTTTAAACTGTGCGTTATAAAGTAAGCTCATAAAGCTCTTTCATGTCTATATATGTATGTATGTATGTATGTATGTATATATGTTTGGTATATGTTCACACACGACATTTAATAATATTGAAAGTTCGACATATAGTGAAAACAATAATAAAATAAACCTACATGTTTTTTTGTTTTCTCTCTCGTTTTTTTTTTCTGCTTCCATATAATAAATTTTGTATAATAATATGCGCATGCGTTATGTAATTTATGATGAAAACACAGGCGCAGTGTTGTCATTTTACCACGCGTTTAGTAGATGTGATATCCTTTAGTTTATACACAAAAACATGGGTATAATAAGAATGTATTAAAGCACACTATTCACATTAATATTATATAGATCAGGAGGTTATTGTATCAAAGACATGCAGCATCATTTGCTGCTATTCCAGTGTGCTTTGTTCACACTCAATAATGTAGTAGTCCAACCGGGGACCGCAAAGAACGGTGCCCATTTAAGTGTTGAAACTTTCAGAAAAGATAGTATGTAATATAGTAACTTCAATCACTTGCCTAGGGTGCCCTGCGAGTGCCGGATCCGACAGGGGGTTGCCACATCCCCAAATCTTTTACTGAGCATAGCTTTTTGTTTCTATAATAATTAATTTTCTATATTGTTTTAAGAAATGTATTTTTTTTCTTACGATTTTGTAACTTTTAAAAACATATTTGTACTTTGAAACTAGAAAAACTTTGAAAACGAGGGCCTAGATTAATACACTCCCATTCAATATATTTGAACAAGTAAGTCACATTCTAAGCTCGGATATATTACTGATAATATGTATAATATTATATACAATAACACTTAGAATGTTTCAAATGTGTCAATTTTTTTGAACGGGAGTGTACAATATACCAAAATTCAGAACTATACTACCTTTTGTCACAGGTAACCATTCTGTTTCACGACATGGTCACTAACCTATAAGGAAAATCGTACAATGGCTGCCCTATGAAGTAAATTAATTATATCAGTAATTTTCTCGAAGAATATGCGTTACGATGACCTCCTGTTCTATTATACGTGGATTATATGATTGCATGTTTGTTCGTACGAATGTGAGAAAATATTTTCTTTTATATATAACTGAACACACAAGTGAAGTGAAAAGTTTTTATCCATCAGGGATATCTAAATCTAAATTATTCTCTCTTATGAATTGAAGTCATTTGTACTTTCTGTGGCAAAAGCTTTAAATTTATATTATTTACTACATCATTAGAAAATATGTCAGGATATCTGTGAATATCATTAAAATTAAAAACAAAAAGCTGCACAAGGGTTTATCATTAAAGCTCAAACGCTGAGGCTGAGGAGTATTCAGATAGATGGAGAGAAATAATAGTTTAGATAGCGTTAAATGTCGTTTTTCTTAGTTTCAAAAATTATAAACTGTATCATAAACTCTGTCGATAGTCACGATTTTTCAATTCTGTCACGATTTTTCCCATTATGACAGTTGATCGTGTTGAATCCATTTGGTTTATAAAAAAATTATAGAAATACAAAACCAATTTTTCAAAATATTTTTTCGGAAAAAAAGGCCAATTTTAAAGTGATAGTACACTGCCCGGCAATAAAAATGAATCAAATCAAATCCAAAAAGTTTCCTATGTTTTTGTTGATGTGTGAATTAAAACTATTTTGAAGTTTTACCAAATGCTACTAAAAAACTTGCTATGCTATTCGAGGCGAGAGAGAGAGTCCGTCCGTCTGAGATATATGAAAATAATGATTTAAATAAAGAGTTGTGTATAGCCCTGAATATTATTTTGAGAACACTACAATTTCATACATTATATCCTTTATCCACTTATTTCAAGATCAATAATATTATCCTTTTCAACGATATACTCGTACTACTACACTTTATCCTTGTTTTATTGTTTGTCATTTTAGAAAAACGGAGATAGATTATTATTTTACAGATTGGTAGGATAAGGATGTATGTATGATTATTACTAGAATAATATGGTAGTAATAGCCGTCCGTCCGTCAGTCCGTCCGTCCATATACATTTGATTCGATTTGATTTTTATAAGGGTGATGACTCATTTCGATTTGAGCCAGATCGAAAAAGTTTGATGCCTAAAGCTCTGATTATTCAAAGTTTTTACATATATTGTCTTCAAAAGTTTAAAACGCTTTATTTTTCTGAATAAATTTTGCAGAAATGAAAAAAAGTGTTATTTTAAACGACCCTTGAATGAATTGAAGAAAAGATGATTCCAATTATCTGGAATCTTACAATTAAATAGATCTAAATAACATTGGGCATACGTAGTGATTCCGCAAAGTTATCTACTACAAATTAATCACCGATCCTCTACACTATCTATCTCTGAATACTGAGTGTCAGTGTCAGTATTAACACTGACCACACATGATGTTCGCATACTCACTATTTAAACTTTAAACAATTAGATCATAACTACCTGCTATAATGGTTTGATAAGTATAAACCAGAGGTGGGCACAGACAGCTCGTCTGAGCCTTACGAGCTCTCCATAAGCTGGGTGAGAGTAAGTAAAGAAGGTATGTTTTGAAGCAAGACGGAACGATGTTTCAATACAGGTTGCCCTACCGATTATTGCCCAATAATTTATTCAATCAATTTAGAAATAGTTTTATAAAATATTTATTGTTTAAATAATATCTTTTACAGTATGGAGAGATACACCAAAAAACATAATAATAATAATAATAACAATAATGATAATAATAACAATAATAATAATAATCTGAACTTATCCAAGACTGCTTGCGATGTCTTCTCCATTATTAAATTCACTACTTTTATTTTTTTTGAAAAACAAATTATGCGAAAAATAATTTCCACTACTACAAATAGTACTTTTCACTTTTTCAATTCAAAGTAGACTAACTCGAAGAACTCAAATTCCCACTTTATGTAAAATTTAACTTAATTCATCAAATTCCCATGACACTATACTGAGCATACTCCATACGAAGAAAAAATAATTAAATCAGGTAAATAATTCTTTATTAGTTCTCGGGTATGAATAGTAAAATATTTAGACAAATCATTTGGAATTTCCAAAACTTTATTTCTATTTAAATTATCCTTTGCAAAAATTCCCCTCTTTTATTACAATGGTCCAGCGGTAAACTTAAAGGTTCCAAAGATTTATATATATTTTTTATATATTTTTATTTTATTCATACACAAATATGATATATACTAAAAAGGTACATTTTATGACCCTAATTACCAGCCCAAAATTCCAGAGTATGTATTGAATGATTGCTTGTATTATTTACTTTGTATAATAGTGACCATAAAAAAGATTTGGTATTATTATATTTTTTTCAGAAAATGTTTTAATTAAAAAAAGAAAATATTAATAATTGGTAGGTTACCCTGTATTAACTCTATCTCTCTTCCCTACCTCTCACTCAGAGCTTGGCCGAGTCATCTCCTGCCCACCTCTGGTATAAACAACACCTATGACAATAGAGCAGCAATGAATAGTAAATTTTTGGTGTTATTTTATATCGATTCGTAATATTTTCAAATTATTTATTTACGGGTAGATAGTAAAGAACTACCTGTCGTTTTACAGTCCACTATTTACAGTGTAGTAAAAAATCCATTTACATGAAAATTAGTAGCTGGTTAACTTAATGAGGATAAACTCATTAAGCAGAGTATTGTAGAATTATTGTGATATCACCCTTACAATTTTTCTTATATTTACAGAGGGAAAGCTTTAATATAGGAAGGATATATATAATGGAAATGAGGAAACAGAGAGAGAGAAATAGCAATAAGAGCAAGTGAGATAGACAAACAGTGAGATAAAATAAATGTGTTTGGTATCCAAGACATACCTACATACAACTTGGAAAATGATAACTCTTTATGATGGGGATATCAAAAATTTATCATATTCGAGATTGGAGTGAGGGTGGGTATACAATATGTAACACAAAAAAACCACCCCCACTATTTAAATTATAAATGTTGTAACATTGTTGGGAGTCAAATCCTGTTCGGAAAATTCTGTACATGTGACCCGTCGAGAATTTTGTTGGGATAATTGGGATTTATTTTATGACACTCGTTTGGGTATTCAATAATTTTAATTGACTTAGATAAATCTTGGAGTATACAAAGTATTGTACTTCGATCTTATGACTCATTGAGCTCCCCCCTTCTATTTCAGTCTGACGAGACTCACTTCTCCCATATCTTGGCAATAGCCAAAAGGAGCTTGCTTATCAGGATTTCCTGAAGATTCACATATTGGGGGGTGAGATCCACCTATCCATCTTGTATCTGTGCTGTAACCGAGAGATTCGCATTTAACGACGATTCTTTCTCCTCGCCACACAATCTACACATATTGGATCCATTGTGGAGTCCTATTGTGTGCAGATGCATTTGTAGGTGATAATTTCCGATGATGAATCCGGCAGCCGTTCGAAGTTGACCAAAACTCATCTAGAATCCATATTAGTGATGTGTTTGCTACACACTTAACCGTTGTTACGTTGTAAAGTGAACTGTTTGTTTGTTTGTTTGTTACATGTCAGTCAACAATTGAACGATATACATCATATATTACGACGTTAGATTGCAGCACTAGATGATACACCGACCGTACCGCACCGCATCAAGCTTTTACTGTTAAATAGTGTCTGCTGTCCTATATATATATATATATATATATACAGAATGGCGCAAAAATACCTTCACGATTACTTTTTTAGATTATAGTAAAAAAACTCGGCCTTTCGCACTACCGTGCTCTAGATAGGGAGTATAATCGATATGGAGCGATACACCAGCCTGCAGGAAGGATAAAAATCAGATATGCAGCACCTTCTAACTATACAATATTACAGATTATTTTCTTTGGGGTTATCTGAACGAAAGGATTGTTTATGTAAACAATCCACAATGCTTGGAACAACTTAGAATATTAGGCGAGAGATTTTGGGAATATCTCAAGAAACTTCGAACGAAAGGTCATGTATGCATGCAAGATTTGCTGAAAAGAGTTTATAGTTTTCAGTGCGAAAGGGAACATCATTTTTCGTAAATAGTTGGAAAAAAAACTTCAAGAAACACACTGTATATTATGAGTTGCAAAATGTAAATTAACTAATCGTGAAAGTAGTTGTGCGCCACTCTGTACATGATGGATGGGTGTGATTATAGAGAAAACTTTCGTGTTTTTTTTTTTCGTATAAAAATAAAAAGCTTTGCGGGTTTCATCACCATTTATGTTACATGTTGTCATTGACAGGTGTCGTTGCTGGTCAAATATTTAAATTTAAATGACAATTATTGAAACAGTGATGGAATTTCAATCGTTTAAGCTCTGATATGCTTGAACTTTTTTGGCTTTTTTTTAGAAAAAAAAAGTACATAATAATGAAATACATTATTTCCATACTAGCATTGTCCGTTGCAGCTTCACCGTGAAAATTACGTAAAGATCTTAATGAGAGTAACATAGTATGTCTCCCCGTCAAGGTCTGCTTTAAAATTTTCTGACCTGACCCCCTGACGAAAGTAAAATGTTAAATAGATGTTAAGGACAACAATGCAATGGCTACTGTTTTCGTAGAATATGCGAGAACTTTGTCCTTTATATATTTATGTTTTTGATGAGTGTAATATTTACTTAGAATGTTTCAACTGGTGGTTCAATTTTTTTTGCTCTCAAGTATACTTCTTGAATCTTTGTAAAATGTTTTTGTATTTATTTGAAAAGTTTCAAAAAGATTTACATAATTTGTACAAAGTTTCTTCACATAGTTTGATCAGACGTGTTAGTCAGTCACTTGGATTAATGTTTGACATTAATAAAACAGATATCGTGTTTTTTATTGGAACATGATTTTTAAAGGTTTTCAAACTTTTTGTTTGTTTGTTTTTAAATTGAAAGAAAGTTAGAAGATACCACCATTTAAACTACTACTGAAGTAGCAATTTATTATAAAAGTTTTGGATTTTTTTTTTGGAATTCCAACCTCCGCAATGTTACCTAGATTACAGTACACTATGCAACACTAAAGTGGTTCGTATTAGTGGTTTTGTATACTAGGTATCACCTAGTATACAAAAGAAAAGAATAGTTTATTTTGATATAACATCTTATAACATAAATAACTTGTGTTTTGTTTTATTTACACTTCGCAACACTGTTTTGATGATAGGGGAAGGGTGTATTTAGCATATTTACAGATATGGTATTTAGTCATAAAAATGTTTCTTTTCTGTCTACAAAGATCGTTGAAACATTTACATTTAAAAATTATCAAATAGATAATAATTGCCTACAAGATTTTACTACTGATATCAACAAGATTATGGGATAGATTTTCGATTCAGATTGGCTCAATTTTATTGAATCGGGCTGTATGTATGTATATAAAAGTAAAAATTACACGTAATGTTCAAAATTAAAAATCTTTTAATTAATATTATCATATTATTACTTACGAATTCGAAATTAGCGATTAGAAGTTTTCATCGAACTTACCTAGAAAAAAAGAAAACAGCATGATTATTTTAGGTATGTAATAAATAGATAGTATTGAATGAAAAACTAAATCTATGAAAATAAATTCTTTGATATGAAATCATCAAAACTAACTAACAAATGTACCAAAGCTTAAAGATTCAATTAAAATTCAACATTTTTCGATCTCTACTGTTTCAAAGATGGATACGCCACAACCACCCGATTTATGTTCTCAGCTCGAAAACACACACACAAATTCAGTATTTCTGAGTAATCGCGGACACACGATAAAAACGGGAATAATTGATTCAAAATTAAAGTTTCTGTTAGTGTAAATAAACGGTACTCCTCCATATACAAGATAAATTCTACACAAACAAAATATAAACAAACCTAAGTAAGTCAGCCATTATTAAACCATTGTTGTGAAAATGGTTTGGTTTTGAATGAAATATTTTGTTTCACATAGATAAGTTTATGAATGTACTGAACTAAACAAAACTATAGTACTAACATATAGTAGTACTCTACTCTACTTGCTAACTTGTATAGTAAATTATGAAAGTAGAACCAGACTACCTACTAAAAGTGTATTCTGTGTGTTGTGTAGGTGCTTGTGTTTGAAAGCTTTTCGTTATCTAATTGAATATTAAAAACAAAGCTTCATTCATAATAAAATGCTTACAAAACATATTTACTATAATTGAATCAAATATATCTAACTGCCATGCTCGCCTACGTATACTTCAATAAATATATAATACAGAAGGTTTAGTCAATAATGAAGGTGGTATTTATTATCTCGCATAATGTTGGGAGAAAAACTTACTCAAGAGTACAAATTATGTTTAAACTTTGCATTCGATTGGTTTACTCTCTTGACAAAAGTACCAGTGATCTGTCGTTTTTTTGTTGTCTCCGATTTCAATAAGAACTACTTTATAAGCTAATTTGGACCTAGCGAAACTCATAGTACTAAAATTTAAAAATGTATGAATTGAGAAGGGAAAATTTTGAAATGTGTTGTCAGGATGTTAAAATGAACCTGATTTTCGTACTGTTTGGGTCAAAATTACCCTAGAAAATGATTATTATTAAAATTTTCTTCAATTTTTTTGTTTGTTTTCTTTCCAAAAAGTATCAAAAATTGGAGAACATTTTTTGTCTCCGATTTTGATATAAACTTCGTTTTAAGCTAATTTGGACCTAGCGAAACCGTTGGTGTTGGTTAAAATCATCCGATAAATATAGTACGGTGGGCGTCTATGCTTTGGCCAAACTTTGCGCCAACTCACTCCCATGTTATTTGATTATACGGTATACAGAATATAATAAACAATTGACACACTGTATAATATGTGCTGGATATAAACAGTTTTTTTGTGCCTATTAACATTGTTCTGTTGGCTTTAGATGCGTAAATTGTAAATCTAATTTAGCATTGTCTAAATATTATTTTGTCTAAATCATCAAAATTTGACTGAACATACAGAAATAATAAAATATGTTTAAGTGCAAATTCATGTTCTCTATCTAAAACATACACAACAAAATAATATTATATTTACACGTTACGAGTCCCTATAGTGGACAGTGGTCCATAGTGTGGTCCTTAGTTGTACTTGAAACACGTACAAACATTTTAGACTTTGAAGGGGTTGTTGGATGATCTATAATATCATAATTATATTTGATTTACACAGAAAACCCTTGACATTGGTTTTTAACAAACAACAAATTAGTTCACCCACCAGTAATAAATATATAAAAATATATTTATTTATTGATTATGATCTTAGTATATATCGGGTATTTAAGCAATTAACTCGGTTAGTTGTTATTTTCATTTTCTGTTACCTTTTCCTAATATATAAATAAAATATTCATAAATTTTCTTGAATAAGAAAATTGTATTTTATGTGAAAAACGCTAATGCAGATAAATCGTTAAATTTAATAATCGTCTATAAAAACAAACGGAAAGAAAATACAATTTTTAAGAGAGCAATATTTTCCGATGTCTATCTTGTAGAAAGAACATTTTATAGCGTATAAATAAAATAGCTTGTCATATATTTTCCGCATAGTGAGTTTATTATTATGTTGATAAAAATGCAACTCATATTTACCACCCGAATTGGTTGTTCACATTCAGAAATTTACCACCTGTTTCAAAGTGGTATGAAAAATTTGAAATATTCAAATTAAATTTAAGATTCATTTCACAATCAATATTGTATTTGAAATATATCTTGAAGTTGTTCAAACAAAATCAACTTTATTGCAACCATATAGATTCTTTTATCAACTCAAAGAAGATCAAAATGTTTCTTAAGAACAAGTGGTCAGCAAATTATGGAACCAATTCCAGTTCACCAAAGATATTCATCCGACCCGCGACCAATATTTATCAATAAATATTGCAATCTAGCTGAACAAGCAACAGTTGCCCGAGCTTCAAAAATTTCTTATACTGCGCATAGCAAAATTTATCTCAAATAAATTTTTTGTTCTAAATTTTGACTTTCCAAAAGTTTAATTTCTTTATTTATTGATAAATATTACTTTAGAAACTGTAAACTATATTAGAGATCTAACCGTCAGAAACGTTATTGCCGTAAAACCGGCTAAACGTAACGTAACGCTTTGGAATTTTGAACTTATGATAGTTTTCCTGGATTTGTAAGAAAAATTGACCTGGGTCATCTCTCATCATTATTTTGCTATCTCCTATAGTTTGCATCCATTATATATCGGCAGCTTTGGTTGAAAAACTATATATTTATTATACCTATCACAATTGAACATGTCACAAGCATGAAGAGTAGTGAGTTTTTATTGTTATTTTATACCGATTTAGTTCGGTAACAATAACATACAATCTCAACTATGTCGTGTATAGTTGGTTCAACTACGCGAAATAGTTTATTATTTCTAAACTATTACTACTAAATAGTTTCATTATTTACATTTTCAGGTATTTAGTTTAAGTGCTAAACTTGGTTTAGTCGAATCCACTATTTTATTCTTAACAGTGTACGATTTCGACCTGGTGTCGTCAAATCATCTTTCATATGGTTGGTTATTCTTGATTAGTAGTAACTTTATTTTGTGTTTGTGATCGAACAACCTTAACATTTACTTTAGAATGGCATATATAAAATGACAAAATCATGACATAAATATAGTTGTTTTTATAGCTACCAAACAAACAAACAAACATTGCTAATATTAGTTTTTATAATTGCCATTAAAAAAACTGCAATAAACAACGAAATAAAATTGTTACACATGGTACCACCTAGCTTGGTAGCTAGCTGCAAGTATAACACCACTATTTAAAGCCATAAACATATCATTTAATTTGGTCTTTTATTGCAACTGGTTTAAATAACAGCTATGGCATGATATGTTAAAAAAATCTAACGATCAATAGGGAATATGCATGAAAATTTTTTTTCACATTTATTTTCAGAATATGAAAATACTGTTAATACTGTAATAATATTTAAAAACGAAATTAAAATCCGACAAATATCAATGAAGCTATAAGCTTTTAAAGATTATTATCTGTCTCTTTCTTGCAAAAATACTAAAAACGGAGTTTTACGTGTATTTTAAATGGTGAAAGTGTAATATGACGTCACATAACATATCAAGAGAGCTATCACCCTCTTTGTCTAATCGTGAATTTCAATCATTCATATCTCGCTTATTTTTAAAGTTATTTAAAAAGTAATTTTACCTTGATATTTGTCAAGTAAACATGCTTCAATTCAAGTGAAAAAAAAATTTCATGCATATTCCCTATTGCAAGTCGTATAAGTCATATTTTCTTTGCTTGTAACAAAAACCAACTAACAGTCCATCAGTCATGTTTTATGTAATCTGTAAGGATGGATGGATTATTCAATATTATTTTATTTAATGATTTATAAAAAATGGTTATATTGTAATAATTCGTTTATAATTTAACCCTCAATTTACCCTCAATTTAGTGAAAATTATTTTAGTACAAGAATGATAGATATTTTTTTCATAAAAGTGTTATTCTGAAAAAAAATATTACAAATTCAAAAATGGATATTTGCATTTTTTGGCTGCTTTAAATTACAGAAGCATCGCGACATGTTTTGACAAAAAGCTAACGTACATGTTACGTAAAGAGTGTGTCGTTTGGCATAGGAAAATATCATTTCAACACTGATAGAAGGAATTTCTATCCTCAAGAAAATATTTTTTTCAAAATATTTGCTTCAATAAAGAAACCCTTGTTTTCATTCAAAACGACGACGCATGTGTTTAGTTGAGCGAAGAACCTTAAATTCTTAAACGGTGTTTAAGATATTTTTTAAATAGAGTTCGTTAGTCTTGGCCTAAGAGAGTCTTTCTTGGACAAATACTGTTGTGAATTTTTAGTCAAGAAAATATGTAAAATTTTTGTTAAAAAAAAGTATTTTTCCTATTAAAAAAAATAAAAAACGCAAGAAAGTTTATGTAGCTTCTTTAACTGAAGTATATATATTTAACTGAAATATATTTAACTGAAGTATATCATTACTTCTTTAAAAAGTTTCATTTGTTTGGATATTAACAAATGTTTATTTTGGTCCGAAATTTTAGCATCTTGGTCCACAGAAATTATCATTTCAGTTTAAGAATTTCGAGAGTCTTGAGTCAAGAGTCAGTTTATCTTTAGTTAAGATAATTTTCAAGATACTCATTTTCTGACACCAAATATATATTATCTTCCCTATACATGAGAGTCAGAAATTCATGGTTTAAACAAATTGTTCTTATTGCAAAGAATTACTGCTATCAGTGTATAATAAAAAAAAACATGCTGACTTGACTTTTAGAGGTATACATTTGATAGTATATAATGCGATGGGTGGTACTACCATCGAACATAATATATGTTTAGAATATCAAACAGTTCTCTGTGCTTTAGACATTCTATATAAGAAGTCAAAGCTGCTATCTGTTCTTATCCCGTTCCTATCCCGATGTCATCAGGATAGAAGGTTTACTACATAATATAAAATAATACATTCTTATTACTATTCAAGTTGTCTTACTTGCTGATATGGTGACGTCGTCAATTATTTATTTGAGTCTAATCAACCAACTATCTAGTCTACATGTCTACACTCTACAAGTCTACAACATGCCATACGGACAAGACAGACTGACTTACCAGACGGACAAGACAGACGGACTAGACAGACGGACTTGCCAGACGAACAAGACAGACGGACTTGCCAGTCTCATCGGTGCGTGAGACACGCACCAAATTAGCAACAAGCAACATATCTCTGAATCCATATCCCAGAGATAGTTACAATTAGCTAATTCATACTGATGATGACTACATTGTAGTCGAAATACGTATTTATAAAATACAAACAAATGTTCTAGGCAAAGGGGCAAAATTTGAAATATAATACCGAGAGTATACACAGTTTCACTCGCGAATACTCGCCTTACAAATGTCTCGCCCAGTGCTCTCGCCACGTGTGTACTGCCGACATAATAAATTTGTGAGTTAATCGTTATCTCTCCGTTTTTGAGATATCTTGTTCAAAGTCACACACATACATACACATATATAAATAACAGATTTGACTCACCAATGAATGGACAGAAATAAGTTTTTTATTATCTGATCAAAGATTTGGTAAAATGTTGACCTTTAAGTATGGTAGGTACATTAATATTTAAAAGAGCTTTCTCTTGATAACAATTATTATATTATTATTATTATTATTATGATGATTACGATACAATGATCACCCTGACATTTATATGAGATGACTTCAATCCGTACACACAGAACACAGAACACAGTAATACTTAGTCAAGTAATAATACGATTCATGCACAGTTCTACGGATTAAACACACAAGGGATTTCATAAATACATTATACATATATGTCGTAGTTAGAGTTAATACAGTACAATTACGATCTTACTAGCTGAATTATAAAAGTGCTGTCCCAAGACAATTCGTTATAATATATCCAGCCAATATAATATTTATCGTTAGCAAACGAAGATGTTCAAGTATCATTACCACTCTTGATCGATTCTGAGATAAGCCAGACCTGAAAGTTATTTATTAACCAACCTGGCAAACAAACTTGACGTTACTTTTAAGCTCTAGAACACATGGACAGCCGAACGGATACGCAAAAATGACCGAATAAGGGTAATTTATTACCACTTATACTAATTTATTTGACCGTTACAAAGTCAGAACTAAACTTGCATATTGATTATAATCTAGCTAGCGGGATATTGTATAGACATATTTTACTTTGTGGCTACAAAATACTCATATTACAATCATATTATAGTGATGGAAAATTTATGAATGAGCATTTATAAACCTTCCCCCCCCCTCCTTCTCTAGTTAAGTTATTACCACGTCATAATGTACGACATTTATTTTAATAAAAAACACAATTATTCAAAATTATTGAATTGTAAAAACACTAAAATTGATTGCAAAAGCCGGGGCTGGGTATACTAGATTTCCATAAAGCTATTTATTTCAATTTTTACCAAAATTTGTCAGAAATGCAATCAATCGTTGTAAATTATTACAGAGGTCATAAATTTATATTATAAAATATTACACATGAAGATTTTAAGATAGTGGAGGTATTGAAACTTGAAACTACAGTTAAAGTCATAAAAAATTCATTACGTAGGAGCTGTGACAATCTAGCGAATTTCCACAGAATAAATACATCATTACTGAAATTTTGACACACTAGAGTTGTTAAAGATCAAAATTATATTTCGTACCAGATTTGCTTTTGGTATTTGAAAGGTCAAATTTGTCAATGAGTAAAATCGGACAAGAGGGCAGAGAAAAAAGAAAATTTTTTAGATCTATGCAATTTTGATACAGTATTTCAAAATCTTATATTGTTTTACTACGTCATTCAGTCCAGAAAATTCATTTAAATACATCATCAACAAATCATGTTACCATGGTGATACATTATTATAATATTCACTATTATGGGTATTGTATTTAAATTGCCCGTCAAGCAATGAATTGTAATAAAACTTATTTATAACAACTTTACTTATTATAAATTTTTCCATTTTACCAATATTCAGAGAGAAATTCAAGATTTTATGATCCCCCCTCTCTCTAAACCCCTCTTCTGTCCTCTTGCCGGATTTTGCCCATTAACGAAACTTGGATTTTTAATAACAAAAAGCTCGTCACATACGAATTAATATCATTCCGACCTAAACATATATAAATAGATAGATAGATATGGTATAAATTTTATATTCAACCATAGTAACAAAGTAAATAGATTGTAGTCACGTGTGCGTGTGTATGTAGGTGTACGTACACGTGTGTCATTGTGTCATTGTACTTCTAACTGGTAACCAGAATATAAAAGTTATAAAAAGATTCTACTCGAATGGAACTATCGACCCATTCTTCTCTTGCTGTTGTTCTTTTTTGTGCTTTCAATGTAAAAGATGATCGATTTGTTTTCAAATTATTTTTGTTATATAAAACTATTCCTAACCGAAGGAAATAAAAGTTAGCAACCGAATTTAGTTGATATCAAATAAAAAACTGTGACTGCTATAATGGCTACAATGGCTAAAGCGTTAAAAGTCACGCTATCATTTCAAAACTTAACTAATTGATTTGTGGCTTTTTTATTTGGCTTTCGAAAAAATGTTACGAGTAGAAGTTGTTAGTAAATGTATAATGATGAATAACTGAATCAATAAGGCACACATCAACTATAAAATTTTAAAATAATAGTGCAACTTTTGATGCTATATGTACACTCTGGTTCATAAAAATTGAACCACCAGTAAGTCACATTATAAGCGAATATATTACTGAATATATGTATAATATTACATACAATAACACTTAGAATGTTTCAGCTGGTTCAATTTTTATGAACGGGAGTGTACAAATCAAGTAAAAATTTTTTTGGAAAAGGTGAGATAGTTTTGTATCCGTTAGGACAACTAATTGTAGAGCTTTATTTTCGTATCACACATTGTAGCTTTTAGTGAATGAGAACCCTAAATCTAGATAGATCACCCACTATATATAAATATGTTATAACCAGCAGCAAAACAAACCACATACATAGTCACTATAGAGTATAGACCCACCACCGTCACCCGACCCGTCCCGTTGTTGGTCCGTTCGTATAGTGGAAAAGATCCCGTACACATAACATAACACAACCAACCTATATAGTAGTGTTTTCATAAGATTGTTTATTAAAACTTTATCGTCTTACTCTCTCTCTCTCTCTCTGTTGCATTGTACTATCGACTATTAAACGAGTCGTTCCTTTTTCCAAATTTTCACAATCGATTTTCTATTTGTTTATTTTTAAAAAAAAAGTTTCGAATAAAAACCATTTGTTATAAATATAAATAAAGATTATTAAAATAATCAAAAAAAACTGTAGTTTTTTGCAAATTCTCTAAAAAGAACACCACTTTTGCAGTCGTTAGTACCTCTGGTGTGTCTTAAATTCACTCATTTCTTCATTCATCTCAACCATTTTTCGTTTTCCCCTTTTATTATTAAATACGTGTGTTGTGTGTGCTGCTCTGCTCTGCTACCAGTGTACCACAAGTATTCTTATAGAAAGCTTTTTTGTTAGTATATGCAGTGGGTGTGGTGTGGTGTGGTGTGGTGTGGTTTATTCATATGGCTGGCTGTTATCAAAAAACTTTTACAGTTTATTTATGTTGTTAAGAATCTTTTACGGAAAGTAGTTGCTGCTAAAATGATATTCGAGCAATTTATAATTCATAGATATCTACTAGAAGTAGATTTTTATATCAGACATAAAATAGGAAAATTTTACAAGAAATATAAAAAGATTGATTTTTAACCCGACTTCAAAAAAGGAGGATGGTTCTCAATTCGTCTGTATTTTTTTTTTTTTATGTTTGTTACCTCAGAACTCCGTCATTTATGAACCGATTTTGAATTTTTTTTTTGTTTTAAAGGGTTTGATTCCCGATTGGTCCCATTGTCACCAAATCGCATTCTGATGAGGGGATCTCCGGGAAATTGAAGAAAATCCTCATTATATGTGATATATGTGATAACCGATTTCTGCGAAATTTTTTTTTTTTTTTTTGAAAGGGTATACTCATTCATAATGGGAAAATAAAAAATTTTTTTTAAAAACCGACTTCAAAAAAATTTTTTACAAAAAAAAAACCGACCCCAAAAAAAAACAAAATGCTTGTAAAAAAAACTGAAAATCTGTTATAAAAAATGCACTAAAAATTACAAAAAAAAAAAAACGGGTAAAAAAAATGTGTTATAAAAAAATTCACTAAAAATTAGTTGGTCGTTTAGTAGGTCTACCCATATTTAGACAAATAAAATCAGTTATAGAACTTCAAAGTCACTAAAAAGCGAGAAATAAAACCTATTTTGACAAAATGGAAACCCGACTTAACAAAAGATGCACTAAAAAGTAAAAAAATAATTGCATATTCTTGTGCCAATTTTAGTTCACCAAAGCAAAAATTTTTAAATATATATGTACAATTATTGTTATTTTTGGAGGCGGTGTCAACATAGAGAAATTCACATAACTTTTGGACACCGCCTCCAAAAATAACAATAATTGTACATATATATTTAAAAATTTTTGCTTTGGTGAACTAAAATTGGCACAAGAATATGCAATTATTTTTTTACTTTTTAGTGCATCTTTTGTTAAGTCGGGTTTCCATTTTGTCAAAATAGGTTTTATATTAATTATTTTAAACAAGGTTGTAAATAAGCATCAAATAAATCCTTCCTCAGTTAGTTGTTATTTTCCTTTGGATCGTGTTTATTTCGTATGTGGTGGTGTCACCCGGTATTTCACATACGCGAGTACATAATTAAAATTAATTCCAGATTTTATAAAATCAAGTACACTGACTGACTGACTGACTGACTCTCAAAATAGAAACATAAATTTTCGAAATGTCAAAACTATTAGATGTCAAGAGAAAGTTTTTTTTTTATTTAATTTATAAAAACAAATTTGAGTTGTTAATAATGTGATCGCAACGTATGTAACGTATATAATGAATGGACTTGTAAAATGAATAGAATTCAAATTTGGTGTGGAGTACTCATATCACCTCTATATACAATAGAGAAACACACACACAGGGCCGGTCCTTGAGTAGTTGGTGCCCTACTGCGAAGTACTTTTATAGCGGATAATAAAAACAAGTTGTGAAGCGTATGCGTATAGTAAGAGTGAAGGAACGTCTAGCATAATAAGCCATAATTTTAGTTCAAGACTGTACCGGTAGACACACGTTATACATACGGATACTTGTCTATACGTATATATAAATACTACTACGACAAGTATATTTATATGATGCCTAGATCCAACCTAAGTCCAACATCCTTCGCAGTAGTTTGTCATGTGTTGTGTTGTGTTGTGCATAGAGGTACATAAATACTAATAATACTTCACACATAAATTATAGACACAACAATCGTAAGTAACATTAATTTGTTTGTAAGTCAGTTGGTATTCAATATTTTTAAAATAATTTATCTGCATAAATAAAAGAAAAACTTCAGATTAAATTGAAGAAGTAAAGAATGAATGAATTGATTAGGTTGGTTCTTACAAGTAAGTACTCAACACTGTGAATTTGAATACAAAACCAGGAACGCATAAAAAAATACACTTGTAGAAGTGTGTTGTGGGAGTCACCAATTAATTTTAAATATAATTAGATTGTTTTCAATTGTATAAAAGTAATGATAGTATTCAAATTATATTTCACTTACCTCAATTAAAACTGCATCTTGTTTTTTCGTTGACATATTTAAGCACCGTTCTTGTGTTTGACAAAATTTTGTTGTCTGTTTATCGAATTTTTTCTTTTCTTCCTGTAAGAAATCAATTAACAAATATAAACAAAAATTGACCCAAAAACACGCTTTGGATGTATGAAAAAAAGTTTCAAATAAAAGTTGTTTGTGTTTAGGAAGTAAACATCTTTTGTATTTAAAGATTTTCCATATCTTGCATCGTTTAAGAAATATGTTATACGACGCGCATATATATATATCTTAATATCTACATTTCCTTCGAAAATTTCCTCTAAAAAAACAAGGGATAGCGTTATTAGAATTTAAAAAGCGTTCCATCTGTTTTGCTATTATTTAAAAATTCAAAAATCTGATTATATAATATAATGTAGATAGGCAAGTGAATTGAATGGACCGGACCGGACCCGTTGTCTGATAGTTGCTTACCTTAACTCCGCCAATGTGTTCCTTCCGAAAATTTTCTAATGGAAGTATTATTTGATCATAGGCTCGTTCCATCTGTAACCAAACAAAAATAAAACAGATTAGTACCATAAATAATTCATTTGTTTATTTACAACGAGGGTATAAAAACAAAAATTAAGGACATTGAGTCAGATTCATACCAGAAGTTTTATTGTTTTGTTAATTTGTCAAACGTTATGTTCAATTATTTACGAAAAATGTCACTCAAGAATCATATGCATTCCACTACCATAACATCTCATAGAGTTCAGAGGCACAGAGGTCCTAGGTTCGATCCCCTGCCCTAGATGTATATGATTTTTCATATCATGCTTTTGATGTCAAAAGAATGTTATCAATATTTGATTGGTTTTAAAGGATTTTCATCAGTTTTGACGAAGTGAAGACCCAACAAACGTTTTTAAATTAAGTCTTAGAATGTAATAAAATCAGGTTATCAGTTGTAAATAAAAGTTGCCAATCAAATCGTTATCATTTACAAAAATATTTGTTTTTCATCATTTTTGTACACTCCCGTTCATAAAAATTGAACCAGTTGAAACATTCTAAGTGTTATTGTATGTAATATACATATATTTATTCGCATATATTTAATCTGCAAATTTTAAACGAAGTTAGATACTTTGAATAATTTATCTAAAATTCAGTCAATTTAGTCGACAACACATTTCACTACACGACAACCACCTTAAGCAGAAATTGTAGCAAAACTATTAAATTTATATGAAAAAAGTTTCAAATGAAATTTCTTTGTGATTAAAAAAAGAGTTTTATTTGTTTTTGAAACTTTTCTTCTAAGTGCAACAGTTTTAAAAATGGAGATCAATATGAATCAAATCATTTATCTTTTTTTTTTGGGGGGTAACCGTTGCAAAGTCGGTAAACATAAAAGCTGTTTCTTTTATGTGTATCGATAATTTTCCAATCGATAATTAATTATTTTTTTATATAAAATAAATGAGCGAGCACTGATATAGAAATAAATTTTAAAATGTATCAAGGCCATCAAATTATATATTTCGTATTTAAGGCGCCATTCCATCAAAATAAGCTCATAAATAATGGAATAATTTAGATAACACACACAACCACCAATTCAAAGCATGCATGTATACACTTATACAGTATACTCACTCAATCAGGTACAATCGACTCAAAAAGTATCGCCAATTTTAACTGTTCATTTGTACTGTATCTAATCTGTGATTTTCCAAAAAAAAAAAAAAAAAAGAAGAATAAATGTTCACTATTCGCTTCGAGCGCAGCCGTACTCAGCGCCATGCGTGGTCAAAAACAACTTCATGGCCAATGAAAGTTTATAAAAATAATAGGCGTTTAACAAAAATAATTAATTAAATTAAATAGACAACATTAAAAGCTAAATTAACTGTAACTTTTTGTTAAACGCCTATGGTTTTTAAACACTGACATTGGTCATGAAGTTGTTTTTTTGACCACGCATGGCGCTGTGTACGGTTGCAACTCAGAGTGAATAGAAGAACTTACAACTTTTGTTCTAAACATTTTTTTGAAAACTAAATTGTATCGAAACTGTAATCAAAATTTTGAAAAATGAAAGCCACTTTTGAAACTGATAGTACTAGCATATCAATCTTATAGCGTAGAAAGAATCGGCGAATGATTACTGGAAACTATTCGGTCAAAATTATTTCGAGTGATTCTTCTCTTCAGTATACCGAGTGTTCTTTAAAAAAGTTACCACTTAAATATTTAAAAAAAATATGCATTTTAGAAAACAAATATTTTAAACAAAACTTACACAGTTTAACAAACGGGAAACATTATGCAATAATTATATTTTTGTTTCATGCATCCATGCTCGCGTGGTATTACTTACATTTTTTGAACGGTGCAAGATAGGGAAAATCTTGAAATATAAAAAAATATTTATCTTGTAAAAACAAATTCGGTAGTTTCCGATAGTCATGCGCTAATGTCTCCTAAACTAACACATATGCATATGATAATAAATGAGTGCAGTGCACATACTCATCAACATTTTAATAAATTGTCTGATTGATAATAAATATGTGATGGGGACTTATTTATAAAAATAACAAAATTTATTATTCATCATTTTAATTGATTTATTTTTATCATTCAAATAAAATTATTGCACATAATTTATGAGAGTTTGTATTCTCTCATTTATTTTTTTATTTAAATATCAGTTAATCAAATCAATTATTTTAATGATTTTAAATAAACATTAAATTAAATTAATATTTAAAAAAAAAATCTAGTGTGAAACACACACGCGACCATTTTATAATTCGAACATCAAATGTTAAATGAACAAATGTTTCAAAAAAAAGTTGTTTATTTTTATGAAATACACATTTTTTTATATTTAAAGATTGTCCCTATCTTGCACCGTTCAAAAGATGTAAGTAATAGCATGCGGGCATGGATGCATGAAACAAAAATATAATTATTGCATTATGTTTCTCCGTTTAAAGTGTGCAACTTTGGTTTGAAACATTTTTTTCTAAAATGCATATTTAAAAAAATATTTAAATGGTAACTTTTTTTTTAATGAACACACGGTATCATTGAAAGAAATTATGTAAATTATAGACCTTAATTTATTTGGTTTACGAATAAATCGCTTCATACAAAAGTTTTTGTAATTACAAATTTTTGAATTAAAAAAAGAAACTGTACTAGATATGAAAAAAGTTGCATACAAAAGTTGTTTGAAATAAAATTTTATGAAAAAAAGTTTATCGCAATTATTGTAGTCAAAAAGTTATGCGTGATAAATTATTTGGGGGCGGTTGCCACACTGTGGAATTGGTTCTCACATGGTTGCCGAAGCAAGTGATTGAAGGCACTATATGTGCTATCAATGGATATGTGCTATAAATGGGTACCGTTTTTTACAGTCGCCGTTTTTAATTGGTTAATAGTAAATTAATTAACAACAGAATTTATCGATTGATTATGTTTTATTTTTCAGAAACCACGCGAATAAAACCCGACGTTTAATACCTTTATTAAAACTAATAATTAGAGGAAAAACAAAACATGTTTGTGTAATTAATTTTATAATGTACAATGTGTACCAGAAATAACGCATTAATACTACGTACTAACAATTATTGGTTATTTTTAATGTACAATCGGCGTTGTAAATTCGCGCTAAAAAACTTTGGACTTCTAAAAAAACGATCTCATTTTATTTTTAACTTTTGTGTTTTAAGTAAAAAAAAATTTTGAAAAAAGTAATGATATTCGTTCAAAACAAAAATGTGAAAGGGGACAAATTTCCGCGCATACATTTTCCAGCAAAAACAAAAATGTTCGCCTTCAAAAGTAGTGAAATCTATGTAAGAACCAAGTTTTTTAGCAAAAGTGAGAAGATGTTGGTAAGTTTCTCAAGTGCTGGATATTTCACGTAATCAAACTCGTCGCCGTAACCTATGTATTGGACAAGAATCCTTGCGAATATAAATCGTTATATCTATGACATCCCGTATCTTCAATAAAATATAACGTCGTATATTAATAATAATAATAATTTAATAATTAATTGCAAAATGATTATTAATTGCAATAATATTTCATACATTAATTATTGATGTTGCATGTGCTTTGTGTATTGTACTTAGACTTGTTGTATGAACCACACCTTACCTTACAAGTATTTTTTATTTGTATGAATAACAAGAAAATTTATAATAGTACGGAGACTTCAGTCTCAAATTCAAACGGATTTTTGTATTTCAAGTTCAAGCAATGACAAGTGAAAATTACAACTAACGAGTTAATTGCTTAAGAAACTTTTTTTTTATCTCTTACCGTTTCAAAGAATCGTTTGGGAAAAAGTATTGATGTGCTTTCCTCGCAATTATTATAGAAAAAAAGTTAAGAGTGATAAAAAATGTGGGGAAGACCCCTGACGGATCAAGTTCTCGCAGAGTTGCCTATTTTTTCTCAAAGTTGCACCTTCTAATTAAATGGACACCGTCTTTTACGGTTCCCTACTTGGACTAATATATTCAAAAAGTGTTTCGCAACAAACTTTTATAGGATACATTTATATGATATTTGATAACAAAAACCATTTTAATTGTCTTTCAAACCCTTAACACTGACTTCCTATCACAGCTTCCATTTGGATAACACATCTTGTAGTAAGATGAAAGGGTATACCAATTTTCATTGTTTGAACTCAAACTGCAAAGATCCATTTAAGTTTGTCCCTTAACCGCCGTACTACAATACACAAACTAATTACAATAAAATAAAAAAAAGAGTTATGGTTGATTTTTCTACAAATGGTAAAAACCGATACGATATATCTCCTCTATTGTAATTATTATTAAATATGTAATGAATGGCCTTTCTTTTTAATAACTTTCTTTAATCATTATAATTTTATTTATTAAAATTATTAAAAAAAAAAAAACTATGTAAAACCACCTACGAGTGCAATAAGTACCTACAAGAGCAATAAGTACATCAAGCCCCATTATTAGGTTTTGAAACTCTTCTTAATATAGAAAATATCTACATCAGTCTAAAATGAATGATTCATCATCATGGAATATGATGATATGTAAATGATTTGTTATTGAAAACTAGAAAAAAAATATTAATTATTTGGATGAATTTGTGAAGCCTACGATTTTCTTTTCAAATAACACAATATTTGCAAAGTATCCATCCCATCCTCCGGCTACGGCTGGCTGTCTCTATGATTTAAAGCCAACACCTCCAGTTTTTAATTTTTAATGTTTACAAATGTATAAAAACTTTAATTAGTAACGGTATCATATGATTTGTGGTATGAATTGGTTGGTGACTTGCTAACTTTCTAGTTTATTTTAAAAAATTCTTATTAAATTAGCAAAGAATGTAGGACTTTTTAATGGGCATAACGGATATTTGAATATTTGATTGTAAAAACAACAAAAAAATACTGATATAACAATTGATTTTATACATCAATACCGTCCGATTCAGATAATAGAGTTTATTGGTTTTACTAATAGATGGTACTACCATGCTAAATAAAATAGTTTATATTCTCGGTAATAGGTAGGATTCTGCAGTCTCATTCTAGTAGAGCTCTCTGCAATCTCTTCACAATGACACCAGATCAATGTCCTAACTACACTAGTACGATGACGTCACTGATAAAATAAATACAATGCGACAGATACGTAAAGAAATGATCTATCTGTTGTGGACTCATTGTAAACTTATTATTAATCTCCAAGTTATTAGCGATCGAAAACTGACGGTATTTTGTCCCACGAAAATGTTCGAGCGATCACGTTCGAACCCCCAGTGTAACGTTTTCACGTCAATAATCTAAAAAGGTGTTTGATTTTTTGTATCAGACCCATATAATTTGAATAAATGAAGCATGTATATAAAATTAATTGTGTATTATGTGTGTGCATGTAAATTTTAAATAAACATTAACCAACCAACCAACCTCCTTCCTATATTTTGTAAAATATAAAAAAATAAATGATCAATGCAGCATTGAACAAACGATTACGTGGGCTTAAAAAAACTAACGATTTGATTATGATTTCATTTGATTCTATATGGAAACTGATAAAAATCTTAATAAAATCTGTTGTGGAATCGACTTTAAAGCGGTTGGTTTGCAATTAAAAATTATATAATTTATAATTTTGTGATATTTATTTTTTCAAACGGTTTAGTTTAAAGTTCAACACTATTCAATAAAGTTCAATTTTAAATAGGTTTTCCTCGTATCTTTTATTTTACAAGTTGGATTTAAAAAAAACAACCGTATGTGAAAATATAGAAGGGTGCATATAAACAAATGTTCAGAAGGGATAACAAGACTTCGGAAAGTTTTACGAAAAATAAACTGACAAATATTTCTGATAAAAAAAACTCGAAATTCATTTTTAAACCGTATGACATAACGGTTGACATGGATCAGTCTGTTAGACGTGGTTTTCCTTGGCTCGTTACAACAACATGCATGACTCGATCATTTCCTTGACCAATGAATGTAAACAAGATATCAGGAAATAGAAATAAAACCTATGGATATTATAATAACATACATAGGTCGGTCTAAACTCTATACTCTATAGTATACACAATTATATATTATCTATTTTAATAAGTATAACAAAATTAATGAGGATTATTATCAATGAAATAATCACAGTTTATGAGTACAACTCACTCACTACATACGATTACATTTCATATGGGTGCTGTTTATAATATACAAAGTGTTACAGATCATTTACTATACAATTCATAACATTAAGTAATAATAATAATTAGAAAGTGGGGTACTGCAAATGGGTCCCTAGCACCTAGATCAAGAGATCCTTTGTGCCCTCCTTGAGATTGTCACCCGAGGGCGAGACGGCTCCGGGTAAGAGGTGCTATTTTAAGCACATGAAGCTATAGGATTCTGTTGAGGCCAGACGCCGTACAGAAAAGGGATTGCTCTCAAGATTGATGGATCCAAGATTTCGGACCCAAACATTCTATATCCGACACCCTGCAGGTTTCTGCAGATGCATATAACATGTATGGAGCTTTCATCGTCCTCCAAACAATCCCCAAGTTATGAAGGTGGCAGTTCAATCGATAGTGTCCTGTCAAGAGCCCCACCACCCTTTTCAATTGCATTCTATTGAGTTTCAACCGAGCACAGTCGAATGGCCTAGCTGTGTTTATGTACAACTTGGCCCGTCGCATGCCCTGCACAAAGTCCCAGAAATCGAGATGAGATAACACTAAGTAACTAATTCATTAATGTTTTTCACTGGTTTGAAAATGATTTAAAATAATGTTTGGGACCTCAACATATAATTTAAGTATAATATCTTGAATCATTTTATAAAAAGTATAAGTTCACTTGCTATTTGTTTTACTTGTTTGTGTACACAATGGACCACTTTGTACCTTGTTGAATCGGTTTTCGAACAAATTCTTTGAATAAAAGTTGTTCATTAGAAATTTAGTAACAACGTTTTTTCGAAAACTTAATTAGAAAACCGAATGAATGCAGCAGCATAAATCAACTATAAAATTTAAAAAAATGACATCAACTTTTGTGGCCAAGTGTGTACAAAAACAATCAATGATTATCATATTGATGCGATGAATGATTCGTATCTCTGTCGGCCCAGCCCCAATGATCAATTTTGTCAAATGATCTAACATCTTTTAACATTTAGATTTACCTTGAACATGCTGTACAACGAATGTTCTCTCGCGCTGCTTCTCATCCAATATTATTACAATGTTCAATTAAATATTTCATCTAGTTGATTATTTCATATAAAATTTTATACTAATAAATTGAAACAAGTAATAAGAAATTATTCTGCGATACTAATTACAATGTCCAACGAAATATTATGTTGCAGGTAAGCAGGTACTCACTCACTCACTCATTTGTAGTTGTGGTTGCACAGCTACAAGACTACAGCAACCAAACAGTCTGTGCTTCGATATCTTTTTAAAATTATTGTTATACCAATTCTAGTTTATAGTTCCTGTCATTATTCTTGTTGCTATTATTAATTTCTAATCTTATTTTATGATATCAAAACTATAATACTGTTTATAAGACTTCTACACTGTTCACAAAATAAAATAGTGGACCCAACAAGGCCAGATAGTTAGTCGATGTAATAGTAGTATTAGCGGGAGGGAGATTGAAGTCTGGGGCAAGTAGACCTTTGCTACCCAAAGGACATAGTATATGTATGTGGACTAGGAATTTGGTAGGCTGTACGACTACAGCCGACTTTGATAGGAACTATGCTGATATTCATCTAGAGTTTGTGAAACTACAGAAAACCGTCACAAGCATAGCAGACTACTTTTCTTCTTGTACAAACTCCCAGTTCCAAGGTAGAACGCTTGGACCGTACGATCACTTAGACTGGTTGGCTGATACTACCTACAGGCAAATAAATAGCACTTAAGTTAAGTTTGTTGAAGCAACTAAACGCGGCATAGTTGAGAATAAATTTTGTTAAATTTTAAATAATAAATAGTGACATGTTCTATTGTGATAGGTATATATAGTTATCAAACCATAGCATGGCATGTATAAGTCAAACTTAATACTGGAACTGATTTCTATATTATGGACACAAATAGTATGGAGATCAGTGACTAATTCAAAGTGATAGTGTTCGTAACTCGTTACAAGGGATTAGCGGTTTCAATCAACAAATTTAAGAATTTGCGAATAACTTGCCCGGTATTTGAATCAATTACTACACTTATTTTCAATTTACCCAATTTTGTTTACTGTGTAATTGGATTTTATATATAAATAATACAGAATGTCCTCTAATGTGAATTTGTTGTGTAATATTTCGCCATTCATTTTTTTATAGCTCTCTTTACTTTAAGCTAGAAATTGTCTGGTAATAACTGTGAACACACTGGGGTTAGAGACTCAGAGGTCCGAGGTTCGATTCCTGGTTGACGAGTTGATTTTTTCATATCAATATTTAATTCGATATTTCCTATGATGAGATATAAAAAAACTATTTAAGACAAAAGTTGATTTTATAATTGTTTTACATGCATGTGTTAGCCCTTAAGATTAATGCTTCGTTTAGACTACGACATAAGTTGCGACACAAATGTCAGATATAAAATTCTTGACTGTTGACACTTACAACAGATTTTTGTTGTCTAGACACTAGCAAGCCAGACACAAATGTATAAAAATGTACGGAACTTGGGTCCAAGTTATTCACACACAAACGTACTTATTGTTGCTTATGTTGTAATTAAACAACGACGTAAACGCTATATTTATTACTATATTATGTAGTAATAAATATACTAGAAGAGACACTTGAACACAAGGTGTTTACACAGCCGCTGATTCGACACTAATTATAGTGTCCCAATAAATGTCACAGAGACACCCGTGTGCACACATAAACACTCGATGTATACACTGAGTGTACGGTGTATAGTGTCGTAGTCTAAACGAACCTTAAGACCCCTGTTTTAAATGATAAACTCTTCGCATTTAAATAATTGTTTAGAACTACATAACATTGTTCTGGTGCATACACCTTGTATATAGTAGTTAGTTCTGTATGTAGATAGATAGATGTATAATATAATATAAGTAAGTATAAGACTACTGTAGTTTTAAAATAGAGTTATAGTTTTGTACGATCAACCACAATTCCATTCATTCATTAATTATTGAACTCCATGTATAATGTAATCAATTCTATACCATATCCAGATAGATAGATAAGTAACTATATAACAACTATGTATATACAACTATATACAACTATATGTGTATTTATTATGTGTTATTTGATCATATATATATCTGTAATTTATTTAAACCTCAAATATACAACAAACATTTATGACAACAACCTTACAACCCAACCTTATTTCATTTAAAATTATCCGTTCAAATCTTATCCGACAACAAATGTAAATGTGGAGAAGGACCAAGTTTCCGCACACACTGGTCTATCCATACTTCCACCTTCCCACTTGGTGCCCTTGAAAACTAGTGACCAGTCTACTTAAGATGCAGTTATTAAGTTTTTAACATATTTATTTTTTTAGTAGTTTTTTTTATTATAAAAAAAAAGACCAATTAAAACAAACTTTTTTTGCAAACCTTATCAAATGTTCATTATACAATCATGTGTTGAACGAAATTGATCCGGAGTCGTTATCGAAACGTGCAGATATGTCGAAATACTGAACTCATTACAATAACTTCCCAAATGGCAAGTTAAAAAAAAAATTGCAGAAAAATTTGTTGAGAACGAAAATACTAAAACAAAGATTGCCTACTATTTTGTATAATAATAAATAAATATAACAACGTGTCTAATATTTATATTTTTCATTGTTTTATCGCAAATTACATTTAAATCCGTGTAGTTAATTTAATTATATCCGGTTTCAATTATGATGTTATTGTTTGTAAGCGCGGTGAAAAAACAAATGTACAAATGTACTCGATCTATCTATGTTGTTGTTTTGGGTAATGTTTTAATTTAAAACTTTCTTTATGCTTCTGATTATCTGAGATTATCAATTGTGTGTAGATAAATGACTTTTATGAGATTTATATATGGGACTAAAATTATTAAATTAGTACGATCAAATAATAATTCACAAATAAATGGTAATAGATTTTACGTATGCTAATCAATATATAAAACATTTATAACACATACGTACTCTCAAACTTGATCCTACGCACTTCCGTATTATACAGCTTGTATTTTAAAATACACCCAATCTAGAAACAACGTATAGTGTATCTATCGCTGTCAATATGAAGTGTACTATGGTATGGTGTCTTTGTTACAAACACTTGTAGACACACTCACCCGACGAACGATATATATATGCACGAGTAAGATGTAACTATATATAAATGATTGTCGTTGGAGAGTGAAAAGTATATATAGTTATCATACTATAGTTATATGTTATACAATACTGATTTTAATGCAGTTTAAGTGTAACAAAGACACCATATCATATGCACTGCATATAGACAGCGATAGATACACTATACATTGTTTCCAGATTGGGTATATATATATATATATATATATATACAATTTTGACGTATACATATATATATATATATATATATATATATACGTCAAAAATGATCCCCCTTTAACTTTCGAACCAAAACATCTACAGTGAAAATGACGAAAGTTGTCAGGTTCGAAAAATTTTAAGTGTATTGTTGGGGTAAATGAAGTTTATAATTAGTTGTACCGCAACCTTAAATAATTATTCGCAAACGGCAAGTATAATAAGGTTTGTGTGTGTGTGTGTGTTTTATTTTTTTGTAACAATATGCAGATCTCTTAGATGATTACATTTCAGTTGAGTTCTCACCTTGGACTCGATAAATCAGTCTTCTGTTACGTTCAAGAATTAAATTATTTATTATTTAATTGATAGTTTTATGTGTTTGGCTAATTTAAATATATTGTTCAAATTAGGTAAATTAAAATGTTGTTTTAGTTATTTTTAAATATTTTATAACAAATTACTAGCCGCAATATTTATGCTAACTAAAATCTATTCCATGTATGAAAAAAAAAAACAAAAGTTTTAAACAAAAGTTTTTTTTTATGTTATGTGATAAAAAGTTAAAACATAAAAAGCGAGACTATACAAGATTTTATATGCGGAGTAAAATGAAATTTTAGATTATACATTGCCACATTATGCAAGGTCTCAGTATTAAGTACAGTATCTACGAAAATTATGGAACACATCACCACTGTTTTACATATATATGAGAATGCTTGTTTAGATTGGACTTTCACGAACATACTACCATAAGTAGAATTTTTGAAATTTGTTTAATTCGTCGTTTAAATTATAATTAATAATTGATTATTATAAATAATGTGGTGTGCAATTTAAAATCGAATAATAATTTGTTGATCATGGAAATTAACATAACAAATGATATCTCCCAATAATTGAATACAAAAGAAATAAATAATCAATTATCTGTTTAGAATCTGCGCAGTGCAGAGTTCTAACAAACTAATTTACACTGCAGATTCAATTCTCAAAACTTATTATTAAATATGTTTTATTTTCTTTTTAATGTTAGCAGTTAGATTCGTTGTATTTATTTTAATACAACTTAACTTTCAGTTTTTTTGTGTGTGATGTTTGTCTTCATCTTGTTCTTAACACTTTTTTTAAAATATATTTACGATCTGTTTATTCTAATACTTAAAAACATCTTCAATTGTTCTTATCAAAGTGGTATATTAAATATACCCGCTATATAAATATATATATATATTAAATATACCCGCTATATAAATATATATATTAAATATACCAGGGTGTATATTAAATTTAGTTTGGACTGTTTAACGATTGAAAATATTGATAGGCAGAAAAAATTTTTGGTATAGGTGTTCATTAAAGAACCTAATTAGTCCATTTCAGCAAAGTTCATATACACAATAATTCAAAAACAAAAGAGATAACGAGCTGAAATTTCGTATGTGTGGTCTAAAGCTAAAAAGTTAGGTCAAGTTCGTGAAAAGACAAAATCGGATCATGTTTGTACAAAACTGTCTATCTTTGAAACCGTAAGAGATGAAACAAAAATGTAAAGACAAAAAATGTCCTATTTTAAAAAATAAACAACTTTTACAAAGTCAGAACTAAACAAAGATAATATACCGTTGTATATATTATATATACGGGTATAAAAACAAAGTATGCCACTATGCATGATGTCCATTAACGGACTTAATATAAATGAATCACATAAATTAGAATGAATTTAAATATGTTTTTTTTTTATTATAAATATAATTTTTTAACTAATGATTTTTGTAGGTATGATTTTTTTTTCTTCAAATGTTAAAATGTTATGAATAATATTCACTTTCTCTCATATTATTATTATTATTATTCTTATGAATGTAATAAAATTATGACGAATTATTTTTAACAACTTTATGTGTTTAAATGTGTGAAATAGCCCAGTAGTATGAAACGGTGGTAGCAGTGTACTCTCAAATTATTCGGAGGAACGTCATAAGTTCCAAAATCCAGACGAATAACCTATCAATAAGATATGTTTAACTATAAAGTTCATTCTTTAAATACCTTATTATCCTGCATATCCGAACATATGTATACAAATATTACCATGGTACTATATACATATATATGTATGCTTCTGTAATCTACAGATGTTTGATTTGAATTTGTGGTATCTATTCCGCGTATGAAAAAAAAAAAGCCGTTACAGTTTTAATCCGATCGGAATGAAATTTGGTATGTAAAGTGTTTTTTGGTGTTTGAAAGGTCCAATTCGTTAATGAGCAAAATCAGACAAGGGAAGGAAAATGGTGGTTTAACAGGAGAGGGAAACACAAAATTTGGTATATCTCTCTTTGAGATGTATAAGAGAACAAGTTATAGAAAGTGAATTTCAACTGCAATCCGCCTGCTACTTAGCGCCTAGACTATATGTTTTTTTCATTATTAAATTTTATTTTTTGACAAACGGATGTGCGACAACACCACTTCTACAAAGGTGTGGATAATATTTATATTTATTATTTGCAACCATAATATTCTTAAGGCTATAGATACCAACTAAATGGAAATCATATTAATTACACCCGGTAGGTTAGGTTCAATTTAAGAATTTGGTCCGCTAAACGTTTCACTATCACTCGAAAACTAAATGCCCATTGTGCTACACTAATCTCACAAAATCCATAACCTTTATTCTAATCCTTTGCCTTGCAGCATTTCAAGGTGTGAAAAAGTAAAATAGGCAGTTATTTGTAATAAAAATCCTAACAAATTTGGTTCATTCCGATCGAATTAAAACTGTATTTCTACTGTATAGTTTAAAATAAGCAAGTCCCTCAAATAAATTCAAAAGAGTATTCCAAATACGGAACCCTAAAATATGACTTATTCAAAATGCATCTAGATCAGAGGTGGGCAGGAGATGACTCGGCCAAGCTCTGAGTGAGAGGTAGGGAAGAGAGATAGAGTTAATACAGGGTACCTACCAATTATTAATATTTTCTTTTTAATTCTAATTAAAACATTTTCTGAAAAAAATATAATAATACCAAATCTTTTTTATGGTCACTATTATACAAAGTAAATAATACAAGCAATCATTCAATACATACTCTGGAATTTTGGGCTGGTAATTAGGGTCATAAAATGTACCTTTTTAGTATATATCATATTTGTGTATGAATAAAATAAATATATATAAAAAATATATATAAATCTTTTGAACCTTTAAGTTTACCGCTGGACCATTGTTATAAAAGAGGGAAATTTTTGCAAAGGATAATTTAAATAGAATTAAAGTTTTGGAAATTCCAAATAATTTGTCTAAATATTTTACTATTCATATCCGAGAACTAATAAAGAATTATTTACCTGATTTAATTATTTTTTCTTCGTATGGAGTATGCTCAGTATAGTGTCATGGGAATTTGATGAATTAAGTTAAATTTTACATAAAGTGGGAATTTGAGTTCTTCGAGTTAGTCTACTTTGAATTGAAAAAGTGAAAAGTACTATTTGTAGTAGTGGAAATTATTTTTCGCATAATTTGTTTTTCAAAAAAAATAAAAGTAGTGAATTTAATAATGGAGAAGACATCGCAAGCAGTCTTGGATAAGTTCAGATTATTATTATTATTGTTATTATTATCATTATTGTTATTATTATTATTATTATTATTATGTTTTTTGGTGTATCTCTCCATACTGTAAAAGATATTATTTAAACAATAAATATTTTATAAAACTATTTCTAAATTGATTGAATAAATTATTGGGCAATAATCGGTAGGACAACCTGTATTGAAACATCGTTCCGTCTTGCTTCAAAACATACCTTCTTTACTTACTCTCACCCAGCTTATGGAGAGCTCGTAAGGCTCAGACGAGCTGTCTGTGCCCACCTCTGATCTAGATGGCGTCGATGAGTGTATTTCCTTTGATATTATAATAGTTGGATGGTATTTGTTAACACACACAGAAAAACAAAAAGCATGAAAAGGTTTTTTTTTTTTAAATAAATTCCAGACGCTTTGAACTGGAGATAAAACAAAAAATTTCTACATATCAAATACTGAAAGAATGTATTTAATAAAGGCCACTGACATTATTCTCTTCTACAAATTAAAAGATATATACATTTAGTACTTTTTTTTTGTTCTTTATACTTTTGATATTATATAGATGGGAGATGGGAGCGAGTCAAAACACAACGTGGACGCCATGCCGTCTAGGGCAGCTAACAGCGTAGCTTACCGTACTATACACAGTATACACTATACAGTCATACGTATAAACAGAGGCAGGCAGCAATGAGCAACGAACGCAAACATCAGCGGCAATACCTGCTGACCTCCATATATGGACTGAGTATTCTATAGTTTAACAACAACAAAATAACAACTAAGGATTTTATAAATATCTGGTAAATACTGAGTTTATGAAAAAAGTTTTAAACAAAACTGTTTTTTATTTATTTAAAAAAGGAATATTTATTGTCACCATAGGCGTAGCTATACCTTGCACAAGGAGAGGGTCCAACAATGCACAAAGGTCTCCTCAGGGTTCGCAGTGGACACTGGGGATTGGGGCAGGAAAACTGAGGCTCAAAGCACTGATCAATAGTTTTTTCGTTATAGATTTCCAGTGATTGTGCCAATTCTCATATTCGAAGGCATTAAGAAGAATTATACGTATATTTTCAGAAATGTTAATGCTCTCTTTTTAAAAGTTTCTTTTATCCCGGAGTTATTTCTGGTCTTCTCAGGCAGAAACATTTCAGTCCTTTAGATCGATTCTTCATGTTAAATAAAAAGGTAAAATACCTCTTTGGACTCTTTTAAGTACTTGACAAAAGGTAGATTTTAACGAGTATTAAAATTTTTGAGTAAACAAAGGGGGTGTTCAAAGATGAATATCTCAACCCTGGCGGAGAGCGCATGATCCAATTTTGTCCTTCTCGAATTTGACCTTACTTTTTTACCAGATCGTAACCTCTTAATCAATTAGTTAATCAATTTTTAACGTAATCAACATTTATAACAGAAAATAATAGAAATTGATTCATTTTATCATTATTCAAAAATAAAATTCTTTAAAAAATCGATGTTTTAAGATCTTGATATCGTTAAGATGTCGATACTGCTATTTCGATATATCGATGTTGAAGTTACCTTTTGCTATTCCTGCTCAAACGTATAGCTTCAATTTGGTATATTTGTTTTTGGCACGCAGTTCATATATAGAGGTCAGTATTTAAATCCATTCATTCACTAAAAGTTCAGTGACGATGGACGAACGGACGACTGACACGACATTGGACGAAGAATGACAACAAAATAACTACAAACTGTGAACTGAATGGTTACGAACAGTAACTAAACGCCGACGTTGACGCGACGGACTACGGAGTACGGAGTCGCTGTGTACTTATTACTCTTCTGTTCGGTCGTATTATTTATGATTGTCGTCAAGTCCGTCTATCTCAGACTGTATAAACCAGGATAGATAGACATTTGTGTAACGAAAAAAAAAAAACTACTCCGGACATAACACAGATGATCGTGATGAGAAAATTATACTTTGTACAGCAGTATAATCGAATTACACACATTTTTATGTTCGAATTTTGCAAAACTATTTGAACAAAATCGAATAAAATAAAACTGTGCCACTGATTTTAAGGAAGTCAGTCTCGTAAATATGTAACGTAACATATGACGTAAGGTATTACACAACGCATTGCGTAACGTATAAAATTACATATAACGAATGACTATGTAATGTATGACGTGACGCATGAGGTTACATATATTGTGAAGCGTTATGTAACGTAATGCGTAACGCATGGCATGACGTATTACGTGACGCGTGAAGGATCGTATTTCGTGACGCTTAACATAACGCATAATGTTACGTAAAATGTAACCAATAGCGTAACGTTTAAGTAATGTTTAACGAAACAATGAAAATGGGAAATGGAATATGCCATTTCAAATATTAGCCATGCCTGCTGTTTTCTAGTCTCTTTTTCACGCGTAGATAAGCTTATTCTTTAAAAAAATAAACTTTATACTTTAAGGTAGTTGTCGTGTGAAACGCGTTCTCGACGAAGTGTTGATTGTTGTAAACATATTGTTGCTGTTTACAAAGTTGATTGTAATAATTAAAACAAAAGCTATTGTTACACAAGAAGTGAGAATTCCCATTCATTCACGTTCATTTATTGGTGGTGGATTGTGATAGTTATGGAATAGTTTAGTTTCAAAAGCATCCATATAGCATCAGTTTAGTACACCACCTCCTAGCTAGCATCAGTTAGTAATATAACCGTACTACATATATAGTATATACTATATATATATATATATATTTTTTTTATTAAAAACTGATATTATATAGAAAATTTATGGCTTTCTATTATTATTATTATTCTATGTATACGATGTAGAAACAACGTAGAAATGTTGTAATTTATGTTTCTTGGTTACATCGAATTTATTAGAACTCACTAATTAGTTAATTTATAGTTTATAAAACAAAAAGAACAAGTTTTATTTTAAAAAAAATCAGTTGAATCAGTTCAAAGGTCGATGTCAACTAGAATACGAATGAGTCCAGAAAATCTCTTTAGATATGAAAATTTATATAGCTTTATTATAGTTTTTGAGATGGTGTTTGTTCATAAGCCTAGTTTTTGCCAAAATTGATAAACGTTATAGAGTTTTCGCTATCGTAGAAACGGAAAGTACACGTTTCAAATTAAAAAAATTATGAAAATCTCGAACAAAAAAGCTTGTGGTACAAAATTTTGAATTTTTTTTCAAAGCGCATTGAATCGCATTTTACCATTTTGTTTTCGAAATATAATAGTTTAAAATTTTGTTTTCTTTCATAATTACATTAATTTGTTTATAAATATATATATGTATGTGTGTATATGTATTTGTTCTATAATACAAGCAAACCGAGTCCTGATTATACAAGACAATACTGGAATTACCTTAAGTCGAAATTATAAAACCGTTTAAAATGATTACAGTTAACAATAACATACATAGAATTTTCCAGAAATTAATAAATGCAAGTACAAATTGATTGAATAACAATCATCTAGTATGTAGTCGAATCGAGTCGTATTCTATGAATTCTCAATAGACCCATAGAACGAACTGAACTAGTAGTTATGTAACTAAATTTGCATAGACAATTACTAATTATCAAGGGAGTCTCAACCACCCTCATACATCCGCGCCAGTAGATGTAACAGTCAGTTTAAAATCAATGTGTTGTAGGAGGTAGCTCCTAGCTCTAATAATTATATTTACAATAAAATAGTTGGTTACTGTTGGTGCAACGAATATGAAGCGACGAATATGATCAAATTATCCACCTGAATTGAGAGTTAACATTTATATTGTTTTATGTTGTGCATGTTGTATAATATATACACATTAAATATAATTATAATACCCGACTACACAACACTACACCACCAGGTAGTAATGAACGAAACTAACTAACAAAGCGGGCTGATATTGTATTGAGTGCTGTCAAATTTGATTCATTTATGCCGAGTTTCACAATCGTCTGTTTATGTATCCAGGTGGCCTCCAATAAAGTTTCAGAAAAATTGATGCGGTAATGAATTTGGTGAATTTTGAAAAAGTTTGTTAATTTTGTTCCATGAAAATTGAAAAGAGTCGGCTAGATCAAAATTCCATTTCCTTTATATTCACGTTATAGTCTAGTATAGAACTTCTTAAGTTGCTATAAATATGATTAAGATAACCAATTCCTAGAACAATTATTTGTATTTTATAATTAGGTATTTCGACAACAATGTAGTCATCATCAGTATGAATTAGTTAACCGTAACTATCTTCGGGATATGGAGTCAAAGATATGTTAGTCGTTGATAATTTGGTGCGTGTCTCACAATAATTTTAAAAATGTTTTGACTTTTATATGATCGAACCGAGGTATTAATTAACTAAGGGATTACTTGAGCTAACTGAACAATTAAATAATTAAGTGTGTGATAAACCCATCAACTGTGTTGATTGACGGTAATCCTTTTTTTGGAGCATCTGGTCCTATTTGTGTCAATAGCCGTTAGGTTGTTATATAATATATAGCAGCTAAACGTGACATTCAGGTATTAATTTTGAAAATGATTTAATTTTCTTACATGAGAATTTGGAATTGGCCCATTATTTCTCTAGCCATTATAAAAAATTGACCATTTTGTGTTTGCCGTCAACATATATGCATACAAGATAAAGTGTTATGAAAATTATCCGTAAATATAACCATCTATGTACACCAACCACACTGCGCACACACGCTACACCATGCTACGCCATCTACGTACGCTACTTTGTGTCTTGTATGTCTGGAGAACGAACATAACCAACAAATTATAACAACACTTTTCACACAACAATAATTATATCAGTCTATCGCATATCGGGTGTTCCAAAAACAAATCAACAATATTTTCTGGTAGATTTTACATCAAAAGAAACTGAATCTGGTGTAAAACTCTCACTCGACCTCTATCTATATACAAAGTTTAACAAATGGCTTTAACATATATTTATGGTGTTCAACATTGGAGTAGACTGTATAAAAAAGGTACCACTTAAAGGTATCTATTTACTAATCAAATTCAATTTAAAACAAAGAATGCTAATTTATTGACCTTAAATTAAGCTTAATTTATTTCGTTTACGAAGAAACTTGTTTCGTACTAAAGTTGTGCATATTTTTGTTAGAAATAATATCGAACTGTTTTTAAATAAAAAAAATATGCAAAAAACGCCAAAGTTCTGTTTAGTCAAATTTGGACCGAGTACTAAAAAATGAGAAATTTTCAGAAAGAAAAAGTCCTGTCCATTTATTTTATAAATGTAAAAGTCAAGAATATATTGTATGTCATCCCGATTTTGAACCACTCTGTATATATCACCATATGCACCACTTACTATCTTCGTTTAGAATTATAATCAACTATATTTATTGTAAAGCGGAAACAATGGTGTCCAAAAATCAGTATTCGATTAACGCACGTAACTAACTGGAAAAAATTTGATGTGCATGTCACACGACCTCAAATGCGCCTGCAATTAAAGTTATTTACACCCGGTATATGATATATAGCAGGGTATATTTAGTTCAGTTCCGTTTTTGTAACGGTTGAAAATAATTATCGTAGAAAAAAAATTATGATCCATTTGCGCAAATGTGTGTGTCCGTCCGTCCTTCTGTTCGTCAACACGATAAAATTACCTATTTTTGAAACTGTAAGATATAAGACAAAAATTTAAAGACGAAAAATGTTTTTTTTTATTTTAAATAAACAACTTTTGCAAGAAACCTTTTTTCATAAATTCAGTATATACTGGATATTTAAGCATTTAACTCAGTTTGTTGTTATTTTTTACTTGTTTTCAATACGAAAATTGAGACTATAGGTCTTAAAGAGAACATCAGTAGGCGAAATTTACAGAAAATTGTTGTGTTATTTTTGAGAAGATCTAAAGAGTGGAAAACATTAAATAACTATTAATTGGTTCATTAAGTATATTAAGTGATTTACCCCCCCCCCCCCAAACATCCTTTTAAAACCCTAATTACGACATAGTCGAAAATTTACATTTTTTTTCTTTAAATTTTAATACATTTCTAGTATCAATTTTGAGAAATTCTGGATTTATTTTTACTTTCTGTTTATTTACCATTTTTTGCTTGATCTATGTTTCAATGGTAATATTTTGTAAAACCCTGTTCAAAACTACTCGAATGGATTGGATAGCCATCCGACAAACAGTATTTTACTTTTCTAATTTACATAACGTAGAAGAGTTCTCGTATACATTCTTTTTTACCAATATAATTTACGAGGTCTAAAGTTAGCACAATACAAAACAAGATCGATAGATGAAAATATCTATGTAATAGAAAATGTGATAATGCGAAATGATCGTATCTCATAGATTTTGCAAAAACCAATATTCCATACACGTGCAAAATTAGAAGTTCATATTAAGTGCGTGTTTTCATGCATCAATCTATGGAATCCTAAATGGTTTTTGGTATTATAACACGAGCTTTTAACTTTGAATGAAAATATCACAGAATATTTGATTTTTTAATCTATATGCGGAACGTTAATAGGGAATATGCATGAAAATTTTTTATCACTTGAATTGAAGCATGTTTACTTGACAAATATCAAGGTAAAATTACTTTCTAAATAACTATAAAAATAAGCGAGATATGAATGATTGAAATTCCCGATTAGACAAAGAGGGTGATAGCTCTCTTGATATGTTATGTGACGTCATATTACACTTTCGCCATTTAAAATACACGTAATACTCCGTTTTTAGTATTTTTGCAAGAAAGAGATACATAATAATCTTTAAAAGCTTATAGCTTCTTTGATATTCGTCGGATTTTAATTTCGTTTTTAAATATTATTACAGTATTAACAGTATTTACATATTCTGAAAATAAATGTGAAAAAAAATTTTTATGCATATATTCCCTATTGTGCGTTAAGACATGTAATTAGAATCTTGAAGCAAAACAAATAAAATGGAAATTCAATTCTTCTCAAGTTCGGATTTAACTCATAACACTGACATACTATTTACACTTGTTAAGTATGGTTGCCTTTCGACTATATTATACCAACGGAAGTGACTAGCGTTTACTTAATTTGACATTTAAGTAATATGTCTGTACATTGATAACATTTCAAGCATTTGATGTCAAAGAAAAGGAACGATTTTCTAAAAATCCTCTAAGGTACATATCCAAAGAAGTGTATTTTCCAGGGCGAAGTCGATTCGCGTCAACTATAGTTTTCTACACAATAATATTATTGTCCATTGACTTAGATCTGCTAACTTCATACACAAAAACTATTTTTGTTCGTTAAAATAAAGCATGCAGAGTAGTTCTAGCTATACTTTGGCTACCATCAATTTTGTTTATGTCTCAATTACTTTTTCCATACCTATTTTTTATACTTATTTAGCAAAAAATAAAAAATAAAAACTTTTCATATTTCTACGAAAATTTGAAGCATGAAATCGATTTTATAATATTTTAAAGATAGGTTTTCGAACGGCGGACATCTTTCCAAAAACATATTTGACTTCCAAATTTAATTAAAAACTGTAATCATAAATTTGTAGACAACTGACTACAACAGTATTCATTCACTAACAAAATGTTGGAGGTGAATATTGAGAGTAGTGGTGGTATCTTCTTCGGTAAACGATTCATTTTTTGATATTTTAATCAGATTTGTGCGTGACTAAAAAACTAATTAAACAAATTTGTAACTTTAATTGTTAAATATTTCAACAACAAAAAAACAAAAATACCGACCGCATCGCATATCGACTACATAAATCTTTGGGTGGTCTTCTTCTACAGATTTTATTAAATTTTAATATTTTGCTATTATTACAAAAAATTATATATATATATATATATATATATATAATTATGTAAATGGTTATTTAAAATAAAATGATATTATAACTGAAAACATGTGAAAATAACAACTAACTGAGTGAATTGCTTAAATACCCGGCATATATATTGAATTTATGAAAAAATTTACAAAAAAAATAAGATACCCTGCACTTGAGAAGCTTACCCAACAAATATATACCAATCATTTGTTTATCTTTGTTAAAAGACATTTCACTAGTTTTGAAGGTGAACATTTTTCTGTTTACTGGGATATCAATACTTTTTGCATGCAAAAGCTTGATCCCTTGGTCTACAACATTTGTTTGTTTTTGGTGGTAGATATTGAACACACATTTGGTTTTTGATTGCTAAATGGATACATAAAATGAATGTCTGAAATGCAAATAATAATAAATTTAAATAATATGTAATAATCATAAATATTGACCTTCACAGTTCATTAATTGAACTAAATATAGTTTTGAATAATAATAATAATAATAAACGGACGGATGGACAGATAGACAGACAGACGGATGGATAGTATTAGTTTGATTACAATATGGTTTGGTTGTTGATACCACACACACTATAATGATGATCTTTGAAAAGTATAATGAACTGAATTGATTATTAGGTGGTTGGTAATTACAAGTTGATTTATTCTATCTGGTAATTATAACAATTTAAGGTTATACGTGCGAAACCAAAGTCAAGATAATGACCTGAATGGTATTAATGAATAGTAAATACATAGACTGTTTTGAAAAAGATTTGATGTCCAGTTTCTTTGGAATTCATTTTCTAAAATTTGGTTATTCTTATCTCCATTGATCTCTTATATGGAATAGATAGTCATCTTTGTCGATTATATATATATATATATTATATGTACACTCCTGTTCATAAAAATTGAACTAGTTGAAACATTCTAAGTGTTACTGTATGTCTGTATGTAAATAAACATATATTTAGTAATATATACGAGCTTAGAATGTGACTTACTGGTTCAATTTATATAAACGGAAGTGTATATAATGTATGTGTGCTATGTGATGAAAGAAATACGTCAACGATTTAGTTCTTATTTTATTAATCTGAGGAAAAATAAAATTATTTAAATGTGAAGAAAGTGTTTTTATTTGTTTAGTTTGGATACGGGAAACACCATCAAATTATTGTAGCTAATAAGAAATAAAATAATTACGTGAATGACACGACATGGTGAAACCAACAGAATAAAAAAACTTGTGGTTATTTTATTGGTAAATAAATACAAATAAAATCATTGTCTAATGACATAACCAATAAAAATATTTATTCTTTGTCAACAAACTATTTTTATACATTACAGTTCTGGCTGAAAATGTTTGAATAAATTGTTAGGGTTGTTAGAGTCCATCGACAAACAATGCTGATACTAGATAGAATCTTGGGGAGCTATCTATCGTCCTGGGCAACGCTTCAAATATAAGTAAAACCATCATAAATTTAATTTGTTCGTCGATTTTATCAAGAAACCAAAAGAAATACGAATTAAAATTTGTAAGTGCTTTAATTTTTACTCGAGAAAATGTTTTTTTAAATAATTTTCGGCATTTCTTATATACATTTATCAGAGTTTTTAAAGTTTAGTCCTGACATTGCAACGGTTGAAAATATTAATAGCAGAAAAATTTTTTAATCAATATTTATTAAGTAGGATCAATTTGAAGAAATTTTTCTGACATTGTTTCATCGGTTATGAAAGAAAATTCGCTAAGATAAGACTTTTGAATTGAAATTAGGTTATCTATTTTTTTTAAATAGTTAAAAATGTAAATTTATACAATTAAGTATAATTATAATTTAAATGCACCTATTTTTATTTATAAAAGTGTTATTTTATACGTCAGCACATACTAAATAAATTAGCATAACTCTACTAATTACTTTATACATTGTGTTGAAAACAAATAACTGAATAATAATAATAATGATGATGATGTTTATGTTGAGTCCTTTATACACTACATTTACAACACTACAGGTACAATGTTGTTCAAAATAAAACAACCATATCAGAGTGATAAATGTATGCGAATATCTTTAAATAAATATGTCAACACAACAAATTGTTTTTTATCAAATTATAAGAATTAATAATGTCGCGAAAGGGTTGCCAAAGTCTGACAAGTATAGCTTGTTTTACCGACCCCTAGGAACCCATCCCCTTAACCTCCCCTTCTAGCTCTATGGTCGGTCGATATTGAAACTATCCGCCATCTCTACGAATGACTGAATAGAGCTTCATTGTAATTGTTTCATCTCAGATTCACCCCTCTCCCCCCATTTCGATCTAGGTAAACCTTAACTGGCTCTGTAAGACCAGAGTTGTACCAGAAGGTGGAAGAGCGTCGTCCTTCAACCTCATAAGGGATAGACACCTTTTGAGCCTGCAGTAACCGGTTGGCACCCTAATGAGTCAAGTTAATCTTTCAGATTTACCGAGCTATCATTTGTTTGACTAGTGACGTATTTAATTAAAGTACAGAGATCGTGTATTTAGATTTGCGATGGACAAAGCAGCAAGACTACGTCTGACCAGAGGGATAATTGGAGGAAGAAGGGCTGGCGGAAAAACGCAGACCCAGGATTAGATAAATCATTCGTAGTTAACAGAGAAAATTAAAAGGCACCGAGGACTGTAAACTAGAAACGAGCAGATGGAAACAAGTTTTCTCAAAACCCAAGAGCCATCTTTATTGGATTGGATTGCATTTAGATTGGAAATAAATGTATTACGTGAGCGTTACTTAACGATATAAAAAATTAGCATAACAGGAATGGTTATACAAAATGTAAAAGTATCATGACAAACTGTAAACCGTCAACTGTACATTCACTTTAAGTTTGACAGTTGCATGTCAAAATTTTTTTATTTTTAAATTATTATATATACAGTTTTTCCTTAAAAACACGAAAGTTTACAAAAACAAAACGATCATTATTTACGATTCCAAGTTTTTAGTTTCATATAAAACATCTTTTTTGACTTTTGTTCGATAAGGTTGAACCAAGCTGAATTGATAAAGTTCCCACTATTTTCGTTGTTATTCGTAGTAATAATCCACAACCAAAAACAAAAATATGAGAGGGGGCCAAGTTTTCGTATACAAAAAGTATTGATATCTCAGTCAAAACAGAAACGTTTGCCTACAAAAGTAGTGAGATCTATGTAAGGACCAAGTTTTTTTTCAATAAAAGTGAGAAAATGATTGGTGGTATATATTATTTATTGGGTAAGTTTCTCAGGTGCAGGGGTATTTAATATTTTACTTGTCCAAATTCGTCACACGCTTATGACGGGCATTACCAATTAGCTTGTTTACTCATTTCTGGTAAAATGTATTTTCAATTTAGTTAATGAACCAATTTTATTACAGTTTTCCTTATTAAAATTTGAACAAATGCAGTTCGAAAACCAATTGAATTTAATAAAAATCAAGTAAGTTCTTCATTTCAAGGACAACATCGATCTTAGATAATCAAATAAATTTGATCACTCGATATATAATTAATTATTGGTTTGATGGCTGCTGTATGAATGATGATATTAATAACTATAAGAAATATAAATTTGATACGGTATTATTAAAATCATTGAAGTGAATAATAATTGTACAGCTTCAGCTTCCGCATGCAAATCATTATACAGTGTGTTCATTTTAAAAGTTACTACTTAAATATTTTTTTAAATATGTATTTTTTTAAATATACAGTTGTACACTTTAAAAGGGGAAACATAATTTATCCTTAAAACGGGGCCAGATAAGGAAGATCTTTAAATATAAAAAATGTTTATCTTATCAAAACAAACAACTTTTGTTTGAAACTTTTTATCATACACCCCATAGTTTTGGTGTAAATGTGGTGTAAATTTTGTATTTATGCCAGAAATATCGAATGCATGAAAAAGTTTCAAACAAAAGTTGTTTGTTTTGATGAGATCAACATTTTTCGTATTTAATGATTTTTCTTATCTTGTCTCGTTTAAAAGATACGTTATACCCACGAGGGCACGAATGTATGAAGTAAATATATAATTATTGCATTATGTTTCCCACTTAAATCTGTTCAACTTTGGTTTCAAACTTTTTGTTCTTAAATGTATATTTTAAAAAATATTAAAGTGGTAACTTTATAAATGAACACACGGTATTTATAGGACATTAGAATACTTTTAAACATTGTTTGTGTTTACTTCGAACAGAAATACAATACAATTACGTATTATTTTGAAGTATTAATTTATTATTGTAGAGTGTGATCATTAGCTCAGTAGCTCCTGATTTGTGCCTTACTCATTCGACCGTTTTGTAAAAATTCTTGTAAAATGAACAACTTTTGTCCGTAAGTTTTTTTCCAAAGTCTAATGAATAAGACACAAAGCAATTTTTTTTGCTATGTGTACATTTATCGTGCAAAAGATTGGGTACTCCGTTTTCTTGTATATATTGGGATTAATAGGGATAAACCAATTCGAAAAATCTTGAAAAAGTGATCCAAAAGCCATCAGGTATCTCGGTATGGGTTTACAGCTGTGGTAGTTATTTGATTCTTACAATTTATCTCCAAACCCAATCAAAAATGCGATGCTGTGTCAACGGAAAATGGTAGATTAAAAAAAATTTGGTAGATTTGAGGCCAAGAAAAATTCAGTCAAGGTTTTTCACATAAAAATCATAGAAGAAAAAAAATCGTAGACCCAACGTTTTTCGTGGCAAGGTCATTTATTTAAACTCCACGTTACTACTGAACGAAATCAATCTAATTGTAATAAATATCAAATGAAATTAATTACAATTTTTAATAAAAATTGACAAAGTAATAAAAAAAATGGTTGAAATCAGTTGAATTAGTTTCATTGATGTTGTGAATCATTTTATTAACAATTATTTCTATCAATTCAAGTTATTTCCTTTTTCAGACATTCACTGTCTATAAGACGACGTCACATTCAGTGAACTTAACTTAACAAACAAAGCGATCAAAATGAGTAGACAGACAGACACTCACATCATTTATAGCCACCAGGACCAAGGTCTAAACACGCGCTGTTTTTAATCGGAATAGAGTTTATCAATAATTGGTCGATTTATATATGTATACAGGTTGGATCGTTTTAATCGATACTGAGAAATATCTTGTAGAATAAGTTAGAAATAGAAAAATGATACAAACAAAAGTAGTTGGGTTTGTACCACCCTGTACATAAAAGAGATAGTGAGTTTACTTTTTCATAAAATGAATAGTTTTTCCCTAATTTCAATTGAAACATCTGTATTCTGATTACAGAAGCATGTGTTTACTTGATATGTACACTCCTGTTCATAACAATTGAATAGTAATATCTTTATAAAAAAAAAGAGTAAAATAAATAGTTCATGCACTGATAATATAGGATATTCAAACAATTAATTCCCATAGGAAAGTTTAATCCCAAACCAAACGATCAGAAATCTTAGAATAATTGGATCAAGTCGCCATAAAAATTTGGATAATCAAGACTAGAACTTTTGAATCGTTATAACCGAGATATTGTTAAGTTTTCGGGAATAAACAACGATCATGATTTCTAAGATGGTTATTCCAAAGTATTTAGTTTACGATTTTTGAAATGTTCTGAAACAGGTGACAAAAAAAGGACCATCTACCTAATATGGAATATGCATGAAAATTTTTGTTCACTTGAATTGAAGCATGTTTACTTGACAAATATCAAGGTAAAATTACTTTTTAAATAACTTTAAAAATAAGCGAGATATGAATGATTGAAATTCCCGATTAGACAAAGACAGGATGATAGCCCTCTTGATATGTTATGTGATGTCATATTACACTTTCACCATTTAAAATACACGTAAAACTCCGTTTTTAGTATTTTTGCAAGAAAGAGACAGATAATAATCTTTAAAAGCTTATAGCTTCCTTGATATTTGTCGGATTTTAATTTCGTTTTTAAATATTATTACAGTATTAACAGTATTTTCATATTCTGAAAATAAATGTGAAAAAAAATTTTCATGCATATTCCCTATTGATTTTACTTGTACGGCCACAAAGATAGCATCCGTTTATCAAATTTTGATAAAAATAAGCGCTACTTTTGTGTCCCATTGTACGAAAAAGTTTTTAAAATATGTCTAGTACTGTTATTGAACAATTTATTTACTTCAGACAGATTTTATTATTTACCTCAGAGTATTGTAGTAATTCAATAAGATAGATAAACCGGAATTAGGTCAATAGATTTGTCGAGCTTCAATTTTATTCTATAATGTTCCATTCAACATGCATTCCAAAAAGTTTCTGAGCTTGTGTTTTTTTATTCTTGAATTTAGAAAAGGATAAACTTATCCGAGAAAAAAAATGCATCTATCTAAGAGAAAAGTTGAAATTTTACCCTTCCTATGAAATATTGAGAAAATATAGTAAATCTCATTCATAACAATTCTCATAAAAATTACAGGATTCTTAATTTCCGGCCAGAAAAAAATAAGCCAAACTAGCTGACACCATTATATGGAACATCAAACGGTTTGGACAACGCACGCAAGGAATACCTCCCGATCGGTTGTTTTTGCGGCTACCTTGGTATAAACCGGGACACCTCAACTAATATACAATACATATTATGTAATGATTCCCAGTCGAATTCCGTTGCTGAAGGATTGGGTCATTTAATAATGCATTCGAACAATCGCATCGATTAGGTTCTATTTTGGCTACTGATCTGTTACGAATATATTCTGTATCAACTCGGATAAGTGGATAAGCAACTGAATGGGTCTACAGATTAGACAAGGAATCAAATTGAGTTCGAGTTTAATTTAAAAACTATTACATTCGGATTTTCTCATTATGCAAAATAAAAATAAAATAAAAACGATAACGATGAAAAAATCGAAAGTAAACGGAATTAAAGTAGAAAATTGTAATTGCAGCTGAGATAATAAGTTCCATTTAAAAAAATGAATAACGGACGGACGGACGGACGGAACCTGCTATTTATATTTTCCATGCCAGAGGCAACGAGTGAAGCAGACACAATATTCACACATTTTTACATTCACATTACATTATTTCATTCGTAATAATATCAAGATGATAGAAAACTTCATGCAACTATCATATGCATAATATATAATATAGTAATTTAAAGAAAACAATAACTAACTGTATTAACTGTTCAAATAGTCGGTATATACTTGGAGTTCAATATCAATGCGTTCCCTGTTTATTTTAATTTTTTACATTACACGTCTAAATGTATAAAAAGAGTCTCAAGTTCTTAGAGTTGATAGAATAAATACATCGACCAATAAGAGGTCAAAATTTAGTTAATAGCACGATAATAGATGCCAAAACAACTGACTTTGATAGATCGATTCACCTTAGAGCACCTGAATCGATTTCGATGCTGTTTTCATCGAATGGTATAGAGATCAGTGACTAATTCAACTCGCAACCCAAAATAATAAAATCTGTTTGTAATTTTGTACAAGAGCAAACATTCATTAAAAAAAAAACCTCATGAATTTCAATAATATTGATTTTGTGTTCAAGTCGATCCGTCACTTTCATTCATCTATAAATTCAGAATAAATTTCGTTTACTATAGGACACTTCTAAGTTCTGATGACCTGAGCTTTTGATTTTATGCTAAGAATATATAAAATAAAATAAAATGTTTTTGTATTTCAGATTGGTCAGCTTTAAATCTGACTGAATCTGATAATTCCTTGACAATTTCAATGCACTACTTTCAAACTCTGTGCACATCATTTTTTTCCAAATGTTTGTAAATGAAGGTCAGTGATGTTTTTCAAATTGAAATAAATGTTTAAAATAAATATAAAAAAAAAATGTTAAGTGAGCGCTTTGAAAAGGAAATAATAGCAATTTTAAATTAAATTATCCATCTTCTTCATCTTGGTTCTGAAACAGAACTGTAGAGTAGAGGTGGGCAGGAGATGACTCGGCCAAGCTCTGAGTGAGAGGTAGGGAAGAGAGATAGAGTTAATACAGGGTAACCTACCAATTATTAATATTTTCTTTTTTTAATTAAAACATTTTCTGAAAAAATATAATAATACCAAATCTTTTTTATGGTCACTATTATACAAAGTAAATAATACATACAATCATTCAATACATACTCTGGAATTTTGGGCTGGTAATTTGGGTCATAAAATTTACCTTTTTATGTATATATCATATTTGTGTATGAATAAAATAAAAATATATAAAAAATATAAATCTTTTGAACCTTTAAGTTTACCGCTGGACCATTGTAATAAAATAGGGAAATTTTTGCAAAGGATTATTTAAATAGAATTATAGTTTTGGAAATTCCAAATAATTTGTCTAAATATTTTACTATTCATATCCGAGAACTAATAAAGAATTATTTACCTGATTTAATTATTTTTTCTTCGTATGGAGTATGCTCAGTATAGTGTCATGGGAATTTGATGAATTAAGTTAAATTTTACATAAAGTGGGAATTTGAGTTCTTCGAGTTAGTCTACTTTGAATTGAAAAAGTGAAAAGTACTATTTGTAGTAGTGGAAATTATTTTTCGCATAATTTGTTTTTCAAAAAAAATAAAAGTAGTGAATTTAATAATGGAGAAGACATCGCAAGCAGTCTTGGATAAGTTCAGATTATTATTATTTTTGTTATTATTATTATTATCATTATTGTTATTATTATTATTATTGTGTTTTTAGGTGTATCTCTCCATACTGTAAAAGATATTATTTAAACAATAAATATTTTATAAAACTATTTCTAAATTGATTGAATAAATTATTGGGCAATAATCGGTAGGACAACCTGTATTGAAACATCGTTCCGTCTTGCTTCAAAACATACCTTCTTTACTTACTCTCACCCAGCTTATGGAGAGCCCGTAAGGCTCAGACGAGCTGTCTGTGCCCACCTCTGCTGTAGACAGTGTAATAAGTAGAAACGATATTTTATTATATTTTTATTATTTTTGTACCGGATATGGTTGATACAGAGTGATCAAATTGTTTTAGAAAAATATACCACTTTTAGAATCTTATGAGCCACGCCCGATTACAAGAATATCAAATCAAAATGATGGAGTTTAAAATGATCATACCGGAAACACCGTAATCACTGGGAGAATATACCGCAACATAAACTCGGGAAAATACTGGTGCCAAATGCATCCAAGAGAGACTTTGTCAATGCATCCAAAAACAAAAGCATTGTGCGGAGGCGTTTAGACACTAATTATAATAAAAGATTCATAACTAAATAAGTTTTAATTGATTCAATATGGTATACAGCATGATTGTCAACTGGTGTCCGCCGAAGGAGAAAATATCAACCAATGGTGTTCATGGATTTGTATTTGTAGTAGATATATGTGAAGTCGGGTTGGCAATCATATCGGGTCATCAGAACATTTATAAAGAGTTACTGAGAAAAATGATATCATTTCTGGACTTTAATTCCTAAGTAGTAGTATTTTTTTTTAAGTTTTTCACATAGATGATTAATTTTTTAACAGGAATCTTGCATCAAAATAAACTTTGTTAGTAATCGATTTATGTCCAATACATTTCGTTTTCGAGAAAATGATGTTAACATTGTGGTGCTTAGGTAAATAACACAATATTTTTTTAGTTTTTACGTACATTTCGGGAAAGATATTCTTCTTCCTATTCACCATTTTGATAATGTTTGGCCTTTTTTAGAATTCTTATCTATAATGTTTAACAAAATTTGTATTGAAAACGTTATTTTGTATAACTCAATTCTGATGAAAACAAAATATAAAAAACTAGACAAATTGACTTTTAGCGTATTTTCGAAGCAATAGACCTTTTCGTGGCGAGAAAACAATTTGAAGAAATGAATAAACAATATTTCACATCTTTATTCATTTTCAAATCATTCGATTCAGAGAGTTCAGAACAAATTTTTTCAAATCGAACATGTGCTCTGATAGTAATGAAATTTGGTCTGTATTCGAAAGGATAAGTTCGACACCTCACCTGTTTGATTTGATCGTACAAATAACGATATAATTTGGATAGATTTAGACATTAGAGGCTAACTAATGCTACACTAACATTAAGCGGTCTGTTTCTTAAAATCAGATAGTCTTTATTTAAATGGTCTTTAACATTTAAATTAATTGAGGCTTTGACCTCCAAACGTGTGCACCAAACACACTCATACACATACACATACGCTACACATGTAATGTAACGTACGTTATGTCATGCAATGATAGATAGTACACCCAGGCGCGCATCTAGAGTTAAGTTTAAGAGGGGAATCAGATATTGAAGTTTTTCGAAGACCTAACTTTGAACATATTATAAAAAATAAAAAGAGAAATAGATTTAGATAGACAAATTCTAATCTTCTATTCTTTGTTTTTGCAACTGACGTGATAATATCATTGACATCATTGGCAATATCTCGATGACTATTAGTAATGAGAGCACGCAGCTATGTTTTAGGACATCGTTCTGGCTGTTGTCACACGTACAGGAAGCGTAACGAGAGTATTTGCAACATGACTTTAATGTTTGGATATAATTTTTACAGAAGTAATAAACTACTTCGAACCCTGATTTTTATTCACGCCATTCGTTTAACTCAATGGAATATTTGTGAAAGAAGGAAAATTATACTTAAAAAAATTGTATTTAATTTGGAGAGTTGTTGGGAGTCTCATGCACTTAATCTTCTACTCTGTTACGTATTAAATTAACAAAACTAAACTGTATAGATTAACAAATGTACGAACTAACATGATAAATTAACTAACACAAGTTAAATAACACATATGTAATAATAATAATATAGTTCATCCAATATTAACAAACCATTACCTCAATTATCTCTCTTTCTATATATATTTAAAGCAATGACCTGACTGACTTAATGATAATCAACGCACAGACTAAACTATTGGAGTTTAGAAACATAGAGAATGTACAGATTTGTTTTTCAAAATAGACACTCAACGTGTGTATCGGAATAGTCTTTTTTGAAGTTATAGAGACTGGATTATTGGTATTTACTCTATTCATAATAAATACAACGAAATTGCTTATTAAATCAAACAAATATTTGAAATGAACGTAACTAAATTGTTACGAAAATCTCAAGTAGTTGAGACTGTACTTGTAAATACCCTTTTATACCGGATATAAAATTGGTGTGTAGTCAGACATCTTTTAACTTCCATCTATATACAAAAAAAAAACGATAACTTTCTTTCAATTCCCAACTGATAACGAGATATGATGTAACCAACATTTTTTATACGATCAAGTTTTTTTAAGATTTAATTTAATTAAAACTTTCTTCGATATAAGAAGAATCAATAAAGCGTTACAAAATGCATGTATATATGTTACGTTTAAAGTGAATAATGTGGTTATTATTAATATTATTAATAATACTCGTAACATAAAATATAAACTCCAATAGGAATCAAGTTTTCTCTGCACCTGAGAAACTTACCCAAGAAATTTATACAGTTAATCATTTATAATAAAAAACTTGGCCCTTAAAGGGATTTCACTACTTTTGAAAGCGAACATTTTTGAAAGAGATTCGGAAACCTTTCTATAAACTAACTAACAAACTAAACGTATTGAATGTTTTATAGTATCGAAATTTTTTAAAAAATTTGATATCTCGAAAACTAGTCAGTTTTCGAGATATTTTACATCAAGCTTTGAATGTATTCTAGAAAGTTACTGTTAAGTGGGACTCTACAGTTTCCATCTCATTTTAGGTAGACGCTGTTTTTACAACACCCTGTCAGACAACAAAATTTTCTAAAGACAATTCTATATTGTTGGATGTTTGCGGTTAGTACGGTGGCTGGTGGACGTTTATTGCTCCACAACGATGGAGCGGAGGATGGATCATCAACCAAACATACCACATTTTATACAAAAGTTTTGTAAAGAAAAATAACCTTAGGGGATTTTATATACGGTGTGCATAAGAATAGATAAAAGCTGATAAATATTGTATTCAGAATAATGTACACAAATATACAGTGGTGTTCATTTGAAAAGTTTCCACCTAAATATTTATTTAAATAGGCATTTTTAGAAAAAAATGTTTCAAACAAAAGGTGTTTGTTTGTAGGAATAAACATTCTTTGTATTTAAAGATGTTTCCTATCTTGCACTGTTTAAAACTATATCACGTGGCCACGGATGCTTAAAAAATTTATTTGCAACTTTAGTTTGAAACATTTTTTTTTGTAGAAAGCATATTTGGAAAAATATTTTGTTGAGATCTTAAATTTTTTCACAGATCTTTTCAAATAAACATCAAAATGTTATATGGCGGACTTTTGGATCAGAAAACATTTTGATGACTGCATCTAGATCATCATGTCTTACAGGATTAGCAGTTTCGTGTTCCATGGACAATTACCCACTTGGTAGGTAATTTTTAATTACTTTTAACTTCGAAAAAGAACGTTCAGTTGAAGCAACAGGGACGGGAATTGTTAAAAATAAAGTTAAGGCTGTGCAAACATCCGGAAAACAGAATGATGGATCAAGTTTTTTCAAGAGAGGCACGGAAGACACATCGATTCGATTGTTTCATCAAAACGTTCGACCTGTTTCTTAGATTTTTCGCATAAATCGTTATTTGATATTGCTACAAGCAGCTGCAATAGTTCACCCGGGAATTTGGGGTCCCCAGTGTTTGCTATCTGTTATACTCCTAGTAGCTATGCCACTAATTTTCTATCTAACATTTGGTATTCTGAGAAAAATATATGCAGACAAAAAAAGTGTAAAATAAAATAAATTACTTTCCAGAAGTAGTTAAACGCCCGTATTTATGCGATTGGGAAAAACTACGATTACAGTTCAAACATTGACCTTTAATAAAATTGAAAAGTTACATATAAAAAAGAAGAGGTTGAATACCATATAGTAAGCTTTTATTAGTACATAAAATTGTGTTCTCCACAGAGCATAGCCCCTAAAGGGATGATCAGATTGAATAAATTTAAAAAATAAAATAAAAATAAAATATAAAATTGGACATACCATTCGATCCCGTTCATCCTCAATGGTTGAAATCAATCGACCAAACTCTTTTAACGATTGTGATATAACCAATTCGTCGTCTGTTTGTGAGCCACCGATGCATTCAAAACTGAACTGCATTAAACTATCGGAAAGGCAGCGTTGTGCGCGTGACAATGCTGGAAAATAAACAAACAAAATCAAATTATTAAAATGCAATAAATAAATAAATATTGTTTTTACATAAATAACTTTAACAAATGACTTTGTAGCGGTATCGCTTCTTCATTATTAAATTATTATTTTAATATTGTTTATAATTTTTATCTGTTGCTTAACAACTATAACTTCCCTCTATTATCACGGTTGCTTTGAATGTTAACAACTTTGATAATTTACATATAAATATATATAATATGTCATAATTCAATTTAATAAAGATCAATTATATCTTTAACATATATTTATTATTTATTTAAATAATAATTATTTAATATATCAATCATTTTCCTCTACAACTTTAACATACATTATTTATTGAATTCAACATTGGAGTAGACTATATACATATTTGTTTACTATCAAAATTGAATTTGAACGAGAGTATCTAAATTATTGACCTTCAAAAAAATAAACAATTTTTGTAAGGTATGGCCAGGTTTTTATTTGGTATCAGAGGATCTGATAACATAGATATTCGGTAACAATCCCTTTGATCGATCGCATAGAAATGAAAATTAGTACAGGTATTAAACAACACCGTTACAAATGAAATATCAAGTCTCCATCGGAGCCTACTAAAATTTTGTATTCTAGGTCAAAGCTCAAAAATATTGATTTTTCGCATATTTCTCTTATAGGCGGTACGTAAAAATGGATGAGACAAAAATTAAAGACGAAACACTTTTCTACAAAAATACTTTTTTTTTCTTACGAATCACCATTTCTGAGATATCGCTATTCCAAAAATTGATAAAGTCGTATTCAATTCCGCATAATATGTGCACATTCCTGTACCATCTATGAGGAGAGTGTACTTGGCGTTTTTTTTTTTTGCACGGTTTCCCCACTACTAATCGTATAGACGATTCATTGGGACGAAAAAAGTTTGATTCCTGAAATACAGAGGATTAAAAATAGTATATAATCCATTCTGTAAAAAATAGTACGGTAGGTGTCTATGCATATACTTGGCCCCCAATGCACTACCGTGCTATATGATTTAGATAGGTTAATTGACTAAGTAGTTAGAAGCCACTACTGTAGTAGAGTGGCTTTTAAAATTGGATTGAAGAAGCCAAAAATAATTTGCAAAACCATTAGACTTGCCTACCTTTATTATTTAGGGTTAGAACGGCTCTAAAAGAAATGTTTCACTATCCATATCGTTTCGTCTCAAACATCCTGTACCTACATTAAAACAATTAAAACAATAGATCACATTTGATTGGTAATAAACTACATACATTTATTATATTGATTCTTTTTCCAATATTATAAAGTAATTGATTTCTATTTAAGTCAGTCAAGTCAGCATCGTTCGTAATCAAGTCAAGGTTAATTGTTTTAATTTATTCAAATGATTGATTTTTATTATATTGGCAGGCAGCTGCTCTAACTCTAATGAGTGCTCTACTAGTAGTGTTGTTGCTCTTATCAGTTTTTTACAACACATTCGTTTATATGATTTTTTAATAAAAAATTATATATATATATAAAATGTCTATTTTTATTATTATTTATATTATTCATTTATAGTTTGGTTGGTGTGATGATGACGTTATGTTGATTCTGTTCTCATAGATAATACAACAGAGAACTACATCAACAATAGACCAATAGTTAGAGTCCAACCAAATTGAAATCAATCGATCGATCTTGGTTGCCTATTCAAAAATATAAATAAAACATTTCAATCAAAGATTGGAATATGAATTTTAAACATTGCTGTTTTTTTTAGCGAATTTTCAAAGAAAATATAGGGCTTTGTACCGATAAAAGAATTTTGGAATAATTTCCTCAAATGTTCATCGAACCCACCCAGTAGATAACGAAAATCACCCTACATATATAATTATAGGGTGAGTCAAAAGTCATGGAGTTTGTTTACTCTACTATAAAAATTGTACCGGATTAGAAACGCATAAGATTGACTCGCTGTACGGTAGTGGTGGGGAGAGCTCGTTCACCTCACGTATCTATGCTGCCGCTGCTTTCATTCCCGTTCATTTCTTATTCCGTTAACGCACTTCTCTAATTGGTTACTTTATTTAATTAATATCTAATTAACGATGTGTCAGGTGTAAAAATTTCCAAGCACTTTTCATCTTGGAATTTCATCTCCTATCCACCATTTTAACAAACACCATGACTTTTGACTCACACTGTACATATATATATATATATATATATATATATATATATATATATATATATATATATATATGGTGATTTAGTGAAATGAAATAGAAACCAAAATTTGAATTTGAATGACAGATTAGAGTAGTTTAGAGTAGAGTACATTTTTATAATTTTTCAAATGTATGTGTTTGTTTGCAACAATAAATACAAAGATAAATAAATAGTTGGGTATTGTTTCTCCTTCTATTGTCTATTTAAAGTATATATTTGTTGTAAGATGATGAATTTCTTGTATTACAAAGTACTACAAACAGTACAAACCACACAATCAGTACCTAAGTAAGTAACAATTCGTACGTACAATAACAATGACACTCACTTTATGTTTTGTTTCATCATAACAAAATGTTATCACAGACATTGTTTTGTAATACTTTACTTTTATTTATGTTTCTGTTTTAAAATCTGAATTATTTTTATACAGAGTGTAACACAAATATCATCACATGCGTCAGCACAAAGTTTAAGTGCTAACTATCTACACAAATTAAGAAAACACAATCATGAATTTAGATAATGGGCCAATTCCAAATTCTGTTTTAATAAAATTAAACCATTTTCAAAATTAATACAACCCTAACACTACTGACATAAACAAGACTAGATGGTCAAAAAAGGATTACTGCCAATAGACGAAGTGGGTTGGATTCATCACACACTTAATCCATTAATTGGTCAGTTAACTCAAGTAATTCCTGAGTGTCGTGTCTCACCAAATTAGCAACGAGTAACATATCTTTGACTTCATTTCCCGGAGATAGTTACGGTTAATTAATTCATACTGATGATGACTACATTGTAGTCGAAATACGTATTAATAATTGTTCTAATAATTGGAACAAAATTTGGAATTCAATTTCAAAAAGCCGAGAGTTCTCTTTGATTATCTGAATAATCGTTATAACCGAATACATATTTACTGAACACCCGGTACTTATATGTAAGTATTTAAATACATATAGTACTTATAGTAGTTTTTACTTACAATAGAAAAATTGTTTAAATATGAATGAATCACTTTTTCTTTTTATTATCGTGTTTCTCCTAAATTTTTATTGTGGTGACCTGACCTGAATATAATGACATTCCGATCCTATCCTTTCAATAATTGTTCCATACATTACTTTTATTATTTTTAAGTCTTTTAGAGATACTTGCGTTCTTTATCAATACATCGAAATAGTATGAAAATAATTTTGATTCGAAATAACCTTTCTAACAATATAGCTCAGTCAAATAGTATATAAAAAAAATTCGTTACGCAGGAGCTGCTTCAACTTAGCGAATTTCCTTAAAATATATAAATCACTTTCTAGCGGTCACAATTTTAGTCTGATCAAAATGAAATGTCGTATATGATTTTACTATTTGCAAGGCAAATTTTATTAATAAATGACATAAGTCAAGGGAAAATGGGTGCATAAAGAAAGAAGAAAACACAAAATATCTCTCTTAATATTAGAACAATCAAAAAATGCGTAAGGAACAAAGTTGTAGAAAATCATGTTTGCTACAATTCATCACCTTATCATTTTTGCTCAAACTCGAATGTGTACAGAGATAGTGAGGAATTTAATTTTCAATCTTAAACAGTCAATATTTCTGTAAATATTAGGGTAACAGAAAAAATGATAAGAAATAAAATTACAGTAAAACTTAGTACCTACAACTTTACTTCTTATAAATTTTTCGATTTCTCGAATATTAAGGGAGATATTTCAAAATTTGTGTTTCCCCCTTCCTCTAAACCCCCCTTTCTCCTTGTTCGATTTTACCCATTAACGAACTTGACCTTTTGAATACCAAAAGCGCCTCAAATACCAAATTTCGTTCCGATAAAATGAAAACTGTGACCGCTAGAGTGATTACAGACACATATATATATATATATATATATATATATATATATATATATATATATATGTATATATATATATATATATATATATGTCCATAGATATATATATATAAATTTTACAGATGGTGATTTTTGACATCTACTAGGTAGGATCGATGGACATTTGAAGAAATTTTTGCGAAATTTTGACTTCGGTACGGGACCAATAGCTCTATTTCCTTTCAGGAAATTCGCTAATAAGCTGACTTCTTAAAGAATACTTAAAAATAAAATTTTCCAACAGAATTATGTTCGTTTTGGCACTATGAAAACATGGCAAAAATCCATTGAAGCAAAAAAAGTTATTGAAGCTCAAACGTACCAAAAATCATATAATAATAATATGTACAAGCAACAAAGTAGCAATCGAAAAATACTTCGCGCGATTCGAAAAATACTTACAACATACGCAAAGCGGTTCCATCCGTTTTATCCGAGTTTTTCCGGTTAACACGGAGAGTCGATTTATCGAAGGTCGAATAAACGAGGTTTTACTGTATATTGAAATAAATAAGAATAAAGTAATAATTAATAATTATAGAAGAATAAAACAGCAATCACTAAAAATATTGGATATATAAAACGGTGCGATTTAACTGAAAAGGCGTATTTTATTGTTGATCATTAATTTAATAAATTGAACAGTCAATTGAAGTTTATCAACGATACAAAATTAATATGCAAATATTGACGAAGGGTGGATGTAATTAGTAGGAACGAACGTAGGTACTAGGTGTTGTGACGAATATCACAACCATTTAATTAAATGGAGAAAGCTATCTCTTTAAATATATACATGTTATCGTTAAAGAGCGTGAATCGTTTATGTAATATGCACATTAGTCGAGACTCCCATTTAAAGAGCTATTTAAATATTATGTCCTATAAATAAAACGACGCAATTATATTTACCACTGATAGGGATATACAAATTAGTGATACGTAAAATTAGGACTATATATTTGGACTCTACCCATAAACTTAAATTTTCTTCCAAATCCGATAGTTTTTATGGTAAAACGGTGCAATAAAAAAAAATTTTTAATTGATTTTCTCGGAAACTTTTAAACGAATTGAGTTAGAAATTTTCGTTTGACGAATGAAATTTTATACTTTCAACACAAATCTGTGTAGTCATTTGTAGATAACCTAGATAATCTCACTTTTGCACATGAACGGTAACATATACACATTGATTGTATAGGTAGGTGGATGGGGTGGGTATACATAGGTGATTGTTTAACAACATCACACACACAGATAACAACCCCTAACTAAAGTCGTCATCATTGTAAATTAATAAACGTTATACAATACGATACTCTGTTGTTGTCGAATATAACCGGATATTTAAGTTTATGTTTTTTTTAATAAACCACAAATTTAAATTTAGACATTAGCGCTCATTTGTCATTACAAACATGTAATAAATTCCCTATGTAGGAGCTGCGCCAACTTCCTCACGAGTTTCCCCTCAGAATAAATACATCAGTTCTTAATTAACTGAAACAGATCTTAATTAACTTTTATCTTATTTAATGTTGATGAAAACTTCAAAAATTTGGATGGATTCAGTCATGGATCTATTTCGGAGTCCTATTGTGTGATAATGTCCGATGACAAATCCGTTAACCTTTCGAAGTAGTATTCTGTTTAGGTTGAGAGCATAGAGGGACAACCTCTTGGATGTATTCCAAAAAAAAAGTGCTTTCTCGAGTTTATGTTGCGGTATATTTTCCCAGTGATCACTGTGTTTAAAGTCTACCCACTCGTTGATCACTTGTTTGCATGAATGTATAAGAAGTAAAGTTGTAGAAAACAACTTTACTACTGATAATTTTTCTAGAAATTCATAATTCACCACAAAAATGCAAATAAAAAATATATAATAAAAAAATTGCAGCGTAAAATATCATAAATTGAACTTTTGATTACATGACTTGTTGACTGATGATGTTCTAGCATCTGCTAGCTTGCTAGTAAATCATATATATTTGGTTTTCTCTTGTTTCTATGTAAAACTCTCAAACACGTGGAGGTGAGATCTATCTCACTACTATAAGGATTCTGTATTCATTTTACATGATCGATCAATTATGAATAATAACATCGATTGTTCACATGACTTGTTAGATAGATGTATAAACGATTGATGAACGTTTTACACTTTATCTTTTGGTACAGCATCCTTATTAAAATATATATACGTTAGAATGAATGACGTAAATGAAATTACATACAAAACCACACAAATGAGTACAGAGTTACACCAAAACATATAAATATTATATTTACATGAGATGGATCGATGAATGTTTTATATGCAAACCAACATCTTTATTTAATACATTAGCTGTTACCTGCGGCTTCACGATCACGTTTATTATTGTTATCATAACTCATATCTATCTGCATGGCTTATGTCATCATCGTAGCTGTGAAGATCAAATAAATACCAGTTCAAATCTAATCAGAAGGATTTAAACTAAAAAAGTTCATCAAAATTGGTTCAGAAAATTTAATAAAGTTAGCTATATATTTAGATGAAAATAAATAACAGGCTCTAAAGAGAACTAGCAAGTATGAGCGAAATCTGTACTATTATAAAATTGTAGATGTCTGTGTTTATTTGTATATTAGTTCGAACACCATGCAAAAAGATTTGAAAAATTGGATATGTATTTTATCTTGCTACCATGGATATATAACAATAAACGTGAGCGAAGCCGCGGAGTTTAAGCCAGTACTTAGCGAAATTCGAACATTTCGAAAAAATTAAGTCATTACCACCCAAAATGATTTCCTGTTTTGTGATTAGTACATTTTTAATGTTTGGAATTTCAGATTACTAGGATTCAGGATTCTAAATTTTATCTTGTCTCTCGCTGAGTTATTTTTACTACCCTTGACCGAGTCTACTCAACCTAGAGCTTAGACTTTTTCAATTGCCAGAAGCATACCAGATAGAAAATTTCATTTGATCGGAGTAAAATTGTGACCGCTAGAGAGTATAAAAATACATAGAAAATATATTTATTTATTATATAAGTAGCGGTAGCCTCTTATAAGATACAAGTTGATTAAGATCTGTTCCCAAAAGTGAAGTGATGTATTTATCTCGTTGACGCAGCTCCTGCGTATCAAATTTCTACAAATATGTAACTCCTTTTAAAACTTACGTTCCGCAATTTTCGTAGGGATTTCTATACACCCGACGATTGTAAATTAATTAATCGAAAAACGTAATTTATATGAGGATGGCAAAATTTATCTATTTTTGTAGGTACTTCGAATATTTAGGTTTTGTTCTAAAAGATTTATAAAATTAAAACAAAACAAAAAAAAGAATAATTATAAATATTTGTGGGTTAATGAAATTATGTTAAACATGTAAAAAATACATTACGACACACAAAGAATATATATATATATATATATATATATATATATATATATATATATATATATATATATATATATATATATATATATATATATATATTCCATTGTGGTTTATATATAGGTACCCACTAAATGTGTTAAACTTTGATTAACCAATAATAATAATAATACTTTTTGTAGGTTAATTAATAAATAATTAGATTACAGAAGATAATTATTTAAATTGACCAAAAACAAAGTAATTTTAAGAAACCATATTTTTTTGCTATTTTAAGTTATAAAATGAACATTATTGAATGCGGTCCAACACCCAAATCTAATCCAAACCCAACCCATCAGAAATGTTCATCGTACATCGTGAGTCACGCAATCAACATTTTAAAATAAACGTTATATTAATTAGATTTCCGAAAAAATAACTTTCATGTTTTTTTTTTCGTATTTCAAATCACAGTACTCATTTACCTGCAATTTAAATTATGATTTTCTTATAATATTTTCACTAATAAAATATAACAAAGTTATTTAATTCGAATATTATTGATTTGGTTTTTAAGGAGGACAAAAAACATAAATAAATATATCCAGGGATTTACTTAAGTACATTTTTCCTACAATTTTAAAAATATTCTACAAAATTTTTCAAGTAAATCGGATGAAAAGTTTGAATGATAATGACGGTACCTAATGTCGGTGCATTAATTTTATAATACGATATAGGATTATACAAACTCCACGCATACATAGCTGCGGATTTCTTCTGAATTCTATAAATTAATTTGAATATCTTATTATAGAATGACCAAAATAATTCAAAACATATTTTCAGCTCTTTTTCAGAGCTGTTATTTTTATTTAAACAATATAAAATGAATAATTTTTTGGAGATTAGAAGACATTTTTCTGAACAACTGTCGTGTTATACATCACGTTAAAATTCCTATTGAATTATTTATAATATTGTAGATGTAGTTTATTGTTTATATTCATACAATTCCACAGATTGTCTAAAGATTTGTATTTAAATATTGTAGCATCAATCAATACTCTGATACTCTTTGTAAAAAGCATTGAAATAGTATTTGGTGACGATATTGGAGAAATATGACAAGTTGAGCTATTTCATTGCTTTTGAGATTTTTATATACAAATCGTATTATGTGGAAAAGTATAGCCTCGAGCAACCAACCAAATCACGCTGTATGTTTAGATAATTGTTGGTAAATAAATTTAAATAAGTGAATTTTCATAAACGTTGATACGTTTTCAAACTTTACTTAGTGCTCACCTACGCCGTATAAGCAACTTCTGTGCAAAATTCCATGCTTCTAGAATAATCAGTTTAGGCTATGCGTTGTCTGTAAGTGAGTTTGTAGATTTTTATTAAATAGATAAAATAAAAAAATTCATCACGTAGGAGATATAAATATTAGATTTCCAAAAAATATGACCAAATGGTAAATTGCATTAAAATGTATTTTCCACAATTTGGGAGAGATATACTGTATTTTGTTGATCTTCCCTGCCTTCAAGCACCCTTTCTTCTCCATTTATCGATTACGATTAAGTGAACTTGGTCTTTCAAATACCAAAAGCACGTCATATACACTATTTCATTATGATTGGGACTACAGGTCTTCCTTCTAGAGCGCGTACAATCCATATATATATATGATGGTTATTATAAACAGCTACTAGATCAGATCAATGGACATTATTTGAGTAAATCAATAGCTATAGTGCATTCAAATTTGAAAGCAGAACCGATTTTGATGCTGTTTATACAGTATAGCAGTAGATAATTTTGCCGAAATTAATTTCTCCATTTATCCAAAAGACAAACATCTTTTGTTTGTAATAACTTTGCATATATTCAATAGTTTCAGCTCAAATACGGGAAAGATCGTATTAGCGGTTACTTTCTATATATATGAATGTAAACCTAAATTATCCATGGTAACATTATCAAATTAGAATACATGTAGATATAAAAATTAAACTATACTACACTATCATACAGTACAGTACAGTCATATAGTCAGTCAGTACTCATATAAATGAATTAACATTTTTGTATATCTCCCAAAAAGTATGTGTTCCAGTATTTAATAAATATAATAGACAGACAGTCATACCATCCATACCACCATACCATCATACCACCCAAGTTATGTACTATTTGTAGTAGAATATACATTTTATTATTTATTTTATAATATATTGAAATTCATTCATCTACGAACCAACAACCAACTACCTATTACTATAGAATGCCGGGCCAGGCCTCCAAACAGAACGCTAAAACTTACATCATACACATGGTCACAAAAGTACCGTCCATAGTTGCCTAATTCATTCGATTTTCGATAAAAAGCTTCGAATAATTAAAATACAACAAATCAATTAAAAAATTAAAAAAAAAAAACAAAACAAGTGAAAAGAACAACTAACTGACTTATTAGCCTTAAATATCCGGTATATATTGAATTTATGTAAAAACAGTTTATAAAAAAAGTTGTTCATTTAAAAAAAAGACTTTTTTTGACTTTACATATTTGATCTATCCTTTACGGTTTCAAAGTTGGACAATTTTGTCCAAATAGGGTCTGATTTTACTAATTCACGAACTTGATCTTACTTTTTAGCTATAGAACATACTTACAAAATTTCAACTCGCTATCTCTTTTCGTTTTTGAGTTAACGTGTTATCCATCCGTTACGGACGGATGGATAACTTTGTGAAAATGGAGTAATTAGGTCATTTTATAAATACCGATATCAAAATTTTTTTCTACGATCAATATTTTCAAGGTTTAAAAAGTCGGGACTAAAGTTAATAAACCCTGCGTATTTATTATATACCGGGTATAATGAATGAGCGGTACTTTTGTGGCCTATGGTACATAACGTAGTCTCGTTCGTTTCTCGCATGGTATTAAAATGACGATGATGATGATATTAAAATAAAAAGCATTTAACACACAAAACATAACAAAACATAAAACATTAAATATAACAAAACGACGGAACCAAATGCATTTTTGATCTAAAATTAAAACGCAAAATATATGCATCCAAATGTTTTATTTATTTATATCAAATTTAACGTGTCAAAGTACTCTAAGTCTAATATATACGTATGTGTACAGAGTGATTTATTAACGAGCTTAACAACTTTATCGATTCATTCATATTAGTTGTAGAACTTTGTATTCAAATGTTTAGATGTATGTCATATTTCAAAAAAGCTCTTTAAATCTTTACCGTATTTATTTAACATGTTTTAAACATTAGGAACTTTGTATTACAAAGATACATAGTTTAGAGCTCGATTTCACTCGAACTTTTTGAGGGTTTTAAAGTCAAGACTGGAATCCTTCAAATGCTTACAGCATTTATTTAACATATTTTTGCATAATATATCACTTGCTTAGGGTTAGAAGGAGTCCGTAGTCCAACCAAAAAGGCTTTAGCCTTCTAAATGAGTTGGCATCTAAATTCAATGTGCACCTGAAGTGAGTGCGGACCCAGGAACATTTCGAGAACCTTGCCAAAAAAGATATAAAGCTCCCGGATGTACTCTTTACAAACACCAAGTTATTCCTGAAAGAGGCAAAACCAATATATGGTGGTGAGGACGGTACTTGTGGTATTACCAGGTAAGTCTGCGAGACTACAACTTGAAGCGTTCCGAAGATATTATCTCTCTACAGAGATCGTCTATTGGCAACGTTATAGCAACCATCATAGAACACTGATGGAGCGGCAGGCATGCAGAACGTTTGGGACTGCGAATGACCACGATTACCGCAGGAGCTGATATAGTGAGCAATAAGAAGAGACGATGGGTCACCTACTCTGTTGATCTACAATCACTTGCGATCTCTCTACAGCAAATTGTAGTAGTTAGCTAGCCATGAGCCATGTCAAAATGAACTTTATGGTATCAGTGTGAATCATCAGACCACAGCCGCTAACTTAACCTAACGCTAGTCGACCAACTTTGACATTGTTGCGGTTGTAAAAAGTATGTTGAAACTCTATAGAAAAGAATGACTACACTTTACTGTATATATTAGAGATAAAAAATAATAATAATTACATAAAATCTAATTAAATTATAATAATTGAAGCAATTAAAATTACAAAAATAACCAAATTTTAATAGAAATAATAATAATAATAATATAATTCAAATTAAATTGAATTATTATTATATATAAAATGGATGAGAGATGAGAGTTGGTGTGGTGTGTGGTGTTGTGTTTTGTGTTGTTGATGACTGAACTGGCCTTGATTTTAATAAAGTGACATTGAAATATTTACAACAAACACTAGAAATTATATTATTAGAACCATGGAATCACATCACACGAGTATACATATAATATATATATATATATATATATATATATATATAGTCTACTTACTAGTCTAGTATGAGATGACACCTCTCATATATATTTTTTTTAAATTCGTCACGTAGACCAAGCGAATTATAATCAATATCCTCAAGTGTCACCACGGTCAAGACTGTTAAATTCGATTACACACTAAATTTCCAAATACATATTAATATTAATTTTCTAAAATTAGAGCTAGTGTCAAAAGAACTTTACTATGCAAAATGTGAGGACTGGCAACCATGCTCAAACTCTTATACCTGAGACCCCCATTAACAGAAAACTGTATGTTGCCGGCACAACTGTGTTCATCCCCTTCCTTTCACCGGGGCGCCAAATCGAATTTAAATCGGGAAGCCGCAATTTTTATAGAACTCGATGAGACAAATCGAAAGTCAATAATAATATTTTACGATACTTCGCTTAGTTTTTGAGTATTTTTTTTATTCTTTATTTTTGATTTATCTCGTCGAGTTCTATAAGAATCCTTGGCTCAATTGATCCAGTTTCTTGTTATTTGGAGTATCAGGTATAAAGCATCTCTAAACAGTTTCCCGGCCCCGGCACATTTTGCATAAGCAAGTAACTATTACGGCCACGCTAAATTTTACTTATTATACATTTGATCATTTTACCAATATTAAAAGAGAAAAAAAACCGTCCAAATTTCCCTTTCATTTTGACCAATAACGAATTTGACCTTTCAAATGTCGAATCAATGTCTATAGATTCCGGCAAATATAAACTTTTGATATTGCATTTATAAGGACTGTACAAATTTTCAGTGAATAATTACTACGCGAATTATTCCGAAGTTGAATATCTATTTTGACTGGATAAGGCCATGAAACGATATATTTTATATCGTTTATATCGACTAGCGGATTCTACATCCTTTGAAACGAGAAACTCTTTCCAGAGAAGTCAACAGTTGGACACATCAGTTGTCCTGTCGGTCTGATACTGGTCTAATACTGGAATATTATATATAAATAATCACTTGATACTTAATGTTGTAAATAAAAAACACACAAGAGTGTCTTTTTTATTCTGATTCCATATATTTTTATTTACATTATTTTTTTTAAAACTGTTTACTTTTTTTTATTATCTTTGTTGAATGTTTCATTTATTAGCACGATTCGAATAGTCCGTTGTCCGTCCGATATTGTTGTTCAAATTATTTTTAATTTATTCAACATCAGTTAATAAACAGCAATAATAATAACTATAAGCAATTATTGTACTACGGGGCACAAAAGTAGTGTCCGTTCGTTATTCAACAACACGATTATCAAAAACAAATAACGAGTAACTGTATCAAATAATTAATTTTTTCAAAATTTTGACATTTCCAATCGTTAATTTTATTTTTAATTTATTAACAAATAATTTATTTCCAAAATTTTGTTAATACAGGTATTTCTATAGAAATTATAAACTACATTAGAAATTTGGCCCGGCTATTACTTTAGGACGGTCAAAAAACAGTTATAACTTTGGAACGGTTTGGAATTTTCAACTTCTGATAGTATTTCCGGAGTTGTAAAAAAAATTTAATATTTCGCCCACTCCTACAGTTTTCTCTAAACAGTTCGGATAAACACACAACATATTTTCCTTATATATATATATATAGATTAGATTATACTGCGCACTACAGCTGGTTTCGTTTTTGGCTACCAGCCGTCGTGACCAAATTGGTCAGTTATCAATTAATATAACTATAATTAATGGGGGTGCCCTCCATATATGTGAAAAAGAGGGGTCCAAAAATTGTGTCCCTATCTAGCTGTGTGAGGTATCTCGTTTAGCAGCGGTTTTTTTTAATAAAGGAGAACTATGTAAATAAATAATCTGTCTTTCCCAATATAGCAGAAGTGTTCAGTCTCCATAAGGATTTTTTGAAGACCGAAGAAAGCCGGGTATTTCCGTTACTGTCACATGTACCTAACAAAATTAAGTGAAGTTAATATGTACAATAATTGAACGTGTTTTTATTTTTGCGTTCGCATTACTACTTCGATAATAAACTTCACGTACGGTTGAATTTCTTCACTTCACAATTGCAATATTTACAAAAACCAAATGTAATTTTCTTATCAGACAAACAATTATTTATGAATATATTTTGTGAAAGAAGTTGAATGCATATTAATTTGAATAATAATAATAATAATATTTATTTTATTCGTTCGGAGATGAATCATCATCGTTCACAGGAAATATTCAACAACAAAAATTGATGATTAACTAATACAACATTAGTTCATTATATATTATAGACTAAGTACCAACCATACCATTATTATGACATGTTGGTTATAGGTACACATACAGGTATCTAGAGGGTATTCCACCAACGACGAGTCTCGCAAATTAGTGACGGATACTTCTATAACTATGTTTAGTGTTCCGTATACTTCGAATAACGGAACAATTATGGTTAACACTTCGGTGTCAATCTGTTAAATACAATTAATTAGTGATAGTTTGATTAAAGAACATTATCAATTTTTATACAGTTTAAAATTTAATTATTTAATATAATTTATAAAATAACCATTACTAAAAATGAACGATTAGTGCCATCTATTACCAAAAATAGAAAATATTTTTTTTGGCACGGTAGTGCCATCTATTACTCCAAACAAACTCTATTTAACGGGTACATCTATTATTTTCATCTGACGATGTGCGCAGGCATTTTGAGATTCTCATCATTTTTCGATAACGCGCCTAAAGAAGTATAACTTCCATAAACAAACAAAACTTTTAAACGGTGTAAGATAAAACAAATATTTATAAAGTGTTTATTTTATAAAAGCAAAGAACTATGAACATTTTTTGAAACATTTTTGTATACAACTAAGTCTCTAAGATACAATTTGAGCACGAGACCGATGTCACATAAAAAGTTAGAGCAAACAAGAAGGTTCACATATTATTATTTGTGTATACTTCAGCGTCATAATACAAAACTGATGTCAAATTCTATTAAAATTACTTAAGACACTGTATGAAAGAACTATTGTATATAGGCTAGAAATCCAGAGGTTGTCGATTTCTGGTTGCTGAGTTAATTTTTTCATACAAATATTTAAGAAGGTTCATCGTTATCAAAATGAACTGTATATGATGTTATTTAGCTCTTGTAATATTTACGTAGTAAAAATGTTGTGATTAGGTACCCATAGATATGCATAATGAACATACATACATATTTTTATACAACATAAATAACATCTACACATATTATTTATTATGTATACATGCGAGTTCTGTATAATATTTTAAAATAAATAAATATACATTCAATCATCATCAATCAATCATCTAATTTCTACAATTACATACAAAAACATACATACATACATGCATACAACATTTAAGAACAGCACAGCTGATTAGTTGGCCCACGTCCCACGGTTATACAGTCTCAAATACAGAGTTAGAAATATGGGGTCGTGGACTATTTTGTTAGAACTATCTACATCCAAACCATATTAGTATTTAGTATCTCAGCTCGTTTTACACATGAAAGTTTTCAATTGTAATAAAAGTAGTTGATATAACTGAACTTACTTTGCTATGTACATACAGAAATTTACTTAAAATATATCGATCACATGTTTGTTAACAGCTATAACTCCCGTCTGTTTACTATTTCTATTTTTGTGAACCACTTCAGTCACATGATCAGAGTACACCAATCACAAGGAAGTAGAAACATATCGTACACACTACTCTTACATCTAAAGTTACAGTTCTCTACTTCATCAAACTGAAAATATGCATCAAAAAAGACAACTGCGCATGCTCACCAAATCAATCGCATGAATAATTAATTACATCTGAAGTTACATGTGTAAAAACGGGTTTATACACTATATTGTGTTTTTATACATTGTAAACTAAAATAAACAGTTCACGCATTGTTAGTATACTCAATATATACCGGGTATTTAAGCAATTAACTCTTAATTTATTATTTTCACTTATTTTTAATCTAAATCTATATTTCGCTTTATAACAATGTTTGCGATAATTTTTTTATAAATTTTTGAGATATATTATAGGAAAAAAATTCATTCTAACGCCCCTTTCGCCCTTAGCCACCGTACTATATTATAAAATCAATCAATTTATTTAAAATAATAATAATAAAAAATTGATAAATCACACACACACACACTTGTATTGTATTGATTTGATTGCAACATCAAAATATATTTCATAAATTAACTATTTTATCAATAATACCATTTGATTTAGAAACAGGTCTGGGTTTTATGGAAATACAGTTAGTACACTTAGATTAGATTCGAGTTAGGAGCAAGTCTTATCAAGAGCTTTCTTTAATATCGCGATCAATTTGATCTATTGTATCTGCTTTCCTCCAAAAGTGTTTCAGGAGTGGTCTTGATAAACGTTAGGATATTCCTCGACGTCACCTCATTGATTTTATCTGGCTGAAGATTCATCCCCCCAAATGATAGTATCTTTTGAGAGAGAGACTTTCGCTTTAGCACAGAATGTAAATTTCTGTCTCCTCCTCTTCATGGCAAAATCTGCAATGACCATTCTCTGTGCGATTGATTTTGTGCAAATCTACATTTAGCTGGGTATAAAGCCGCATGGTTAACCTGGGAAAGAGATAAACCTTCTGGTTGGGGTGCTTACCGGGCACTGCAGGCTTAAAAGGCATCTATTCATGAGATTGGAGATGATACCCTTCTGGCAGAATATCTCAACAGAGCCAGAATGAGGTGCCTCACCTACAGCTCAACCGAAACGGGGGAAACTGAGGTAAAACAACTAAAGTGGATCTCTGTCATGTCGTTTACGAAGAAGACGGGTAGATTCCATAACCAATAAAGGTCTAGAGAATAGAAGAGGTTGTGGAGATGAGTTTCTTAGGGGTTGGTTAAAAAGGTCTAGAAAAGCCTACTTGCCAGACGTAACAATTTTTATCTCACAGACCACTTATTGTGCAAGCTTAGCGTACACTTGACCGATCTATGTGTTATATCCTGACATCATTCTGCGCATATCATGACGGAATTTGTGGATTCTAGTTCTAGGCTAGGTCTATAAAGCATATTTTTAAAAAAAAAATGCAACTGAAGTCAAATACGTGCCTCAATTTAAAACACATAAAAAAATATATAATAAATGTCGAACGACCGAGACCGAAGTTCGTTATCATTTGAAAGTTTGAGAGCTGTGTCAGTGTGTGTGTGTGTGTGCTATGAACGTCATCATAACATTCTTTGGACGTGACTGCACATAAACTGATCGTCTTACTTATTATGTATCAGAAGGGGCGTAAAGCGTACAGAGTATTATATTATTATGTACTAAAACACACATATTGTATTCCATTATTGTAATCTTATCTGAATAATGTGTTGTATAAAAAGTACTCACATGTCTAACTCTAATGTACGACTACGATACGACTACGAGTTGAGCATGTGTCACTCATAGATGTTCATACTACATCTAGACAGCAGGCAGCATACAACAGAGGCGGGCACAGACAGCTCGTCTGAGCCTTACGGGCTCTCCATAAGCTGGGTGAGAGTAAGTAAAGAAGGTATGTTTTGAAGCAAGACGGAACGATGTTTCAATACAGGTTGTCCTACCGATTATTGCCCAATAATTATATAGTATAGTCAATAATTTATATTTTTTGAAAAACAAATTATGCGAAAAATAATTTCCACTACTACAAAAAGTACTTTTCACATTTTCAATTCAAAGTAGACTAACTCGAAGAACTCAAATTCCCACTTTATGTAAAGTTTAACTTAATTCATCAAATTCCCATGACACTATACTGAGCATACTCCATACGAAGAAAAAATAATTAAATCAGGTAAATAATTCTTTATTAGTTCTCGGATATGAATAGTAAAATATTTAGACAAATTATTTGGAATTTCCAAAACTATATTTCTATTTAAATTATCCTTTGCAAAAATTTCCCTCTTTTATTACAATGGTCCAGCGGTGAACTTAAAGGTTCAAAAGATTTATATATATTTTTTATATATTTTTATTTTATTCATACACAAATATGATATATACTAAAAAGGTACATTTTATGACCCTAATTACCAGCCCAAAATTCCAGAGTATGTATTGAATGATTGTATGTATTATTTACTGTGTATAATAGTGGACATAAAAAATATTTGGTATTATATTTTTTTCAGAAAATGTTTTAATTAAAAAAAGAAAATATTAATAATTGGTAGGTTACCCTGTATTAACTCTATCTCTCTTCCCTACCTCTCACTCCGAGCTTGGCCGAGTCAACTCCTGCCCACCTCTGGCATACAATCAAATAGTTGGGTCCACCAACTATACAGGATAGGTAGGTCGATACTATCTACAGGTAAATGAATAGCACTTAAGTTAAATACCTAGAAGTAATGAAACTGATTTAGTTGAACCAGCTATTTTATATATCTACTGTTTACGAATTACAAGTTGTAATTCGGATAATTGTAATTGTAAGTATATATATAGTGAATGTATGTGAACATCATGTATTCAGAGTTAATACTGAAATTGAAGCCTGTAGCCAGAGATAGTATAGGGATCAGAGACTAATTCAAGTCACAACTCAAAGTGATAGGGAATTTGTTCGTAATTCGGTACAAGAGATGCAAAAAACTACATGAAATCAAACAATGGATGATGATGAATACATCAAATATAAATACGTCACTTATAAAATTATCTTAATATATGTTTTTAAATTCCAGCGATATTAATTTTTGTATTGATCAAATAAATTAAATATTTTATCGTTTATGGAATGTAGCAAGGGATAATAAGTGATTTAAAATCTGGTGTTAGCAATCCTAGCTTTAGCTAAGCAGTCTGTGACCAACCAGTGCATGCATTTATAGTATGAAAAGGAGGAATCAGCTCATATAGTCATTAATTATTACTATAAAACTATTTAATATCATTTCATTTTTTTTTTTGCTTTTAGAAGACAAAAAAATCATTTCATATTTTATCTAAATTAATTTTATAATAATTAATAAAATTATTAATATAAATATTTAATTGCATAAAAAATAGTTTTATTTTTCCTATATATATAGAAAGTTAAAATTATAGAAAATTGATTTTGTTGTTTCTAACGAATCCAACTTTCTCTTTAAGCGAGGAGTTGAACATATTAACAAACTTATGCTTTCGCATATCCAAAACCATCCGTACTACAGTTCATGCATCCATACTATAGTTTTGATATAAATATTGTAAAATGTGGCGTAAATTTTGTATTTACGCCAAAAATATTGGATGTATGAAAAAAAATGTTTCAAACAAAAGTTGTTTGTATTTTATTTCATGATAACAATATATACCTTTCACAATAGTACATGTCACAAGTCGGAAGAGTAAATGACTCATCCCACAAGCGAGAGTTGTAAATTGTAAATTTTTAGACTATTTTAAAGCGATGGCTAATATTTTTGACTATATAATTATTAAATATATTTTCTGAAGAAAGAACTGTGTTTCCGAAACTATAGTCAAAATAAAATAATAGAAATGAAAATCTTTTTTCTTAATATTTAATAAATAGCAATATTGTATATCTATCTACAGGGTGTCCTGTAAGTAGTCGAGTTCCATAAGAGGGTAGGTAGACGGTACGATTTTGGAACGAAAACTCCTCAGACATTTTTTTATTAGACGCACCGTTAATTAATTATTAATTAATTAAGGAAACTAGGTTGAAACCAGAGTTGCAAAAAGTGCATTTTTTTGCTAATTCATTTTTGATTTTATTATCAATTTTTGGAAAAATGTACAGCTTAAATTTTTCAAATAATTATTAATTCCTTGAAAAGTGCATTAATAAAATTTTTTTATTTAAAAAAAAAATGTTATAAATAAATTGTTTTAATAAATTGTTTTAATAAAGTTTTTTTGATTTATTTTTTTAATAATACAATAATTAAATTTTTGAAATTATCAATTTTTAGAAAATCGCAAGACATACAGCCCCATAAAACAAAGATCCCACCTCTTAAATTTTACTTTCCTGTTTCTGTGGATACAAGCGACAGATAAAATTAATGAATTAATTAATTAGTTTCCTTAATTAATTCATAATTAATTAACTAATTGTCTAATAAAAAAATGTCTCAGGACTTTTCATTTAAAGGTTAAGTTTCGTTCCAAAATCTTATCCTCTACCTAACCTCTTATGGAACTCGAATACTTACGGGGGGGGGGGGGGCATCCTGTATACATAGAGCTATTATACATAGAGATATCCTGTATACATAGAGCTATTATAAAATTATAAATGCAGCTAGAAATTTAAATCTAAAGATTTCATGAAATAAAAAAAACCAATTAAATATAATTTCAATTAACCTTTGTATGTAATGTAATGTAATGTATGTAATACTTTAATACGTGTTGTGTTCTGATGATTCATCATTCATTTTAGATTACTATTTTAATAATAATAATAATAATAATTGCAGTGAATGTATCTTGGTCTGGCCAATCAAATCAATATAATATAATTCAATAATAAATATTACACACAACTAACTGCAGGTTAACCCGTTCAAATCCACAATACTCTAGTCACAATCTAATCGTTCTGTACTGTAACCTTTAAATCAGCAACACTAGAGTTTTCAAAATTTCTCTTTGAACTAAGTTTGGAACATATTTCTCAGATGCTTGCCTCTCTCTACCTTCACCATACGAGATTTTTCGGATTTTCTCATTTAAACAAAATTAGGACAAAATTATTTTCCACTCAAGCACTTAATTATTTATTTTTCAATATTTTTAAGAACAAATGAAGAATTTTACTCCAAAGAGAGATCACTTCAATATAGTTTTGGTCCCGTAAGTGAGATAAATTTCTTCTTCATTTCCCAACTTCTAAAGAAAGGTCTGTGTGATAATCGGATACGTAAAGTTGATTGTTTGCACGTGACTATTTGTAAAATGAGGAGCTATATCACCCTGACTAGCTTTTTAAAATTTGATCTATCTATAATTTTTGGGATTTTAGACGACAACAGACATCAAACAGAGGACATTCAACAAAATTACATAAATGATTACTACACACAGCAAAGAAAAAACCTTGATTACTACTAGATTGATTTAAAACGAATCGGGTCAGTCAGTCAATATGCGCTATGCTATCTATCTATTATGAAGTATTGAAATATATTTCGTGCATTTGGATTTTAGAATCTGCTATCTTTTAGGGCGTTAGGTCATTGTTACATCCGATGCTATTCTATATTGTGTCAAACGGTGGACACGTGATAGCTAGCCTAGTCACATCGCGTGTCAAAATCAATGCTAAATTTTTCCACATATAGTACTGTGCAATTAATAACGAGAAATTTAGTTTATTTACAGAAAAAAGACCATTCCATCGAGCGGACCTTATGTACATCGTACGTACCATCGTAAGGAAAACTGAGAGGATTAATTTGGACCCTGAAAGTTTTTTTTTTAAATTAAGGTGAGTTATCGGCCATTGGCTGTATTGAAAACAATTCGGGGTCTATCTATATGAAACGTTTTTTGATTCTTTTCAATTCTTTTTTCAATCTTTTGATTCGCAAACGCCATCTAAATATTATATTCTATGTTAAAAATCGATCAAGTCGTTTAGGCTACAAAACGTGTGAAACAAACATAAACTTGGAAAAAAATTACCCTCCTTCTGGGGCAGTCGAATAATAAAAAGAGAATTGAAATTAAATATATGAGATAAGTGAACAAAATGCATATAGGAAGCCTCAAGTCATACGATTATGAGAGATTCGAATCGTGGCAGGTACATACATTCGTTGTGCCCAGAGGTAGACTGTTTCAACTATAAACTTTAATAAATTTATTTAATTTAATTTACGATTTAATCTTAATAAGGAAATTTCAAGAATAACAATACGAATCAATAAATGACAACAAATAAAATTGTTTTTATTATCTAGCATGTATTGTATAATTGTTTTGAATATTCTCTGTCCAATATCCTCTATCTGATCCTGTGCTCGCATACAATGTAGAAGGGTTGAATTTTTATGGAACTAGATCGTATCGCAAAAGGGTGTCAAAGAATATTTTAACACAAATATATTCTACAATGATTTTATCTAAAATTTCAGGAACAAATTTCAGTGGTTTTATCTAAAATTTCTGAGGACAATCGTTCTTCTTCCAACGAGTATTCTGAAAGTCGTAAACATAAAAAGAGAGTATATGTTCCAGTTTTCGAAGTACGAAACACTAAAAATATTATTTTGAGTCCACATAAACGATTTATTTTCTTGCAGATTTATCAACGAAAAGTCAGAAAGTTTATAACATAAAAATGGTACTATAGGCCACACAGAAGTTCTGGTCATTTTTCAAAAGTTTATAACTGATTTGTAGCATTCGGTTTATTTCGGTTAATATATAGTTGTAATGAACAGCTTTTATCCGAAGTATTTTTTCAAAAATCGCACAATTCAATTATAAAATTTTGAAAAATGACCTGTGGCCCATATATACCGTGTGTGTTGGAAAGCTTTTCCAATAGAGAATCAATGTTAAATATTATTTATTACTGGCTGGCCGTGTGGTTACTGTTTGAAATAAGTCAGTACACATGTAATGAGAGTCATCTCATACATACAACATCTAGATACTCTATAGGTATATTATGCGTGTGATTGTTTGTCATTTAAGAGTGGGGGGGGGGGGGGGATTTTGTGAAGCATATACTAAAGTTAAGAATTCAATGAACATATTTAACCATTATATGTGTACTGTCTGACTTCATACCGTAACTACACGGACAGCCAGTAATAAATAATATTTAACATTGATTCTCTATTGGAAAAGTTTTCCAACACACACGGTATAGTACCGGTATCGATTTTCAACGAGTTTTCATCGTTTGATTAAATGAATCAACAAATAAATTTGTTGATTCTCTTCACAGAAATAACTTGACATTTACAAAATAAACAGTTATAAAAGTTAATAACTCTTTTTAAATATCAAAAGTGTCGAATCAGTCCATGTAATAATAGTTAGTATAGATAGTAGGTATGTTCGAGTACAGTACAGTGCAGTCAAGTAAGTGTTCGTGCAGTGCACTGCAATTCACTCACTATGTGATCTATGGGAAATCAACACTTGTCTGAATTATTATTACAAAACTTTTGTTATAATGCTTATTATTATTATTATTATTTTTATTATTACGATGGTGATAGATAGAGATGCTTGTAGTCCGTCTGTCCGACCGACATTCTATTTATTTATTATTTAAACAAACACATCACATCACATCACCTACAATCACTTTATTATTTATTATTTATTATTTAATAGATTCAACAATTCACAAAAACAACAGTCAAACCTCTTCTAAAACATTAATAGTAAGTATTCTTTGAAGAATTCCATCTTAATCTTAACAATATTATAAATGTGAATATTCGTGAAAAAATTTGTATTCGCATCACGTTCAAACGGCTGAACCGATTTTGGTGCGCTTTTCACCGAACAGTACAAAAATCTATTTAGTAACATATAGATATATTATTAGTTTCAAACATTTTTGGTACTAAGGGGCCCGGGTATCATTATGACTATAAGGGGGGCCTGCCTTATGGCTATATATTTTTACAAATAAATATACTTTTCTAAAGAGGAAATTATTTATTGAAAATATAGAATAAAATAATTTATTCGATAACTTATTTCAACACCATTTGAAAATTAGACTTGTAAAGAGGTTTGACTGTATAACATATAATAACAATGATTATTCAATAAGAAATGCATAATCAATGAGAATAAATAAATCATATCAACAACACGGCACGGCACGGCACCCACCAACTTTATTAGATAGGTGAAGATTATTATTAGGTTTAGTAATTTCTTTGTTAATAATTGAAATAGATAATACGAGTAGAATAGACACTAAACGGGGTTGAGTAAGCTAAACACCCGTCGAGTTGTTTTTTTTTAAATTGTCTTTAGAGAACTTTGGACTGCTTAATATTAACAAATTAAAAATAGATTTACATTTAATTTTGAATATGAATGCAATATTTCGAAAACTTTCAAACAGAGAAATACGTGTACAAAATTTGTTGTCGGTCAGAAGTAGGTACAAGATATACCTTGGCAAAAGGTGATATGAGTAGAAGAGCCAGACCATCAACCGGCAACGACTATCAATTGGTTTTTTACATAATCAACCCCGGATAGACCGCCTCCAATATCGATCAAATAGTTATTAGTTTATAAAGTACTTGCTGCATATTTGATGTGTCCTTGAACTAAATTTCATTCAGAATCCATTTACTTTGTTAATAAAAACAAGGAAATATAATTTTTTTTTCTAAATTAGTATAAGTACGTATGTACTACACTCCCGTTCATAAAAATTGAACCAATTAAACCGTTCTAAGTGTTATTGTATGTAATATGCACGCTTAGAATGGGACTTACTGATGGTTCAATTTTTATGAACGGTAGTGTATATATTATTTATAACCAAAAAAATATTTTATAAAATAATAATAATTTTAATTATTTTACAAATATTTTCAATTATTTCCATTAAGATAAATATTTTCGTAGTGTTTTTTGAGGTTACATCAAAATAGAATTTAGATTAAAATTGAAAATATTTATTCAATCAATATAATCGAGCGTGGGATGGATTAATTATTAAGTCTATTTTCAAAAGCGTTGTCAGCATTTTCTGTTGTCCAGTTAAGAAAAACTTAAAGCTATTTTTTCACCAAGCTAAAAATAACGTTTTTTTATAAATCCCCGGAGTTTCAGAATTTTTTACTGTTTAGAATGCGAGATAATTAACAACAAAGTAAATCCATTCTCTTTCATTAGAAACTATTATCTGTTGTATTAAAAAAATACTCGACAGAATTTAAAAAAAAAATCGATATGATTTCGAAATATAATAGTTTAAAATATTTTTTTTCTTCAAAATTACATTAATTTGTATATAAATATATTGTATGTGTTGTGTATGTGTGTATTGTATATGTATTTGTTCTATAACAAAAACAAACCGGTTTTTTTTGTCCTGATTATACAAGACAATGCTGGGAACTACCTTAAACGTGGTCTGACGCACTACCATGCTGCTATGTGATTCTGAGCCGCAAGTTCCTGCATACATATCACATACCTAAACCAAGTGGTGTTCCAGTGTTCCATCAGAGAACACTTTTGAGAGACCCTGTGATAGTAAATACATGTGCCTACAGCCTACAGCCATGGCGTTTAAAATCAATTACTGATTATAATAATTGATTGTGATCACTAATTTTAATTTGATAGGTACAACAGTATTATAAGTATTGTTGGCATTTATTCTGTAATGATATGTTTGTTATGTTCGAATATTTTGAAAAATTGTCAAGGTCAATAGATTGTGACGTACACGGCACATCACACACACATACACACGGCACACAGCACTACTCTTACTAATTTGGTCTTGAGGGTCTGATAAGTAAATTTTTATTTTTATTTATCATTTATACAACATATTATTACGCATTTCAATTACCACGTAAAACTTAAAACTAACTTTCATTTAGAAGGTACATTTATTTATTTATATTGAACTAGAAATGTAACAACTGACTTAACTGTTTAAATACCTTGAGTTCTTAAACAGTGTATGTTGTTTCATATAGATATGTGCAAATAAATAATTCGATACGTTGTAGGTCCTACACGAAATTAAGTTACCTTGGCGGCGATCATTTAATATTCATTATAATAAGATTAAAATCGTGGATATTTGTGTAAATATTAGAGTTACAGAAAAATGATCCGAAGATTAAATGAGACAATGTAAAAATTTTTCATTTGACCAATATTAAGAGAGATATTCCAAATTTATTATTCCAAGTTACTAAAATAAATTTTGTTAAATTGTGTGTTTCTACTTAAAAAATAAATAAATTGTTTCAAAATATTAATAATCGGTCAAAAAAACGAGCACTCTTCTCACTTGTGACATGTTCTATTGTGATAAGTATATATATAGTAAACCAAAGTAGTTAGTAATAACCATATTGTAATTGTAAGTATATATATAGTGAGTGTATGTGAACATCATGTATTCAGAGTTAATACTGAAATTGAACTGTGTAGGCAGAGATAGTATAAAGATCAGTGACTAATTCAAGTCGCACTCCCCAAAGTGATAGAGAATTTGTTCGTAATTCGGTACAAGGAACGCAAAACTAAATGAAATCAACCAATGATTAATACAAACAAAATGAAATTGTTTCTTTGAATTTCAATAATGTTTATTTTGTATTCAAGTGATCATCAATTCGCCGTATTTAAACCTTGCGCGTACTTGAATCAATTACTATAATGATTAACTATAATGTGTGTGACTCTAATGATTTATAAATATATACGCAGCGATTTAAGTTGAAGGAAGTATAGATAGCACATCTGTAGAAGTATACATTTTGGAAAACAATCTTTTTCATAAGTGATTTCTAAACGGCACATCATGTGACTATGGTTACTGCAGTATACATCATACTACATCAATCATATTGTTTTCATTCATTTGACTTGTGTTTTAAATTCTTTGATTGTTATGACTCATAAATATTATTGACAGTCACCACAAAACACGTCACACAACACGAAATCAGAAACTTTACTTTTAAATGCAGTAGGCAGCAGCATCTCTTTGTATCTCTGCACACAGAATACAAAACACATTTTTTGTGCAACTCTTTCTGATGTTTAGACTTTTTGTTTATGAATTAGACAACAACAAATATCTTTTTAGAAAAATTTGAATAGGTGTCTCCTACTTGATGTTTATCAAGGATAAACTAACTCTAAATGCATTGAATAACAAACAATACTGGTAAATGTTTTGAATAGGTAAGGTCAACTAATAACAAAGCTAATAATAAGTAATTTAGTAAAAGTGAATGGGAGGTAGCTAGCCATAAGTGTGCAAAACACCTTCACTCACAAAGCAACAGTTCCCAACACTTACAAGTTGGATAGTTTAGTAGTACTATTATGTTATATACCGTGTGTGTTGGTAAGCTTTTCCAATAGAGAAACAATGTTAAATATTATTTATTACTAGCTGTCCGTGTGGTACTGTATCAAGTCAGTCAGTACACATGTAAAAAAGTCAGTCAGTCATCTCATAGCAGCTATACTGTATGCGTATGGTTGTTTGTCATTTAAGAGTGGGGATTTTTGTGATGCACAATGCACATACTAAACTACTAAAATGTACTCTCATAACATGTATACCAACTGACTTGGTACAGTACCACACGGCCAGGCAGTAATAAATAGTATTTAACATTGATTCTCTATAGGAAAAGCTGTCCAAACACACAGTATACTATTTTAATAATCTTCTTAAATATTAAGGTTGTATGCTCTTGACAGAGCAAAGAGTATAAAAGGCAATACAGTAAACGTACTTATTTTTTGTGAGAGTGTGTCTGTAAAATTAAATTTGGTATATGATATGATTTCAATATTTGAAAGACCAAGTTCGTTAATAGACTAAATTAATTAAACGGGGGGGGGGGGGTGGGGTGTGGGGTTAAAAGGCAGGAATCTCTCTTAATATTGCAAAAAATAAAAAAATGTAAAAGGAGTAAAGTTATAGAAAAATTTGCGGCATTTCAAACAAAAAAGATGTCATGTCATTTTGTCGTAAACTTGAGACCGTTTCCGAGTTAAAGATAATTATATTCAATTTCTTATTTGTATAATAAAATACACTAAATTATTAATTAGGTCAAACTTACGATCTATACAAATAAATATTTGTCTCGTACTTACCTAGAAAAAAAAAGAAATTATTAATTTTTATTCGAAAAATTTATGTTTATATTAGAAAATTTATTTTTTTAAACGTTTTAATTATTAACCTTATTTTCAGGATTTTTTATGCTCAGGGCGAAAATCAAGACCACCATAGGATGTTACTTTCTGAAAATCATATCGTTTATTCGAGTTATTTTTTCCGAAAATGCTTCCTATATATATAACGTTCTTGAATATTAGTGATAAATTCAATTAGTCCGGGTCCAGCAGACCTAATTCGAAATAAAGAATAATTAAAAAACCAAGGCTTGAATAGTGGAAATTAATGATTAAATCAATTTTTTTAAATTGGACTGTCAATAACAATTATTGAAATATTTATATTATTAAATCGAAAATTTTAATAATCAACGAACGAATTGGCGGAAATAATTAGTGTTTTGTTTTGGATGTAAACAACATCCGTTGTGGTGAGTTTACAAAATATTCATTGGAACTGTTTTACACATTGATATTAAAATGGTCAGCGTCGTCAGTCTGATGATGATGACCGATGGACGATGTGTTCTTTGATTGTCATTGAAATATGTTTTTATTTAAATTAATTCATTCTTCTTGATACGTGACGTGCTTTGTTTGGAAAGTCTGTTCAAAACAATGAACAGATGGAATGTGTGGATGAGTAATTACGGCAATGATCTTACAAACGTACGTACGTCCCTACGAAAGAGTTGTCGCTAAACAAAAGAAATAAACACGTTTTAAATCTTCCAGAAATAGATCAAGAACGATTTTTTTTGGATTTCGATAAGATGAGAAAATTCAATTTTTTTTTACTATCACTAAAAAAAAAAATTGATTTTTCTCATCTTATCAAAGTCCAAAAAATCGTTTTTGGTCTATATCTGGAAAATTTTATCCGATTTTAATCATTTTTAGCGAATTTCCTGAAAGGAAATAGAGCTATTGGTCCCGTACCGAAGTCAAAATTTCGCAAAAATTTCTTCAAATGTCCATCGATCCTACCTTGTAGATGTCAAAAATCACCATCTGTAAAATTTATATATATATATCTATGGACATATATATATATATATATATATATATATATATATATATATATATATATATATATATATATATATATATATATATATATATATATATATATATATACATATATATATATATATATATATATATGTGTCTGTCATCACTCTAGCGGTCACAGTTTTCATTTTATCGGGATGAGATTTGGTATTTGAGGCGCTTTTGATATTCAAAAGGTCAAGTTCGTTAATGGGTAAAATCGGACCAGGGGAAAGGGGGGTTTAGAGGGAGGGGGAAACATAAAATTTGAGATATCTGCCTTAAAATTTGAAAAATCGAAAAATTTATAAGAAGTAAAGTTGTAGGTACTAAGTTTTACTGTAATTTTGTTTCTTATCATTTTTTCTGTAACAATAATATTTACAGAAATATTGACGGTTTAATATTGAAAATTAAATTCCTTAATATCTCTGTACACATTAGAGTTTGAGCAAAAATGATAAGGTGATGAATTGTAGCAAATTTGATTTTATACAACTTTATTTCTTACGCATTTTTCGATTGTTCTAATATTAAGAGAGATATTTTATATTTTGTGTTTTCTTCTTTTTTGATACCTCCCCCCATTCGCCTCGACGTATGTCATTTATTGAGAAAATTGGACTTGCAAATGCTAAAATCATATATGACATTTCATTTTGATCAGACTAAAATTGTGATCACTAGAGAGTGATTTATTCTAAGGAAATTCGCTAAGTTGAAGCAGCTCCTGCGTAACGAATTTTTTTCTTCAAAACCACTAAATTTCTGTCAAGAAATTCAAGTTTTTAGAAAACACAGAGATTATTACTGAGATTACTGATCGATTCAATCTGAATTTTTTAATCATTCTTTTTTAATGGCATCAAATCAAAATTAATAAGAATCCTAACATGGTCATAAATAGATCTTTATCTATGTTTGACCATTCTTTGATTCTACAGGTACCTGCTGATGACCTGTGTACGTGCAATTATTCAAATTTTTGTTAGAATTAATCATTTCAGAATAAAACTGTTACAAACTTTAATAATAATTAATGTCATTGTTTTAATAAAAGTAATACAATCGTAATTATTGATGTCAGCAGTGACAAACAAACAAACACCTTATTTGATGACACTTGACAACAATCAAAAATTTATTATTCATGTCAGGGGTAGCCACAAATATCGTTCAATCAAATTCCATCACTTTACCAGATTTTCGATTATAAAAAAATTAAATTTCCAGGTCCAAATTGAATCACACCATCAACAGATTCAAAGAAATCAATTTTTTGACCATCACAGGTAAATTGTGTCCGATTTTAATGAAGTTTTTTTTGAAATTATTATTTTTACTATCTACTAAATCTAAAAAAAATCAAATTTTCGAATAATTCGATGATTCGTGACCAAAAAAGTATATAGATGGTTTTTTAACGAAAAACAATTTTATCTATAAAAATGAAATTCAATAAAAAAAATTTTTGTTCTCTATTTGAATGAAACTCACTCTATGTAAGGTAAATTTAACCCAAAAAACACGAAAATCGTGTTCAATTGACGATTTGTTGAGGGATTTACGAGATATCGCCGAAAAGCGAATAGAAGGGAAATTAAATCGTATAAAGTTGGGTATATCTCAGAAACTATCCATAAAATCGTCAAACCAACTAGATTTTTGTGTTTTTTGGGTCCCAATTACCTTAGAAACTAATTTTCATTCAAATCGAAGAATAAAAATTTTCAAATTTTTTTTCAATTTTTTCTAAGGGTGCCTTAGAAAAATTTTTAGAAAAAATATTTTTGTTTGCTATTTGGATAAAACTCAGTATATAAGATAATTTTGATCCAAAAAGTTCAAAAATCGTGTTCAATCCGCGATTGGAAGCTTTATTTTCATATTATTTGCATCTCAAATACTAATAGAGATGGAGACTCCCGTCTACTTCCCATCTCAAAAACTGTTCAAGATATCGCTGTGTTTCTTAAAAAATTGAATTCCTTGACTGAAATTTAGTGGTTTTGAAAAAAAAATTCATTAAAATCGGATAAAATATACCTGAGATAGGACCAAAAGTACAAAAATCAATTTTTTGACTGTCAGCCAAATTTTGTCCGATTTTAAGGATGTTTTTTTTCTTCGGAAACCCACTATTTTTGGGGTATTCTTTTCGTTTTTACTTACAATACAAGTACCATCTCAGTTTAATAATATATACTTGTTAATAATAATATATTTGTTTATATTGATGACTAGCAACTAAACAATCTGGTTGTTGTAAAATAAAGATTGTATTACCGTCTGTTTTGGACAGCTTTGATAATAGAGAATCAATGTTAAATATTATTTACTATAATAATTACACAATGCTTCATACAGAAATAAAAATATTGGGGGTATTTTGTAGATGTAGTGTGTTCATACGTAATAAATAATAATATTATAAATTAAGTGGGCATCACTAAATTCTCACTCTTAAATGGCATCAAACAAACAACAATTTATATCATAATATCATAATATCACAAACAGATGTTTGTAAGTATGTGTATGTATGTATGTATAGTTTTATAGTAAATATTTTATTTATTTATTTACTATTAGAAATGCTTTTGAAAGCAGACTGTATAGTTAGTTATATTTATGTAACATATAACATAACATACATTACCAGTACTATTCAAATCGGTAATCATAAGTATTATGTTGAATGAATACTAATTAATTTGATTAAGTTTACCATAAACGGTATACACAATCCAGTGTAGGTATGTAATGTAAGTATCAGTACATACAATTGTACGTAAATAACTATAATATATAAAGTAACTAACTTGACATAATTATCACATAAATAATAAAAACAATCAATGATTTGAATTTTAAATATCAAATATCAAATGATTTATTATTATTATTATTATTATTAATATTCTACATTTAATTATGCCAAACAAATTCTTCTTTTCTCTATAAAGATTTGATTAGTGATCACCGTTTAACATTTATACAATCTTTTTGGTGCCCAGCCGTCTATCTGTCAATTTTTGTATTCGACGTACTAATTAGAAATTTAGCACATAGATAGAAAATACCGAATAAGGGCCAAATTTATAGCCGTCAAGTATTCTAAGTTGATAATTAATAAACGTTAGGATATTCTTCGGCGACATCTCATTGGGTGAAGGGTGAAAATCTGTTCATCCTCAATGATTGTGTCTTTTGAGAGAGAGAAAGAGAAACTTTCGCATTCACACAGAATGTGAGTTCCGGTTTCCTCCTCTTCATGGAAAAATCCGCAGAGATCATTCCCCGGTGAAATTGATTTTGTCCAGAAGTTTGCAGTGGTCATTAAGAAGGCCAGTAAGTATCCTCAATTGTTGTGTTTCCTCCGAGTTGTTGTGTCCAGAGCCGTTTAGTGGAGCACTAGCACCCCTTCTGACTAGCATCCTTGCAGCATTTAGGTTTAGGTTGTCTGTTCGAATAAAACGTTCAAAAATCATGCTCTACTGAAAATTTAAAAAAAATGAAAACTTATTGTGCGCGTATGATTTTAGGTTTGCTAACTTTGAAGCAATTGGTTGTATATAAATTACGTGGTAATTGTTTCGTTTTGTTTATTTAATTTCGTAGCATCTTGTTGGTTCATTAAGATTTGCCGATCATTAAGATCAAATATAACTAACTTTAGTATCACATTAAATAGATGGAATTTAACTTTGGATTATTTGAACTTAGTGTGCGTAACGCGTACGTTACACTATCATTAATTTTTATTATTAAAATAATGATCATATCTAACAGAATCAACTTGAAATAATAATTTTATTTAATTAGAAGTAATTTCAATTATATTAACATTCCAATCATAATAATTAATTAACTCTGTACTGCTTATTCTTAAATCTTCTAAAACAATTACTACAGTTGAATATAATATACAGTCTGTTTTCAAAAGCATTTCTAATAGGGAATCAATGTTAAATAAATAAATAAAATATTTACTATAAAACCATACATTCATACACATACTAACAAACATCTATCTGGTTGCTTGTGGTATGATGTTTGATTGATGTCATTTAAGAGTGAGGATTTAGTGATGCCCACTTAATCTATAATATTATTATTCATTACATCATATGCACACACTCATTACTGACTACAGAGTACCCCCACTATTTTTATTTCTTTATGAAGCATTGTGTAGTTACTATAGTAAATAATATTTAACATTGATTTTCTATTAGCAAAGCTTTCCAAAACAGACGGTATATATTTTGTTTATAAATAATGTCTAATTAGTTAGGTCTGAAGTACACACTCCTGCAAACAAACTGAACCAAACTGAATAGAAAATGTCCCCAAACTTTTGGTTGGTGTCGGTATTATGAGATACGTTTGTTTGTATGTTAGTACCAAGTAATCACTGCGACTACTGAATCGATTCTAAATCGATTATTTCACTGATAGAAAACTACAATATTTCCGAGTAACCATAGGCTTATCAGTTTGGATTTCATATATATAGCGTGTCGGGTGGAATATATCTAGCTATAATAATAAATAAAGGAAGTAGTATACTTTACTTTGAATACTTTCTACATACACTATCAAAACCTTATAGACTTTGCTCTGATAGTCAAGTCATTTAGATAGGTTCAATTTATTTGCAGGGGATTGTATGTATTGGTATAATAATGGTCCTAACTAATTATCTATTCTATTACACTCAAAGACAAATGATCATTTGTGTATTGAATTATAATGGCATGCTATTCAACTCATTATAGTACCTAAGAGGTATATATATATATATATATATATATATATATATATATATATATATATATATATATATATATATATATATATATATATATACATGACTTTAATTATCCGTAAATTTGTTAATTACAAAGCGGTTGGTTGTCTATCTACTGACATATGTTGATGGAAAATTAAGTTTGTTAATTGCAGAATAACTCAGGGAATAGATGCACGATGAAATTGTTAGAGTGACTATAAGTTATTCAAATTCAATTTCGATTTGTTACCCCCATCATCCGGCCGAATAACTTGTATCCTAGTAAAACTAAAATAAAAACGTATCACTGATATATTGAATAGTTAGTGACTCGTATTGGGTACCATCAAGTATACAAAAGAAAACAAGATTTTATTTTGATATTATATCTTATACAACGTATGAAACTAGTGTTTTGTTTTATATACTCTACGCAACACTTTGGGGGGGGGGGGGGTAGTTATAGATATGTCTATTTGTTTTCTGTATACAAAGATCATTAAAACATTTACATTACTTTTAAATATACAAAATGCCGCACATTACTATTTATACTTCAAAATTGTTTGAAAGGCTTTAACATCAGGGTAGATGAGAACCAGCCATACTTACATACTTCTCTGTTGGTGCCTGCAAAGAGATGGTGCGAGGCCTGACTAGAAGAGGAAAAACAATAAACTGAATAGTTTCGATACAATTTCAGCTCAAATGTCATTAACTTTATACATTACTTTGTGTTTGGATATAATAACTGTGCAAGTGTAAATAGTAAAATAAATAGTACACACATTGATCAAGAACTTTTTCAATAATAACAAACAATATCGTTTTACAAAGCTTTCCCTCCAATAATAATGATAATAATCTCTCCTCCATATAAATATTTTCATATCACTTTCGTTACATAATCATTTCTGTATATTTTGCTGATTTTGTAAGTTTTACAGCTCCAACGGTGCAGTGGGGTGCTGATGACGATGCCCTCGTCCCAGACACGTTCGTTCGCTAAGTACTCAGACAACGCACAAGTGGTAGATAGTAGGTAGATATTTAAAATACAGTGTAGTCTCGACTCTAAGTATTAAACAATTTTGCATAGTTATTATTATTATTTTTTAATAATAAAACGTACGCAACGAACGATGGATGATATTTTCTAGTTCTTGTTCACTTTTGTTGTTGTTGTTGTTGTAGTATATAACGGATGTTTTAATTATATTCGCACCCTAATATTTATTAAACATCATGGTATATATTTACATATTTTATCATTCATGTTATTTCAAATTGATAAAATACTTAAAAAATTTTGATAAAATACTCGTACAGATGGATTTGTTTCTGTATATGATTACATTTCTTAGTACGACTCATGAGATTCTCTGCGTCAGTCCCCAAAATGTCGTTTTCTAGGGTTGAATATCTTGGAAAACTATTAAAGCTGTAATGTTGAAGTTTGGTACGTTAGATGGCGAGTCTCAGGATACGTTTTAATCTTCATAGCATTTTTTAGTTCCAGAGATACAGAGGTCTAAAAACCGTCTCTAATCCTCACTGTAAAACATATTACGATGGGTATCCATGCTTAAACTTCGCCTGAAGCATGTCGATCTCCATTAAGGCTACGTATGTCATAGTATGGATAGAACTAACGTATACTATATTGACAAACATACACAGCCAGACTGATCTAGGTAACGGGTCATTCTAGCATTAAGGGGAACGAAGTAGCGGACTCGTTGGCACAAGAGGTGTCATCTCAAGCGCCCCTTTCACCTGAGCCTATAATTCTCATAGCAAGATGCTCCGTAATTTACCGAATCAAGGGGTGGCTGCGACAGGCTCAGCTCGATTACTGGGACTTTGCGGAGGGCATTCGACAGGCCAAATTGTGCATAAACAAAGCTAGGCCATTCGACTGTGCTCGATTGAGGCTCAATAGAATGCAGTTGAGAAGGGTGGTGGGGCTTTTGACAGGATACTGTCGATTGAACAACCACCATCATAACTTGGGGATCTCTGATGATCCCACTTGTAGGGCCTGTTTGGAGGACGGGTTCGAAACTTTGGATCCATCAATCCTGGAAGCAATCCCGGCGAAGAAGGTGTGGGCCTTCTGTGTGGCATTTGGCCTCGACAGAATCCTATAGCTTCATCTGTTTAAAATAGCACCTCTCACCCGGAGGCGTCTCACCTTCAGGTCACAGGTTGTTCTCAAGGGGAGCACAGAGGACCCCTTGGTCTAGGTGCTAGGGACCCGTTTGCGGTACCCCTCTTTCTAATTATTATTATATTGGCAAACATTGAATATTTAATTTAATATTGATATGAACAAATTACGGGTGTATTTTTTAAATTTTAGGGCAATTGAAAATTGTGTTTTTTTTATATAAATAAGAGAAATTATAATGACACCAGGAATTAAATACGAAGAACAAGTTGATCAGACGAGTAAGCCAGCTATCCATACATCCATACAGTAGGTAGGTAGGTACTACACTACACTACTATATTAGAATATCAATCAATATTTTTATTATTCAGTGATCGATCTCGCATAAAAAATAAATGTTTTTTTCTTTTTTTAAATTCTAAAATCCAGTTGTGAAAGTTTGATGTTCAGAGTTTTAACTACCAATCAATACATTATTAATGATTTACAACATTTACCATTTGATTGTGTTGTTTTCTTTCTTTCTTTCTACACTCACAGATTTTTATAATTTTCTACTAGTTTTACTATCAACTATGAGTGTAATAGAAGATCTTCTACTATACATACAAACACCGACCGACCGACCGTCTAAAGCTAAACGATATGTAAGTTTATGAGGAAAGTTAGCAAATTAATGGTCACATAAATAAGAGGAGGAGATCACATAATCAAAAGCCGCTAACATATTTTAATATTGACAATTCTTTCTTTCTTGATATATTTGAGTCTACTGACCTGTCAGAACGGCGTATCTAAATGGATTTTGAGGTTCAAAAAAAATTAGCTGTACTGATGGAGCAAATTTTATAGCTATTAGAAGAATAGTGATTACATTGCTTTGACTCATTACTTCAGATCGAACCACCTTAAGTGTTAAGATAGTTGTCGTGTTACAATATAGTAAAAAAAATTTTATGAGCGTATGTGTATCGTAAGAGTGAAGGAAGGTATAGCATAATAAGCCATAATTTTAGTCCAAGACTGTACCGGTAGACAAGTTACACATGTAGCATTTATCTATACGTATAGACGAATACTATCTACACTTTTATAAGTTGCAACCTAGCAATGTCACGTATATTTCGCCAGATGACACACGGTGTGTTTATATACATGTACTCGAATAGTACAACGTAGAATGAGGTACAATGTTGTCAAGTTGTATCCGTTCAGCATGCCGACACGTATATTTATTTATAAAATGATTCACTTTGCGTTGTTATAACTAAACAATGAGATGGTCAATATTTCTCGTTTTTAAATACGTAGAACAAATTCAATAATTGATAGCTATTGATTTAAAAGATTCTGTTGTTTTTTATTAAAAATATAAAACTGATAGAACTGTTGCTTACAGTAAGTGGTCTCCATTACTCCCCATGTTAATTATGCGAACTTCAATTAAGTTGTTCTCGAGTTTAAGACTGTAAATCGATTTTAAATTTTAAGTGTGAGTATAGACTCAGCAACATCCGCAATAAGTGTGTAAAAATTTGAAACATTCTATAATTATGCCCATTAGCACAAGAACTACCTTAAAAACAAAACAAAGAATGATGTCTGGATTGGATTGCATTGTGCATCTGCCCCAATAAGTATAATATTATGTTGTTTACCTCGTGTAAGTGTGTATGTATTCACTGTATATGATCCGTAGTCGTGTATGATGAATGTAATATCATCAATATACAATATTAAATGTATAATACACTCACTACACTACACACTCACTACATAGATTCAATACATGTGTGAATTTTTACATAAAAAACAAACAATGTAACTTGTAGTTTTGAATAAAATGTATTGGTGAAGGTCGTTACTACACGCTCTGCAAAGACACCATACAAGTACTGTAGGTCACCAAAGTAGCGCCCATTTTGTATACCTTTTTTTGGGTATTATTCATTCGGTTTTCGAATAAAATACTTCGGATAAAAGTTGTGCATTATAAAATATGGTAACAACTTTTATTCGACATATTATCCCAAAAAACCGAATTAACAAGGTAACAAATCAATAGAAAAAATCAACGAAAATTGAGCGTCGCCACTTTTGTGACCATGTGTACACATTCAATTCATAATTACCGCAAGCAAGCAAGTGATCATATCTCGGTTAATTTTAGCTATTAGTTTTTTGTGCGAGTTTTTTTTTTTAATTAAAAAAAAAATGTATAAATATCAACAAGAGAGGTTATGTTTTCGTTTTTTTTTTATTTAGTACAATGTCAATTTATTTGATTTGATTTGTTAAAACTCTTTATATGGGTAAAAAATTGTGTTTGAATTCATTCTAAAAATAATCACAATATTGTTTATATTGTGATTATTTATGTTTTTATAAATGAGTGTACTTTTATTTTTTATTAAGGGGTTGTTACATGGGGTTTCAAAGGCTAAAAAAAAGAGTATATTTTCTCTAATTAGCGAATTTCCTGAAAGGAAATAGAGCTATTGGTCCCGTACCGAAGTCAAAATTTCGCAAAAATTTCTTCAAATGTCCATCGATCCTACCTTGTAGATGTCAAAAATCACCATCTGTAAAATTTATATATATATATCTATGGACATATATATATATATATATACATATATATATATATATATATATGTGTCTGTAATCACTCTAGCGGTCACAGTTTTCATTTTATCGGAATGAGATTTGGTATTTGAAGCGCTTTTGGTATTCAAAAGGTCAAGTTCGTTAATGGGTAAAATCGGACCAGGGGAAAGGGGGGTTTAGAGGGAGGGGGAAACACAAAATTTGACATATCTCCCTTAATATTCGAAAAATCGAAAATTTTATAAGAAGTAAAGTTGTAGGTATTAAGTTTTACTGTAATTTTGTTTCTTATCATTTTTTCTGTAACCCTAATATTTACAAAAATATTGACGGTTTAAGATTGAAAATTAAATTCCTCAATATCTCTGTACGCATTAGAGTTTGAGCAAAAATGATAAGGTGGTGAATTGTAGCAAACATGATTTTCTACAACTTTGTTTCTTATGCATTTTTCGATTGTTCTAATATTAAGAGAGATATTTTATATTTTGTGTTTTCTTCTATCTTTATGCCCCCTTTCTCCTTGACGTAAGTTATTTATTAATAAAATTGGTCATGCAAATACTAAAATCAGATACGACATTTCATTTTGATCAGACTAACATTGTGACCGCTAGAGAGTAGTTTACTTATTCCAAGGAAATTCGCTAAGTTGAAGCAGCTCCTGCGTAACGAATTTTTTTTATTGTAATATAATAAATGTAATATTTCATTGAGCCTTTAAACAGATCAAAGTGAAACATTTGACAAATATTTTGTGAAATTTTCATTTGAAAATTCATCCATTGGGATCTCATTTGCTGTGACCCTTCAGAATAAAGTTCCCTTGGCGTGGTCAGAAGAACTCATCATAGATTCATCCGAAATTAAAAAATCAAATTATTTCTGTTAGTAGATATAATAATAGCTCGTGCTTGGACGGAGGAAAACAAATGAAAAATTGAATTTTCGGTAGAGTTTTGTACAAAAAGGGAGTATTTTTGGTATAATTTGCACACCACGTAATGCCTTGTAAAATTAGTTGTGATGAAAAATAAATACTTCGTTCAAGCACTAGTCAATATTATCTTAAAGAAGTGTGCAAAATTTCGGTAGACCAGTCCAAGTAAAGAGCGGTCTAAGGTGTTATGTCCTGCACAGTATGCATACTTGGAAACGGGGAGGTTATGGGTTCGAATCCCGATATCGGCAGTTTGTCAATTATAAATAAATAAAAAAAGGGGGCGGTTAATTGACAAAACTGTCGGCGTATGGACAAGAACGAAGTAACCGGCTATGCTTGAGAAGGTTTTCTGCAGTCTCCTTCACGAACACGAATATATATATATATATATATATATATATATATATATATATATATATATATATATATATATATATATATATATATATTATATATATATATAGTTTTAAAAAAAGAAGAAGAAAGAATTCAGTAAATAATCAATCCATTAAAGGTTGAAGAGGTAGCGATTCACTATTATTAATTCTTTAAATTAAACCTTTTATCATTCATTTTCCAGTTAAAAACACAACAAATAAGTAAGCTAAGGGATATGTTAAGGTATGTGCGGCCTGCTATTGTTATGTAACAATATTCAAACAATAAAATGTCATTATGATATTTATTATTCCAAGAGAGATTAAGTATTATTATTGATTAAGTATTATTTAACATTATTATTTAAAAAAGAAAATTCAATGAAAATTATACTCACGCACGCGTCTCTGAATAACATCTAAATGCATTCATTACAATATGATTCATCTGTATGATATATGCGCCTACAGATGATTATATTAATTATATATATATACGTACACTGATAGAAGGACTTTCCTTCCTCAAGAAAATATATTTGTTTTAATAAAGAAATCCTTGGGTTCATTCAAGGCTACGCTATCGAACCAAGACATGTGAACGAACAAACTAAAATTCTTGAACGTAGTTTAAAATTTTCATTAAATAGAGGTCGTTAGTCTTAGCCTAAGAGAGTCTATCTTTGCCAAATACTCTTGTGATTCTTTAGACAAGAAAATAAAATTCTTATAAAAAAAAAGTATTTTTCTTCTTTTAAACTTTTCAAGAAGAGAAAGTTTATGCAACTTCTTTATTAGTTCTTTACCATTACTTCTTTAAAACAGCTTTATTATTACTTCTTTATAAAGTTTCATTTGTTTCGATTAAATAAATGTTTATTTTGGTCCGAAATTTTAGCATCTTAGTCCAAAGACATCATCATTTCAGTTGTAAGAATTTCGAGATTCCAAGAGTCTGTTTATCTTTTAGTTAAGATAATTTTCTCAAGTTAAAACAATCGATGTCAAGATACTTATTTTCGTATATCAAATATATTATATTATCTATCTTTCCGATATATGAGAGTCAGAAATTCTTGGTTTAAAATAATTTTTCTTACGGCAAGAGGAATTACTTCAATCAGTGTGAAATTTGTTTGAAATGAGACTTAAAATGAATGCAACAGCAAAGCAAGCAGGTAGGTAAAGAGGTAAGTAAATTGCTGATAGTATTTGTGATGTGTACTTGAAGTCTCAAGTACGTTTTGTAGTTGGGTACAAGTACATAAGTACTTTTTTCTATTTAAATTATAATAAAGCCAATTATTATAAAAAAATATTTATTTTAAATGGATGAAGTTTGAATAGACATTAGTTAGTATTATTATGAAGTACTTTACAACACAGGTAGTATATTATGTAGTAATACAAGTACTATTATTACTATCAGTTAGCAACCATCTATCCATCGTCTACCATTATTATGGTCAAAATGTAAAAATTTTGATACTTATTACTTCACTTTGTAAAAATTTGATACTAATTAATAAATAATTCGTGGGTTCATCTATGAAATTGATGGGCAACGGCAACGTAGTACAACGTAGAGTGGACGTACAGCAGTGTTGTTATCAACTTGTATCTGTTCAGCATGCCGACACGTATATTTATTTATAAAATGCGTCACTTTGTGTTGTTATAACTAAACAATGAAACGGTCAATAATTATCCTGTATTTTTAAATACGCAGAACAAATCCAATAATTGATATCTATATTTTAAAAAGATTCTTAAGTGTTGTATTTTATCAAAAATATAAACCTAGAATAGAACTCTTGCTTAAAATGGTCCGCGTCTTTATTGCTCCCCATGTTAATGATTCAAAATTTAATTAAGTTTTTCTCGAGTTTGAGACGGTCAATCGATTTCAGTGTGACTCTATAATAATACTCTTGATAAATGTGCAAAAATTTGAATCATTCTATAATTAGGTCCATTTGCATGACAACTAACTACCTTAAGAAAAGTGATCATAGTACTAAATTTAAAAAAAACCCATTTCAAACATTCCAAGTGTTATTATGTAATATTATTATCTATATATATTTATTAATGTATACATTTAGAATGAGATTTACTGATTCAATTTTATGAACAGGAGTGTACATAGAGGTAAAAATGAATGAATGACTCCGTATAGATAGGACACATAAAATGATGTAAGTAAGTGTGTAATAACGGTATCGACATTGTGTCTTCAAAAAGTAATCAACCCAAATAACAACCCATACAACACAATCGTAATAATATTTATGCACAATGCGTTTCGTTTACACATAATTATATATATATATTTGTTTTTTGTTCACATTTTCCTCATTTCAATTCAATTGAATACCCAACAGACATGACATTGAACACAACCATATCGCAGACTTACAGCACACAACATGTTCACGCAATATGCACGCAACAAACCGTATTAATTATTTAAAGAAAAAAAAAAGAGATTTAAATTTATTTTGTACAAAAATGTTGATGTGGTTTTGTGTCTGTAATTTGACAAACAAAAAAAATAACTTGCATATTATTTATATATTATATGTACACTTCCCTGCCATAAAAATGAACCAAACTGAATCGAAAAAATTCCCTATGTTTTTCTGTTTGGTGTCTGTAATTTAAATCCGTCAAAAAACGTCAATGTAAGGGAGGACCAAGATTCGCACACAAAAAGTATTGATATCCCAGCAAAAACAAAAATGTCCGCCTTCAAAGGTAGGTGATATCTTCTATGTGAGGATCAAGTTTTTTAACATAAATGAGAAAATGATTGGTATATATTTGTTGGGTAAGTTTCTCAGATGCACGGTTTTCGTATTTTACTTGACAAGTGGTCAGATTTTAAACATTTAAAAAATATGAAAACCCTGCATCTGAGAACCTTACTCAATAAATATTTACCAATAATTTTCTTCACTTTAGTTAAACAACTTGAGCCCTTACATAGAATTCACTACATTTCTAGGCGAACATTTTTGTATTTTCGGTTCTTTTATCTGGGATGGAGTCGAATGCTAGGTACCTCATTTTATCTCTATACGGGCATTGTCCCAGAAAGTAAAACAGTGTTTCATCCCCCGTTACAGTCCCGGAGCTATTGATTTAATTTCTTTTAGTAGACAAGAAAAAAAAATGAAATGCTCTTTTTGATAACTTAAATAGAATGAATAAATTCTCAACGCAAAGTTTTTCTAACACTACATGATATTTAAAAAATGTTTAGTGTATAGTAGCCTTTATAATCTTTTGTTTGTCAATATTTCTGACATATGGATTTCGGACTTTTCTGCAAATTTAACTGTAAAAGTTTATTCACCAAAAAAAAAAGTATTATTTGTTTATAAAATATAGAAAAATGTATGAGTTCCACGCAACCTCCATATACAAATATAAATATACCAGAAGCTCATTCTAAACAATGAACCTTTTATATATTTCTTCAAAAGAGTGTTTTTAGTGTAAGGACTTTCAAATAAACTTGAAGGCCATAGTTAAAGTTAAGGTCACTACTAGATATCCTCCTCCGAGAACAATAACTTTTACTCTGTCATTTTGTCTAAAACCGCTTCTTTGAAGAAATATTCTGGTGCAATGTTTAAAATAAGCACCCAATGTTACCCGCATTAAAAAGGCGAGGCATGGAGCGGGGTTAGGATTTGATATGATTGTTATTGTTGATGATGAAAATATGATAACGGAGCATCTGATGTATGTTTCAGTTAATACGGAATAACTCCGATAAAACGGATGGAGCCGCTATGTCAATGATGCACGCGTCTATGTACATACACACACTCCAATTCATAAAAATTGAACCACCAGTAAGTCACATTTTAAGCTCGTATATATATTACTACTGGTTCCTTTTCTATGAACGGCGCTATACATGTATAGTACACAATCAAGTAACAATGATTTGTACCTAAAAGATTAATCTACGTTCGTTAGATTTTCACTTGTATGTACATTTATGATTAACGTTAATTCTACCATTTCAAATACTTTTAATAAAAAAAAAAATGATTAAAATTTTCGAATTTTTTATTTCTTCCATGCCATTAGAGTTTTTGCTTATCCGAGGAACCTCCTCCTTCCCACATTACCTCGGATAAACGAGGTTTTACTGTATATTATTTCTAATTATGATCTATCATCGTAATTGTTTACTTATATTATTTATATTATTATTATTATTATTTCAATATCTATTTATTTATTTAATAAAAAAGTTCTTTGTTTTTATTATTCAAATATTTAACTAAAAATGCTGACGAAATAAATATATAATAATAAAATGTGTTGTATTGTACTAGATTTATTAATTATCAAATATGAAATATGAATACTTTTATTAATATTCATATACAACAAAATATATTTAAATCATACATTTATGACGTCAGCACGTTACGTGTGTTAGTTAGTTTAGTTAATAGACGATTTGTTTTTAGTAATTCAAACAAATATTTGAGATTTTCGTAAGAATAGATTTCGTTTCAGAAACACGGTTCCTTCCTTCACCAGAAAATATATAATAATGACAAAAATACTAAACAAATTTTAACAAAATGGTAAATATATTTAGGTACTTAAATAATTGCATAGTAAAAAATATTTGTATGAATGAAAACAAAGAAATATGGGTAAAACCTAAAAAATACAAATTTCAAGACAAGTATTTCAGAACATACAGTCTGTATTATGGATAAAACTCATACTCGTCGTTTGTCGGTCCCGTTTTACACAACAAAACTAAATCGTGTCGCACCCAAAGTGTAAGATTCAGGTAAGAAATCAATGGCCTATAAATAATAGATAAACAAACTTTACACTTTTATAATAAAAAGATGCACATTTTTTTCGAATAATCGCAAACATAATAATAATAAATTAGCTGGTGCCAACTGAACTGTGAATTTCCTGTAAACAAATCACATGCTGATGTGATGTGATGTTACCTCCTATTACATTCTTCTTCATTAACAGGAAGTACAATCATATTCACTGCTGTCAGTGCTGGGCAAAGTACTGGCAAAACTGTTACTCTAAAGTATCAAATATTGAAAAAAAGTACTATTTTTTTAATAGTTTTTTTCTTCTTCGAAACTAACGTCTATTTATATCCTCATTGTTAGTATGAATGCCTTTAGGTTATATTATACCAACGGAAATGACAAGCGTTTACTTACTTTGACATTTAAGTAATATGTCTGAACATTGATAACATTCTTTGACAACAAATGATATGAAAAGTTATGAACTTCTTGGAAGGGAATCGAACCCACGACCTCTGATATTCTAAACCAGTGCTCTGCCCCTGAACTACGTGAAATGTTTTGGTAGTGCATATGACCCTTTCACTATCTTTTTGATGTCAATATATTATTAATTTGTTTATTTACAAATATTTAAATTGTTTTTCGTAAATTAGCGTCTATTTATTACTTTAAGTACTTTTTTATAAGTACTTAAAGTACTGCTCAGCTCTATAGTCACCACTGTCTATACAGCTACAATCAACCTCTACGCTATGCTACGGTTTATTATCTAAAATTTGTAATTTTATTGTCAAAAAGAAATGAATGATATAAAAAGTATTGTTTTTAATTTTTATAATAAACTGTTACAAATTAATTGTATGTCGCGGTACTGGTGGTGGGGTGGTGTCAGAGAAACAATCATTCGTTCCATGTACACTCCCGTTCATAAAAATTGAACCACCAGTAAGTCACATTCTAAGCTCGTATATATTACTAAATGTATATATATGTATATTACATACAATAAAGAAATGAATAGAATGTTTCAACTAGTTCAATTTTTATAAACGGGAATGTACATATATTCACTAAAAAGAGTGATGTATCAACATCAAGATAGTGAAAAATTAAATACATTATATCTAGTCTCCGGGGCAGAGCACTAGTCTAGATTGTCAAAGTTCATGGGTTCACTATAATACTTTTGAAGCTACGAGAACCAGTTTTGTATATATCAGGGAAAAAACATTAAAGTTAATTCTAGGCGTCCCCAAATATTTGTATGAACACCTCTTGTTCATTGATTAGACTATTTTTTTCCAAATTCAATTAATAACTACAACAGTCATTCGTATTAAAATACTATTGATTCAAACAAAAAAACAATTGTGTTTAACCCGCAACGACGATACCACGCGAACAACAGTAATTTGTTAAGCAGATGTTATTTAAGCAGATCGATCTCATACTAGTTTGTAGTTACATGTAGTATTGTGTTAACAAAATGTACGCTTCATACTTAATTAACAGACAATGCATTCATTCAGGTGCAAATATGTTTCTGTTGTTTTAATTTTATGCAATCATTATCCATCCATATATCATTTATTACATCGCTCAACAAATATTATAAGAATCCGACAAAAAACATAAATTTTGGCATACAAAAAGTATTGAAATTATCCCAGCAAAAACAAAAATGTTCGTCTTCAAAACTAGTGAAATCTATAATGTAAGGACCAAGTTTTTTAACAAAAGTGAGAAATTGATTGGTATATATTTATTGGGTAAGTTTCTCAGGTGCAGGGTTTTCATCTTACAAAAAAAAAAAAACATTTTTTGTTTCTAAATATTTGTTTCTCTCACGGTTTCAAAGATGGATTTTTTTCACCCTAACGGGGGAAAATATTGTCGGGAAAATATCTATCGGGGGAAACACGGTCTGATTGGTTCATTCACGATCTCAAGACCTTACTTTCTAGAAGTTCTAGAACACACACACAAATTTTTATCACGTTGTCTCTTTTAGTTTTTGAGTTATCGTGTTTACGGACAGGCGAATCTAATTTGGTCACTTTATGATTACTAATATCAAAAAAATTTTCTACGATCAATGTTTTAAATCGCTACAAACTCGATACTAAAATTATAATATTTTTGTATATATAAATATATACATACATATATATATATATATATATATATATATATATATATATATATATATATATATATATATATATATATATATATATATATATGTAAGCTTAATCATTTATTATTATATAAAATTACCAATCTTGCGATCATTACTTTATAAATATATCATTACTTATTAATTACTATAGATCATTACTCTATATATATATATATATATATATATATATATATATATATATATATGTAAGCTTAATCATTTATTATTATATAAAATTACCAATCTTGCGATCATTACTTTATAAATATATCATTACTTATTAATTACTATAGATCATTACAATATATATATATATATATATTTATATATATACTATATATATATATATATATATATATATATATATATATATATATATATATATATATATATGTAAGCTTAATCATTTATTATTATATAAAATTACCAATCTTGCGATCATTACTTTATAAATATATCATTACTTATTAATTACTATAGATCATTACTATATATATATATATATATATATATATATATATATATATATATATATATATATATATATATATATATATATATATATATGTAAGCTTAATCATTTATTATTATATAAAATTACCAATCTTGCGATCATTACTTTATAAATATATCATTATTTATTAATTACTATAGATCATTACTATATATATATATATATATATATATATATATATGTAAGCTTAATCATTTATTATTATATAAAATTACCAATCTTGCGATCATTACTTTATAAATATATCATTACTTATTAATTACTATAGATCATTACTATATATATATATATATATATATATATATATATATATATATATATATATATGTAAGCTTAATCATTTATTATTATATAAAATTACCAATCTTGCGATCATTACTTTATAAATATATCATTACTTATTAATTACTATAGATCATTACTATATATATATATATATATATATATATATATATATATATATATATATATATATATATGTAAGCTTAATCATTTATTATTATATAAAATTACCAATCTTGCGATCATTACTTTATAAATATATCATTACTTATTAATTACTATAGATCATTACTATATATATATATATATATATATATATATATATATATATATATATATATATATATATATATATATATATATATATATATATATATATATATATATATATATATATATATATATATGTAAGCTTAATCATTTATTATTATATAAAATTACCAATCTTGCGATCATTACTTTATAAATATATCATTACTTATTAATTACTATAGATCATTACTATATATATATATATATATATATATATATATATATATATATATATATATATATATATGTAAGCTTAATCATTTATTATTATATAAAATTACCAATCTTGCGATCATTACTTTATAAATATATCATTACTTATTAATTACTATAGATCATTACTATATATATATATATATATATATATATATATATATATATATATATATATATATATATGTAAGCTTAATCATTTATTATTATATAAAATTACCAATCTTGCGATCATTACTTTATAAATATATCATTACTTATTAATTACTATAGATCATTACTATATATATATATATATATATATATATATATATATATATATATATATATATATATATATATATGTAAGCTTAATCATTTATTATTATATAAAATTACCAATCTTGCGATCATTACTTTATAAATATATCATTACTTATTAATTACTATAGATCATTACTATATATATATATATATATATATATATATATATATATATATATATATATATATATATATGTAAGCTTAATCATTTATTATTATATAAAATTACCAATCTTGCGATCATTACTTTATAAATATATCATTACTTATTAATTACTATAGATCATTACTATATATATATATATATATATATATATATATATATATATATATATATATATATGTAAGCTTAATCATTTATTATTATATAAAATTACCAATCTTGCGATCATTACTTTATAAATATATCATTACTTATTAATTACTATAGATCATTACTATATATATATATATATATATATATATGTAAGCTTAATCATTTATTATTATATAAAATTACCAATCTTGCGATCATTACTTTATAAATATATCATTACTTATTAATTACTATAGATCATTACTATATATATATATATATATATATATATATATATATATATATATATATATATATATATATATATATATGTAAGCTTAATCATTTATTATTATATAAAATTACCAATCTTGCGATCATTACTTTATAAATATATCATTACTTATTAATTACTATAGATCATTACTATATATATATATATATATATATATATATATATATATATATATATATATATATATATATATGTAAGCTTAATCATTTATTATTATATAAAATTACCAATCTTGCGATCATTACTTTATAAATATATCATTACTTATTAATTACTATAGATCATTACTATATATATATATATATATATATATATATATATATATATATATATGTAAGCTTAATCATTTATTATTATATAAAATTACCAATCTTGCGATCATTACTTTATAAATATATCATTACTTATTAATTACTATAGATCATTACTATATATATATATATATATATATATATATATATATATATATATATATATATATATGTAAGCTTAATCATTTATTATTATATAAAATTACCAATCTTGCGATCATTACTTTATAAATATATCATTACTTATTAATTACTATAGATCATTACTATATATATATATATATATATATATATATATATATATATATATATATATGTAAGCTTAATCATTTATTATTATATAAAATTACCAATCTTGCGATCATTACTTTATAAATATATCATTACTTATTAATTACTATAGATCATTACTATATATATATATATATATATATATATATGTAAGCTTAATCATTTATTATTATATAAAATTACCAATCTTGCGATCATTACTTTATAAATATATCATTACTTATTAATTACTATAGATCATTACTATATATATATATATATATATATATATATATATATATATATATATATATATATATGTAAGCTTAATCATTTATTATTATATAAAATTACCAATCTTGCGATCATTACTTTATAAATATATCATTACTTATTAATTACTATAGATCATTACTATATATATATATATATATATATATATATATATATATATATATATATATATATATATATATATATATATATATGTAAGCTTAATCATTTATTATTATATAAAATTACCAATCTTGCGATCATTACTTTATAAATATATCATTACTTATTAATTACTATAGATCATTACTATATATATATATATATATATATATATATATATATATGTAAGCTTAATCATTTATTATTATATAAAATTACCAATCTTGCGATCATTACTTTATAAATATATCATTACTTATTAATTACTATAGATCATTACTATATATATATATATATATATATATATATATATATATATATATATATATATATATATATATATATATATATGTAAGCTTAATCATTTATTATTATATAAAATTACCAATCTTGCGATCATTACTTTATAAATATATCATTACTTATTAATTACTATAGATCATTACTATATATATATATATATATATATATATATATATATATGTAAGCTTAATCATTTATTATTATATAAAATTACCAATCTTGCGATCATTACTTTATAAATATATCATTACTTATTAATTACTATAGATCATTACTATATATATATATATATATATATATATATATATATATATATATATATACAAAAATATTATAATTTTAGTATCGAGTTAGTAGCGGTTTAAAACATTGATCGTAGAAAATTTTTTTGATATTAGTAATCATAAAGTGACCAAATTAGATTCGCCTGTCCGTAAACACGATAACTCAAAAACTAAAAGAGACAACGTGATAAAAATTTGTGTGTGTGTTCTAGAGCTTAGAAAGTAAGGTCTTGAGATCGTGAATGAACCAATCAGACCGTGTTTCCTCCGATAGATATTTTCCCGACAATATTTTCTCCCGCTAGGGTGGAAAATATCCATATATACATATATGTATATATATACATATATACATATATGTATATATATATATAAATACATATATATATATATATATATACATATATATATATATATATATATATATACATATATACATATATGTATATATATATATATATATATATACATATATATATATATATGTATGTATTTATAAAGTAATGATCGCAAGATTGGTAATTTTATATAATAATAAATGATTAAGCTATCCTAATTCTTAATTTAACATTATTTTATTAATAAATTAATTCACAACGTTTCGGCCAACAATTTTAGCCCTCATCAGGTGATATCAATTACCAATGGAAAAAATGTTAAGAAATTAATAATTAATTTATACTTTTAATTTTTTTAATTACTTTTAATACTTTTAATATAGGGTGACACACAAATTACAATTTGTGTATCAATCAATCATATTTGGTTTTTAAAACACACCACCTATATAATAAATCTTTATCTACTTTAAACATTTTTATACACCTTAAGTTTTTAAGTTACTTATCAGACTTATTAAAATATTACTAATCAGAATATGTTTGTTGTATAGTCAGTCAACCAACTCAGTCAGTTAGTCAATGGTCGTTCGTTTGTTGTGTTATCTAAATGCCTTTTATCATTATCAATTTTTATATTTACATTCATTAAAGTAAACAACAAATGTATTAAAAATATTATCAATATCAAATGTTTGTAAGTATGCATTTATTAAGGTAGTTCCAGCCAGCATTGTCTTGTACAATCAGGGCTAAATATCGGTTTGCTTTTATTATAGAACAAATACATACACACACACAGACACAACGCATACATATATTTTATTAAATTTACGAAATCGAATATTAAAAAGTTTTTTAATATTATATTTCAAAAACAAAACCCGCATTTGTAACGTTTAATAAGAACCACCATAGAGCTAGACCAGACTCGTGTACTTTCTATCATCCAATCAGTCAGTCAGTGTTCAATACCATTTGATTACAGGGAAATGTTCAACTAATCAAACGATATCATTAAAATATTTATAAAACATTTTAAATAAAGTTATCGAAGGCATTATTGAATTCAGACAAATACACATTGGACTAGATCTGTTTGCAACTTTAGTCCGATCAAAATAAAGCTTCCTATCTGATGTTTTTGGTATTTGAAGCGTCAGGTTCCTCAATGATTTGAATCGGTCAAGAGGAAAGGAGAGTTTATAAAAAAACACTCATTAAAAAATGAGCGATCCATATTTTTGTAAGGAATTAAACAAACACACTTCATGTAAGGGTGGTGGGGCTTCTGACAGGACACTGTCTATTGAACTACCACCTACATAACTTTGGAGACCTCTGATGATCCAACTTGTAGGGCCTGTATGGAGGACGATAAGACCTGTTATATGCACCTGCAGAAACCTGCAAGGTGTCAGATATAGAATGTTTAGGTCCGAAACCCTGGACCTATCAATCCCGGCAAAGAAATTGTGGGCCTTTTGTGTGGCTTCATCTGCTTAGAATGGCGCATCTTACCAGGAGACTTCTCGCCTTCGGGTGACAGGTCGTTCTCAAGGTGGGTACAGAGAACCTTTTGGTATAGGTGCTAAGGACCCACTTGCGGTACCCCTTTTTCTAATTATTATTATTATCTTCAAGTAAAGAAATTCTTGAATAAAAACAAGTAACATATTTTGAAGAAAACATATTTACTTGGTTCAAGAAATTCCTTCGATCAGTGTGTTGTAAGCGTTTAAAACAGATGAATCAAAAATTATTGTTCTTAGACAGAATCAATGCGGATATTTTTTAAGAAATTTTTGCAAAAAATCGTTTCATCGATACAATATTGAGTAATTGTTGATTTTGACTAGTCAAATGCAAATTGAACTGAAATATGAAGGATGCCGACAACATATTGATATAAATAATACAAAAACCAAACCTATTTATTTGTTATTCAGTGTGTAATCGATGTGACTGCATATTGATATAAAGAACAGAAAGAACAGGTGCCTCACCTAGATAGATAGATAGATACGATACGAAACTAAACTGGTGGACTGACTGATCGTTGTTGGTTGCTACCCAATAATCATGTATGTATAATGCTAATCAGTTTGATTCTATTTTACATTCAAATTGATTAAATGAAATCAATTTGCAATTTATATATAAAATACAACAAAAATGTATTCAAAATCGATCTAGATTCGAGATAAATGAGATAATAGATCTTGCACGCATTGACTTATTAGCTAGTTTGTTACGGTACAAAAACTGACGTACTTTTTTTTCAAAATTTCATACTTGATTTGTGTCGAATCTATTAGATTTTTCAAAAAAAAAAAGAAGTCTCTAATCAAAGTTGTTCGTCATCGATAATATTAACAAATTGAAATGATATCAAATCTCGATTTTTCCAATATTCAGAGATATTAAACCAAATTCTATATTTTCCCCTCTTTGGAATCTCCCCCCTTTTTTACTATGTCCGATTTTGCTCATTAAGGAACTTGACCTTTTAAATATAGAAAGCACGTTACATACCAAAGTTTTAACAATGGTCATTTCGACATCTATGTTCGATATATCGAATTTATATTTTGCCATCCCTAAATACTTATAATAATGAATAAAAAAGTAACGCGTCATGGTAACTTCATTTCATACTCATCATAATTTCTTCCTCTAAGAAAATTCACTTAGTAGGAACTACGTAGTCTATAACAGAGGTGGGCAGGAGATGACTCGGCCAAGCTCTGAGTGAGAGGTAGGGAAGAGAGATAGAGTTAATACAGGGTAACCTACCAATTATTAATATTTTCTTTTTTTAATTAAAACATTTTCTGAAAAAAATATAATAATACCAAATCTTTTTTATGGTCACTATTATACAAAGTAAATAATACATGCAATCATTCAATACATACTCTGGAATTTTGGGCTGGTAATTTGGGTCATAAAATATACCTTTTAGTGTATATATCATATTTGTGTATGAATAAAATAAAAATATATAAAAAATATATATAAATCTTTTGAACCTTTAAGTTTACCGCTGGACCATTGTAATAAAAGAGGGAAATTTTTGCAAAGGATAATTTAAATAGAAATATAGTTTTGGAAATTCCAAATAATTTGTCTAAATACTTTACTATTCATATCCGAGAACTAATAAAGTATTATTTACCTGATTTAATTATTTTTTGTTCGTATGGAGTATGCTCAGTATAGTGTCATGGGAATTTGATGAATTAAGTTAAATTTTACATAAAGTGGGAATTTGAGTTCTTCGAGTTAGTCTACTTTGAATTGAAAAAGTGAAAAGTACTATTTGTAGTAGTGGAAATTATTTTTCGCATAATTTGTTTTTCAAAAAAAATAAAATATTGACTATACTATAGACGATACTATATAATTATTGGGCAATAATCGGTAAGACAACCTGTATTGAAACATTGTTCCGTCTTGCTTCAAAACATACCTTCTTTACTTACTCTCACCCAGCTTATGGAGAGCCCGTAAGGCTCAGACGAGCTGTCTGTGCCCACCTCTGGTCTATAACGTGATAAATTTGTATGCTAAATGTTATATATGCTAAATGTTCCTACTTCTATTAGACCGTACACAGTTCTCAAAGACTTCCGTACTAAACGTCTAACATTTAAGACACCTAATAATTAATGATATAATTAATTACATGGTGAGTTTATAGTTTAATTAACCAACTAAATCGTACAATTAAAAACTATTTTTAATTATGTTCAAAGTCCATAAATATCATTTTAAAAGCGTAACTCTTGTGTAAAAATATTATTTAATTGTTTTTAAAACTCTTGATAAATACTGCACACATCAGTTCATCGAAACTGAACCAACCTACTTGTAAAATAGGTCATAATACACAGTTACTTCAAGTTTTTAGTCCAAGAGCAAGCACGCATGGTAAGATTGCGTCCCTAATCGAACATTATCAATATTAGTATAGTAAATTAATAAGTTCTTACGTCGTCAGCTTAAAGATGGTATGGGAGTAGTGCCTAGACTAGACAAACTTAATAATCTAGGCAAGAATAACAAAGTCACCCTCAACTGGGTCCCAGGACATGAGACGAATGAGCTGGTGGGTAGTCTGGTGATGAAGAGAGTATCGACTACCCTTAGAGGGCCGGAGCCATTCTGCGGACTTGGTGATCGCTTCTATCAGAAATGAAGCATAGACCAAGAGAACCACACTCTGTGGAGGAACTTGACTCGCAATAGATGCAAAACCTGCATCTTTAGTTTTTATATTTTTACAGTACATTAAGCTCCTGCTCGTAAGACTAAGCTCTTAGACTACAACAATATGTTACACAATAAACAATAATATTATTTATTATATTCTACCAATAAATGGTTGATTAACTTTTTTTTTCTTCTGTTGTTATTTATAATAAAATAATAATTGTTATACAAAAAAAAAGTACATACAACAAATACAAAACAGATTTCAGAGCAGAATGAACAAGTTAATAATATGAATTTTATATAAAAATAAAAATAAACCCCCGTTATTTTAGTTTTAGTTCTTCAATTATATACAGTTTACTTTTTACTATAACAATTATTTTTGACAAAAAAAAAAGAAACTCAAGACAAATATGGTTTTACAGAAGTTATATTATTTAGGGCAAAACGAAAGAATTTGTTACGCAGAAGCTGCGCCATCTTCTGCGAATTTTCTCAGAATATATACAAAATATAGAATAAATTTTATAATATTTTCCATTTTATTGTATACAATTTTATTAGTCCGAACAAAATCGAAATTTTATATCTAATATGCTTTTGGCATTTTAGAAGGGGTCTTAGAGGAAGCAAAAAAAACATAAAATATAGAATATCTCTCTTAATTTTAGAGAAATCGAATATTTTCGACTCTAACTTTTATTTCAAAGCGAAGGAGCAAATAATCATATTAATATACAGGATCAGATAACATCTGATCTATATTCGAAGTTAGTTTCAAAGTCTCTTACGGTTTCAAAGATAGACGACAGTTTTGCTGATTTTTCCCAAACATGGTCTGATTTTGCCCATTAACGAACTTGACCTTATTTTTTTTGGTCTAGAACACAGAAAAAAAATTTCAGTTCGTTATCTCTTTTCGTTCTTGAGTTATCGCCGTGTTCACAGACGGACATGCGGAAATGAACTAATTAGATAAATTTATGAACACCTATAACAAAAATTCTTTTCTGCGATCAATATTTTCCAAGCGTTACAAAGTCGGAACTAAACTTAATATACCTTGTATATTTACATACATACTGGGTATAATTATAGAATATGGAATCGATTGTGATTGATTGATTCGATTCTCAATGTTATGTTCGGTTTGGTTTGTTATAAAATAAAATTGATTGATTTTTACACGAAAGTTTATAATTCTAGCCGGATATCCTCCGCTTGTTTCTTTGCAATTGTTTTTTTTTTTTTGTTATAAATTATATTACATATCTACGTACGTACTACAGTCAGCGTCAAAAGTCGAGGCTATCATTTCAAAATTATATAATTGATTTGTGCCTTATTTATACGGTTTTCGAAAAAATACTTCGGATAAAACTTGTTCATTAGAATTATACTAACAACTTTTATTCGAAACATTTTTCCGAAATCCGAATAAATAAGGCACATATTAATTATAAAGTATTTCAATGATAGCCTCGATTTTTGACGCTATTTGTACGTACGAGAGTATTAACTATAATAACAGGTTATTTTGAATGGATTGAAGAAGCTGTAATAAGATGTGATAAAAACACGTCCTGCATTTAATGGACACCACGAAATAATGAATATCAAAATGGTTGGATCGATGCCTATTCAGGTTCGAAAGTTTTTTATAAGAGATCCATTGATTGAGCTCTCGACGTTATCAAAGAAATCAAACCATCGAGAGGATCTAGTAAAAGTCTTCAAAGTGGGGGTCTAAAAGCATGAAATTTTGACAAAAAAACTAAATCCGCCTTGATTACCTGACGCGATTTTTCAGATATATTTCAAATAATATGGAATAAATAGATATGACACCAAAATACATAAAAACATAAATAAAACAGTTCAATGGTTTGTTTACATCACAGTGTTGCCAGAAGGTTACATTTCTTACGTAATTTTACGTAACTTTTCATCTATCCATGTAACTTACTTGTATGTAAGAACAAATTTTAGATACTTTTGTGTAAATTTTTGATAAAATTACTTTTTCTCGTTATAATAAATTTGCCATAATTTCGGTATTCACAAATCTTCGATTAAAAACTCACGCTTTTATAAAATTTAAAAATTTTATATAAAATAAATAAATGAAAATGGATTGAAAAATAAATGTGTGGGTACTTACACTATTTTTATTATTTCATTTTTATTAAATATATATATTTAATTTTAATGAATATTTTTATTATATTTTATATTTTAATATTTTATTTTTATTATATATATTCATTTATTTCTTTATTTCTTTATTTATATTTATTTAAAATACGATACGATTAACGGTTTTCAAGGTATCCGACCCATAGTACTAAAATTCCAAACTGTACCCCTTAAAAAAATCGCTAAAATTGGAGGAAAATTGTATGTCTCTGATTTTGATAAAAACTTGGTTTTAAGCTAATTTGGACCTAGCGAAAACGATGACGTTCGTTTAAATATGATACGAATAACGGTTTTCAAGGTATCAGACCAATAGTGCTAATATTCCAAACTGTATGGATTGAGAAAGCAAAATTTTGAAATGTGTTGGTCGGACGTTTAAATGAACCTGATTTTCGTACTGTTTGGATCTAAATTAACCTAGAAAATGATTATTAAAATCCAGAACAAAAATTTTCTTCACTTTTTTCACATTTTTTCACAAACCCATTACAATGGATCATGTCACAAGCGAGAGTTGAGTGAATTTTTTATATTATTTTATACAGATTACTAACAGTTTCATAATATTTTGAAACTAATTTATTTACTATTTAAGTATACGCGATAGTAATTCTCTCACAACTACATCCGCAACGCAGTTGGTTCAACAAAATCAGTTTCATTATTTCAATTTATAAGTATTTAGCTTCTTAAGTGCTATTTGTTTGTCTATAGGTAGTATTGGCCAACTCTATACCTGGTATTGTTTTAATTATAATTTTTAATTTATTATTTTATTTTTTACAGTGTATTTAAATCGAATAAATCATGCCAAATATTATTGATATGCGTTTAGAATATAATATTTATAGGTGCATCTGCAATCCATCGATTATTACATACGAAACTATAATTTATGTACGAAACACAACAAAACCCGTTGAAAAACGATCGAATATTTATTTTAACATTTATAAAAAAGTTTGAAATAAAATCTTATGAAAAAAAGTATCGATATGGTTTTCTCGTGGTGAGGTGAGGTGGTGGGTGGCACCCTGTCGGATCAGGTTCTCGCAGGGCAGCCTAGGCAAGTGATTGAGTCACTATAATATGTACTTTTTTTTTTGAAAATTTCACCTCGTAATTAAATGGGCACCATTTTCTATGATTTTCTACTCTATAAAATATTACGTGTGAAAATATATTAAGTTGATAAAAGATGCAAATATTCCTACATCAAATACAAGAGAGAGGACGGATATATGACAGAGGATATTCAAGTAGATTATCTTAAATTTGAACATATTGATTCGTTTTATTATAGTTTTCTTGTTTTACGTGTATTTATTAATAACATGATCGAATGCGATCGATCGATCGATCGATCGTGTTCAACTATTTTATTGTTTATGAAGAATTATAAAATATTTTAAGAATTTTGTATTTATGAACTATACCAAATTTTATAAGCAATTTAAATGTTTGTTTTTTCTTTTAGCTTGGTCTATAAATGATTTCCATTGTTTATGTCATTTTGTTTTTTTATAATTTCTAGTGAAAGTCGTAGTTAAGTAGTAGTTAGACACATTGTTGTTATTATTCAAAAGTAGAAGTCACGATCAAAACTATATTTTTATTACACTCATTAAAAACGAAAATTGTTTTTTTTTTTAATAATTTTAGCCACAGATTTGTTATGCTGATGTGAATTTAAAAAAAAACAACAACAAAAATATTTTTTTTTTTAAATAATTGTAATAAAATTGGGCACAGAGGACCCCTTGGTCTAGGTCAGAGGTGGGCAAGAGTTGACTCGGCCAAGCTCTGAGTGAGAGGTAGGGAAGAGAGATAGTGTTAATACAGGGTAACCTACCAATTATTAATATTTTCTTTTTTTAATTATAACATTTTCTGAAAAAAATATAATAATACCAAATCTTTTTTATGGTCACTATTATACAAAGTAAATAATACAAGCAATCATTCAATACATACTCTGGAATTTTGGGTTGGTAATTTGGGTCATAAAATGTACCTTTTTAGTATATATCATATTTGTGTATGAATAAAATAAAAATATATAAAAAATATATATATAAATCTTTTGAACCTTTAAGTTTACCGCTGGACCATTGTAATAAAAGAGGGAAATTTTTGCAAAGGATAATTTAAATAGAATTATAGTTTTGGAAATTCCAAATAATTTGTCTAAATATTTTACTATTCATATCCGAGAACTAATAAAGAATTATTTACCTGATTTAATTATTTTTTCTTCGTATGGAGTATGCTCAGTATAGTGTCATGGGAATTTGATGAATTAAGTTAAATTTTACATAAAGTGGGAATTTGAGTTCTTCGAGTTAGTCTACTTTGAATTGAAAAAGTGAAAAGTACTTTTTGTAGTAGTGGAAATTATTTTTCGCATAATTTGTTTTTCAAAAAAAATAAAATATTGACTATACTATATAATTATTAAGCAATAATCGGTAGGACAACCTGTATTGAAACATCGTTCCGTCTTGCTTCAAAACATACCTTCTTTACTTACTCTCACCCAGCTTATGGAGAGCCCGTAAGGCTCAGACGAGCTGTCTGCGCCCGCCTCTGGTCTAGGTGCTAGGGACCCGTATGCGGTACCCCTCTTTCTGATTATTATTATTGTAATAAAATTACAATGAAACCAATGTAAAAATTGGAACCAGTAAGTCACATTCTAAAGGTATATATTACTAAATATATGTTTAATATAACATATATTAACGGAATGTTTCAAGTTTTAAGACTGGTTCAAGTTTTATAAACAGAAGTGTACAGATCAGTACTGTCAGCTTCAAAAGTGGAACTACTTTTATAAAAGTTTTCAATTTGTATCTTAAGTCATTCGATTTTCAAAAAAATAAATTTTTGAAACAAAAGTTGTTGATACTTTTTTAACGTACACTTCTGTTCACAAAAATTGAACCAGTAAGTCACATTTTAAACGTACTAAATATATTACAGTAACAGGTAGAATGTGTCAACTATTTCAATTTTTATAAACAACAGTGTACATTCCCCTACAAAAACATTTCAATTTGACTTTGATGTAAATAAAAAACCGCATCCTCACCACTTGGGACACGTGGGATAAAGTTTACCTCAAATAAAGATCTGATGTAATTATTTGTACACTGACAGAAGGGAATTTCCTTGAACCAAGTAAATATGTTTTCTTTAACTCTGAATATTTACACTCTGAGAAAGAAATCCTTGTTTTCATTCAATAATTTGTTTACTTGAAGATACTTAAATTACTGATGTCAAGATTTACTTGTGCAAAAAATATATCATCTTCCCTATATATAAGTATCCAAATTCTTGGTTTAAGAATTACTTCTAAGGCTGCTTTAACGAATAGAAAATTTCACCTAAATTTCTATAGAAAATGATTTCAATAAAATCTGTACAGAAAGAATGCAAAATAATACAACAATAAATTTGAATGCGTCTGCGTTGCGTTGTCAATTATTTACAGTATAATTGACGGCAAAAGTTGATGTTATATTTTTGAAATTTTATAATGGATTTGTGCCTTATTGATACGCTTTTCGAAAAAATGCTTCGAATAAAAGTTGTTCATATAGTAACAAATTTTATTCGAAAATTCTTTTCGAGAACTGAAGAAAGAAGCACAAATCCATTATAAAATTTCAAAAAAATAACATCAATTTTTTCAGCCAATTGTAACCTGCCAATAACAAACATGTAAGTGATGTTATATCAAATTATCTAACGTATTTTTTTAAATTAAGATATTAATTAATAATTTATTATACGTATGATTATTAATTAATGAGTATATACATATATATATTACATGTGAATATTATTTATATTCTAATAAATGAAAGTAATTATTTGTTTTAGAATTTTATAATTAAATTTGATTGTACCTGCAATTATTATTTATTTCACACAACACGAATCATGAAATATTATTAAATAAATTCGTTACGCAGGAGCTGCTTCAACTTAGCGAATTTCCTTAGAATACATAAATCACTTTCTAGCGGTCATAATTTTAGTCTGATCAAAATGAAATGTCGTATCTGATTTTAGTATTTGCATGGCCAATTTTATTAATAAATGACATACGTGAAGGGGAAAGGGGGGGGGGGGCATAAAGATAGAAGAAAACACAAAATATAAAATATCTCTCTTAATATTAGAACAATCGAAAAATGCGTAAGAAACAAAGTTGTAGAAAATCATGTTTGCTACAATTCATCACCTTATCATTTTTGCTCAAACTCTAATGCGTACAGAGATATTGAGGAATTTAATTTTCAATCTTAAACCGTCAATATTTTTGTAAATATTAATGTTACAGAAAAAATGATAAGAAACAAAATTACAGTAAAACTTAATACCTACAACTTTTTTTCTTATAAAATTTTCGATTGTTCCAATATTAAGGGAGATACGTCAAATTTTGTGTTTCCCTCTCCCTCTAAACCTCCCTTTCCCCTTGCCCGATTTTACCCATTAACGAACTTGACCTTTTGAATACCAAAAGCGCCTCAGATACCAAATTTCATTCCGATAAAATGAAAACTGTGACCGCTAGAGTGATTACAGACACATATATATATATATATATATATATATATATATATATATATATATATATATATATATATATATGTATATATATGTCCATAAATATATATATAAATTTTACAGATGGTGATTTTTGACATCTACTAGGTAGGATCGATGGACATTTGAAGAAATTTTTGCGAAATTTTGACTTCGGTACGGGACCAATAGCTCTATTTCCTTTCAGGAAATTCGCTAAAACATGGCAGGCATTAAGAGTCGCGGCGCGGTGCGGCTTTCACACTCACTGACTGACAAACTGAAGCAGCAAACAATCGATTGGAACCGCTCGCCTCATGCCTCATGCCTCATGTGATTAACTTAACGGTTACAAATGATTACGAATTACATGTGTATAATTTGGTTTAGCAAATTTGCTAAACCGAATTTTCTCATGTGAGAATGGAAATGCGATGAGGGGGATCTTAATATAAGAGTTCATATTTGGAGTGGTCTCATTTGAGCCCCCCCCCCCCCCAGCAGCGAATTTTCCAATATACCAAGAATTTTAAAAAAAAATCTATTTTGATCTAGCCATCCGCCAAACACAGATTTGCGCAGGCTGACCGTCACTTACAATACGTATAGTTTATGTTTTATAAATATATAGTTCTTCCTTCCGACAACATTTTCTCGCACCACTCTGTACTACAAATTCTATTATAATAATATATCAAAAAATATTTTTCAGTATCCAATAATAATAAATTACAGCGATATTCGAACAAAGAATAGTTGTAAATCTAAAGAAAAGAAACCTTTAAAACGTCTGTTTCTTTTTCTGAAGTAGATGGAACAAGTGCCGGCCCGGCCGACCGACCAGTGGGTCGGTGGGTCGTAGGCCGGTCGTATGTGACATATTTATTAAAGAATTTCATACACAATAAAGTACTGCGTGCAGCAGAGTCAGTCTGTCTCTCTATTCAACCAAACCAAGTTATATTTCTGGATCATAAAACAGGATAATTTTTATTTATGTCCTTCTTTTTGTATTTCTTTCTTTTGGTGTGGTAAGTAAAGGTACAAATCTATTCTATATTGTGTTATTAAGGTTATGATGGTATTTTAAGTACACTTTCAATCAAAATACTTGTACCACTTATATAAACTATTTTTAAAAAAAAGTGAAACTAACTGAGTTAATTGCTTAAATACCCGGTATATCTCTGAATTTATGTAAACAAGTTTATAACAAAACTTGCTTATTTTTAAAAAAACAAACATTTTCTGTCTCTACATTATTGATCTATCTTTTATGGTTTCAAAGATGGGCAGCCATTTTGCCCAAATATGGTCCAATTTTCATGAGAAAGATTTAGGTGCATTGAGATTTTGTGTAAACTGGCTGAAATATAACTTCTAAACGACTTGACCAATTGAGGTTATATTTACAAAATAAATATGTTTTTTTGTCGATAGCCATGCTAGGGATCCGGTAGCTGTAGCTATCCAAGTTCTGAGAAGTATAATAATATTAGCGAAAGCGTCGAGAAAAATTAAAAAAATTGAATAATTAAGTAGACACAATGAACTCCAAAAGTAACTTTTCATTTTCTACGCCAGGGAAAAAAACAGTGGCTTCCCACGGACAAATCCAGGAAATTTAGCTTAGTCGATAGATTAATGTAAGTAAGGGAAGTCGACAAATTGGATACGTGTAACTTCGGGATAAGGATTGGGCCTGAGGACCGGGGCGTGTCAGGTTTGATTGGGAAGAAGGTTATGGCCAACGTGCCGGACCTGGGCGGGATGAAACCATGTATCCTCACATTATCCTATAAATTATAAATAAATAAATACGTGTAGTAGCGTTTCAAGACAATCGGTCCTTGACGAAAGAAAATATTATGTTACTTGGTTATTACAAAATTTTTTCGTGTAATGAATACTAGAATATGGATTCAGTTTTCTCATCTATATGGATTCAGTTTTTGTTGAGTTGAAGTGTACTAAGATTCCCTAGTCATGGATAGACAATGTCCACAATGCATGCACTAATTTTAAGTAGTTTTTACTTATTGTGCAATAGACAGCTACTCTACACATGTCAGTGTATTTATTGTGGTACGTTACGTTACGTTGGTTCACCACCAATAATTAATATTATTGACTTTGGTTTCAGTTCCTTATTGGATTATTTTGTATTATATATATATATATATATATAATATAATATTATAATAGTCTTTCTTTAACGTAATATATTTCATTTACCATTACCTATATTTTAGTATTCGATTTAAAACATTTCTATATTTTCATTTATCCCATATAAAATACAATTTGGTTTAGCAAACTCACAACAGTAGCCATTTATTAAAGGATATCAAAATTGTAAAACACAAAATTTGACATATCTCCCTTAATATTCCAAAAATAGAAAAATTTATAAGAAGTAAAGTTGTAGGTATTAAGTTTTACTGTAATTTTGTTTCTTATCATTTTTTCTGTTACACTAATATTTACAGAAATATTGACGGTTTAAGATTGAAAATTAAATTCCTTAAATATCTCTGTACACATTCGAGTTTGAGCAAAAATGATAAGGTGATGAATTGTAGCAAACATGATTTTCTACAACTTTATTTCTTACACATTTTTGGATTGTTCTAATATTAAGAGAGATATTTTATATTCTATCTTTATGCCCCCTTATCCCTTGACGTATGTCATTTATTAATAAAATTGGTCTTACAAATACTAAAATCATAAACGACATTTCATTTTGATCAGACTAAAATTATGACCGCTAGAAAGTGATTTATGTATTCTAAGGAAATTCGCTAAGTTGAAGCAGCTCCTGCGTAACGAATTTTTTGTACACATCCATTAGTTTGTGATGGGATCTACATTCTACAACATATTATATGATATCTATTTGTGTTCGTTTAAACATAAATTATAGTCCATCAAAAATAACTAGAATGTGGGTTGGTTGACGTTGGTTGGTTGCTTCAGGTAAGTTCTCTGAACAAAACACACTAAAACTTATATATAGATAAGATATCACATTATCTAGAAAGTATTTTTAAAATTGTCAGTAATTGTAATTGATAATGTGAATGATAATCAACTGTTATCATTCAAAATAATATTTACATTGATAAACGAACGTTTGCTTTTATCATTTCAAAAATTAACTAATTACAGTCAAACCTTGTATACCCATAAATAACTATCTAAAATTAAAACCCTAAATATCTTTGTATATATTAAAAATGATCAGGTCATGAATATAAAGTAAAGTGTTGATTTTCTACAACTTTACATCTCATACATTTTTCGAATATTCTATATTATTCTTCTATAAAATCTATCTAGACTATATGGATATTTCATTGCATGCGTCCATACATGCAGTGAGCATTAAAATACCTTGCAAAAATTATTGATATCCCAGCAAAAACATAAATGTTGTCTTCAAAAGTAGTCAAATCAGAACTCAGTTTTTTTTCACAAACGTGATAAAATGATTAGTGAATATATTTATTTATTGGGTAAGTTTCTCAGATACAGAATATTTCAAATTTTACTTAGGCTTTTAAGTGGTCTGATTTTATTCGAAGAAAAAACTTGCCAAGTAAAATATGAAATACCCTGTACCTGAAAAACTTACCCAATAAATATACCACCAATATAAATACCACCAATCATTTTATCACTTTAGAAAACTAAATTCTTACATAGATTCCACTAATTTTAAAGGCGAACAATTTTGTTTTTGCTGGGATATCGCAATACTTTTTGTATGCTGCGAAAACTTGACACCTTTCACATTTTTGTTTTGATGCGACAAAAAACTCTCGCTTTTTATACCTATTGAATTAAATTTACTAATTAGAATAAATCAAATTTACTATCTACAAATTGTAAAATTTTGTGAACCTATTATAATTTTATTACACCAACTGCCTTAATAATAATACTTTTTTTTAAACACACAATTTTCATAGAATATATTTATCAATGTTTGAACAGAAAAAAACGTTTTTTTTTTTTTAAATGTAAACCAAACAAAGGTGAATCAAGTGTTCATAATTCCTCTTTTTTTTAAATGAAAAGAAAAAACTAATTTAAAAAAAAAATTATTCCTAATCTAACTTTTAAAAAAACCAAAGAATTAATGAGAAATCAGAGACTTAGAGAGAGCTGTGACAGAGGTATGTGTAACCTAGGTAGGTAGTTGATAGACTACTACTGACTGATTGAAGATTGGGGTGAATTAGGACAACGACGTGAGGGTTAAATTACATGAAGCATGTGATCATGTTTTTATAATAAAAGTATAATTCCCACGGGGAGTGCATTACATTACATATTATATCATTATTATTGTGAAATGAGCTCACACTAGGAAGCAATTTTTATGCACTCAAATATTTTTATTCAACTCACTACTCACAAACTATGCATTTTGTTACTGACCAGAAATCTTATAATTTTTGAAATATGTGGAAAAAAAACTATTTTTTTACCTTCTTTGCACGGCTTAAGGTAAAATCTGAAATGGATTGATTGCCAAAATTAAACCTAGAGGTGCCTAAAAATAATTTTAGGTATGCTTTAAAAACGGTCTAATCGATACTAAATTCCGTATATATAATCCATAGAAAATATTCGTTAGTATCATAAAATCCAGAAACGTAGCTCACCAAAAGTACTCCAAAATTACATTTTCCTCAAAAATGCAATGCAAATTACATGAAACAGCGTGAATTAGGCGCCATCAAGTCGTCTTAGATGGATATTTTAAATCATATTAAAAACCGTTATTTTATAGGATTAATATTTCACACCCATCTACAGGTTTTTAAAAATAAAATATTTGTTTAAAATCCATAAAATTGTAGGCTATTAGAGTTTGGACAATTAAAATTTAGTAAAACCAAAAATGAAATGACAACCCACAATGCTAATTCTCAAGGGCAATTCATCCATTCTCATATGATCAAACAAATTCAAATTGTATAATTTTTGTTTATTAAGTAAGACCTTCCTGAATATGCAAAGATCTTGGGATTGCACTTTATAAATAATTTTTTTTTTAAATGCTTTAAAATTTGTCTGATTACCAAAAAGAAAAGTATTTCCACCTCGAAATAAATAAATCAATCCCTGATATGATATTAGATCTGTAACAACACTGAACACACATTTTATATAAAACTGACTGCATAACGGTGTGTCCGTGTGTTACTAGGAATAAAAACACTTGTCACAATAACAAAATAATTATACATACATACATACATACATGCATACATACAAACAAAACTCTAAACTAAGATCCAAATATTTATAATAAATAATAAAACATCACATACTTCTTGCAGCATCCAAAAGACATTTCACCTCTTTAATGAGTCTTTTAATCTGTTGACTTGTTTTATTTAACTCATTCTCATGTTTATGTAAATTTTCACGAAATTGTGGACTATCTGTTAAACAATCCGTAAACTCAAGCGGTGGTAATTCAACACCCATTTTAATTAAATTTTTAAATTTATAATGAATGAATTAAATGAATTAATAAATGATTTTGATTGAATATAAAAGCACACTAAATAAATTAAAAACAAACAACACGTCAAATAAACATTTTATATAAATTGTATGAACACTAAACTCACATAACTAACTCAGTCACATCTTCACATAACAAGTGTCAACTCCAAACTAAACTGTAAACATACGAGCAATGATTTGTATGCGCGACTCCAGAGACCTCTTTATTGTCCTCTTTCATTCCATTCAAATACGTTCGAATTCTTTTTATTTATATTCAATTAAATATTATTTTTATTATTATTATTATTCATATTTTATTGACTATTTTCAAGGTTTTCAATTTACATACTGTTTTATTTCATTCATTTCCAAACTATTATGCCGCGATATGCAAATTTAATTGCATATTGTTTTATTATTATTCAAATTAATTATTCTTATAAATGTCACTGGTTTAACACGAAATTTGGATTAAACGAATATTATTCTTATTCTTTTTATATTGTTCCAACGAATCAAGCCAAATTTATCCTAAAGAAGTTTTTTATTATTTTATTTTGATTATAAATTCCGATCGATTTTTCGGTGAAGATTTCGAAATATAAAAGACAAAAATTTTATATTAACGTGAGAAAACATTCGCTTTTCCTTTACCGAGCATTTAAATTTCCATTAATTTTAAAAATAGACATATGTCCATCTATTCATTTAACTAGGAACTATACGTAAATGTCGTTTTATTTTCACGCTAACGTGCTATTTCAAAATTATTTGCACGTGAAAAATGTTAACGTAGAAAATACAGTTAACATTTTTAACGTGCAAATAATTTTGAAATAGCACGTTAGCGTGAAAATGAAACGTCATTTACGTAGAAAATAGAAAACGTAGAAAATACAGTTAAAGTACAATTCAACCAGCTTCAACGCTCACATTAAGGTGGTAGGCAAATTGTCAAGTATAATTTATCCGATAGCTTTAGCTATCTGGTTAAACGCAATTTACCGGAAAATTGGAAAACCCCGACCAGCCATTTTAAAATTATTAAATGATTTAGATAATTTCATAAATTCACACCAAGATATCGAATACAATTATTTGGTTGTTCAAATTACCGTGCGATTACGACGGACTTTGTCATTATGCCTGGTATTGTGGATCTAGTGCGCTAATCATGCGTAAATGTCTTAATACTTCTATTTTAAATTTAAAATGGGGATTATTTTACAAAATATATGAATTTAAAAGCTATTGAGAACTGGAACCATGTCAAATATTATCTGTGAATAATTATATATGAATATTCAAGTACCGTACTACCTTAATATGTAATATGTAAATGCACGTTAACGTGTAAATAAAGAATTTATTTAAAAATAGACATTTATCCATCTATGAACGTAACTAGAAACTATAATTATAATACACTCAATTGAAATGTTTTATGAAACAAAAAGAAAGAGATATTGTTATAAAGTAAAGTGGATATGTTTATCTCTTACTAGTAAATAAATTATAGGTAAAACTAATTCATACAGTTTAGTTTAGGGAAATTTATTAATTGAAGCAGATCATTTGTAGGTTCATGATGTGTCAAAAGTGAATTTCATTCAAATTCTGCACATGTGAGAAGGACAATTATGTTCAAAAATGCCGAAAAAGAAAACGGGTCAACGTAAAAAAGCTGAAAAACAAAAATTACGGCAAAAAGAAATTCGACAGGGTAAAGAAAATGTTGAGTTAGCTAAATACCCTTGCAATGCTCCCATGGAATGTGATAAATGTCACAGGTGAATTAAATGAAAATTATTTTACTCCAAATTAATATTTTAATGTGCAATTAATTGTTTTTTTTTTTTAATAATTTAAGGAAACAAAAAAATCGAGCTTTCTGTTACTTTTGTCAAAGTGTTCAACGGCTTCCTCAGTGTGCCCAATGCGGTAAAATAAAATGTATGTTAAAAACTGGCGATTGTGTTATTCGACATCCTGGAATCTTTACACATGGTTTAAACATGGTGGTATGTATTTAACAAAATCCGATTTTTCATTTCATTAGACACGGTAGTCATCAAACTATGTTAGAAACAGATTGGATTAAAATTTTAATACAATATGGCTATTCGGACACACGCGGGTCTTTTGCAGCGTTTTCAGCGTGACTGAGGTCTCAGATAAATTATCTGAAAATTGGCGTGATTACCCGATTATATAAGAGCTTTCTGTGTGAATAATGTAAGATATATTTATTTTAGGAGCTTTTCAACCCTAAATATGATTTTTAATGAAATTGGAGTGTTATATGTTAAATTTTTATAATTGTCCCAGTGAAGCTTTGAGATTTTTCTAAAAATTATTCACTCCAATTTTATGCTCCAAATTATCTAAATTTTAACTCACACAAGAGACCCGCGAGAGTCAATACATCCTCACCCATTTTAATATTGAAACTTTAGGTTCAACAAAATTTTCTGAGGAGAGTTTTTAGACAATTTGACATTCTCCACTTTTGCGGGCTTTTCATTGTAGGTATTTGTTATCCGAAGCATTTTTTCGAAAACCGAATGAATAAGGCACAAATTAATAATAAATTTTGAAATGACCAGGACTTCTGTGGACCATAATACCTATAATCCTCTACAACCTAGGTAGTATGACACATTTTTCTCTACGACTCGCTATTTATGTGGATTTCCAAAAGTATTTTATATTGCAAAACAGGTATGCAGTCTTGATTTATTCGGTCGCTCAATTATTAATAACTTTGGTAGATAAAATTTTGGCATGGTTCTTCCTACTCAAAGTAAATGAAATACACCTACTCTTGTACACAAAAATTTAATTTGATTTTAGGGCGCAATTTGTGATTTTTGCGAAGCCTGGGTATGCCATGGTAGAAAGTGTTTACAAGCGCATGCGTGCACCTGTCCGCTGCAAGATGCCGTCTGTGCAGAATGTGAACGAGGTGTTTGGGATCATGGAGGTCGCATCTTCCGCTGTTCATTTTGTGACAGTCATTTATGTGAAGATGATCAGTTTGAGCATCAAGCGTCGTGTCAAGTTTTAGAATCGGAAAACTTCAAATGTAATTGGATTATATTATTGGATTTCTAAATCTGATTTAAATCCGAATTCGTATTTTGTTTTTTGTAGGTCAATCATGCAATAAATTGGGACAATATTCATGTTTGCGATGCAAAACTTGTTACTGTGAGGATCATGTACGCAGGAAAGGTTTCAAATATGAGAAAAATAAAATGATTCCATGTCCAAAATGTGGATATGAAACATCTCAAACAAAGGATTTGAGCATGTCTAGTAAGTCATATCAATTTGTTATAGCGTTTTGTTTTGACTGTCTTCGTGCGCACTCACCATTAAATGTATGTATGTTCGATCATAGATTGCTCGCAATGAGTTTTTCCTTTTCGATTGACGATAGAGAACACTTCTTCCTAATCCGTTCCTACGTGCTCTGACTAGTAAGGGGTCAGAGCAATATAATAAGGCAGTGCAAATATGACGTCGAAAAATCTACGAATGGTGACATGAGAAGACGCTTCTTTAATTATAATTACAAATTGCATCATCATGTGTAGATTATTATTAGCTGCAGCCTCGTTAATAATAAATAGTACAAAGTGTCATCCAGTGCCATCAGATTCAATTTTATTTACGTTTGTACTTAAAATGATCATAAAAACAGGTTCGATTGAAAACAAATATATGACCGCACAGTTCTCGAACATGACGTTCCCATGCGCTCTTGTGCTTCAAAAGAAAACGCTATTAGTTTTCAAACACAAAAGTTATTATATTTTGATACCACCCTGTACAAATAAGTTAACTATCGGCCGGCGCCGGCGTTTGGCAAGAAGGAAAGTTATCTATGCTTTTAGCTTAGCTATGCTTTTATCAGTAATCTTGGTAAATATGCCTCGATATTCCAGGCTGAAGTGATGTGCAACCGAGCGAGAACCATCAGCGAAACTACAATAATAAAATATATTTTATCCGATAGTCAGACCGCCGCCCCCCCCCCCTTAAAGCGTTAAGTTCACCTGAAATAAACTCCAAAATTGTCGGGGAGTGTATCGATCGACTCACTGAAAAATCTAGGTGAATATAATAAAGTTACTATTCTGGACATTCAAGAATCCATGGCTAGTGCTCCACTAAACAACGGTTCAATACCGTTTCTTGGAGTACCGAAAAGCAAAATGGGTAATTACTCATGGCCAAGATAATGCAAAGGCTTTTATCACACTGCAAACTTAATAAGCACAAAATCAGTCTCACAGAGAAACGATCTCTGCAGATTTTGCCATGAAGAAGAGGAGACCGGAATTCACATCTGTGCATGTTGTGTAAAAAAGTAAAATAAACAGTTCAGCACACGCACAGTGAGTGTAGTGTAGTGTGTACAGGGGGGGGGGTGGAGGGAGGGTATTTATTTAAATAATGAACTCATTTGTTACAATGTTTGTTTTATAGCTCGTAGTCATAAATTTGGACGACAAGGTCAAACCAACTACGATGATGATGATGATGAAGCTTCTGGTGGATACGGGTATTATGGTGGAACTGATGACGCCAGTGGAGGTGATTACGGGGGGAGTTATTATGATGATGATCAAGAAGATGATGATGATGAAGAATCCGATGAAGATGATACCGATGATGAGGAGGATGAAAGTGAATCAGAGGAATCAGATGAAACAACTGATGATAAAAAGAATTCTAAATAAAAAGTTGTTGTTCATTTTTATATTTTTCAATCAATCAATTTGTTTGTACCGATCGATTTCCTTTTTGTATAACTAACGATCGATCACCACCAATCAATCAATCATCGAGATGTTATCATCGAATTTCATTGCATATCTATTTATGTCAAATAAATGATCAAATTTTGGAGAAAATATTTGTTGTTTTTTTTTTTTGGTCATAAAAGTAGCACTCTTTTTATTTTTCAAAATTTTATAATTGATTTATGCTGGGCGATTAATTCATTCATTTGGTCATAGACCATAAACAAGGACACATAACTCCATGTAAACAAATAATTGGCAAAAATAAGATGTCAGTAGTGTTCCTTCGGCATCGGAAACAGTGGAGAGAGTATAAGACGCGAGTTTTAATTGAAAAACATTACGTATTTATGTAGTATTATAAAAATTATTTCCAGCCAAAGTATTTTTCCAATAAAATATTTTTTTAAATAAATGATAAGTAATTTCAATTTTTCAATAAGGATTTAGTTGAAGTGATAGTTAAAATTCGCAAAATAATTACATAAAAATAAAAAAAATAAAACATCAAATAATTAAATAGTAACCTGTAATGTTGGAATTGTAAAAATGAAAGAAATTATTGAATCAGATATTAAATTAAACTTTTATTTATTAATAATAATGCTGAAAATTAATATTTAATATAATGTCATACAATTTAATTAATTTTGGAATATTTATACTCGTTTTTGGTACTTTAAAAGTCCTGGTTTTTTAAACCCAATTGATCCCGTTGCTTATTGTCACAAGCACTACCACTTTTACAATTGTCTACTGCACATACTTCTGCCCATTTTAAATGTTTTTTAAACAGTTTTTTATTTAATAAATTTTTTTAACCAAATCGTATACTTCAAAATGATCACTTCAAAATAAAAATAGTTACTTGGCTTACTTCACTTCTATTTATTATACTATATTCACTTTGGTATGGATGAGTATCTATCAAAAACTTGAGACCCTAGCGGCATAAAAAGTAAATATAACTTCTCCCATTTCGTTGCCATATTTTGTCAATTTTCCCGTATGACTTATATCTCCTTTATATAGCCTCCATGGTTAAACGGCTAGCGTTTAACTTAGGTTGTATGTACAACCTAACCTATTATCTATGTGCCCTTTATCCAGCTTGTAGTTCATGAAGTACCCGGAATGGCGCTAATAGACAATTACAATAACGGTATTACTAAGGGTATGTTAACGCCATAAAGCACGCTGCGAACAGCGTTCCAAAATTGCAAGAGCGCTGTCACTGCTACTGCAACCGTGAAAATTGGAACGCGGTTCACAGCACTTAAAGCATTTTCATTGCTTCACCTTTTCAACGGCAACAGTCACAGCAGGAAATTACGTCAAAATTCTATAATAGTCAATCGAACATATATTTTATACTTAGAGTGCTCTCAGTGCACACGAGGACAGTCAAAAGAAAACGCTATTAGATTTAGAATGAATAGAAGTGACAGATGGACGGATGGAATGGAGTGGATGGGTTTAAATCAATGAGCAGCAGCAGCAGCAGGACGCACGCACATGTTTTTCAATATGGAGTTAGCTACTTTATTCACAAAATTAATCTACATGATGTTTCATGGAATGTTATATACACATTTCAAATAAAATCTCATAATACTAATAAATAATTATTTTTATACAATATATTTATATTTATTTATTTATGTTCTTTCTTCACCTCTTATAGCATTTAATAACAAACAAACAAACAAAGTAATAACTTGTATAACTATTTTATACTTTTACTTGTTGTTTTTTTTTATATTTTAAAATTACATCATCACTTATTGTCTAGTTAGTATTTATAATAATTGTTTTCTTGTTCAAAACAAACGAAATAAATCAGAATAATGCCGGCCAGCAGTACACTCTCGGCGAGGCAAGGCGACCCATAACCAGTACGAGAATGTACTCACAACGCTTGGCCTGTCCTCGTTAACGCTCCATTATAAGTCGGTTTTTTGACACGAGTTAAATGAAGCGAGTGACGAATGCGAGCACCTTCAATACACTCTCGTCTACGTTCGATTCAACTGTCAACCGCCATTTTTAAATATTCAACTATCAACCGCCTTAATTGTATCCATTAATCTGAATAGTCGAACACGAAAATAAATAAAAACTGTATAATTATTTTTAATAGTCAAAAAAATTACTAATCTGTAGCTTTTAATTTCAAAATGGAAATTTCCAGATATACAAACGTAAGTTTTGGCCACGTCACGTTGTCAACACTGACGTAAACTGTATTGTCGGCTGAATTCTCGCCGAGAGTATACACAGCTCCACTCGCGCGCGCGGCTCCTCGCCAAGTGTGTACTGCCGGCATTACATATAGAAAATAGTAATAATACTCCTCTGTCTGTAATTTTGTTTATTATATACTCTCAGATAGATGTCAGCCCTAAAACCTACAATGGTCGAATTAAACTTCAAGTAAGTTCTTAAGAATACAAAGCTAAGTTTTCGGCCGGGACACTTTTTAGAATCCTGAACAACTTTTGTTATGACGTCATTTTATTTATTATCTCGCAGCCAGTCCTTGTAGTAAGTTTGATGTAGAATTAATACCAGGAGAACATCATTCTCAAATCAGGACAAAAACAGATTTTGAGTCCCTAATACACACGTTTCATAATTTTTGTTGCTGTTTGTAGAGAATTTCCTCATTTTCTTTAAGGTTGTTGTGAAGAAAATTCAATTTAATCAGGCAGGCTCTTCAAAATTTTACAGCTTATTATTTCAATAATAAAGAATATCCTGTCAAAATTTGAAGTTGATCCTGTTTTTAGTTTTTGAGTAAAAAAATGTTAAAGTTACGATTTTTACATAGGTTAAATGGACTCGTCGGTAGAAACATGAATACAAAACTGTATATCTCGACAACCTGAGATATGCCAGTGTTATGAAAAACTGTCATAATAATTATCAAAGTCTTATAAATACCTGGACCAAATTTCAAATTAATCTTGTTTTTTGTTTCTGAGATAATTAAATTTATAGATTGAAAAATGTTATAAATCTAGAATTTCATTTTTAGTTATATTTATTTTTATCTAGTTTTATTTTAAGTTATATTTATTTTTATTTAGTTTTATCACCATGCAACTTTTTTGAAATACATAAAAACATATTTTTAATTATTAAAACTCTTCGAAAAAATGAAGTTTTTTTTACAAAAATTAAATTAAAACGATTTAATTGCAAATTTTTTAATTATTTATAGTTGGCAATGGATGAGATATCAATGCATTTAGTATAGGGACAAACTCACCACCCCTACTTTCCCTCACCACAATTCACAACAACCTTAAATCGCTTGAATGAAGCACACGATTTGTACTGAATATATAGAAATAGGTTATGACATGACAACAGGACTCACATAAGATAGTAAGTGTGTCCGGGTCGCAATACACAGCGTTCAGAAGCGTTCTCAGTCACTAAATTTGATTCATACTGAGTAACTTACTACGGACTTGGGGTGTTCCGCCAAACACCACACCCAATATAACCTAACTATATTGATTTGAATTGCTGCTGGTGAATTTTAATAATTTTGTAGATTTGAAGGCCAGACACGATCGACCGACTACTTCTCTTAAACTAACTAATAAATAGTACGGCGCTGTGTAAACTAATCAATTCTTTGTTAATAAAATTTATTTTAAATCAAGAATCCATCAAAACTAATTGAAAAGACAACCAAAATAAAGCTACGATAGAAGTTAAATCTTAATATATTTCTAATAAAAGGGATGTAATTATTATTCTTCTGATCCGCACAATATAATAGTTACCATGGAAACCATGTCATAAAATTAGTTTTAAAGATACTTCATAGACATAGGAATGGAAGAAGGTTAACGAGTTTGTTGGAAACCTTGGACGAACAAAAAGTCATCCAGTTTTTGATTGGCTATTGGCCCCCGTTCGTACTACATAAAATTTTTACTTTTAGAATGTACACCTTCTCAGAGAGAAATACGTCGCCCTTTGAGAATGTACGCTCCGAATCTGCTTCTCCCCGTTTTCCTCCCGTTTCTATAGTTCTATGTCTAGCAAAAACACCCCAATAATATTAATATTATTGTCCTTGCTCGTAAATGCGCAGAAACCTAAATTACATGTCTGCACATCCAAATGCTTTTAAATAATGAAAATATGTCACACTAAACAAAACCGTTTTGTTTATTTTGTATTTATGGAATGATTTCTATGGTAACCAACCACTAATTTTGATGCTAAGTGCGGAGGACGACTCTAACCCACTTTCTAATTCTAATTATTTAAAAAAATATATATATGTAATCGAATCCAGAAACAATCCAAAAAAACAAAACAAATTATATGTCCAAAATTTTGTACAGAAATTTCATTTATATTTTGTATAATCCAAAAAAAAAAAAAACGCCAGTAGAAATTTTTGCAGGAGTGCGGCTGACCCTTAATAATGACCCTTTGCACTCCCTTAACTCTGACGCCTTTATTTGAATCATTTATATAAACATATTCAAAAATTTAACAAAACTGCATGACGAAAATTTCAAACGAAAAAATCCTTTTATTATTTATAACCTACGTAGGAGGTTGGAGTAGACGATACTATTTAAAAAAAAAATTATATACAGGGTGTAACAGCAGATGGTATTAGTTTGAACAACACGGACGAAAAGGCGAGGATTGAATTGACAGCCAACTAATTAAATTTGTAAACTTCCCTGCAATCAAATTGAACCAAACTGAATCCAAAAAGTTACCCAAGTTTTTTTTTGACGATTGTAGTAATAATAACTAAATGTTACATTATTTTTCATATAGACTTACTCTGTTTAATGTCAGCCATCTACATATATATATATATGTCGGATGTTGAATTTGTGCAAAGGACAAATTCACATTTGGAGATTTTAAACACTTACATTTATAAGTACAAAGAAACTATTTTTTTAAGAAAAGGTTTATTTTATTACAGTATGTCCGACATAGAGGTCCGGAAATTAGATATTATCCATACTTATATATTCTTAGAATAAAATAAATTGTCTAAAAGTGCAATAAAGAATAATTGCTTTAAGATTATCAATTAACACAGTAAGTAAGGGTTCGGTCGAAGGGGCACGTGCGGCTCTCTACTTAGACGCAAATTGTACGGTACGGATGTTAATAAACCTATTTTTGTGATATACCAGAGATGGTACATAAATATAATGTAGTAATAGAATGACCCCTTTCCAATATTTTTACAAACATCAAGGAAGGGGGGTGAGTTTTCAAAAAGGAAGCAGGATAGTGAGTTCTGAGAGGACAGCACCCGAGTACAGACCGTATCGTGCAGTTGCGTATTAGTATCAACTGAACGCTGCTGAAAGTTCACATGGAAATAGCGTTTGGATTGTTGGTAGCCCTTTTGGACTAGTATAATTAATTATGTTTATTGATGAGATAACCGTGGTATGGCATTTGTTAGTATTATTCGTGTTGTATCTGTATTGTTAACTGAAGCCAACTTACTGTGTCGTAGGTTGAATCAACTATTTGTAATTACTGATTGTGAAAGTGCGGGACACCGGGTATTATTGTAGACTAGTGCGTGTTTGTGAAAATGCAGTTTTCAGTGTGCTATTGGAAATTGGTAAGTGTTTGTATTTTATAAAAACAACAATGCCTGACAACATATATACTGGTTCAAACGACCATGCTCTCAATGCTATTCCGACATATATATATATATATATATATATATATTATTGGATCATTTTACACAAATACATGCTTATATATATGTATAACTATTTATTGTGTTTGTATGGACAACTCTGTTCTGTATGGAAAAGAATAATATAACACAAAAATTCTTAGAAATATGACAATGTACAAAAAAAGGTACGCATATATTGATTTGTATAAAATAGAAAGAGTAAACCATTAATCATTATTTTTGGTTATCAAATATATTTAGTGGATTCAATAAATACCTTAAAATTTTCTGCATACAATTAACAAAGTTTTGACGCCTTTTCTAAAAGTTAAATTCAGATCGGTTCAATTTGTAGGCAGGTGACAGTATGTTTAAAAATGTTTAATATTAAAATATATATATTATTAAATATACAATATTTATGCTTGCGAAAAGCATAATATTTTGCACCATCGTTGATTAGGATTATTGATTACAACAAAGTAAATAATAAGAGGTGATTTAACTTCTTTTTTTTTTTGTTTTTTCTTTTCTTTTTTTTTATAACGAAATAAAACCCTACAGCCAGCCCTTTTGTTTGTTTTTTTTTTATCTACTTTAAATTGGAGAATGCCTTAAAATTTATACATTGTTGAAAAAAAGGGGGTTCAATATTTTTTTTTATACACATAAAATGAATTAATTAATAATAATAATACTTTCTAATAAAAATTAACCCTCTTTGTTTGTTTTTTTTTTTTGAACCCTCTGGTAACAGTATTGAAGTATGATGCTTTTTTTGTTTTGTGCATTGTACAAATTATATAACAAATGGATTCATAATCATTATTTATGGAGAGAGTTTAATCAACCATATCGATATTCAACTTGTAGTAGACGTACGGATAATATTCTGCTTGGCCAAAACCTAAGCCTGGAATATCAACACTCTGGAACATAAAACCACATAAAGGATTAAAGTTACTTAAAGGATTACACGGTTTTTTCTAATACAATAATTGAAATATTTGATTGAAACAGATCCTCCTTTAAGGTTGTTGTGAAGAAAATTCAATTTAATGACAGGTTCTTCAAAATTGTACAGCTTATTATTTCAATAATAAAGAATATCCTGTCAAAATTTGAAGTTGATCCTGTTTTTAGTTTTTGAGTAAAAAAACAGTTAAATTTACGATTTTTAAGAGATTTTTACATGGGTTAAATGGACTTATAGAAAGTAAATGATTGATATATTAAATAATTATTATTTAAATAAATAATAAATATATATGAAAGGTATAATTGATCTTTATTGATTTGATTTATGAAATATTATATATTTTAATATGTAAATTATCAAGGTTGTTAACATTCAAAGCAACCGTGATAATAGGGGGAAGTTATAGTTGTTATGCAACAACTAAAAATGATGGTGGTACTACCCGATAAGCGATACCGCTACAGACTCGTCGGTAAAAACATGAACACAAAATTTGACAAGCAGATATTCAAAAAGGAAGCTTGAAAATATGCAAGTTCGTATGCACTTTTTGGGAGATTTATCGCCTATTCAACTTTCCTGATAAAATATGAGCATCCACATGCCAATGGGAAAATACTTTTGGTGGGTTCGAATCTAATCCCGGTAAATGGATAGTTTTGAAGATGATGAACAAATATCCCAATGGCCACCCGTCCCGGAAACTTGTTTTTCAGTTCCAAATCGGAGGTCAAAGATCAAAAATAGGGGCTATATGCGTAAAAACACTTAGGAAAAGCGAAAACGGTGCAATTATTTGTACAGAAATTATTTTCAATTAGTTATTAGTTAAATCGATTCGACAAACCAGCCCAAGTAGCCGAGCGGTGTAAGACGTTGTCTGCGCAGTATGCATACTTGGAAACTGGGAGGTTATGGGTTCGAATCCCGACATCGGCAGTTTGTCAATTATTAAGAAAAAAAAAGGGGCGGTTATTTGACTAAACTGTCGGCGTATGAATATCGGCATCCTCTACAATCTATCTATCCATCTAATTCGATTCGACAATATAATGAATGTTTCGAATACTTACATCGTGATGGCCCGAACCTTGAAGAGCACTGCTATCCAAATGGCCATACAATTGACTCAACACATCTCGTAATTTCTTTTGACTTTTTTTATTTGGATGAATAAGAATTGCTTGGAAATTAACAGGTAAACCATACCTACAAAAATTTGTTATCGGTTTTGTACAAAAAAAAAAAACTAAGCAAAAGTAATATTGACAATATTTGCCAAACACTAACCGTAGTACTGATTCTACAAAGACACGTAAAGCTTTTACATGGACCCATGCACAAAAGCATTCACTAAAATTCACTTTTAACCATCTAACTAGTGGACCCTAAAAATCAAATCAAAATTTGTCATTGAAAAATTATCATTTTTAAGATGTAATTAATTTTTTTATTTTATTTATAGCATTCCAATAGTACAGCACGGCAGTGCGTATGACCAAGTTTAAAGGGGCGTGGCCATATGTACCGCTATGCGCTATATATTCTCGTAATATTACGTCAAAAACAGACCCTCTGTAACACTTTTGAACCAAAAGAGCTACAGAGCTGAGATGGGGAATAAATAGTTTTAATGATATTTACATTAAAAAACTCGACCACTCCTTAAAACAGGATAAAAATAAAACTGGTACTACCCGATGATATCCCTTAAAGTTGACATTTCGTATACAATTAGGTGTAATGCCCAAACCAAAGGGTTTATGAAAACCCGAAATTTCTATCCTGAAATCGAAAATTTTGGCATGTTTTGTTGAGGTGAATTGAACATAGTCACACATATAGGTATTATGCTGCAATGTAATTGGCTGACACTGAAGTGGTATTGGTTAAGCTAAAACATCCTAAAAATAGCTTTACAAAAAGAAATGATATCCGATCAAAAACTTAAATGTAAAAAAGTGTCTATAACGAAATCGCAATGGCAAAAAAAAAGGACAGAGATAGTGGCAATAATATTTTTCTTGAATATGCCCGTAAACTACTGCCAGATTTAGAGATCACAACAAAAAAATTCCACTTTTCGGAACACTAAATTTTTTTTAAAACTATATCTCGGAAACTACTAATCGTACAAAGGTATAAAAATTGTAGAGCTAATTAAAGACACTTGAGAATAATCTTGATCTATAATCTATTCTTATTAGACCTAATTTTTTCGAGAATATCAATAGATCCATTACTTTTGCCCCACCCCGTTTAAATGTTGTATACTTGGGTTAGATTAGAATGCTATAGATATAATTAATAAACAGAGTAATTTGTTGAAATTTTCTTACAAATTGTTTTTTCTTGTCGGTAACAAGTTTTGTAATTTCATTTTTACCAGCTGCCAATTCTTCTTCGTTGTAGGTAAAATCACGTACAATAAATTTCTTTTCTCTAGCGTGTACTTTAAATTCATCTACAACCTTTTTAAATAAGGATACTGTAAATAGTCCATAATCGTGATCCTGAGAGATCAGGTTCGATGATCTAGGCACAATCATATCGGTTATCTTTTCGTAAGCTGCTTCCCAATCATGGAATCCTTGTCTACAAACAAATTTCAATTTATTCAAATCAGTTTACCGTTTATAGCAACAGACCTTGGGTCTGCTATATTTATTATATATTGTCTTACTTTGGAACTATCACTAAAAGGGTTGTTAAATATTCTGAATCTAGAATAAAGAACTCTTTTTTTACCAAATCAGCCAAATTTCTTGTTAACAAGCTTCCTCTAGAATTAAAAAGAAAAATACGTATATCAAAATTAACCAATAAAACTGCAATCCACAATCATTAGCATAGATTATAGTCTGACATAATTAGTCCACAGTACAGCAAGGTATTTTTTTTAATGATTAGTAAGAGGCTAAATTTTTCTCTCGCAAAAATTGTCGATGATAGTGACTAAGGAAACGCGTAAGAGAGTAATAACTTGTTTGTTGGACGATAGCAAATAGTTTATCAGTTTAAATTGAGAGATAATGTAATAAAGACTTGAAAAAAACTTGTGCCCTACAAAATGGATGGTGTGACATGCAGGTTCTCTACCCCCCAACATGTTGAAATAACGGGCTATTCATAGTTATTAGTAACAAGCTGATTTTTATGCTGTTAATTAATAATGGTATGTATAATTTGATGGCCACCTTGTCCTACAAATTCAGTGGTTCAATTTCCCAGTCCTATGCTCTGAACATGTCAATATAAAATTTTCATTTATAAATTACAAAAATGTTTTCTTATTTCAATGACACAACCTTTATACATATCGTAGGTCTTTCTTCAATCTTTAGTTCATAAAAGACTACTAATATTGTTTTTATCGTGAATACACTCAATCGCACCAAGTAATGGTTATTTAAGTAGCACCAAGTAATAACTATGTATACCCCGTTATTTGAACATGTTGGGGTGTGGGACCTGCCTTTCACACCATCCATTTTGTAGGACTAAAGTTGTTTTGAAGTCTTTATTACATTATCTTTCAATTTAACTAACAAATTAACTGTTAAAACTGATAAAATTTGATGTCTCGTCGAAAGGAAAGCTACTGACAAAAATTTAGCCTAATACTAATCATTAAAAAAAAATCCGTACTGTACTGTGGACTATATTCAATTTGCGGGGGAATTCATTAAAAGCGGATTCGATGATCGGTGTCGTTTGTCAAATGCAGTTTAATCGACAACTGGTGTGGGTGGGTTCACCAAAATTTGAGAATAACTTCGCTTTATAACTAGAAATGAAGATCCGATGAGTCTCTCGTTGTTTGACCATATTTGGAGGGAATTTCAAGGATGGGACCTCGCGACTAATGTGGGACGTAGTCCTTGAAAAGGACGTAATTTGTATTCTATAAAAATCAAATAAATATTGTTGATTGATTGCATTGCATTGATAGTTAATACATACGTTTGTTTCTTTTCTAAACTCTGTAAATTCCCTTTCAAATTATTGTATGCGGTTGATTTTGTTTTTAAATCAGCATCAATCTGTCCAACTTGTTTACTAATAATATCAGCAATATTTCGTAATGATTGTTTGATTGGATATTTGGCCATATCCCATTGGAATCGTGTTATGTATGTGGGTAAATCACCTGTTCCACAACAACAACAACAACAACAGAATCAATAACAAATCATCATTTTAATAGTTAATTATTTTAATTTAATTATATTATTGATTAAAATTTTAATTAATTTTATATCAATTAGCAAGCATATTTATATTACGTGGATAAAAAAAACACCTAAAGCAAATTAATGATTCTTTTTTGAATGTACACATAATTTATTGAACGATTTCACATTTATCGAGTATCTGTATCACATTACAACGGATGTATCTTTTGAAAGAGGTCACGACACACTAATAAGGGTGTATTCGTTTTGGGGGTGCTTACTTACATGCTTTCAGCACCAACAAGTGTTGTTTTCAGTGTTCATCTTGACAATGGATTAGTTCCATGATAGACACTACAAGCTCATAAACGGTTTCTCTATTGAGGTAGGACCAGCAAAAACGTGAGCGCATTAATTTTTTTAAAATGTTTTAAATATTTTGTATGTTTGAATAAACAAAAAAAAACCTATATTACCGACATACTTTATCAAATTGTCAGTTTAGGGGGTTTTGTTTTGATTTTAAGGGCTTTTGAAATCATACAAATAAACATTCTATTGCTTGAAAAACAGCTAAATTGTTTTCAACCGCTATATTAAATATTAACACGTACTTATAATGCCAAGACGAACGAAATTTTTAAGCGTAACGTAAGCCGAAAACGTTGTAAGCGCCCAAAACGAATACACTCTAATTGAAGAGCTAGTAGCAAGCAGACTAAAGTATTTCCATAAGTTTGGGCTCATTGAGTTGTTGACTTTTCTATTCGACTTGTCTCACGTGGAATGAGGATTCCGAATTTTGGTTGGTCCTTTAGAGGTTGCCTGAGTGTTTGCTAAGAGCTCTTTTGAGAATATCTAGAGTTTGTTAAAGTATCTTGTTTGCCGATTTTTAATCATATGATCAGAGGGTTGGGTGAAAAGGCACGTTATTAACGTCTTTCAAAATACCCCACTTCAACGTGTTAAAAATACCCCACGCAATGTTCTCTACTTTTGATTAAAAAAAAAAAACAAAAAAAAACTTTGATTTATTCTACGTTTAATGCTGCAAATCCAATCGGGGGCCAGCTTTGGCCCACGTATTATGGTCCTTAGTATTAGATGATGTGATCTCACTAAATATATCTCGTATCTAACTTAAAACGTGATTTTTTACATTTGAATTATTAATAGATTAATGATCATTTTCTTAAAATACTATCATGTATTAATAACTACTATCTAACAATTTAAATTAAATATGTGGTCTCTTGGAAATCTTGTTAGTGCGTGTATTTAAATATATTTGGCGCAGTCGGCAGGATTAAAAATGTTACTCTCGTTTATCTCGCACTATCAAATACATACGGAAGTTTTAAGAACAATAGTAATGGCGCCCCAAAAACAGGGGCGCCATGTAAACGAATGATACAAATACATACTCGATAAACATACAATTACAAAATTATTATATAATCGGAAATAATGAGATTCTATAAATTAATAATAATATTGAATTAAAGAATTGTAATAAATAAACACAATACAAATATGAAAATGAATACAATTAGGTAATTAATAATAATAATAATAAATTAAATGTTTAAAACAAAACATTGAATACAAATCATATAATAAATAAATCAATAAAATTCACATTGAATAATAATCGAGAAAAAAAAAACAACATTTTGTGGTTACAATAATTACATTTTGGAGAATAAGATAATTCAAATTAAAGTACTAAAGTTGATCACAAATTCAATCTCAAAGGTTTCAGGTTGGACTTTAGTGGTTGGTTCAATTAATAAAAAGTACACATGAATTAATTATTTTCAATAAATATTACGTAATATATGGTTTGATTATGTATTGTACGTTTTTGTGCTTGTGGTGTTGTAAGTTGAATTCATTTAAAAAAAAAATAAAAAACAAACATGAAATAAAAATGATAATAAAAAATAAATAAATGTGTTTCAACACTGATAATTTCAATTCAAATATGCCGCTGGGACTGCTCGCTCTCATTGTACTACATAAATTATAATTATTTAACAATAGCGCCAATAAATAATATACTTGGTGTAATAACATTTGATTTGGAAAGAAGGTGGGGTGATTCAATTCAAGTTTGTAGAAAGAATATGTGCTACAATTTTATTTTGTAATGAATGTTTTAATTATTTTACTTTATGTGTCAATTAGGAGGATCCATATTTAAAAAAAAAAAGCACAAATAACCTTCGTTTGTCATCTTGATTACCGCCCCCCCTCCTTGTGGTAAATTAAACCAATATTAATTATATTTTAGTCAACATTAAATGCTATTCCACCCTGTATAAGTTTAAAAATAAAAGTGAATAATTTACTACAGGAAATTAAAAAATTAAAGAAAAAAAAATAGTTTTAGACTTTTATAGATATACTCGTACTTGTTTCGTTTCAATTTTAATAGAAATTTAATTGGATATTTAACTAATTGTTTTATATATATATATATATATATACATATATATATATATATATATATAATATATTTATATGCACTGAGAGCACACTAAGTGGTGCGCAGAGCAATAGTGCAGTACAATATGGCGTCGAGAAACCTACGAATGTTGACATTGTTGGAACTATTATCATCTTCAGAAAGTTCTGATGATGAAGACGCTTTAATTATAATTACAATTAGAAATTGCATCATCATGTGTATATTATTAGCTGCAGCTTCGTTAATAATAGTACAAAGTGTCATCAGATTCAATTTTATTTACATTTGTACTTAATACTATTTATTTTACGCAAACGGACGGACATATTTATAAATCAAAGAATATATTATACAGTACAGTGCTGCCTCTACAGTCTGGTCAGTAATCCAAAAAACAGCTAAAATGTACTTCAGTATTTGACAATGACAGTCAATCTAATAATAAATGATCATAAACACCATGGATACTACACAAGGATACCGAAAGGATGTCAGTAGTGTCGCTTCTAGGCCGGAAACAGTGGAGAGAGTAGAAGGTGCGAGTTTTAATTGAAAAACATTACGCATTTGTAGTATTATAAAAATTATTTGCAGCCAAAGTATTTTTTCAATAAAATACTTTTTTTAATAAATGATAAGTAATTTAAATGTTTCAATAAGGAATTAGTTGAAACAAATTGCATACTTCAAAATAATCACTACGAAATAAAACTGGTTACTTGCTTACTTCACTCTTATTTATTATACTATATTCACTTCGGTACGGATTGTAGTACGGATGAACAACTAGCGATGCTAGTGGCATACAAAGTAAATATTACTATGACCATTTTGTTGCCATATTTTGTCAATTCTCCCGTTTGAGTTCGGTATCCTTGTGTAGTATCCATGATAAACACGTTCGATTGACAAAAATGGCCGCACAATTCTCGAACAAGAACTGAGGTGAAGCATGACGTCATAACAGAGAAGCGAGCATGCTCTCTCGTGCTTCAAAAGAAAACGCTAGTAGATTTATAGACAAAATGATAAGAAATCAAAATTAATCGTCAATTAATTTTACTTCTTACACGTCTTTCGATGTTTCCAATATTAAGAGATATTGAACCAGTAAGTAACATTCTAAGCTCGTATATATTACGAAATATATGTATAATATTACATACAGTATTATTATCATGTTAGAATGATTCATCTGGTTCAATTTTTATGAACGGGAGTGTACCTTACAGTCTTCACAGCATAATTATAAAATGTTCAAAATTTTTGCACACTTATTAAGAGTATTATTATAACACTCACACTTAAAATTTGAAATCGATTGATCGATTGTCTCATTGTTTAGTTATAACAACGCAAAGTGAATCATTTTATAAATAAATATACGTGTCGGCATGCTAAACAGATACAACTTGCCAAGAACACTAACGTGTCTACCGGTACAGTCTTGGACTCTTACTATATGCATACGCTCCACAACTTTTGACAACATTGTGTGACGACAACTACTATAATAAAACTTTTTTTTCAGAATACGCTCCCAGGAAAACATAGAATAGATTTCTATAAAATTGATTTTGAATATAAAACTAACTAGTTAAATAGCCCAATTAAAGTTGATCTGAAGTTCTACAAGTATTTAATTGTTGTGGTACTGTGTGGTTCTGTACTTCTGATAACGATCAAGCATTCAAAATGTTTATTTTTAATTACTAGCTGAAATTATCAATTAAAACTAAAAATTGACATTTTAAATTCTCAATCTACATACAAAAGCAACAAAATTGAACCAGTCCAAACCATAGACATAGGAATATACGGGGGGGACGGAAGGTAAGCAAGTTTGTAGGAGGCCTTCGGGAGAAGGGATTGAGGAAAAAGTTGCCCAGTTTTTTGATTGGCTGTTGGCTCATACGCACCTGTACGTATGTACACTTGATTACCCTAATTTGTCATCAATATGGCGTCAACTGGCAACAGTATATACCCCAATGTTCACTCACATACGACATTTAATCACTGGTTAGATTAATCTCCAACCCCCTCTCCCCATGCTTAAAAAGGCATATTACCTTCCGTCCCTATATGTGTTGGTCTATGGTTCAAAAACTCTAAGTGGTGTTATATGTAATATTACATATCCAAGGGACCGGCGCAAAAGTAGGTATCCCATTTAAATGGAAGAAAAGAGATGTTTAAATCGAATTTTTGGATTTAATGAATTAACGCCGAATAATTATTTTTGTAGTATCTTACACCGCCTGCGTGTGTTTTAAGAAAGTATCTCGATTTATTTTCAATGTTAACTCTCGGTTTAAGGTAACCCCTCAAAGACAGAACTGAGATGCGAAAAACTTAATGGTCATCTCAGATATCTATTTTTCGAGATTAATTGATAGAGAAAGTGCTATAGCAGTTCTTACAGGATAGTACCGCCCAGCTTTTGCAACAAAACGAAGTTCCTTTTGCATTATCTTTCATCATAATTCATTGAAAGTTAAAAACTAGTGCTTTATGTGAAACATCTAATACGGCGAGTTATTAATAGTATGAGAAACATCTAATACGGCCTGGCGACGCGTCGGCACGCGTTAGTTCAACAAGTTGTTCATAGGGCGACATTAAATATAACAAATCAGTTATAAAAAGTTGCTCATAGATGGCAGTACATATACAGGTTCAAAAACTCATTCATAGGTGGCAATGCATATTTTCGAGACAAAATAATTCACATCTGCTAGGCGTACGGCGACGGCTCAATTTTTTCTATCTTAAGTGGGATACCTTAGATATATAAACCATATATATATACACTTAGAATGTGACTAACTGATTCAAACATATTGCATTCGAGTGTATACAATGTTGTTGTTGTTTTTGGCTACAAAAATATAACAATTAAAATAATAAATAAAGTTTGCAACTAAAATAGACGATACAAAATAATTTGCATACTTAAGGATAAATAACAAATTGAAAAGCAATATGGCCGTCGGCACATCAATATATAAATATCTATTTTGCTTGTGACAAAAGCTCTAGCAGCGTACTGGCTCTAATAAAAATAAAAAACAAGTGCAAACATCACGTTTAAAAATCAAATCAAATTGTACGTTTTGTTATTATTTAGAAAATAAAAATAAAATAATATAGAAAAAGCCAACACAGGCGGTGTGTGCCATGACAGAGCAGACAGCAGCACACTGACCTGGGGCCATGATTGGACAGTAATTTTCAGAAGAAGTGGGTAATGTTTCATTAGATTCAATATCATCAGAATCATCACCACCACTGGTGTGTGAGTGTGAGTGTGGCTCATGTGATGAACGAGAGCGCGATTTATGAGTAGCATGTTCAGATGATGGGGACTCATGTCCCCCACTGCAACAGCTAATTGGTGATGAGGCAGCCGACGCCGCACTACACTCCGAATGACTGTTGTATTGTGACTGTGGATGTGATCGTAATGGACATGGCAACCGCACATCATCAGTTGAACAACTGCACCGTCGAAATAATGTTGTTGTGACATTTAGATCTCCAACACCCTCGTCTGACTCATCTACTGAGCAATCTGGTGAACACCACTGTTTGTTTATTCTTACTATACTTTTATATAAAATTATAATTTTAATCAATCAATAAATATATAATATATCAATCATCATATCAAACTTGAATTTATATAATTCAAAAATAAAAAACTTATTCAAGCTTTGTTCTCTAATAATAATAATAATAGTTAAGTAGGAGAGCTTTTTAAATTATAATTTTATTAAAAAAGCTGCTACTGAAATAAAAAATAAATAAATAGCATTCAGTGTTATGGTAACTCACTTTTGTACTCTTTATATTAATTATTATATTATATGTACGACATTCTTTTTACATACAATATACTTTAGGCGTTCTGCTATTTATTATGCTATGCGCATGCGTGTTTTATTTAAAAAATACAATATATTATGATTATATGGAAGGTAAGGAACACTAATCACTCATGTTGTCCAACTAGAAGCGTTAAATCGGTAGTTCAATAAGAAACCACAATGGCGCTAAAAACAATACGGGTATGGAGGTTAGAGTATAGAAGGAGAACTATCTAATATGGTTGTTAAACTAAAAAAGTGTCCATCGAAAAATGTATAATTAAGTTTCAATGATTGGCCACAATAGCGCTTGTGAGAAGGTGGACTTGCTCTGAAGATAGTTACTGTAGAACGAAGTGAAGTTGCCAACCGGAAGTAGTTACATTGAATCCCATTTTGAATGTGATCATTTTTATTTATAAATAAAAAATATACATTTAAAAAAAAATATATATATATATACATATACAGTTTAATTTTGATGTTTGAACTAGTCAACAGATTTTCTCCGTTTAATTCTGCCATACTCTAACAACTGGGGAAATTTTGCTACAGCAACGCCATCTTAATTTAATGCTATTTGAGGGACAAATTTGAAATATAGAGTTCCTTAATTCTACCTTCCATAATTATGATCAATCATTAACATCAATGTTTGGGGTGCGTTCACACTAGTGTTGTACAATCGAAATCGATTAATCGGACAATCGATTTTTTTGGTTCGATAGATAATCGATATTTTTTAATCGATTATAATAGTCTCACAATTAATTGAAAAAAATGATTAAATTTTTTTTTAAATATTGAATCAACAACGGTCATAAAATAAAATTTTTTTGATAACATATTATTAGAAGTTCTCTTTATTTATTAGAATCTTCCAAATCTAGTTCCAAATAAAAGTAATTTTTTTTAATATTTGACGCCATTAGTAACTAAGATGGCTCTGATGATCATAGAGCATCTGATGACCATAGAAAACAACACTGACCTCCATCCGTCTTATATAGTGGAGGTGAGTGGCATAGAACAAATTTAAACATAAAATTGAAAATAAATTTATTTTTTATCTTCACAAAACAAAGATATGGAATAAGAAACATAGTGAAACGGAGAACATACAAACACAATCCAAAATGGATGGAATGACTAACTTGCTAACAGCTTTTTTATTTTATAAAAACTAGATACTTTTTATTTTTTTTTTTGGGGAAAACTATTGAGGAAAATTTTTACATTGTGTCTATTCACTCGATAAACTAAAATAATTTCGAAAATTATCTACACATTAAAATTATTATTGTTTGTAGTGGTACTGAGAGATGAATCTAGAGAACGGATGTGCGTAAAGCCGAGTTTAAAGTATATGTTAAAATATATACAAGGTGCAACATCGCAAGCGCATTTTAATTTTCTTATCGTCTATTCCATATTTTATTCGTGTGGTTGTGTCGTGGACACGGCCGGTGTTTTACGTGAATTCGTGTACGTAACGGGGTATCACTGGATTGCTTTTGAGAAGCCCTTTCCAACCGTATACGATCTCTAAATTTTGATTTGGCTTTGACATTGCATTATTTATTTTAATTTTTACTTTAACATGTTTTGTATACGCAATCGATAGATCTTGACGAGAACTGACGATTGAAACTCAAACGTACGTGCGAGCTTTACCGAGTCATAAGTTATACTAAACAGAAATTATGTGAAACGATCTCAAAATGGTGGCGCTTCCCCTCCGCCGCGCAGGATGTGTCATAGTCCTCATTCAACGTAACGAATTCTTTGATCCTTTAGCTATCGAGTGATGTAATTAAATTTTGGATGTAGATGATAGATATGTAACTGCAACACCAAATTGTATCCCCCGATTTTGTTATAATCAGTTTTCTGAATTGCCTCCCACTATGGAAGCAAATTTAAAGAGGTATTCACGTCAAAAACTATCTATATATGTTCCACCCTAGCACCTAAACTATGCGCTTTTGATGAATGGTGTCTTTCACTTCGTCTAAGTTTTTCACGTGTCAGACTATGTGACGTCATATTAAATCCAATGTGGCGGATATATATTATAATATATAACGCGCTTGCAAAAAAAAAATTCATAAATGTATCAAGTTTGGTATCAAATGAAAGATTTGAATTCACAGATTCCGAAAATGTGTAAGATACTTTTTTCGTAGTCGGGTTTTAGTTATTTTAAACTTATTTTTATTTTAATGTGTAAATATTTTTTTGAAATTAATTAGCGATAGCATATAAATAGACACACATTTAACTACTTGTTGTTAAACGTGCAATTCTTGATGGAAGTTATTCGGAAAGAAGAATGAATTATTCCGGTGTTTCATTTCTTACAAATACAGATTCAATAAAATATATTGTTTTTTTTTTAGAATTAGTAACAGTAAGTACCATATGACACCAACAAATTTAATTCAGAATTAACTTTGAAAATAAATACACTAAGATCTACTACAGGGGTCGGCTTCCATCCATAATAATATAATGGATGATTCATCTACTATAATTTAATATGACCCCAAAAAGAAAGCATTCATTAAAGCATGCATCATCATCATCTAATTCAAAACTTACAAGGAAATTACTTGGATAGAAAAAAAATACATCTGGCATTAACTACTACATTTTAAATTGTTTTAGAACTCATCGAAGGTGGCTCAGTTTATGGTAATCAAATGTCATTAGTGGTCACGTTTAGAGATCCAGAGTACCATGAATATGATTCGTGTCCCTGTTTTAATCGATCACTAATAGCGTTTTTTTTTGACTGCGCTCATGTGCACTGAGAGCACTCTAAGCACTATTATAGATTGCTCGCACTGAGTTTTTGATTAACAATATAGAGAATTACTAGTGCGGTCCGTCTTGCTCTGACTAGTAACGTTAAAGCAATAGTGCAGTACAATATGGCGTCGAAAAATCCACGAATGTTGAAATGTTGGAACTTTTATCATCGTCAGACAGTTCTGATGCTGAAGACGCTTTAATTATGATTACAATTACAAGTACAAAGTGGCATCAATGCTATCAGAATCAATTTTATTTACATTTTTACTTAATAATATTTATTTTAAGCACACGGGCGGGCATATTTAGAAATCAAAGAATCTATTATATGTACAGTGCTGACAGTGCTGCCTCTACAGTTTGGTCAGTAATCCAAAAAAACAGTTAAAATGTACTTCAGTATTTGACAATGACAGTCAATCTAATAATAAATGATCATAAACACCATGGATACTACACAAGGATACCGAACTCCATGTAAACAAATAATTGGCAAAAAAAAGATGTCAGTAGTGTCGCTTCTAGGCCGGAAACAGTGGAGAGAGTATAAGGTGCGAGTTTTAATTGAAAAACATTACGCATTTGTAGTATTATACAAATTATTTGAAGCCAAAGTATTTCTTCAATAAAATACTTTTTTTAATAAATGATAAGTAATTTAAATGTTTCAATAAGGAATTAGTTGAAACAAATTGCAAACTTCAAAATAATCACTACGAAATAAAACTGGTTACTTGCTTACTTCACTCCTATTTATTATACTATATTCACTGCGGTACGGATTGTTGTACGGATGAACAACTAGCGACGCTAGTGGCATAAAAAGTAAATATAACTATTATCATTTCGTTGCCATATTTTGTAATAATTCTCCCGTTTGAGTTCGGTATCCTTGTGTAGTATCCATGATAAATACATTCGTTCGATTGAATAAAATGGCCGCACAATTCTCGAGCAAGAACTGAGGTCAAACATGACGTCAACACAGAGGAGCGAGCATGTTCTCTCGTGCTTCAAAAGAAAACGCTATTAGAAATGTTTGCCACTAGCTAGGCTCCCTGATTATCATATGAACATTTATGTTCGTATCTTTATGAAGTTTTATCACCTGTATTAGTTTGAGAACACTCTGTACTTATGCTCTAGAAATGTTAAGAACAAAATAAATGTTTAATAAAAAAAAAAGCGCTCAATTTAAATAATTCAGTTAGCCAATCCTTCTTTGAGTAACAAATAAGTAAGGGGATAAAGAAACAGAAAATTAATATAAAGGACAAAAGAGAAACAAAATACAGTGAGTGAGTTTTCCACAACGGACGAATTGTTTAGCGTGCACAACAGCCAGCTAGTAGCGTACGATGGGGGTGCCAACAGCCGAATTTAGACGAGGACTTAGAAGAAAATGGGGAATTATAACAATACAAGTGGAAATTGTGTTAGGTCACTTATGTTGTTAATAATTATCTAGAATTGTAAACCTGCTGGATTGAAGCGATATATTTCATAGGGTTCTTATTATCACAACCCCCCCCCCCCCCAAACAATCAGTGCGAGCGAGGGGTGGTAAAATGTATTTCAAAATATCTCCAAAAAAATAACTATGCGATTTATTAAAGTTAAAAAATAATGTTTACGATAAACGATCACAGTTTTCGAGATATTTTTACCATCCGCCTATACTCAGCATATTTCAAAAAGGAGAACCTGAAATTCGACATCTATTTAAAGCAGTCGAACCTATTTCGATTGTACAACAAGTTGTAACACCGATTAACAAATACAGGTTGCTTAAATCCAGCAGTTGACAAACTATTCGGAGGTAAGCGACCTAACAAATAAAATAAAGAACACAACATTCAATTCAACAACATGAATGCAAATAAATCTGATTGACGGTTGCATAAACATGTTGGATAAACAATATAATTAAATATAAGTCTACAAACAAACAATATTATTAACGATCTACGATCATCATACGATCATCTACGATTTACGTTCTACTAAGATAAACTTTCAACTGATTTGATTTTATATATCATTAACCAAAACTAAATCAATTTGATGCTGGCTCTAGCTCTAGCATAAGAGTGAATTTTAATTGTTGTGTAATTTGTTGTTTTAATTGTGTTTTATGTTTATTCTTTATGGTACGGAACCTTTCTTTTTTTTATATCATTAATAGTTGTAGATATGTCATCATCATCATCATGCTCTTTCATTTCATAGTCTAAATTGTTCATTTCTTGGATAAATATGTCTGGCCTTTTTTTTGGTAGACATTCCCCAGAAATGATTACGTAATCTTATCTCATCATTTCTTATTATTAAAAAAAAAAACAAATATTTAAAATTTTCTTAAAATCACTTTATGTTGACTATAGTTTCGGAACACACAGTTCCTTCTTCAGGAATAAAAATGAAATGAACAATTTTGACAGCAACAAAATTTTCAGGTAATTAACATTTTGTGAATGAGCTCATTGTTATGTTAAGGACGTTCATGCATGAGGCCTGATAGTAGATAAAAAATTTTTGTTTAGTGAACTGAGAATAGCTCAATTCTCAGTACTTATCCTCCCTCAAAAATTTAAAAGCTGTTAACGATCATTTCAAAGAGTAATTATCGATTAAAAATCAAACTTTTAACACAGACAGCGGCTTATAGAGAACAGAATTTGTTTGTACTTAAAATTATAATAACTATAGTATTAAAGTAGGCACCATAATAAATAATATTTATAAATATTCTTTGAAATATGCAGCTTATAATGTAATTTGCATTACAAAAAATGGTGTTGACGAACGTTTGAATTAATTATTTAATAAAATTAAAACTGTTTTGTTAGGTTTGTTTTTGCCATCATATTTTGAAAACTGGCGACAGCGCATAGTAAAAAAATATACACATACACACTGTCAAATCAAATCAAATAAATTTCTAATTAACTTTTCCTGATATTTTACAATAAATAAATAGTTTTAAAATATTTAGGGCAAATAAAAAAAAAAGGTTATAAATCGTTGTAAGATTATATTTATTTTTTTAAATCCTAAATAATTTGATTCTAGCGTATAGCGCATGAACGTCCTTAAGAAAAGCTAAGAAAATAAATTTAGAAATACTTTCGAAAAGTTTTCATTAAAACAAAAACAATTGATTCAATATAAAATTGATCAATATTTTGTGTGTCAAGGCTATAAATAATAATAATAATAAAAAACACAATAAAATTATTAATTTATAAAAACGTTTTCAAACTGAAAATGAAATTTTAATTTGGTTTTTTTTTTTTTTCGTTTTTCTTTCTTTGATGGGGGGTGTGTGGAAAAATTTATTTATATCACACTCTCAATTATTTACGAGCTTTCACAATTGTTGTCGATACATCTTAATTACATAATGGATGATCTATTTCAATTGAGACATGTTAAGTTTATCGAAAAGTAACGAGGAAAGTTTCAATATATGTCGATAATTTGAAACACATATTCAAAATGCAAAACTACCCGACTTTTTGCAATGCTAACATCCTTCTGGGTCAAGATCTTAAATTTTTTTTCTAAAAACATATTTCTCACAATATCAACATTACGTATCACAATTTAAATAGATCAACCTGTATTTCATTCAACGCTTGTATTTTATTTAAGACTTAAATTTAATTTAAAAAGTAAAAAATTTCGTTCAATTATATTCGTTTTTTTTTTGTTGTTGTTATTAAATTAATTAAAAATAATTCGAATAAAAAATGAAAAAAAAAATGGATGATGAACACTTACTATTATTGGCCATAAGATTCTCATGTAATTTATCACGTTGATCCTCCAATACTTCACCCAGATACGTGGCAACTTTACGAGTTACCTGATCAACGAATGTATCCAGTTTGCCTAAATCATCAGACAATCCTACTAACTGATCCAAAGTTCCGACCTGTATGCATTAAATCATCATTATGTAAATTATCAATTATGAATATGAACCCGTTTTTATCTCTGTCTGGCACGAACAGACTTAGAACCACCGAATTCCTTCGCTACGGGCATAATTTTATCCAGTCCAAATAGATACACACAAAAATATTGCCAAACCTTGGAAAACCCGGACTGTGCTAAATATTTATTAAGGCCAAAAATGCAAAAACACCAGTTTATTAAAAAATATCTCTTAAACGGGGATATTTTTTTTGTAAAAATAATTAAAGGACCTCGCACATTTCTTATGGGAAACGCATTCAAATGTGTTTTGGAAGTTAATACGATTTGGCGATAAAGCTTTTGCTGCCCTATTTCGATAGAGAAAGCTGTGATCGTGGAACCATTAGCGCACTTTGCCAGCAGACACAGCGTCAAGATGACCAGTAAAAAATAAAGCTTGGTGGCGCTGAAAGCGCCCAAAATGAATACACCCTAGAACTCTTAATATTTACGTAGATATTTCGGATTTTAATGGTTATTCTCGACATCGGTACAATACCAACAGCTCTATTTCCTTGTATTCGCTAAGAATTTCTCATGAGCTAGGTTCCAGCAAAATTTTGTTTGCGAGATACGAATATCTCCTAAAAAAAGTATTGCTCTATCTTTATTTCAGCATCTCATATCTTACAATCAAGATATTGATGGATTTTAGATCATATTTAAGTATTATGATAAATCTTAGACGTTTAATGCAACATACTTCAAAGAATTGATTTAGATCAGTAGAACCAAATAAAAAAACTTTGAGCCTCTTAATTCTGTTAGATTTTGGTCAGAATATCATAAACTACATCATCTCTGGAATAGGTTTTGTCTCAAGGTTTGGCGAGATCGTTTTAAGTCGAATAATTTCCAAGAGTACAATTATCATTTTAAACTTCCGATTAAGAAGTGGAATCAATTTTTTAATGTTTAGTTAAAGTGCCTTGAAATGCAAGGTTATCAAGAAATTTTCTCATACTGCTTGGACTATAAGAAAAATTAATAAGTACCTTTAAATCAGGAATAGCAAATTTATAATTAACAGACAAATTATTTTGTTTGTTTGTGATATTGTTCATTGTCTCCCATGTTTGTTGACATGTTTTATCGCCTGGGGCTGAAATAAGCCAATATTCTGACATTGCGATACGTTCTTCAGGTGACGAAATATAGGTTTTGACTGCAAGAGGACGCCTACAAATTAGATTTCCCATATGAATAGAATGAATATAGAATTATCTTTTTGAAAAAGTTATATTATTTTCTTGAAACATTTTTCATCAAAAAAAAGGACAAAAGAGCGTATGATTTATTTTGAAATCAGTCAGCTGTAATATATCAAGTTTTTGTTTTTCAACTTGAATATGTGGGTTATTCGAAATTAGATACGATTTTCAGCTGATTTCCATTCTACAATATCAAATTGATATTCGTGAGTATTTAAATATTCAGATTTTACCTTTAAAATTCACTTTAATTAGCTGTTCATCAAATTAATAATAACAGAAAAGTTAAAACACTTAACACCACCCAAATTCACCATACCATCTCACGTGATGACAGAATGCCGTCTATCATCGTTTTGGAGAACTTCACACGTGATTTATCGATTCTTTTTACAGTTCACTCAATACTGTATAGATAGAGCTCAAATCATAGTAGGGTTAGTACACCACCGGGCTATTTAAATTTTGACATTTTATTTATAATTTAGTTATTTTTAATATTTAACATTAATTAGTAATATTAACGTTGTTATTATTATTTTTTTATTAAATTATCCATTGTATTAAAGTTATTGATGAAATATTTTGATCGTCGACTGCCTAAAAAAATATTATTTGACATAATAAATTTAGAACAGGAGACCATCGTATCAAATTTATATCCTAAATAATGGTTTACATTTTCACATTATACGACTATTACTCGTAGATGTACTGTGCGTAAAGTTTTTTTTCGTAATTTAAGGATTGTTGTATACTATTTAATTAACATATATCATATAAGAATATCATATACCTAAATGAGAACACGTCCTAGTCAGTTCAGCAAGTAACATATGAATGCAAATATTGTGCTACTATTTCATATAGTTTTAATTGCGCGACACTTATGTAAGGTTTATTTGAATATCAATGCAACGCGTTAATTTCCGCTTTATACATTTCCTTATGGCCTATTGTGCTCCCTCTTCTTGTTCAGTCTGATGAGATTCGCTTCTCCCATATCTTGGCAATAGCCAGGAGCTTGCTGATCAGGTTTTCCTGAAGGTTCAAATATTCGGGGTGAGATGCACCGAATATCTTGTATCTGCTGTAACCGAGAGATTCACAGTTGAAGGTAATGTGGCTTGATGTTTCCTCCTCCTCACCGCACCGTCTGCATATAATGGATCCATTATGGAATCTCATTGTGTGCAAATGCTTCCGCAGGTGATAACTCCCGGTAACCTTCCGCAGTTGTATCCTGTTCAGGTTAAGTACATTGAGGGATTCCGCTTCTTGGGAGGGATAGCCTCTTGGATAAATTCTATAACTTACTTAAAATATACAGCCTATAATTACGTATTCGTTAAATTAATATCAATGAACTGTGTTCATTTCCCAGACCGCCAGACGATGTATAAATTTAGTACGGTGACCTCGTGCTCTAACAGTGAGACAGTTGCACTTTTTTTATTTTTAAATGAAAAGACCTTGAGATTTATATTAATAAATTAGATATTCATAATTATTTCATTACAGTTGATGATATATAAATAGGTGCTAGCGTACTAGTAATTCAATAATGTTTAATTAGCATTATTAATGTGCTACAATTCCAAATAAAAGAGTTACATGCAGTAAGCAATTGATACTTTGATAGTAACAGATTGCAATCATACGAAAGAGAAGTTCAACACACTTCCAGATAAGAGATTTTGATAAAATTGAATTTAGATCAATACCTACATGGAAAATAAATGATAAGAATAGCTAAAGTACGCTACTTGAACTATTTCCGATTTAATTGTACAAAAACCAACATCTATTAAAAATGGCTGAGTGCAGTAAAAAAGAAAAAATCGAATATTTAAAAGGGAATATTACCAGTTATCCAAATTTCCCAAAACCTGGAATTCTATTTCGGTGTGTATATATTTATAATTTTTTAATTAAAAACATTGATTTTCTAAATTGATTATGCAAATTTTAGTGATATATTTGCATTATTAAAGAATCCGACAGCTTTTCGAATTTTAAAAGAGCTAATTGTGGAATATGCAAAATCGATTACACCAAAAATAGACATTGTTGTTGGTTTAGAATCTCGAGGATTTCTATTTGGACCATTGATTGCGTTAGATTTAGAAATACCATTTGTACCGATACGTAAAAAGGGAAAATTACCTGGAAAACTTGAGTCAATTGAATATACGTTGGAATATGGGAAAGTAAGTATCGTAATAGTTCTGTAAACGGTCATTTCTAAGAGAAATGCATTTATTTCGAGGAAATTTGCTAAGTTGACTCCTGCATAACGAATTTTTGTATTGTCTGATTTATCCTCTTATTCAAGCATTTTTTAAATTTCTAGTTTACTTTTGCTTAAACAGCGTACATGTTGTGAAAAAATGTTTCATACAAAAGTTATTTGTTTTTATTAGATAAACATTTTTTCTATTAAAAAATTTTCTCTATCTTGCATCGTTTAATAAGCCACGCGGTCACAGATGCATAACACAAGTAATTTTTATAGCCTATGTCACTCGGGAATAATGTAGCTTCCTATCAGTAAAATAATTTTTGGAATCGGTTCAGTAGTTTCACAGATTACCCGGAACAAACAAATTTTAGATTATGTTAAATTCCAGGAAACATTTGAAATACAAGCAGATCAAATATCGACGGATCAACGAGTATTAATTGTGGATGACTTGTTAGCAACTGGAGGATCTTTAGCGGCAGCTTGTCAATTAATTGAAAAATCGGGTGCAAAAGTATCGTGCTGTTTAGCAATCATGGAATTAATGGATTTAAAAGGTCGTGATAAAATCAATGCACCAGTGCATACTTTAGTTAAGTATTAAAACTAATGGACCAAGAACCGGATCGACGGGTCTATACTAATATCCTACCAGTTAGGTCTATGAAAAACGCATAAAGCACTATGCAAAAGGTTTATTTATTTCCGTTCTGTTTTTCATGGAGGATATTAGTAGTAGTAGGAGCGGCGGTTCTTCTTCGTTTACAATAACAAAATATCCTGTATAATCCACATTCCTATTTATCGATTATCATAACGATTTTTGATGATGACCATTTTTTTTAATTAATCGTGTAATTTTTTTAATCACTATTTTAGAGCTAGTAAAAACATTCCAACAAGACTTTTCCTTGTCTTCTTAACGAGCTCATTTTAAATGAAACGTAATTAGATCAGTCATTAGTGAAGTCTTTTCGAAGAAAATTAAGCAATTTTTTTTTTTTTAATTTCCGTAATATTAAATGTTACGGTTTGTTTTTCTCTATTTTTATTGACCGTGACTTCGATCTTCCGGAAAAATTCGTTCTCTATGCCCGTTTTTCCACATGTAACTTCAGATCTAAGATTAGTATGAACGATATGTTGATATCCTACTTCCTTGTGATTGGTATACTCTGATCATGTGACTGAAGTGATTGACAAACAAAGAAATAGTAAATAAGACGAGAGTTATAGCTGTTAACAAACATGCGATTGATGCATTTCAAGTGAATTTCAGCGTATGTATAGCAATGTAACTTCTGTTATATCAACTAGTTTTATTGCGTGTAAAAACAGGCTATTATTCGAACGTAAAAGCGTTTCAATTTGGCAGCTATTGATTACAGATAGTCAGTCGGGTCAAAGTTGCATTTATTTTTTTTTTGTGTAAATTCGAATCTTTTACTATGGCTGATCTCTAAAATGAAAGATTTATCAAAATTGTACAATGAAATTTTGTGCCTTATATTTTTATTAATAATATTGTAAATATTTTGTTAAATAAATATATGAATTGTTATTTTATAATAAATATTTGATTATTATTTACCCCCCAGTGACCGACCCATTTCTAATGGAAGCCTTGGTTTTCACGACGTGTAGCTGACTATATCTTTCCGGCTTCTGTTTATAAATAAAAGTCAGTTGTATCAGCGTTTTGGGATATTCAGGGTAAAATAAGGGAGAAAAGTTTGTATGGGAAGTGCGTCATTTTTGAAGTAAAAAAGGATGGTTCCTGAAATGTTGCCGATGGAAAATCCCATCGGGCACACACGGCTAGTTAATTCAATAAAAACATATATTTGAGGTTTTCGTAACAATAATTTTATTATGACTATAGTTGTGGAAACACAGTTCCTTCTTTAGAAAATATATGATAAATGCAAATAATTCAGATTCGTAATTGAATCCCTGCGGTTTTATTACAGGCGCCGGATCAATGAAAACTTTTGACAATTCATTTGCAAATTTTTTTTATACCCAGTATATGGAAATATACAAGGTATATTACGTTTAGTACATTTTAATGAGGCAGCATAATACTCGAACTGACAGTTTTCTGGAAATATAAAATTATAGAATATTGAATAAAAGAATTCGAATCACAGATAATATGGTCGCGCCTGCTATCAGGTTTTACCTGTAAATCAGCTATAGTTTCGGTCCAATCTAATTCAGCAATTTTGGGAATACTTTTAATTATAACATCACATACTTTTGAGATATTCTGTTTAAACATTGCCAACACATTGTCCACGGAAACTTTATCGCCATGTGATCGCCAACAATCATAATCGGTGGCTAAAGCAACAGCGGCATAGCAAAGACCTGCCTCTTTAGCTAAGATAACCTGCAATCATTTTTTTTTTTGATTATTAATTGTGAAATATGATTAGGGACAGAAATCTGGGCAGTAATTTAAGTAGAGTGCTGAATAAAAAGTAATTAACACCAGATGGCAGCAATACGAACTCTTTATGAATACCTAAAGAGTTCTTATTTATGATTTGGACGTCAGATAACGAACTCTTTAGACTTGAATTTTTTTTTTCTGACTTCATAAATATGAATTCTTTAAGAGCTCATTGTTCTGAAAAATGATTTTCAATTATTTCAAGTAGATACACCCCAAAATATGGATCCATTTCACATATTGCTCATCCCTGTAATATAATATTTAAATTTGGACCTACTTCAGGAACTAATGTCATGTTAATGACTTCACCTCCCCATTGTTTGAACATAAGACTTTCTGCTTTGCTGGAGAATCGTGGTCCTTCAATTGTTACACACGTGCCGGTCGGATGAAATCGTATCTTCAATTGTTTGGCAGTATCAATTAAAATATCTCTAGTTCTTGGACAAAAGGCAGGTTCCAATGGAATGTGGCATATACCTTTCGGTGAGGTTTCTGCTCCATCATATAGTGTTTGCGCCCTTCCTTGAGTTCTAAAAATGTATTATATGGTTCAAAAACTTTCGCTATTAAAACATAAACTGAATTTAGGTGTTTGGGGTAGGGTTTAGAATTTTGACTCTAGGTTAAAATAATTTATATTGGATTTTTTCTTTTTGGAATTTTGGCATTCTGAAATTCTATGGCATAAGAAAAGAGGAAATATATATTTACCTATCAATAAAGTTGTCGACAATAACAATGTCCCCCGGTTGAATTTCTTCCCGCAACGAACCTGTCGCAGTCGAAACTAATACATGCGTGCAGCCAACTTGTTTTAATGCGGATATATTCGCTCTATAATTAATATTTCCAGGCATTATACTGTGACCTCGACCATGACGCGGCAATAGTACACAATCGACACCGCTTATTTTACCTTGGATTAATGGAGCTGATGGTAATCCGTATGGCGTTGTTACCTTTATTTCTTCGGATTCTTCAAAAATATCTGGATTCGTTAGGCCTGATCCGCCAATGATTCCTATCTGAATATAATATTATAATAAGTACAAAGGGTTTCGACTGTTTTCAACCGAAAATTTTTATAAACCCGTAAAATTACAGTTGTTCAAGATACTTATATGACCGTCCCCTTAATCGAATACTCGACCCGCGTTTGTCAAACACTTGTACGTTTTTTATTTGATACGATAAATCAATTATTGAATAAAATAGGATTAAAAAAATGGGTCATGCTATTCGGACACAGGCGGGTCTTCAGCGTGAATTAAAATTTAAACTAACGTTCAAATATTGTGGCAAAAACTATTGAAATAAAAAAAGGTAACGATTCCAACCGAGTACTTTAGTTTATGCCGCAATATGTGAAATATATAGAACGCCTTTTAGTGCGGAAACCCAAAAACACGCAAATCCGACCAACTCAGGATATGACCGAAGAAAAATATATTATAATGGCTTTAAACGCTTCACCTTGAAGACAGGCAAGAGACCCGGTTGTGTCCGAATAGCCATATCTTAAGAACATACTTGTGGATTCTGATTTCTAGAGTTTTGTATATATTTCAACAATCGGCATGATAATTAATTATGATTAATAAATTTTGACAAATTAATGCTTACCTTAATTGCGACCATTCTTAAGCTCTCTTGATTATTTTGCACTGTTAAAAGATGATACGAGATATAAGATAAGCTTCAAAAAAAAGAAGACCTATAAGAGGTTATGATCATATTTTTAGGAATCATCATAGGTTATCAGTCATTTTAATAACAGGAAATAGCAAATGTTTTTAATTAGATAAGGATAGACATTTTATTAAAACTAATGAAAATAATAACTAATTTTTCTAAACAAAAGGTGTTTATAGGGCGAAGCACGCGGTCCGATTTTGCCAAATTACGAACTTGAAGTTACTTTTTAGTCCTAGAACACACACAAAATTTCAGGTAGTTTTCTCACTTCGTTTTTGAGTTACGGAAATGAACTAATTAGGTCCATTTTATGAACATCTATAACAAAATTTTTTTCCCGAGATGAATATTTTCAACCGATACAAAGTTGGGACTAAACTTAATACACATTTGTGTATATTACAGAATACGTTTCAGATTTTAATCCGGAACGTTGAATAGGCGATAGATCTCCCAAAAATAAGAAGAAAAGTTCACGTACTCAAATTTTTATTAAATTAAATCTAGCCCCAGCGCTACCCCTGAAACAAATTAAATTAAAACACTTTCGTATTACTAAAAACATGCCAAGTGTTATCGAAAATCAGCCAACTAGTTTTTAAGACATTTAAAAACAAAAAGTTTTTACAACCTGTATCTCGAAAACATCCAAGTTTATAAGCAGATGTTTTCTTATTTTTGGGAGATCTATCGCCTGATCGACACAACAATCTCATATATATGTACATTCCCGTTCATAAAAATTGAACCACCAGTAAGTCACATTCGAAATATATGTATATTACATACAATAACACTTAGAATGTTTTAACTGGTTCAATTTTTATGAACGGGAGTGTAGACACATACATATAGGTTTGCTGTTCAAACGAAAACACATTTAACTAGAAGTTTTATTGTATTTTTGTATATTGATGTTTCTGGAGAATTGGAGATTTCCAATTAAGTCAATAATTTCATAACTGGCCTTTATTCGGTACCACCTCGGGCTTAGTTAGGCGACTGTACACTCAAATCCCAAACATCAAATCCATGGACTTTAGTATAATAATTATATGATGATGTTCTAATTATTATAATAATTGGCTACCACGAAACGAACCGGAATTAAAGAATCATAATCATATATACGATATTAATTTCTGTAATAACCATTGTAATATTGTTATGTTAATCATATATTAATTTATATTAATGGTATATCATTTTAAATAGACGTAATTTGCAATGTCACAATAATATTCTGTCAAGGTCAAGCAAATAAAGTTTTACAAAATAAATAAATTCATGATTATAACTCGTAAATATTCAAAATTTTGTCAACATCATTTTTTTTTTTGTATTTACTAACTAGCATTACCCGTTGCGACTTCACCTGTGAAAATTGTGCAAAGCCCTGCTTATAACTGATCAGTAACATGATATATTTTTACACGCGTCAAAGGACTGATTGCATTGGCCTCTAAATAACTGGACAGATTATCCTATGTGACGTCATTAACCCCAATTAAAGCGCTCTTCAACTAGCCAAGGAACTAAGTTTTGCTTCAGCGCGGCTTTTTGTGTGTTAGTGTTTGTGTGGCTATCTCATGTATTTCCATTCGTACATAAAGTTTTCGTACCTTGGCTAGTTGAGTCAGCGCTGAAGTTGGAGTCGTTATTTTACGTTTAGACCCATAAGTATTCTCTGTCCTGATATATAGAGATCAGTGACTGATTGTCTTAAAACGGTGTTACACGGATTCATTTGTTTATTTATAATTTAAACGCTCACCCCATGTTTCACCCCCCTGAGGGTACATTTTCCAAAAACTCCACGTATTTTGAAGTGTATAACTGAAATAAAACTTTTCATGCCTCTAATTAAAAAAAAAAACACCGAAACTTTGACTCCCAATTTTATCCCCTTAAGTATTGATTGTCGAAAAACGCTGCAGAAACATGTGTATCTTTATTTATTACAGGCTGTCCCGCACAGACTTCGCACTGAAATTGTGTCTAAACTATTGACGGTATGAAAAAATAGTTCATACAAAAGTTGTTTGTTTTTATTATAGATAAACATTTTTTTTGATATGCCACGCAGACACGGATGCATGAATTGCAAACTTTTGATAGCCTATACTCTGTATAATAATATAAGAACACCGCTGTTATAATTAAAAACCAAATAGATGTTTGGTGGACTTCCGGTAGGTATAAATACAGGTATTCTTGTCGCTGTATCAGCTATTTTTTAAACTCTAATATAAGTAAACGACGCATAACAAACACACAAACAAACAAACTTATAACAATTATGTCTATGTCAATAAAACAAACAATTCTATTTCTGTTGATTGTGGTAATTTTACAATTACTGTATTGTCAACTAAATGCTGTAAGTTTCGTTGCTAGATCCATCGATCCAATATGAGTTATTTATTCGTTTGTAATCAATCATTATTGATTTTTCAGTCACCTTTATCAGCAAATAACAACAATGAAAATTTGGAAAATCAGCATATTACAAGGTCAGTTTCTAATTTTGTTTTGTAAATAAATGTTGTATTCGAGTTTTTATTGTATACAATGTAGTTAGTCTAGTAATTAATGGCTTTATCGCGCATTTTTTTTAAGCGAATTTTCGATAAAAATGTTGTAAATAAGTTGGTTGTATTGATGAAATGATTTTGAAAAAAATTTCTTCAAATTTTCATCAATCCTATTTAGTAGATATCGAAAATGATCGATTATCGTTAATATTTATATGCAGGCTGTTCATTTCAAAACTTAAGGGAGATGTTCTAAATTTTACGTTTCAGCATCCTTCTAACACCCCGTTATCCTTATATTCGTAATGTACCAAACTGTTAAGTAGCGGTTCGCGTTGAGTAACGCTTTGCGTTAACTAAGTAACTAACACTTCGCCGCAACTAATAATTTGCGCTAATTGCAGATGCTTCACGTGAAGTAACTAATGCTTCACATTACCCAACGCCTTGTACTAACGCTTTGCGCCAACTAACGCTTCGCATTATGTTAACGCTTTGCTTGCAGTCGCTTCGCGTAAAGTATCACTTTATGTAAAAGTAACGCATTATGTAAACGCTTCGCGTTACGTAACGCATCGCGTTGACTAACGTTGTGCGTTAAATAACACTTCAAGTTAAGTAACGCAATTTGCTTTACCTAATATATGAAATTTAGTGTGCGTGTTCTAGAGCTAAAAAGTAAGGTCAAGTGCCGTCAAGTTCGTGAATGGGCAAAACTGCCTATCTTTGAAACCGTAAGAGATGCGCTGAAAGCGTGTAAACGTCCAAAACGAATATACCCACCCCTATTACAGAACGTAGAAACTCTGAAACAAGTTTTATTTTTGTAGATTTAAGAGACAAAGTATAATGGGTGAAGATATGATGGGCGTTGACAGTGATTACAACAGTACTGGTGTGATTGGAGCCGATGACGAACCGGGTGTACTTGAAAGATTAGCAAATTATGCTATGCAATTGTTGAAAAAATTCGTACAATGGATGAATTCTGAAAACTGAAATGAATTCTGTACATAGATTTTAGATATTTAATTAATTACGTATTTGGTTTTGTAATACATAGAATTGTAAGTTTTAATAAATATTATTATAATTTATTTTAATATCACGTTTGAACTAAATAAATAATAAGTTAATTAACAATCAAAACAATTATAGAAACGAAATTGTAATCGAATTCATTTTCTATAACTTTGGTCCTTATACATGTTTTTAGCGAATTTCCTGAAAGGAAATAGAGCTATTGGTCCCGTACCGAAGTCAAAATTTCTTCAAATGTCCATCGATCCTACCTAGTAGATGTCAAAAATCACCATCTGTAAAATTTATATATATATATCTATGGACATATATATATATATATATATATATACATATATACATACATATATATGTGTCTGTAATCACTCTAGTGGTCACAGTTTTCATTTTATCGGAATGAAATTTGGTATACGAGGCGCTTTTGTTATTCAAAAGGTCAAGTTCGTTAATGGGTAAAATCAAACAAGGGGAAAGGGGGGTTTAGAGGGAGGGGGAAACACACAATTTGTCATATCTCCCTTAATATTCGAAAAATCGAAAAAATTATAAGAAATAAAGTTGTAGGTATTAAGTTTTACTGTAATTTTGTTTCTTATCATTTTTCTGTTACCCTAATATTTACAGAAATATTGACGGTTTAAGATTGAAAATTAAATTTCTCACTATCTTTGTACACATTTGAGTTTGAGCAAAAATGATAAGGTGATGAATTGTAGCAAACATGATTTTCTCCAACTTTAGTCCTTACGTATTTTTTGATTTTTCTAATATTAAGAGAGATATTTTATATTTTGTGTTTTCTTCTTTCTTTATGCCCCTATTTCCCCTTGACGTATGTCATTTATTAATACAATTGGCTTTGCAAATACTAAAATCATATTTTAATAAAACTGGCCTTGCAAATACTAAAATCATATACGACATTTCATTTTGATCAGACTAAAATTGTGACCGCTAGAAAGTGATTTATGTATTTTAAGGAAATTCGCTAAGTTGAAGCAGCTCCTGCGTAACGAATTTTTATTTTTACAGTATTATATGAGATATACCAAATTTTGTTTCCCCCTCACTCTAAACCCCCCTTTTCAATGTCCGATTTTTCCCATTAACGAGAACTTATCATTTCAAATACCAAATTTCATTCTGATCGGATTAAAACTGATCACTAAAGTGGCTACAGTCACATCGCTATGATGATAACCGACAACGGTTGAACAGAAATTATGGCAAATCTATAAATTTTATGAAAAAACCCATTTAAACAAAAGTTGTTAATTTTAGACAAGGATACTTTTTTTGTTTTAAAACTTTTCTTCTATATCTTACCGTTTTTGAGGTATAAATTTTCGCCAAACCCAGACGGGAGCTAAATTTCCGGACATTTCTGAATGGTTTCAGCCTGAGACCTATCTTCCAACCAAAAATCAACTTTCTAAGATAACTGGAAGTATCCTCGAATATTGATAATGATTGAGTGAGTGAATCAGTTCCCAAAATACTGATTTTTGTGCTTAAATATCTCCTGGAAACTATTAAAGTTGTACAACACGTTGAAAATACCGTCAGAGACAGTGGATCTCATGTTAGTTTTAAATTTGAGCTTCAAAACTTTTTCGATTTCTGAGATACAGAGGCTTAACAATCATCTCTATTACTTCGTGTAAAACATAGTACGGTAGACGTCTATGCTTAAACTTGACCCAACGCACTACTGTGCGTGCTATGTGATAATAAAATGTGTCATCAGCTCTCCTAATTATTAGGACTATTCCCAAATTTGAGTAAAACCTATTCTTGTTTCTCGTCATTATTTGGTTAGAAAGTTTGTAAATGCGAATATAAAAAACAAATACTTACCACTAAAATTGGAAGAATTTGGATTCTATAATATATTATTACTAATTGAGCAAGTTTCCACAGTTTTATCCGTGTTCGAAATTTCTAAATCTAATAAAGTGCTTATGGTTGGCGTTGGTGAGGATAGTGGTATAGATAGTTCAACACTCCCCCCATCATTACTTGTAGCCGTTTTTGAAGAATTATTATCTGAGATCACTTCATCTTTAACACGTTGTGACTCCGTTGAATTACAACCATCATCCGATGCAGATCCCTCATCGGCCGAATCGATTCGTATCGGACTCAACGCAATTGAACGCATGTCGATTCAATCTTTGTTGTATGCATCGATTGAAATTTAATGCTTACTGACGCGCACGCACTACCGTGCTATGAATTCGCATGACCATAAACAAAATTTCATGACATTTCCCGCTTTTCCATAGAAAGTGGGAGGTGTTTCTAGTAATGAAAACATACGCACATTTGTATTTTATAAACATATATTTTTTTTTTTATTCAATTACAAAATTTTTTGTACACAAAATCATTATTTATTACGAAGAATTAAAAAAAGTGTTGCGATTTTAAAAATATACAAAAAATTGTACAATTGAAAAATGTTGTTGGAAATAAAATACAAAATCTATTTTTTGGCTGCTGCACCAACTTTACTCTTTTTGGTACCGCGCACCTTCTTCATCCTGTTCTTCCTCTCTTTACGTTGTTTGCGTGTCTGTTGTTTCTTTTCGTAGAGACCGTGTCGTTGTAACCTGTGTTTTGGTTCGAATTTTTTGGCCCAATCTAAGGTATCATAAATTAATGCGAATCCAGTTGATTTACCGCCACCGAAGTTTGTTCGGAAACCAAATACAAATACAACATCGGGTGTTACCTAAAAAAAATACAAATGGTTTATTATTTATGTCTATCTAGAATAAATTCAAGTTTGGTTTCGTATATGCAAAAAGATGTCATTGAGGCGTCCTTTTTTCAGCATTTTGTTTTCAAATGTCCCAAAAACTACTTAACCATTGTGGTTACACAAAAGTTGTAAGTTTTTCATCGATATCTTGACAATTTGAACGAAATTTTGGATAATCTTATCGCATTAATTTGTTTATATTGATTTTAAAAATAAAAAAAATCACTTACTTTGTACATTTTAGCTAATTTTTCTCTAATATCAGATTTTCTGACTGATGGTTGACCAGGATGGAGTACATCACAGACCATTTGTTTTCGACATAAGAGCCGGTTGGTCATGAATTTTCGCGTACGAATTGTTGCTGTACCTTCAGTCTAAAACAAACATATTAACAAATTAAAAATTGAAATTGTATTTGATAACCTTAAATTTAATTACATGCATCGCAAGCTTTATATTAACCGATTTAACCTCAAAGTGGCATAAATTCGATATAAACTAGATTCGAGAAAGATTCAGAAAACTTTCACATAAATCACAAAATCATGGATCACTGAGAGTTACACTAACTTAAAATATTTAATTAACCAAACACTAAAATAACACATTTTCAATTTAAATTAATAAATTTGAACAGTTAACATTTTCACGGAAATAACGACATAAGTAGATTTAAATAAAAATTATAAATTGTTTATACAAATTGAATTAATAAATAGATAAACGATTGAAAAGATATAATTAGATAAAATTACATACCATTTTGGATGTTCACCACTTTAATATTTATATATTAAACAGAATATCTAAAATATGCCAATCGGCTCGTTGTAACACACAACTGAAAAAGAATATTCTCTATGGTGTGGAATACTATCTACTCATGCGAAATTAGGTATCATAGAGAACACTCAATTATGATTGGATGTATTTAAAAATAATAAAATTTGAAAATTATTATTCAAATTACAATAAATTATTTAAATAAAATATGAATAAATTCAAATCAATCATTTATAATAAATTTTTAAAATGAACTATAAATGATAGAAGGTATAACTTCAGATATAAATTAAAGCGGGAATAATTTTACAATACTATTTAGGTATAAAAATTAATAAAAATATTTGTATGACAATTTTTATATCCAAATATCAATAAGACCCTCGTCGGAATAGCCAAGGCGAATTTGGCTAACATTACTTTTATAATTATTTTTTCCAATCGTTTGTGACACTTTCGATATCGTTTGTGACTCTATATTTACTGAATAAATTTAATTTTCAATGAAGACCTTTCGTTTAGCCACCATTCAAAAAAATTGACTTAACATAAGCTTGTGGATACTCAACCGATCGGAAATCGTTTGTGAACTCCAAATATGGTCATAAAAAGACCCTCGTCCGAATAGCCAACACGAATTTGACCAACATAACTTCTTTAATTTATTTTTTCCCCGATTGTTTGCGACAAATCGATGTGTGTATGTATGTTCCCTATGGACTCCAAAACAAAACGGGTGGACCGATTTTGATTAAATTAGCGATTGGATTTTGTGCTACCCATGCGGAGTCGGGGCGGACCGAGCTAGCCAATATTTTCTGAAAACTGACTTAATATAGGCTTGTGGATATTCAGTTGATCGGAAATCCTTTCGGAAAAACTGGAATATTGATTAAATTTTTGCTTGTTTGGCGGTCATTAAATGGTGCTGGAGATTGCTTTTTAAAGCCCTCCAGTGTTGTAGTAAGTAACTATGTATATTATATCAGCGCTTAAGTATCAGCGCAGTCTAGTGACAGGAAAAATTAACCATTAGATGGCGCCGATCTTTTAGTTTAGCAAACACTAGATGACGCTAATCTTTAAGCAAACACTAGCGCCATCTAGAAACCACCAAAACAATCTAACAACCAAGAATGGAAACGAATTTTCAAGTTTTCTCGAAAAATACGCAGTTAAAATTATTGTTTTGAACATATTTACAATCGATTAAACACTCACTGAGTCCAAATTCGATTCAATTTTAACTTTTTTTTTTCGGCGTTAGATAGTATTTCAATTTAGTTGAATATCATGATCGTACAAATGTCTTAACGATACAATTTTCTCGATCCGAAAGTTAAGTGGGCAAAATTTTACCCCATTTGTTTGAAATAGTCACGTGGTATTACAACAAGTTATCAAATTAAAAAAACAAAGCTTTTAATCTTGTTTTTCGGTCTTGAAAACGAGCGTTTTTGCGTTTTTCCAAATGTTAAATTGTTTATAATTCGGAAACGGTCACATTTTCGAAAAAATTACAAAACACCTTTTTTGTTTGAAATGACCCAAAATACATTTAAAAACTTCATTTGGGTCAAAATATTTGGTTATTCGGGTTGGTAAACAAAAATTTAGTGTAAAAAACAAATTGGACCAGATTTTCGTATGGCAAAATCGTGTTCCTTATTCAGGGCCATGTTCTAAACGTGAATATGCAAAAAATGTTACCCCTTCAGAAATGTTTTCAACAAACATACTAATAACATGTAAACAAATGTTTTTATATACAATAATGTCTGTTGAATTCCGATAATTTCACTTGAATGAATAAAATGTTAAACAAATAATATTATTATTATTAGTTGATAATTAAAATAATAATAATAATTTGGGGTTAAAAGGGTTATTGTAATATTTATACAAAGAACATTTTGCATTTTTCAATTAAAATTCGATTTAAACGAACGATGATGGGATGGTATCGGTCGGGGTTTAATTAGATATGTATTTACAGATTTGTCTACATGGTTGTTTCCACCATTTATTTAATCAATGTATGATTCTTAAACTGCAACAAATTATGTTGCACCTTTAGCTGTTCTTAAACATATCATTTTGGAATTAAATTTCAAATTTTGCTGCAATCCCTAGAACAATTATTAGTATTGCAATGTAGTCATCATCAGTATGAATTAGCTAATCGTAACTATCTGCGAGATATGAAGTCAAAGATATGTTACTCGTTGCTAATTTGGTGCGTGTCTCACTAAACTCGAAAAATTATCCTGGTGTGTGTTATTATTTGCTTACTAAACGGCCTAGAGCCGTTTATTGGAGTGCCGAATAGCTCAATAAATAGTCCAACCATTCTTGGGTAAATACTCATGGCCAAGATCATGCCAAGGGCTCTTATAAAAAGCTTCTCATGGAAAAAGGTCTCTTAGTGTTTACAACTAGGAAGAAACCAATTGTGGATACTTGAGAATGATCACAGAGAATGATCCTTGCAGAATTTGTCATGAAGAGGAGGAGATTGGAATTAATATTCTGTGTGAATGCGAAGGCATTTCTCTCAAAAGACACTATCATTTGGAATAGATGGTTCTCCAGCTAGATGAAATCAATGAGGTGTCGCCGAGAGATATCCTAACGTTTATTAAGACCATAGGACTCCTGGAACACCTTTGAAAGAAAAGAGGTATAATTGATCAAATTGGTCGTAGTACAAACGCTTATTACAAGTCTTACTCTTGTCACGAACCACTCCAAGTAGCCGAGCGATCTAAGGCGTCATGTCTGCGCAGTATGCATACTTGGAAACTGGGAGGTTATGGGTTCGAATCCCGACATCGGCAGTTTGTCAATTATTAGGAAAAAAAGGGGCGGTTAATTGACTAAACTGTCGGCGTATGGATAAGAACGAAGTAACCGGCTATGCTTGAGAAGGTTTTCTGCAGTTTCCTTCACGAACTCCAGATGAATATCGACATAGTTCCTATCATAGTCGGCTGCAGCCGCATATCCTACCAATTCCTAGTCTACTCACAAATTTCTTCCACTCCACTCACATCCTCACATCCTAAGGCATCACAATGGACCTTATGGTCGAAGTGTAGCCCGTCCAAGGCAGCCTCTACAATCTATCTATCTATCTTGACACAAATCTAATCTAATATTTTCATTTAAAAAAAGTTAAACAAAAAACCGGCATTTTAAACATTCCTGGAAATAACGGTATACGGAATCAGAACTTTTTGATTTCGAAATTCATTTGTTTTTGTTATTAAGAGTTTTTTTTTCATTTTGTTTAATAAATGAGAAAATTGTGTGTCCAATCTGTTTTGCAAAATAAAAAAAAAAATTAAAAAACATCCAAATTAATTGATATATGTCGAATGTGTTCCTGATGGCAGCACCAGCAAAAAAAAAAAAGATGAACAATCCCTTTGAGAATATTTTTTAATTATTGTATGTTGTTTTGTATCACATAGCATGGTAGTGCGTGTGACCAAGTTTGAACACTAACTATATATTTACAGGAAGAATTGGAGACGGTTTTAAGGCCTCAGATATTTCAGGAACCAGAAAAGCTATGAAGCTCAATACGGTTTCTCTAATATTTACAGAAATATTTATATATCTTTGTATATATTAGAGTTTGAAAACAAAAATGATCAGGTAATGAATTGAAGTAAAGTTGATTTTCTACAACTTTACATCTCTTTCTGATATTAAGAGAGGTATTCTATATGATGTGTTTTCTACATCTCTTAAATATCTAGACCATATGAATATTTCATTTAATGCATTTAATGCATCATACATGCAGTGAGTATTAAAAAAAAACTTTCCAAAAAGTAATGATGTCCGACAAAACACATAAATGTGAGAGGGACCAAGTTTTCGCACACAAATAGTATTGATATTCCAGCAAAAACAAAAATGTTCATCGTCAAAAGTTGGTGAAAGCTATGCAAAGACTAAGGTTTTTAACAAAAATGAGAAAATGATTGGTATATATTTATTGGGAAAATTTCTCATGTGCTGAGTTTGTATACCTTGCACCTGAGAAACTTACCCAACAATTATTTTCTCATTTTTGTTAAAAATCTTGGGCCCTTACATAGATTTCACTACTTTTGACGGCGAACATTGTTGGTTTTGTTGGGGTATCAATAACTTTTAGATGTGAAAACTTGGACCCTCTTACATTTATGTTCCCTTTTCCCATTTTAATGTAATTCTTGTATGAAATTGTATATATATATATATATGTGTGTGTGTGTGTGTTTTAAATATATATCCTACCCGGAGTTGGGCATAAAAAAATTTATGAGCGAAAATTTTTCATTTGGGAAAATTATTCATACCAATAATTTTGCAATCTAGATGGAAATACCAATGATTTTGCAATCTAGATGGATCTAGATGGATGGACCCACCGAGGAAATTTTGAAACTATTTCCAAGTAACATTCGATCTAAATTCTAATCTGAGAGAAAGATTAAATAAATACGAATTTATAGACTTGAAATCAATGCTTATTTTACCATCCTCGTAAAACTTTCTCAAGCATAGCCAGTTACTTCGTTCTTATCGATACGCCGATAGTTTAGTCAATTAACCGCCCCTTTTGTTTGTTTTTTTTTAAAATAATTGATAAACTGCCGATGTCGGAATTCGAACCCATAACCTCCTAGTTTCCAAGTATGCATACTGCGCAGACATAACGCCTTAGACCGCTCGGCTACTTGGACTCGGCTTCTTGGTAGTTACAAGGTAAGGCAGGAACATATACACTGTACTACACGCCGGTGTCTAGATCGACAATAGAATCAAGTACAAGTTTTTGAAGAAAAGTATCAAACTCATTTTCATATATAGTTGCTATATATTTTTAATTCCTAAATAGGTAATGTGTGTATTTACGGTTGATTTGAGTCCAATTCATTCGGTTTTTTAAAACGTACGTTTAACAATACAAAAATATACTCGCGGCCGACTCCTCACGACCCCGTGGCGCGGCCCGCTCCTATATCATACATAATATTATCGAATACAAACCAGAAATGAGAGCTTATCAAATAAAATATTTTCCAATAAAACAAATATATGGGCACTTAATACACAAAAACATTGCCGGTTGCATACAAAATAATATGTTTTAATCTGAAAAATGAATACAAAGGGCAGACGATACGAGTCACAAACAGGTACATTCTACTAATTATTTATCCTGTAAAATGTAAATATCGTGCACACAGGAATCGTATAATAAAATTATATTTAAAATATGCCCCATGCACGTGCTGGCCGCGAGCGTTAAATTATTGTTTATTACCATGAAGTTAAAGTAGAGATAGATAGAGATCGATTGTAGAGGCTGCCCTGGACGGGATACACTTCGACCATAAGGTCCATTGTGATGCCTAAGGATGTGAGGATGTGGAGTGGAGTGGAAGGAATTTGTGAGTAGACTAGGAATTGGTAGGATATGCGGCTGCAGCCGACTCTGATAGGAACTATGTCGATATTCATCTGGAGTTCGTGAAGGAAACTGCAGAAAACCTTCTCAAGCATAGCCGGTTACTTCGTTCTTGTCCATACGCCGACAGTTTAGTCAATTAACCGCCCCTTCTTTTTTCTTAATAATTGACAAACTGCCGATGTCGGGATTCGAGCCCATAACCTCCCAATTTCCAAGTAGGCATACTGCGCAGACATACCGCCTTATACCGCTCGGCCACTTGGACTGGTTAAGGTAGTTCCAGCATGAAATCACTTTTCGACATATTTTGTTAATTTTTTTCACAGACTTAAAATAACGGTCTCTAATAAATCCCGAAGTTTCTGAATTTTTGACCGTTTAGAACGCGAGAGATAATTAATATCAAAGTTATCATTCTCTCTCACTCTCTCTCATTAGAAGCATGCAAAACTTCATGCCCAACCAACTATTATCTGTTGTATTAAAAAAAATACTCAACAGAATTAAAAAAAAAAACACTAGGAGAGTAAAGATAAATATTTCTTGAATAAATTTATAAAAAATTTCGCGTTTTACCGTTTTGTTAAATATAATAGTTTAAAATTATTTTCCCTTTCAAAATTACAATAATTTGTATATAAATATATGTATATGTGTGTATATGTATTTGTTCTATTATAAAAGCAAACCGGTTTTTTGTCCTGATTATACAAGACATTGCTGGACCTACCTTAATAACAATCAAGTAAATACTATAAATTAACATACTTTTTTAAATTTAAAACCGTGAAGGTGCACTTTTGCGCCAACCTGTACATAAAAGGTATAAAAAGAAATATTAAAATTGATTTAATACTTTAATCTTGCGTTTTCAAAGATAGTTATTTTTGCTGCTTAGCGACTTGATCTCATTTTTTATCTCTCGAACACTCACACAAAATTTCAGTTTGTTATTTCTTTTCGTCCTTGAGTTAACTTGTCTCTCTAAAATAATCGGCACAAAGTCGGGAATTTTCTATAATCTATACCCAGCCATGAATATATTAAAATATTAAATATTTCATGTAATAAGCCGGGTTATAAATAAAATAAAATCAATTCTTAAAATTTTGCATTTGTAGAAAAACCCCTCATTACAGACGGGTAAAAACCCCCTGGAGTGTACCATAAAATCTCTGTACTCAATATAATTTATAATTTATATATAATACGCCCGCATAATTTAAAGCAGGTGAAATATTTTGAATAAGCCAATAGTCTTAATATTTGAATTTTATGGCCCAACTTTACAGAGATAAAATTTTGTCTCTTAGTCAGGTATGAGTTTATAAAAAGTTTTAGTTATGTAGTTCAAATACAGATGTCACTGGTACGAAGTTTTTGACATCCGTCGATGCGCGAACGGGTATTTTAAGACTCATATCTGCGGATTTATAGATCGAGTTTGTTTTAAAGAGATACTTAGCTTATGTACACGAATAAAGGAAAATAATTTTTATTCATCTATATATTATCAACACTGTAGCTCTTTTCGTTCAGAAGATATTACGCGGTCAAACAGTGTTCTAATATTTCCTTAAGTAATAGCACTGTAGTGAAAAGTCCGATGTGTGTCCCTTAAACTCGGCCTTTACGCACTACCGTGCTCTAGATAATCGAATTTTTAGTATGAAAATTTAAAATTTGGTTTATTTTAATTAAAAATTAACAAACTGCCGACATCGGGATTTGAACCCATAACCCCCCAATTCCAAGTTAACATACTGTCTCAGGCATGACGCCTTAGACCACTCGGCTACTTGGATGGTTACCTTGCGTTAGTATATTTTATTCCATATTTTACACTGATATTTTACAAAGTCGGGAATTTTATATACCCTTGAATATATTATATATATATTACATATAATAAAGATTATAAAATTTCGCATTTTTACAAAATCCCATATTACAGGCGGGTAAAACCCCCCTAGACTGGTACCATAAAATCTTCGTTACAATCCTGTACTACATAATACATACAATACGAATACGCCCGCATAATTTTGTAATAATCAGGTAACAGGTAACATTGCTAATATTATACCTAAAGGTGAGCTATTAAATCCACTGCACCAATTTTTATCCACTATTTATAAATTTTATGGCCCCGTCTTAACAGAATCTTAAAATTAATGCCAAATTTTTGTCTCTCATCCCACCAGGTAAAGAGATTTAAGTATAGTTTCACAGACTCGTATTTGTTGTTTCAAATAAAAACATCTTCACAATATTAGTTGAGACAAGTTTCTTGGACATGATTCATGAATTTATTTCACATGTTTGAATCAATTTAGAGTTGTGTAGTGTTTTAGTTGAGATTGTGATATTGTTATTGAAACTTGCTAAGTGCAGAGTTGTTATTTATTTGTACTGTGCAAATAACTATCTGATACATATTATTTATATTTTTTTGGATAATGGATGCTTATCACAAACCAGAAATATTTGTAAGGGTATGTAGATTTTGATAACAATATTATCCTTTTAAATTTATGTGATTAATCGTAATTTGATTTGTGATTACAGAGAATGCTATATAAACCAATTTGGTGGAAGGATTATTTTAAACCAGAACAAGTACATTGGCAAACATCAACATTACCAGTTCGAAGAGATTCAACAGAAGTTTGGAAGATTTCTACAACGAATCATCAAGTGAACCAAAAAGGTATGCCATCAAGTTTTAATTGATTTTGTTTATTCATTTATATTTATGTTGTTTGAACGGTTAATGAATTGAAAATGTATATATATTTTTTAATGTAATTAAACCCAATGTAAATAGATTGTGTGAAGGGTAATCGAATATGGTTTGTTTTGGAAAAAAATAAATTGTATATTATAAAATATACACACAACCATTTTAGAGTTCAATTAATTATTTGAATATATAAATTTTATTTTTAATTAATTGTGTTTAGTAGTTAAAACTGTATTGTAGATTTATTTATTTTTACAACAAAATTAAAATAAATATGGATTTAAGAAGGACGTTCATGTATGAGTCCTTGATAGTAGATACAAAATTTTGTTTAGTGATTTGAGTTGCTCAATTCAGTAGTTACCCTCCCTCAACAATTTAAAACCTGTTGACGATCATTTCAAAGAGTAATTATCGATTAGAAATCAAACTTTGAACACAGCGTCTTATGGAAAACAGAATTTGTTTGTACTGCAAATATACTTTTAATAATATAATAACTATATTATTAAAGTAGCCACCATAATAAATAATGTTTATAAATATTCTTTGAAATATGCAGTTTAGATAATTGCATTAAAAAAATGGTGGTGACGAACGTTTAAATTAATTATTTAATTAAATTAAAACTGTTGTTGTTAGGTTTGTTTTTGCCACCATATTTAGAAAACTGGCGTCAGCGCTCAGTAAAATAAATATACACACAAATATACAACATAGTTTATTGTTAGATCTGTCAAATAAAGTCAAATCAATTTCTAATTTAGGAACATTTGCTGATATTTTCCAATAAATACTTTAAAAATATTTAGGACAAATAAAAAAAAGGTTATAAATCGAGAAGATTTATTTAAATAGCCATAAATATACCAAGAGTACACGCAGTGTTTCTCAGCCAGAAAACAAACGAATATTATTTTTTCTGGATCCTTAAAAAATAAGCCAATTTTTCGCACTCGGAACTTACCGAATATTCTTTTTCACATTTCCAGATGGTGAAAGTAATATGACAAGTATTCGATCAGTGGAAAACAATTTAAAATCGCAGTCCAAACAATTAATAAAAGTTAAAATGTTTGACATGGCGACAAGAGAAACAAGTGAATTCATTAAGATTCAACCGAAGAAATCTGAAAATAATTTCGAATGTATATTTGAAGAAAATCAATCAAAACCACTAAGTCCAATTTATGCAACAAGCGACAATCGAATGAGACCACGAAATGGTTTCAAAAAACAAAAATCTCCACCACGAAAATCTGATGGACCCAACTCTGCATGGCAAAGAATCTTAGGATTAGAAAATGTTCCATTTACATCCGCCGAAGGGAAAATCATTAAGGATTTAGTTTTGGAACGGTTCGAGGCAAATCGAATGAACAAAGAGAATGAATCAACGTCAAGAAATTTACAAGACATCATTAACCGATTTAACAACAATTCAATTACCAAAAAATCTGTTAATTTATCACCTGCCCGTCCGCAGCTAATTCAACAAGAATCATACCAGCGAAGCGTTGCTTTATCGGACAAAGAGAAGTTCAGTCCTCAAAAATGTCAAATTGAAATTGAAAAAGATGTCAATGAGAATATTGCTCCACTAAGCAGCTTTAAAACAATGGCAGATATCCATTTACAAACAGCGGCGACTCCATATCCAAAACCATCACCATTAAAACCGTTTGATCATGGTGATTCTGATTCGGAAAAGAATCTATCTAGTTTCGATTCAAATTTATCCTCGTCGCCAAAACCACTCTCATCATTGGAATCTGATGGTAGTGAAGGCAGTTCTATTCAAGCCAAGATGGATGATATCAGTTTTGATCCGGTGCAATTTTTAGGTGATGCATTAGGTGATGAATTTTATTCAAGCGTTGATACAACAGGAAATTGTCTACAACAATCTATTCCGGTAAGTTTGTTTTATACTATAATATATAACATTTGTTTGTTTGTTTGTTCCGGGTAATCTCTGGAACTACTGAACCGATTCTAAAAATTCTTTCACTGTTTGTAAGCTACATTATTCCCGAGTGACATAGACTATACAAAGTTGATCGTCTCAAACACGAGAAAAACTTTAGGAAGTTCGAATAGTTAACATGGGTAGAGCAATAGAGACGACCCATTTTAAGCAGCATTTCTACCAGTTTTTTTATTTTTAATTAAAAAACGACACTTTAAGAATCTTTTAAAAAAATTAGCTATCAATTGGGTTTGTTCTGGAAAATTAAAAAAGCAACGAGAATTATTGACCGTCTCATTGTTTAGTTATAACAACGAAATAGTGAAGCATTTTATAAGTAAATATACGTGTTAGGTAGTATTTTCAATACTTGGTACTTATTACTTGGAGTACTATTTCCCGGTACTTCGCGCCCAGTTTTGCCCCTCTACCTTCCATAAGTTATATTAGTTCCAACAAAACGACAAAAATCGAATTTTGTGATGGTTTCCATGTCAATTTACAACAATATTTGTGTTATCGGCGGGTAAAATCCCCTAATTTGCTGAATAAGTTATTCAAATTAGATCGAAAATAAAATTGAACAAGATGCAATTGCGGAGGGTTACCGGATTCATTACCAGACATTGTCCCCTACGGAAGCATCTACGCACAATGGGACTCCATAACGGGTCCATTGTGTGCAGATTGTGTGGCGAGGAGAAAGAAATCTAGCCACATAATCTTTGACTGCGAACCTCTAGGTTAAAGCAGATACAGGATATTCGGTGCATCTCACCCCCGAGTATATGTACCCTCAGGAAGACCTGATAAGCAAACTCCTGGCTATTGCCAACATATGGGAGAAGCGAATCTCGTCAGACTGAAGAAAGAAGGAGGAGCACAATGGACCATAAGGTCGAAGTGCAATAGTTTTAGACCCCAATATTAAATCAATCAATAGATCAAAAATTGAAAAAACAATTTTATCTTCAGCAAATCGCAACATCAAACGATCAAAACAATGATGGTAATGCGGCTACGAATGGCAAAGTAGGACGTGCAACACCGTCATCGTTCAACGAAATCCAAAGTGTTTGTACAAATGAAGCATCCGAATTGTTATCACATCGTGGTGATGTTCCATCAACAATAAATATGAAATCATCGTCAGATGGTGGTTCAGGTTCTGGTACTGGTTCTGGTACTGGTTCTGGTGGTTCTGGTGGTTCACAAACAGAAGACGTTGACGGAAGAAGTAGCCGCAGCGGCAGTAGCAACAACAGTAACAACAGCCGATTGAATAGCAACGATAAGAAAATCATGCATTTAATGCAACAAGCTGCCGAACAGCATTACCACATGCAACAAGCATCCAAAGCATTATCGATTTGTCGCATTACGAAAGAGTTCATTTACAGTGAAGAACGTTTGGAAGCGGAACGTTTATTACTTTTAGCAGGTACATTTATATCTTAATTTCTATTTAGTAAGGACGGTCCAGCACTGTGTTATGCAATCAGCACAACAAACCGGTTTGATTTTATTAAAAGTTCAAATACATAAACACACATATACAACACATAGATAAAAACACTGCTCACATATACAAAATAATGTTGATTTGAAAAAAATAAATAAATTTAAACTTTTATATTTCGAAAACAAAACGGTAACACACGATTTTTTTTTTTTAAATTTATATAATAAATATTTATCTTTACTCTCTGTTTTTTAGCGAATTTCCTGAAAGGAAATAGAGCTATTGGTCCCGTACCGAAGTCAAAATTTCGCAAAAATTTCTTCAAATGTCCATCGATCCTACCTAGTAGATGTCAAAAATCACCATCTGAAAAATTTATATATATATATCTATGGACATATATATATATATATATATATATATATATATATATATATATATATATATGTCTGTAATCACTCTAGCGGTCACAGTTTTCATTTTATCGGAATGAGATTTGGTATTTGAAGCGCTTTTGGTATTCAAAAGGTCAAGTTCGTAATGGGTAAAATCGGACCAGGGGAAAGGGAGGTTTAGAGGGAGGGGGAAACACAAAATTTGACATATCTCCCTTAATATTCGAAAAATCGAAAATTTTATAAGAAGTAAAGTTGTAGGTATTAAGTTTTACTGTAATTTTGTTTCTTATCATTTTTTCTGTAACCCTAATATTTACAAAAATATTAACGGTTTAAGATTGAAAATTAAATTCCTCAATATCTCTGTACGCATTAGAGTTTGAGCAAAAATGATAAGGTGATGAATTGTAGCAAACATGATTTTCTACAACTTTGTTTCTTATGTTTTTTTCGATTGTTCTAATATTAAGAGAGATATTTTATATTTTGTGTTTTCTTCTATCTTTATGCCCCCCTTTCCCCTTGACGTATGTTATTTATTAATAAAATTGGCCATGCAAATACTAAAATCAGATACGACATTTCATTTTGATCAGACTAAAATTGTGACCGCTAGAGAGTAATTTATTTATTCCAAGGAAATTCGCTAAATTGAAGCAGCTCCTGCGTAACGAATTTTTTTAAATTCTGTCGATTATTTTTTCTAATTCAACAGATAATAGTTGGACGGGCATGAAGTTTTACATGCTTCTAATGAGAGAGAGTGAGAGAGAATGATAACTTTGATATTATCTCGCGTTCTAAACGGTTAAAAATTCTGAAACGTCGGGATTTATTAGAAAACATTATTTTTAGCCTGTGAAAAAAATGAGTAAAATCTGCCGAAAAGTGGTGGTATGCTGGACCATCGTTAAGGACGGTCCAGCACTGTGTTTGATTTTATTATAGCACAAATATATAAACACACTGTTTATGTGAAAAAATGTTTAGAACAGAAGTTGTTGGTATATTTTATAACGAACAATTTAATTTGTCTACGATACATTTTTTCGAAAACTTGATTGATTTCGTGAAACGTGGTTTTTATGAAATGTCTAAATAATTCGAATTGTCTGCTTTTTTATAGTGTTGAAAAATCGTGCGATTTTAGAAGAAATCAACCGTATGGATCATGAAGGTCCGTACAATGAAAATTATCAACATGGAAATTTATCCATCACCAACATTCGTGTACCAATTACACAATCTGACAACGAATCAATACAGAAGAATTTCTTTAATTTCTCACAATGGTATCTATGTATTGGAGTTTGTGGATCACAATTGTATTGTTCCAAAATCAAGACATCCAATATGGATCAAGAACTACATTTTGATGAGCCAATGATATTCAGTAATTTACCACCCGATTTTGTTTTGGATTTATATATTTATTATTTGGAACAACCAAAAAATATACGAAATTTTAGTCATACATCGAAATATCATTTGGATACGGTAAGATTTTTTATTATATCATAAATATCTTAACCCTTATATTTCAGTCAAAACTATTGGTTGGATGGAAAAATGTTTGAGACAAAAGGTTGTTTGTTTTTATCAGATCAATGTTTTAGCGAATGTTCTCTTCAAGGAAATAGAAGAGCTATTGGTCTTGTTGTACTGATGGTCAAAATTTCGCAAAAATTTCTTCAAATGTCCATGAATCCAACGTAGTAAATGTCTAAAAACACCATCTGTAAAATTTATATATACAGTCTGTTTTCAATAGCATTTCTAATAGAGAATCAATGTTTAATAAATAAATAAAATATTAACTATAAAACTATAGGAGCTATTCCGTAATGATAGCATCAATAAGTTTTAAGTTGGCATTACTTAAAAAGGAGAGGTAGAGATGGATGGTCCTGTGTTCCACCATCATAAACATCATCAAAAGTCGTATGACGTATGCTATTGTAATGATAGAGGAATCATTTTTATTATTTATTTATAAATTATACTTAGTTAATCTTATCTAGAGCACGGTAGTGCGCAAGGCCGAGTCTGTTATAAAATAAAATATAATTTTTTGTTTTTATTCAATTTTATTTAATTTTTTGTTTCTCAGTCATTGCATGATTCTGACAGCAGAAGATTTATGATTGATGATGTTTATGATGGTGGAACACAGATCCATCCATCCCTACCCCTCCTTTTTAAGTAATGCCAACTTATAAATTTATTGATGTTACCATTACGGAATAAGCCCATACAATACACAATACATACAAACATCTGGATAGTGTATAGGTATACTGTATGCGTATGGTTGTTTGTTTGTCATTTAAGAGTGGGAGGATTTTGTGATGCACATACTAAAGTTAAGAATTCAATGAACATATTTAACCCACTGTCATTACATGTGCCCTGACTGACTTCACACAGTAACCACACGGCCAGCTAGTAATAAATAATATTTAACATTGATTCTCTATTGGAAAAGCTTACCAACACACACGGTATATTTAGTATTAAATGAACTTTTATAAATTTTTTTTGTTTTGCAGGCCTATAAATGTCCAACGCCAAAGAAGTTCTTTAAGAAGCATGTTTATAGGAGCTCACAAGTAAGTCGCACATCATTGAATGATTACATCCGTACGCCATCGTTCAAGTTGGCTGGTCATATTCAAATTGATTTGAACAATTTGAATGGTAATGAGCATCGCACTTTAAAATCGGTTCATCGTTATTTGCATGGTACCATTTATATGGATATTGCAACAAATCTACAAATCTATGTGCAATGTTCGGGATTCTTGACATTCGGGTCGGAGGCTGGCGGTTATCCGAGTTGGAGTCGCCATTGGTTTCTATTGGAAGGTCATTACTTAAAGTATTGGAATTATCCATCAGATGCAGATATTAAGGTATTTATTTAAATTCAAATTATACTAAAAATACTACCTTTTTGTAGAAAATTTTTCTAAAAATTCAAATTTTCATTTATTTTCCTTCGTCCAAGAATTCCTTCGTCCATTCTTATCCTAGAAGTGGATAAGAATTTGTATAGTTCAGTCAGTTAAGGGTTAAGTGTTTTAAATATTATACTTGCTCTGCTTGAAAGAGGCCGCCGCCTCTCCTTTGACGTCGATTACAAAAAACCGCATCCTTCTAGCATGTGTAGAAGTGGTTAAGAATTTGTATAGTTCAGTCAGTCAGTTACACAATTGGTTCTATATATTATACTTACTCTGCTTGAAAAAGGCCGCCGCCTCTCCTTCCTGCAACACCGGAAGCGTCCTGCAAAAACTGCACCCTTCTAGCATGTATAGAAGTAAAGACGTTTTTTTTTTGTGCATTTCCCCATTTTGGGGGGATTGCGTTGGAAAAATTAAAGTTTTTAGAATTTGTTGTCGTAAGTTTGAAGTCATTTCGCGTCGAATGCGAAACACCCACTTCTAGACATGCTAGAAAAGCGGCTAGAAAAGCTTCTATATATCTACTAACAGAAAAAATTTGGTATTTTAATTTCCGATGAATCTATCATTGCATATTCTGACTGCGCCAGGGGAACTTTATTCTGAGGGGTCTAAGGAAATGAGGTCCTAATGGCTGAATTTTCATAATTTTGAAATGAAAATTTCACAAAATATTTGTCAAATGTTGATCTTTGATCTGTTTAAAAGTTTGAATCAAATATGTCATTTATTATATTAGATAAAGATTAGAGATTTTTTAGTCTTCGAAACCCCGTGTAACCCCTTAATTTGTGTAACTCTCACGTAACGACAGTTTTTTTTTGTCGTGTTTTTTTTTTTTATTCGTATAATTTTGGTAGATCGAGGTGTGTGTGTGTGTGCCACCCTGTGTTAAGTAGTTAGTTATGTTTATGCATAATAATACAACATACCAGCTAATATCATTTGTGATATAAATGAAAATAATGGGTAAAAAGAAAAACAATTAATTTACATAGAGACGTGACATTTTCATAAAATATGAATTATTTAAAATATATAAGCAGTAGGTTTTCACGTCAAGGTGAAACGACTAAAAGACTGAAAGCATAATGAATTTGGTTTATTTCTACTTGTTATATAACAGAGGTGGGCAATAGTTGACTCGGCCAAGCTCTGAGTGAGAGGTAGGGAAGAGAGATAGAGTTAATACAGGGTACCTACCAATTATTAATATTTTCTTTTTTTAATTAAAACATTTTCTGAAAAAAATATAATAATACCAAATCTTTTTTGGGCTGGTAATTTGGGTCATAAAATGTACCTTTTTAGTATATATCATATTTGTGTATGAATAAAATAAAAATATATAAAAAATATATATAAATCTTTTGAACCTTTAAGTTTACCGCTGGTCCATTGTAATAAAAGAGGGAAATTTTTGCAAAGGATAATTTAAATAGAAATATAGTTTTGGAAATTCCAAATAATTTGTCTAAATATTTTACTATTCATATCCGAGAACTAATAAAGAATTATTTACCTGATTTAATTATTTTTTCTTCGTATGGAGTATGCTCAGTATAGTGTCATGGGAATTTGATGAATTAAGTTAAATTTTACATAAAGTGGGAATTTGAGTTCTTCGAGTTAGTCTACTTTGAATTGAAAAAGTGAAAAGTACTTTTTGTAGTAGTGGAAATTATTTTTCGCATAATTTGTTTTTCAAAAAAAATAAAATATTGACTATACTATAGACTATACTATATAATTATTGGGCAATAATCGGTGGGCCAACCTGTATTGAAACATCGTTCCGTCTTGCTTCAAAACAAACCTTCTTTACTTACTCTCACCCAGCTTATGGAGAGCCCGTAAGGCTCAGCTGTCTGTGCCCACCTCTGTATATATAAAATATTCTGATAATAAAATTGCGAGCATTCATATACGTAAAGTATTATATGGATGACAGAAGTTGTGTCCCCTTTTTTCAAAATGGTACACAGTCATTTTGATCCATAATTATTCGGTTGGTGGGAAAATGTTTCAAATAAAAGTTTTTCATTAGAAATTTATTAACACCTTTTATTCGAAACATTTTTCCGAAAACCGAATGAATAAGGCACAAGATGACTATACAATTTTGAAAAAAAGGAAACAATTTTTGTGGCCCCTGGTACAATATAGTCTTAATGTAGTTCATCATGAGGTACTTTAATAATCATATTTTATATGTATAATAAAAAAAAGTTCATAACGCAGGAGTTGCGTAAACTAAACGAATTTTCTCAGAAATTAGGAATAAAAGTATATCACTTAATAAATAATTTCATTAATATTATTTATTTGTATTTTCCCAACAACAAAAATGGATCTATTTATGGAAAATATCCGTTTAATTTTTAATTCGTAATAATTTTTAGATCTATGCTATTTTGATACAGTATTTTAAAATCTTAAAACTGACATAATAATCATTTTTATATAATATACCGTGTGTATTGGAAAGCTTTTCCAATAGAGAATCAATGTTAAATATTATTTATTACTGGCTGGCCATGTGGAAACTGTGTGAAGTCAGTCAGTACACATGTAATGAGAGTGGGTTAAATATGTTCATTGATTTGTTAACTTTAGTATGTGCATTACAAATCCCCACTCTTAAATGACAAACAATCATACGCATACAGTATACCTATACACTAACCAGATATTGTATGTATGAGATAACTCTCATTACATGTGTACTGACTGGCTTCATACAGTAACCACACGGCCAGCCAGTAATAAATAATATTTATCTTTGATTCTCTATTGGAAAAGCTTTACAACATGCACGGTATACCATAATCTATACCAGGGTATAATAAGTTTAATTCTGTTTTTGTAACAATTGAAAATAATGATCGCAGAAAATAAATTTTGGTATAGGTGTTCATAAAATTACCTAATTAGTCCATTTCCGCAAATGAGCCTGTCTGTCCGTGCGTCCGTCAATACGATAACTCGAAAACGAAAAGAGATAGCAAGCTGAAATTTTGTGTCTTCTAGAGCTAAAAAGTAAGGTGAAGTTCGAACGAATGGGTAAAATCGGACCATGTTTTGATAAAATGGGCAAAACTGTCCATCTTTGTAGCCATAAAAGATAACACGAAAATGTACAAGACAAAAAATGTTCCTCTTTACAAAATAAACAACTTTTGTAATATAACTTTTTTTTTACATAAATTCACTATATACCGGATATTTAAGCAATGAACTCAGTTAGTTGTTATTTTCACTGGCTCCAGATCTAGATAGATAGATATCTGACATCATTGTGAACGATTTAGATTCAGTGAAGGCATCGATATGAACGTCACATGGCAATAGAATTAATACTAAAAGCAAAATGTAAATTGTGTAAAAATTAATAAGAATTAATTATTTAGAGACACACACTTAGACACATACCAACCACCTCATATTATATTTACAAAGAAACAACAACATCTCTCGAACTGTCGACATTGCGACGAGTCCTACTATTGAGATGTAAATATGAGAATTAAAATGTTCGAATTTATTTGAATTATTTCATTCACGTTTAAACATTCTTCATATTTATAAAATAAGTACTGCGAAATAAATATAATATGTAATAGTTAGAAAGTGGTCTATTTACATGCTAACGTGTAAATAATTAAATCAATGAAATGGTTAAATCATATGGTTTATTCATTATTGGAATATGCTTAAGGACGTTCTCCAGCACTGTGGTATATAATCAGGACAAAAAACCGGTTTGATTTTATTCTAGCACAAATATATAAACACACATATACAACACATAGAGAAATACACTGTTCACATATACAAAATAATGATGTTATGTTGAAGAAAAAAAATAATTTTAAACTTTTATATTTCGAAAACAAAACGGTAACACAGGATTAAAAAAAAAAATTTATATAATAAATATTTATCTTTACTCTCCTAGTTTTTTTTTTTAAATTCTGTCGAGTATTTTTAGCGAATTTCCTGAAAGGAAATAGAGCTATTGGTCCCGTACCGAAGTCAAAATTTCGCAAAAATTTCTTCAAATGTATTTGAGGCGCTTTTTGTATTCAAAAGGTCAAGTTCGTTAATGGGTAAAATCGGACAAGGGGGAGGGGGTGTTTAGAGGGAGGGGGAAACACAAAATTTGACTATCTCCCTTAATATTTGAAAAATCGAAAAATTTATAAGAAGCAAAGTTGTAGGTACTAAGTTTTACTATAATTTTGTTTCTTATCATTTTTTCTGTTACATGAATATTTACAGAAATATTGATGGTTTAAGATTGAAAATTAAATTCCATAATATCTCTGTACACATTAGAGTTTGAGCAAAAATGATAAGGTGATGAATTATAGTAATGTTGATTTTCTACAACTTTATTCCTTACGAATTTTTCGATTTTCCTAATATTAAGAGAGATATTTTATATTTTGTGTTTTCTTTCTTACATTTCATTTTTATCAGACTAAAATTGTGACCGCTAGAGACTAATTTATGTATTCTAAGGAAATTCGCTAAGTTGAAGCAGCTCCTGCGTAACGAATTTTTTTCTAATACAGCAGATAATAGTTGGACGGGCATAAAGTTTTACATGCTTCTAATGAGAGAGAATGATTATTTTGTTATTAATTATCTCGCGTTCTAAACGGTCAAAAATTCTGAAACTTCGGGATTAATTAGAAAGCCTGTGAAAAAAAATGAGCAAAATCTGTCGAATAGTGGTGGTATGCTGTTTGGGAAATATAATTGGAGCCTAAAGCACTGGAAATAAGTACTCTTACGTATCTGATAGGCTTGGTATTTGGTAGGCCCAATACTTCAGAAATGTGGAGAAGACCCCCTTTTAAAAACCTATTGACCAAAAATTAAACTTTAGACTTTATAGACTAGTTTTTTTTGTATAAAAAAAATTAAATAAATTTTTCCTTTTTTTTTTACTTTTCCAGGATCCAATTGGAATTATTGATTTGAAAAAATGTGTAACACCATGGATTGGAACTGCCAATGAACAAATCTGTTCAAAACCACGAACTTTAATCATTGAAACAGGACGACCTAAAATACCCGATGATCGAAATTCATTAATTATGGAATGCATTGAAGATCAAACGATTATACGATATTTATTATCCTGTGATACGGATACGGATCTGAAAAAATGGTCTAAACAATTGAATTTAGTTGTGACATTTTTGAAAATTTGGAATTTATTGGACCACACAATATTAATTAATTGATTGACCACACACTGCGTCGAATTGAAGTGATTTTGATTAAGTATTTATTAATCATTGTTTATATTTTAATGTGATCTAAAAGAAGGTGATCAAAGAAATTCAATTTAGATGAGATATTTTGGAAAATTTGCAATTCTATTGGACCAACAATATTAATTAATTGATTCATTTTTTCGCTATATGCATATTATTTGATTAAGTATTAATGATTGTTTATATTTGAAAGTGATCTCTAAGGAAGTGAGTCAATTAATTAATAATTCAATTTAGATGTGACATTTTTGAGACGAAGTCTAGAATTAATTGGATCACAGTTGATATAGTATATTTTATTTTAATATGTGTTTGAATAATTATTTTTCAATCGTAATTAATTAATTAATTAATTATTAATCAATACATATTTATATTTTTAATTTATTTTTTATTTAATGATATTTACATTTCAATAAGTGTGCAATAAAGAATTTTTATAAAGAATTTTTAATTAATAAACTTTTGACACTTGTGAATAAATATTTTTGTTTTGTTTATTTATTATCCTCCTGTTTTCAACCCTAGCAGCTGACACTCCAATGGTCGGGGACCAGGTAACGTTATAGCAGAGGTGGGCACAGACAGCTCGTCTGAGCCTTACGGGCTCTCCATAAGCTGGGTGAGAGTAAGTAAAGAAGGTATGTTTTGAAGCAAGACGGAACGATGTTTCAATACAGGTTGTCTATAGTATAGTCAATATTTTATTTTTTTTGAAAAACAAATTATGCGAAAAATAATTTCCACTACTACAAAAAGTACTTTTCACTTTTTCAATTCAAAGTAGACTAACTCGAAGAACTCAAATTCCCACTTTATGTAAAATTTAAATTAATTCATCAAATTCCCATGACACTATACTGAGCATACTCCATACGAAGAAAAAATAATTAAATAAGGTAAATAATTCTTTATTAGTTCTCGGATATGAATAGTAAAATATTTAGACAAATTATTTGGAATTTCCAAAACTATAATTCTATTTAAATTATCCTTTGCAAAAATTTCCCTCTTTTATTACAATGGTCCAGCGGTAAACTAAAGGTTCAAAAGATTTATATATATATTTTTTATATATTTTTATTTTATTCATACACAAATATGATATATACACTAAAAGGTATATTTTATGACCCAAATTACCAGCCCAAAATTCCAGAGTATGTATTGAATGATTGTATGTATTATTTACTTTGTATAATAGTGACCATAAAAAAGATTTGGTATTATTATATTTTTTTCAGAAAATGTTTTAATTAAAAAAAGAAAATATTAATAATTGGTAGGTACCCTGTATTAACTCTATCTCTCTTCCCTACCTCTCACTCAGAGCTTGGCCGAGTCAACTCCTGCCCACCTCTGCGTTATAGTACACCTACAATATAATGAAATAAATTAAACAAAAATTAGTTTTATAATATGTACACTTCCGTTCAATAAAATTGAACAGATCTGAACCATATCAGTCTCTCACAATTTCGATTATTCTTGTAGTAAATGTTTTTTATTATACTTCCATTTCTTTTTTCACACTTAAAATATAAACTAGTTATCTTTGTTCATAAATGAATGATTATACAGAGAGTTACAAAAGTGAAGAGTTTTATGAAATGTAAGAAAATTAACATTTTGGGTCTGTTCAATTTAATAGAACGGGAGTGTACCTGCATGATATTTAACCAATCCATTTCTTTTGTCCAATTTTGCCCATTAACGAACTTGGCCTTTCAAATCCAAAAAGAACTTCAGATACTAAATTTCATTGCGATCAAATGAAAACTGTGAGCGCTCGAGTGGACACAGGCACATATATATGTCGCTCTGCTCGAAAGTAGGATCCGACCCTTGGCGCCCGCTGGGGCCTTCAGCTATGGCTTCGCGTCCTAGAAAGAAAACATAAAAAGTAAAAAACACTAAAGTAAAGAACACTATAAATCAATCAATCAAGGGATGCGGCAACGTGGATACTAGAGAAGGTCGAGGGGGGGGGGGGGTAACGTCGAATGCAAACAACTGCACCCATTTAGCTAGCATGTATAGAAGTAAAGAAAGTATTTTCGTGAAGATGGTTCCTATTTCCGGGGAGGGTTGTTTTTCTGTAAGTTTGAAGTGAATTCGCGTCGATTACAAAAAACCGCATCCTTCTAGCGTGTCTAGAAGTGGATAAGAATTTGTATATTTTAGTCAGTTACACAAAGGGTTCTATATATTATACTTGGTCTGATCGAAAGAAGACGCCGCCTCTTCTTTGACACCTGGTGTCGACCCTTCGACCTTGGCTTTGCGTTCTTGATGTAATGCAAAAACTGCACCTTTCTAGCATGTATAGAAATAAAGACGTTTTTTTTTTGGTGGTTTTCTCCATTTTGGGGGAATTGCGTTGGGAAAATTAAAGTTTTTAGAATTTTTTTCGTAAGTTTAAAGTCATTTCGCGTCGAATACAAAACACCCACTTCTAGACATGCTAGAAAAGCGGTTTTATGCATTCGTATAGTTCAGTCCAAATTTACACTACGCTGGATATATGTTTTTCTAGGACGCGGCCCAGGCCGATAAGGTCATTTTCGACATCTACTACGTAGGTTCGATGAACATATAAAGAAATTCACTAAAATAAACGTGAAAATTTAGATCTTCGAGATATCACAATATTTTAGCGTGTATAAATAGTTGTTATGGAACGTTAGCATGTAAATAGTCCACGTTATAATATAATATTATCTACATCATATAGTCAGTCATATAGTATTAGACCACAAACTAAATTAGATACATTTTCATTGGGTTGAATACACACACACTATCCTAGATCCTTTAGGTTCTCGACACAAGTTGTTTGGGATGGAGGATGAAAGTGAATGTGTGTTCTATAATAATAATTTATTCAAAACATTTCTATTTTGTTCGTATAAGTGATACATCACATAGCATGGTGGTATAACTATGGCTACAGGATTAAGGATTAGAGACGGATTTTAGGTCTTTGTATCTCAGGAACCAAAACAGACTTTGAAGCTCAAATTTAAAACGTAGCGTGAGACCCACCATCTGACGATACAGTTTCATTATTACAGTTTTAATAGTTTCCAAGATATTTAACTATAGAAATCGATATTTTGGGGACTCATTCAGTCAGTCGCCCTCATCATCAATATTCAAGGGTACTTATAGTTGTCCTAGACTGTTGATTTTTGGTAGAAAGATCAGTCTTAGACTGAAACCACCAGTTCAAGTGGCCGAGCGGTCTAATGCATCATGTCTGCGCAGTATGCCTACTTGGAAACTGGGAGGTTATTGGTTCGAATTCCCACATCGACAGTCAATTATTAGGAAAACAAAGGGGCGGTTAATTAACTAAACTGTCGGCTTATGGATAAGAACGAAGCAACCGGCTATGCTTGAGAAGGTTTTCTGCAGTTTCCTTCACGAACTCCAGATGAATATCAGCATAGTTCCTATCATAGTCTACCAATTCCTAGTCTATACACAAAAATTCCTTCCACTCCACTCACATCCTCACATCCTTAGGCATCACAATGGACCTTATGGTCGAAGTGTAGCCCGTCCAGGGCAGCCTCTACAATCTATCTATCTATCTAGACTGAAACCACCCAGAAAAGTCTAAAAACTGGAATGTATAAGAAGCAAAGTTATAGAAAATTATAATTTTCCCACAATTTCATTTCTTATCATATTATCGATTACCCTTACACAGAAATATTTACGATTTAAGATTGTAAAATTACCATCCTTTGTATATATAAGAGTTTTAGAAAAATAATCAATTTTCGACTTTTCTAATATTAAGAGAGATATTCTATATAATGATGTTTTCTTCTGTTCTAAAATATCTAGACTATATGAATATTTTATTTTATGCATCATACATGCAATGAGCGATACAAAACTTTGCAAAAAGTAATGATATCCGACCAAAAACATAAATGAGAGAGAGAATAAGTATTGATATTCCAGGAAAAACAAAAATGTAAATTATTTCTTTGTATATTCAGTGTCATAAAATCTGACCATTTGCCAAGTAAAATATTAAAACCTGCATCTGAGAAACTTACCCAATAAATAAATACAAAACATTTTGTCATTTTTTTGTTTAAAAACTTGATCCTTACATAGCTTTCAATACATTTTGTGTGTGAAAACTTGGCCCCTCTCATATTTATGTTTTTTGTCGGATACTTGTTACACATGTATTTATGTACACAAAAATGTTGTGTATACTGTATGTGGTGCGTGTTTAAGTTTATGTCACGTACACTTACGTTAGTCGTACACGTATACGGCCGTCATACTTCATTTAGACACGCTCCTGTTCGGGAGTGCTGTACAAGTGTACAGTTATACGTCTGTGGTTTTTATTTTTACAAACACTCATCAGCAGTTTTATGTAGATACATAATAATATATCTTAGTTTCACGGTATTATGGGACACAAAAGTCGGGTTTATTTTTCAGTTGATATGTACCCAGGGACGGATTAAGACAATTCGCTGTCCAAGGGTGCACCTGCCCTTGGTGGTTGAAAACTGTTAATTGTATCGTATTTTAACCAACACCATCAATTTCGCTAGGTCCAAATTAGCTTAAAACGAAGTTTATATCAAAATCGCGGGTAAAAAAATTGTCTCCAAATTTTGTGATTTCTTTAAGGGGACCCCTTGGGAAAAATTCAAAAAAGTGAAGAAAATTTTTGTTCTCGATTTTAATAATAATTATTTTCTAGGGTAATTTTGACCCAAACAGCACGAAAATCAGGTTCATTTTAACGTCCGACCAATACATTTCAAAAATTTTGATTCTCAATTCATACAAATCGAAATTTGAGCACTATGGGTCTGATATCTTGAAAACCATTAATTGTATCGTATTTTAAATAACAGCATCGTTTTCACTGGGTCCAAATTAGCTTAAAACGAAGTTTATATCAAAATCGCGGGTAAAAAAATTGTCACCAATTTTTGTGATTTTTTTAAGGGGTACCCCTTGGGAAAAAAGCAAAAAAGTGAACAAAATTTATGTTCTCGATTTTAATAATAATCATTTTCTAGGGTAATTTTGACCCAAACAACACGAAAATCAGGTTCATTTTAATGTCCGACCAATACATTTCAAAATTTTCGCTTCTCAATTCATACAGTTTGGTATTTTAGTACTATGGATCTGATATCTTGAAAATCGTTAATCGTATTGTATTTAAACCAACAGGATTGTTTTCGCTAGGTCCAAATCAGTGCAAAAAATTGTTCTTATCGAAATCAGAGACAAACAATTTTCCTATAATATTTACGATTTTGTGATTTTTTACTTCATTTCTGATCGATTTGTAACGATTTATAATCGTGATCAATGAGGTTATAAATAGTAAATATTGTATCAACTCAACTTCTGTTGAATAAATAAATTGATTGTATTTTGTATTGATTGGATTATTTAAAACAATTAACTGTTATTATTATTATTAATTTATTTAAACACAATAAATGCGATCATTTTATTGATGATTCTGTTTTAGACAAGTGGTTTTACGCTTAAATGTAATTATAAAATCATTTAAGGATGTTCCAGCATAGTACCACTTTTCCACAGATTTTGTTCATTTTTTTTTCACAGGCTAAAAATAAAGTTTTTTTAATAAATCCCGTTTCAGAATTTTTGACCGTTTAGAACGCGAGATAATTAATATCAAAGTTAACATTCTCTTTCACTCTCCTCTGATTAGAAGCATGTTAAACTTCTTGTCCGCCCAACTATTATCTGTTGTATTAGAAAAAATACTCCACAGAATTTAAAAAAAAACTAGGAGAGTAAAGATAAATATTTATTATATAAATTTAAAAAAAAAATCGTGTGTTACCGTTTTGTTTTCGAAATATTAAAGTTTTAAATTATTATTTTTCTTCAAATAAACATTATTTTGTATATGTGAACAGTGTTTTTGTCTATGTGTTGTATATGTATGTATATGTATTTGTGCTATTAAAAAATCAAACCGGTTTTTTGAACTGACTCGAGAAAAATTAATCTTTTTGTCCTGAGATGTTTTGTTCACGGATATTTTGTTGGGGATATTTTGTCTGAAGATTCCAAACGCACGGAATCAAAATACTATCGCTGCATCCGGAAAATTAGGCATAGTTTACTGGGCAAATAACTGAAATCCGACCTTGAGCCTGCCTGCCGCCAGCTATCAAACTATTTTGTTGCAAATGCACAAAGAATCATCTATTAAAATGCCATAAAAAATAATTTAATACTATGTGGTTTATTACACGTCTGGGCCATCGATACCGGAATCATGTGTATGGGTTTAAAAGAGAATTTATACTAAACAAAAAAATGGAACACACAAAATAATAATGTCGTTCGTCTATCGAAATATCAACAGTCCTCGGCTCGGCTCTCTAATGGGTACTTGGGTGTGATAATGGAATCAAAAGTGTCATAGGATGATTGTTGTGTGCTGCAGGTTCTATCTGTTCTATCTGGTGGTTGGTTGGTTCATTCACTGATGATTGTGTGAGAAACACAGTTGAAAAAACATATTTACCACCCACCCACCCCAAGTTCACATAACATAGGTATTATAACCTATTATTAAGGGTGTTATTACAATACTTTGGGGGTCGTTATCTACTAATTTTTATTTTTATTTTTTTAAATAATATGGTAAATCTGTTGATATGTGTAACTGTAACTCTTCTTAATAGCTCTCATAGTTGGGGTAGTGTGCAGTATTTGTCCCTTGCAAATAATTTATTTTTAAAATTAGTATGAACAAAAAGTAATACACACTCCCGTTCATAAAAACTGAACCAGTAAGTCACATTCTAAGCTCGTATATATTAATAAATATGTATTAGTCCACAGTACAGCACAATGTTTTTTTAGTAACAGGCAAAATTTTTGTCAGTAGTTTCTTTTCGACGAGACACCCAACTTTTCTCTCGTGAAAATTCTCGATGATAGTGACTAACGAAGCGCGTAAGAAAGTAACTTGTTTGTTTGACGATAGCAAAATTTTTATCAGTAACAGTTAATTTGTTAGTTAAATTGAGAGATAATGTAATAAAGACTTCAAAAAAAACTTGTGCCCTACAAAATGGATGGTGTGACAGGCAGGACCCCCCCCCCCCCACCCCAATATGTTCAAATAACGGGAAGTTCAAAATCAAGTGCATCGTTTAAAATGAGCCATCCTGTATGTAATAAATCTTTTCTATGTTTTTTTCGAGTTTATCATTTCAGTGAAGAGTTAGAGTTAGAGTGACAATCTCTAGTGTATAAAGATGAAAAACAAAACATACATTTTTCTATAAAATTGTCAACTACCTGTCGCATGGTACGACCGACAGTGAGATCGACATTCGAGGTAGGTTTCTAAGTGTGGTTACCAAACAAAATGATATCGTTCGCTGTACAAACGTAGCGACTGGTGTGTGGATTGGTGTGTGTCGGTATGAAGGCTGACACAGAATATGAAACCAATATGTGATAGTTAATATATAGTAATCGATACAATAATAATACACTATCCTTATTACATTCTGCAGGATAATTGAATAGAGAGACGAAGGTCTGTTTGCTAGCTATACTAGTAGTCAATAGCTTTGCTAGACGCCCGCCCGTCTTGTTACTAGTTTTCCTGGTTGTGTTGCATCTATCAGGTAGATTTATCGTACATTAATAAATTATGCTAATTAATATTGATCGTAATTTTATTTTTTTGTTTTTCAAGAAAAAAATTACCTAATCATTATCTATCCTTTCATAATTCTTTTTTATATACACGATACGTAGGAGCTACCTACGCCAACTTAGTAAAGCGTATGCGTATAATAAGAGTGCAGGAACGTATAACATAATAAGCCATAATTTTAGTCCAAGACTGTACCGGTTGACACGTCACACATACGATACTTGTCTATACGTATATACAAATACTACCTAACATTTGCAATCCGCCAACGTTGCTTATATTCCGCCAGTTGATATACTGTTTGTTTACATACATGTACTCGAACAGTACAACGTATAGTGACGTACAGTGTTGTTCAGATGTATCTATTCAGCATGCCGACACGCATATTTATTTATAAAATTATTCACTTTGCGTTGTTATAACTAAACAATGAGACGGTCAATTATTCTCGTTTTTTTTACCCAGAATAAATCCAATAATATAGCTATTTTTTAAAAGATTCTTAAGTGTGATTTTTTTATTAAAAATAAAAAAACTGGTAGAAATCCTGCTTAAAATGAGTCGTTTTCATTGCTACCTCCCTATGTTAATTATTCAAACTTCAAAGAAGGTTTTCTCGAGTTTGAGACAATCAATCGATTTCAAACTTTAAGCGTAATAATACCCCCTTTATAAATGTGCAAAAATTTGGAACATTATATAATTGTGCCCATTAGCATGACAGGTACCATAATTACATTCTGTAAACAAAAAAAATTATCGAAAATATATGATTTATTTTATGTCTAAGTAATTATTTTTGGATCTATGCAATTTCAATACAGTATTTCAAAGTCTTAAACTGATTTACGCGATTCTTTTCATTTAAATACATTATAAAATATCAAGTAACCATGGTGATATATTTGTAATATTCATTTTTATGTAATTCATTTGTAATATTAGTTGTAATGGTTTGTACTATTACAATTTTCGGGGGCGAAGCTGCAAACGTACAATGTTTATTGTGGAATATAGTTTAAATTTCGAAAATAAATTATTTGTTACAAAATTTAAAATACAATAATTGGCCCGTTTCATACCTTGAGGGGGTAAACGGGCACAGGTAAACGCAACCGCTCCCAGCTGACGTAGACGTACCTCTTCCTTACATAACTTCAATACGGAAGGACATATCTAAAAACTAGCCATACTAAAATGAATGTTCGAAAACTAGTTGGTGGCTCTCGTAACACATTATTTATATCCGTAAAATGTTACCACGATGCATATAAATGTTACACCATTGACTATTCTTTTACAATATCATGTAATATATATTACGTATACACCGTCTGTTTTGAAAAGCTTTGCTAATAGAGAATCAATGTTAAATATTATTTACTGTAATAACTATACAATGCTTCATAAAGAAATAAAAATAGTGGGGATATTCTGTAGTCAGTAGTGTGTAATAGTGGAGGTAATGAATAATAATATTATAAATTAAGTGGGCATCACTAAATCCCCACTCTTGAATGACATCAAACAAACATCATAACACAAGCAGCCCAGATGTTTGTAAGTATGTGTATGTATGTATGGTTTTATAGTAAATATTTTATTTATTTATTAACATTGATTCCCTATTAGAAATGCTTATGAAAACAGACTGTATATATTATATATAATAATATGCAAACGAGATGGTAGGAGGGGATACACAATTTTGTCAGAACAAAAATCCAACATGTGCGTAAATATAATTTTATTACAAAACCAACTGTTGCCTGTTTGCCTACGGCCTACGTTACGCGTTGCCTACGACTCCTTTTTTTATATTTTTATAGACGCAGTATTTGAGAGAAATAATGTAAATTTTCCTTTACCACTTTCAAATATTAAATATTATTATGTATTGTTTGGTGGTGCTGCTGGTTGGAGGAGTATTGGAGTACATAAATTATCACACAAACATGAAGTCAATAATCGTAAAAATGTTTCCAATTTTAAATTTAGTGCTGTTGATTTCCATAAAACTTAGCATAAACAAGCGAAACTGCGTAAATATGAGGTATATATAATATAGTTATTATTTTGTTCAGGCTGTTACGGAGAACCCGGAATAAATAAAAAGAGCGAGGGTTTTTTGGTATATGCTTCTTTCTGTCCGGTTTGCTCTCTTGAATGAAGTCGATTCCCCGTTTGAGCTCTAGAACACAAACACAAAATTTTTCGTTTTTATGTCTAGTTATCATGTCTGCGGACAGACAGACGGAAATGGATTAGTTCAATTTAGCAGTCCAAGTGCAGTATGCCTACTTGGAAACTGGGAGGTTATGGGTTCAAATCCCGACATCGGCAGTTTGTCAATTATTATGAAAAAAAGGGAGTGGTTAAGAACGAAGTAACCGGCTATGCTTGAGAAAGTTTCTTTCACGAACTCCAAATTTTTAAATTTAGTGCTGTTGATTTCCATAAAACTTAGCATAAACAAGCGCTACTGAGTAAATTGCTTAAATATGAGGTATATCTAGAGCACGGTAGTGCGTAAGGCCGAGTTTAAGTATAATATAGTTATTATTTTATTCAGGCTGTTACGAAGAGCCCGGAAAGAATCTAAAGAGCGAGGCTTTTTTGGTATATCCTTCTTTCTTTCCGGTTTGCCCCCTTGAATGAAGTCGATTCCCCGTTTAAGATCTAGAACACAAACACAAAATTTCAACTCGTTATCTCTTTTCGTTTTTATGTCTAGTTATCATGTCTACACGGACGGACAGACGGAAACGGATTAGTTCAATTTAGCAGTCCAAGTGGCCGAGCGGTCTAAGGAGTTATGTCTGCGCAGTATGCTTACTTGGAAACTGGGAGGTTATGGGTTCGAATCCCGACATCGGCAGTTTGTCAATTATTATGAAAAAAAAAGGGGTGGTTAATTGACTAAACTGTCGACGTATGGACAAGAACGAAGTAACTGGCTATGCTTGAGAAGGTTTTATGTAGTTTCCTTCACGAAGGTTTCTTTCATGAACTCCAGATGAATATCGGCATAGTTCCTTTCATAGCCGGCTGCAGCCGCATATCCTACCAATTCCTAGTCTATACACAAAATTTCCTACCACTCCCTTCACATCCACACATCCTTAGGCATCACAATGGACCTTATGGTCGAAGTGTAGCCCGCCCAGGGCAGCCTCAACAATCTATCTATGAGATATATATTGATTTTATGAAATAAAGTTTCAAATAAAAGTTGTTTATTTTTCAAAACGGAACATGTTTTGTCTTTAAATATTTGATCTATCTCTTAAGGCTTTCACAGATTCATATTTATCCCATTTTCCACATTGGCGAACTTGATCTTAGGTTTTTTTGATCACTAGTTGTCAATAGTTCTTCGTCGAATAAAGAAATTATTGATCGGAAACTTTTCCAAAATAATTTTCTACTTTCTCTTTACTATTGAAACTGTTTGTGGTTTTATATATTATACATTACCTAAATATCTATCGTACAGTTATTTTTCCTAAAAGGTTAATGAAACACTTTTACTCATTATCCTTCCTTTGGTAATTAAATCTAAATTAGGTTATATAATTTATTTTAATGTTTAGAACCAGACAATTAAGAAAATGTTGTGTGGTAATTTAAATCAAGGAAGGGTATATCTATATATACCCTATATCAGCTTCAAAAATGGTGTTCCTTGTTCAAATTTGTTGTGTTCGATGCGTCTTGAGTCCATTTGGTTTTTAACCGACTACGGAAAGATATGTGTTTAGCAGCAATAGAGACCGACCCATTTTAAGCAGTATTTCTACCAGTTTTTTTTATTTTTAATAAAAAAACGACACTTAAGAATCTTCATAAAAAATAAATAGCTATAAATTATTGGATTTGCTCTGAGTATTTAGAAAAAAACCACGAGAATTATTGACCATCTCATTGTTTAGTTATAACAACGCAAAGTGAAGTATTTTATAAATAAATATACGTGTCGGCATGCTGAACAGATATAACTTGACAACACTGTACGCCACTATATGTTGTACTATTCGAGTACATGTATGTAAACAAACAGTATATCAACTGGCGGAATATAAACGACGTTGCCGGATTGCAACTTATAAAAATGTTAGATATTATTTGTATATACGTATGGACAAGTATCGTATGTGTAATAAAGAGGTTGGAAAACATCCCTAAAATGTTGTTTTTCAAGGAAACTGCTATAAAACCTATAAAAAAAACTATAAAACTTGGAAACTCACTGTTTCACTGTTCTTATCAGTGTGATGATGTAATATTCTGTATATACTTTGTGTATCACCCGTTGCACTAGAGAGTTTAGGTTGGAAATATATTGCTGCGTTAACTGTACACACACACGCAGAACCGTACACCACATTCTGTATAGTGTATAGTGATGTAATTGTAAACTTGTTTTATTACATTTGATATTTATTATCGTAATATTTACATATCGTAAAAAATGCTTGTTAATAAAAGTTATAAAAAAAAAACAACGTACGTAATAATCTAAAGGCACTACATTTTTATATAAATTTCTAGTCTGATAATTTGTATTTTTTCTTCTCTCTTATCGAAGTAGTATTAATAATAATAATCGGGTTTTATTTACGTTACTGAGTCAAAACCGATACTGGCCTTGGATCTGGAGTATACTGTGAGAAACCAAGTATGAAAATCTATGTCAGTCTTGGTAACTACGCCTCAATATTCCAGGCTGAAGTGTATGCCATTAATCGATGTACAATCGAAAACCTTCAACGAAACTACATAGGTTGAATAATATATATTTTATCCGATAGTCAGACCGCGCTTAATGCGTTAGGTTCACCCGAAGTAAACTCCCAAATTGTCCAGTTAGTGTATCGAGAAAAATCTAGAGAAATATAACAAAGTCTATTGACTGGGCTCCAGGATATTAAGGATGGAAACGAGAAGACTAATGAGTTAGCCAGAATGGGTGCTAGTGCTCCACGACACGGCCCAGAACCGTTTTTTTCTATAACTTTACTTTACTTAAAAATAAAGGATATGTTTACTTATGTACGCACGTAAAAAGTTATACTGCGTTTTCTATAACATGAACGTTTGCTAATCGATCCGCGAAATAATTCTATTCAAATTCAATTTTGATAGTAAATATCTACTATTACGTGATTGTATATATTCTACTTCAATGTTGAATTATATGGTTTATATAAAAGGCATATATTGAACTCTGTATGTAAAGATAGTGTGAGTGTTTCACACCACTTTTTTTTTTGCAATATTAAAAGTGCATTTTTAAAATAAATCATAAAAAACAAAATATTATTGAATGATGATTATTAGAAATACATGATGGCATATGAATTATTTTATACAATTTACTATGTATAGTATACTTAATACTATATATATAGTACCACATTATATGCAGAAGACCACATGTAGAGTGTGGTATTGTGGTATAGTGACCAATATAATATATAATAGCATAGGAGCATATATAACCAGGATTGGGCAAAATCCATTTTTGAACATAATTTTAAAATGGAAATGGTTAAAACAACTGTTTGAAATGTAAATCTATGTACTTAATATATAAAGAGATAAAATTTATTTGTTAGTTTGTTTACGATAATCTCTGGAATTACTGAACCGATTCTAAAACTTCTCTCACTCATACGAAGCAACATTATTCCCGAGTGACATAGGCTATAAAAAGATTTTGTTTTATACGTCCGTGTCAGCGACTTAATCCATGCCCGCGTGGCATGCTTGAAAAACTAACAAAAACAAAAAATATTTTGTATGAAACATTTTTTCACGCAACCAATAGTTTAAACACAATTTTAGTGCGAAGCCCGTGTGGATCACATAGTACTGATATGTAGGCGGTAATCTCTGGAAACTACTGAACCGATTCTAAAAATTATTTCACTGATTGAAACCTACACTAAGTGGACCATGATGCCACTCTGTTTTTACTTAAGCTACTTTATAAAAGATCCAAACAGGTGAATCCCACTTGAATTACAAGATTACAATATTAAACCAAAGAAAAGGCTGGCATGTAGTCACGAATGACAAAATATTAACTATTTGGTTGCGCACTACATCCACAATACAAATTTAGTGATCGTTCCCATTGTAAGTGTGTGAAAGTTTGAACAACCAACGATTTGTACTCGTTATCTCGTTGCGAATTAGTGAAATTATCTTCCTTCTATTTTAAATGTAAAATGGAAATGATTTTTCAAAATGTAAAACCAGAAAATAACATTTATATATTTCAAATACCTTTTAGCGAATTTCCTGAAAGGAAATAGAGCTATTGGTCCCGTACCGAAGTCAAAATTTCGCAAAAATTTCTTCAAATGTCCATCGATCCTACCTAGTAGATGTCAAAAATCACCATCTGAAAAATTTATATATATATATCTATGGACATATATATATATATATATATATATATATATATATATATATATATATATATATATATATATATATATATATACATATATATATATATATATACATATATATATATGTCTGTCATCACTCTAGCGGTCACAGTTTTCATTTTATCGGGATGAGATTTGGTATTTGAGGCGCTTTTGATATTCAAAAGGTCAAGTTCGTTAATGGGTAAAATCGGACCAGGGGAAAGGGGGGTTTAGAGGGAGGGGGAAACATAAAATTTGAGATATCTCCCTTAAAATTTGAAAAATCGAAAAATTTATAAGAAGTAAAGTAGGTACTAAGTTTTACTGTAATTTTGTTTCTTATCATTTTTTCTGTAACAACAATATTTACAGAAATATTGACGGTTTAATATTGAAAATTAAATTCCTTAATATTTCTGTACACATTAGAGTTTGAGCAAAAATGATAAGGCGATGAATTGTAGCAAATTTGATTTTATACAACTTTATTCCTTACGCATTTTTCGATTGTTCTAATATTAAGAGAGATATTTTATATTTTGTGTTTTCTTCTTTTTTGATACCTCCCCCCATTCGCCTCGACGTATGTCATTTATTGAGAAAATTGGACTTGCAAATGCTAAAATCATATATGACATTTCATTTTGATCAGACTAAAATTGTGATCACTAGAGAGTGATTTATTCTAAGGAAATTCGCTAAGTTGAAGCAGCTCCTGCGTAACGAATTTTTTTTTAAATGGAATCATATTATCCATCCCTGGATATGGGAATATATAGGATAGAATATATTATATAGGATAGTAGATACACAGACTAGAGGTATAACAATAGGCTCTGTTGTGTAATCAAATAAAAAAAAAGAATGATTATTAAATAGTCATTTGAAAAAAAAAATGTTAATGATTTGGAAGTGAATTATCTATTGTGTGTTTTTTTAGAAGGTTCCGTATTGGATTTAATTATTTATTTTTAAATTTAGAATTAATACTCGTAGTCGTAGCGGAAGGGAGATTGGAGCCTGGCAAGTAGGCCTTTCTAGGACCAACTTCATACCGACCCTTAAAGGGCAAGGAATTTGTATGTAGACTAGGAACTGTGTAGGTTGTACGATTACAGCCGACTTTGATAGGAACTATGCCGATATTCATCTGGAGTTTGTGAAAGAAATTTGCCAGTGTTGGGAATCGAACCAACAACATCTGGTTGTATACATCTGGTTTGCGTACAGATGTATACAATATAACCAAACACGATCACTGTGAAGTTGATCGTGTGAACTTCATGCGTTGCTTTTAGAAATGGTAATATTCAGAGATGTAATCTACCCTACAGATTGTTTGTTATTATAGTGTTGAGGCACATTATAGACACAGCAAAACTCGCAAAACCATTCAGTGTCCCGATCCCATGCCCGTTTTTACCCTAGAAAGTTTTCAATCGCAATAAACATATTTGATATAACTAAAGTTATATTGCTGTCCACACTATGAAATTCACTTATATCAATGTATCAATAAAAACAAAATGTGATACAGAATCCTAATTCGAACCAGTGTGGTTCGCATTTGACAGCTGGTTTTTATCCGTTAATCATAAATTTCATTCGCTTTAAAAACTCTTCATATTTACTGTGTAAATCAAAAAACCAATAGCATATCGATGAACTTCTATTTAATTGTTATGAAAGCGGAAAAAAAAAGAGTTTATCAAAAATTTAATACGCGGCGACGATGATCGTTCAGATTAACCTTTTTGACGGATTTTGTTTCGAGTGCATTTAAATGAAAATATCATAATATTTATTACAAGGCAATCATAGAAAACTATAAATGAAAACAAATATTTCAATAATAAAAAAAAAAAATTTTTTATTAATAACTAAAATAAAAGTTTAAAAATTAACTATTAAATTATGAGTAATAAGCAGGCTCCTTCCTGGCAATAGTCTGGTGCTGAAATAGAACATCTTTAAATACAAAAAAAATATTTATCTCATAAAAACAAATAACTTTCATTTGAAACTTTTCCTACATCCACGAATATTAAAAATGAATGACCTTCATATAAATTTAACTATTTATATTAAATATTTACATTTAATTAACAGCATATTAATTAAATCATTAAATACATTTTGTAATTGGTTTATTAATTAATGAGCATTGTATATTTGTATGTATCTGGGTAAACAATATTTGTATGTAATATATATATATATATATATATATATATATATATATATATATATATACGGGGGTACTTGTCACAAATGGAACCTTCTCGAAATTTCATGTTTCTATCTTTAGTAGTTTCGACTCTGGGTTCAGCTTTTTCTTTAATTAAGATTCATTTAAACTAGATTTATTGACAGAAATTATGGCTAATCTATAAATTTAATGAAAAAAAATTTCAAACCAAAATTTCTTCTTTTTATAGAACACACATTTATTGTGCAAGAACTTTTATTCTATGTCTTACCGTTTTCGAGATATAAATATTCAATATCCTTGGCTTGGGGATGAAAACACTTTTTATCGTTTCCAGATTTTAGACTTTTCTGGATGGTTTCAGCTTAAAGACTATCTTTGTTTAAAATATCAACTTTGTAGGACAACTGGAAGTACCCCTGAATATTCATGATGAAAAAAAAGTCGTAATTTTTAGGGTTATTTAACTTGGAAACTATTCAAGCTGTAATGTTAAAATTTTGTGTAATGTAGGTCTAATGCTATGTCTTAAAGTTGAGCTTTTTAGCTTTTTTGGTTACTGAGATACATAGACCTAAAAACCGTCTCTAATTCTTTCTGTAAAACATAGTACGGTAGACGTCTATGCTCAAACTTGGTCTCACGCACTACCGTGCTATATGTCATATAGTACTTAAATAGATGGTATGCTCAAACTTGGCCAGACGCACTGTCGTGCTCTATGATATAATACAATACAATAATATGAATTCTTTAGATTTAAATGTAACATATATATTCAAGTGATCTCATTGATTGTCTCAAAGTCTTGAGCTAACGCACTACCGTGCTATAAGTACTTAAATATACGGTATGCTCGAACGTGGCCAGACGCATTACCTTGCTATATGATATAATACAATACAACAATAATATGAATCGTTTGCATTTCAATGTAACATATATTCAAGTGAACTCATTGACCGTTAATAATGATGAGTATATCTCTAGCTAGTCTCTACGTTTAGTCAGAAACACCTACAACACACTTTCGACAGCAATTACTACGTGATTCTACAATACTAATTGCACGTAAAGTTATTCCAACTCACTTGTACAACAATATAATTGTAAATGTTAAGTTAAGTTAAGTTAAGTACATTCATTATCTGTTTGCTATTTATCTAAACTTTATATTTTATTTGAATACATAAACTATTATTTATTATTCCTTTTTCTCTGATATGCTCCATGGATTGAAGAATTTACTTGAGTTATTAAGTTAAAATAATAACTCACTGAATTCATTTCATAAATAATCTGTATTTACTGAGACCATCTTAAGTGCTTAAATTATTGATATTTTTTAACCATATCTTCATGTTTTGAGGTCATTAGAATCTTTTAATATTATTTTTGAGAAAACGTATGCGTGTTTGCGTAAGCAAAATCTCGAAAACCAAAAATGATATCGACTTCCTGGTTCGAAGCGTATCCTTATTCAATAAAATCTGAATTCAAGGGCCAATGAAGGAGGTATATTAAGCTAAGCTAAGCAATTTCATCTAGCAGCAAAAAAAACTATTGGATAATTTTTTGCTAATTATTTGCAAATTTTTACTGAAAAAATCAAATTTTTGCTAGTGCCATTTCCGAGATACAGCGTGAGCTTGCTTAAAACATAAGCTAGCTAGCAAATTAAATTGTGAGATAACTCTAAGTCATAGAACAAAAATAAAAGCATGTGCATTTTTTGCTAGCCATTTTCTAGCCGATGAACCAAAAATTTTTCTTCGAAATCTTGGAAAGCTGAGATAGAGCATACTCTTTCCAGCGCCTCCATCCTCGCATCAAAAACTAGAGGTCCTACGACAAATCTAAAAATATGTGAACTATTTGCTAATTTTTTGCTAACCGATGTACTTAACAATATATCGAAACAAAGCCGGAAAAGCTGAGAAATAGCTTCTACTTCCCAGCGCCAACACCAAAAATTATTACAAAATACTTACTTCCCAACACATAAGCTTCGTTAACCGTGACATAACTATTTTATTCGTAAATATTCTTTTCCAAATACTATTCAACCGAATTCGTATAACTGTGGTATCTCATTCACATTTGTATGCTGCTAAAAAATAATTATTAATAATATTCTTTAAAAATAAAATCAATACAAAAATCACGTACACTTCGTTGTATATAATATGAGCATTATAAAAATATTTTTAACCGTACTTTGCCAAAAAAATTTTCTCAGGAAATTACATACAAAATAAAAATTAGTTTATTCTCTACAATTTGATATTAAAACCGAATTTTTTGCTAATGCCGTTCTCGAATGAGAGCTCATTTTTCACATCGGCTACAAAATGGCTAGCAAAAAATGGATTTAATTTGCTACTCACCTTAAGACTTAAGCTAGCTAGCACGTTGTATCTCGAAATAGGCATTAGCAAAAAATTTGTTTTTTTCAGCAAAAAATAGCAAATAATTAGCAAAAAATTATCCAATAGTTTTTCTTTTGCTGCTAGATGAAAATGCTTAGCTAGAATATCTCATATACCTCAATACAAGGGCTTCTTAATACACCACAATGAAGGGCTTAGCTAAAAGGAGTGGGAAATACAATTCTTAATAATCGTATTACATTTGTATTCCGTATTACAATGTTCATAGTTCACAAAAACAATTATTGTTACATAATTGTTTATTCCGATTTTACGACCGTAAAATAAATCATATTTTCAGAGTCATTAGATCTGAATTAATGATATTTTCAACTCAAGCTAACATACAATTTGACCATGATTCAATCATACTCGTATATTAATAATCTGTTACTATATAATATATATATATATATATATATATATATATATTGTTGTGTATATAAATATACATATACAGAGTGGCTCAAGTTATATGCTCCACCAACATTTTTCTTAAATTTTTTTATGTCCCAATATCTCAAGATACAAATTTGATAGACAAATATTAATCAAACTTAGTTTAATGTCAACATAACCTATTTTGATTTAATTTCTGACCTCTAATGTTTTAAAATTAACCTTATAAGTTGTCGAGCTTCATAAAAAACTCCGTATTTTTCTTTTTAAAAACTCAACTGTATTAAGTATTCTACTATTTTGAAATTATCAGAATGCTTATCGTAGCTCGAGAAACCGTAAGGTTAATTTAAAAAACAAACGGGGTCCGAAATTACGTTAAAATAGGTTGTACTTTTGACATTAAACTGAGTTTGATTAATGTTTATTTTCAAATCTAAAATTATCATAACTCTTTAAAAACATAACCGATTAAACAAAATTGTTTTTTTTCTTCAGAACGTCAAGTAGGTACTATGAAAACATGATGTTCCTTTTAAGAAAACAAATTGGATGTTGTGTCTTCTAATAGTAGGGTTTAGGGTAAAAAGAGTTAAATATGTGTGTTTATTTCTCCAAAATTATTCGCCCGTTTACGAGCAAAGTGGTTGGAGCATATAACTTGTATCATTCTGTCTGTATTGTATGTTCTTACTAAAATATAAATTTATTTTTATGGTTTTGTAATAAATATAATAATATTGATAATAACAATAATACTTATACATACTTAACCTACGAGTACTACAGGAAGTTGTTTAAATATTCATTTTAAATCGGTTCTGTATCCGATAATAACCGATGTAAAAGTAGCCGAAACAATTTTAAAACTATGTATAATTATCAAGATAAATAAAAAATATCACACAATCACTGATCAAAATTTATAGTGAATATGACCCATTTAGATTCCCGACACCCCAGCATGAAAATGTACCTTAAAAAGATGGGCGGATAATTGTCTTAATCCGATCCTGTGTATAGCAGCATTTAAGTTTAAAGAAATAGTTGGAGATTGTATTTTGTTTTGAGATATTTATTGGTTTACAGTTTTTGGTTAAACTCTTATTAGCTGGAGATAAATAATTTATCCTCATTAATTTACAAATTCCCTTTATATATTTGTTAGTTTGCTGCGTTCCCATATTATATGAAATAAATAAATCACCTGAAATTACCAGAAAAATATTATATTTATGATAATTTTTACATTATATATATATATATATATATATATATATATATATATATTGTATATATATAATATATATATACATTATATATATATATATAATGTATATATATATATATACAACGTGATCCATTTAAATTGAATTGATTAAAATACCGAAATAGTCAGAATTGTTTTGAGCATACTTTCACGAAAAAAAAGTTTTTCCTTAGTATAACTGTTTAACATTTTACCGCAAAAGTTCTGGAAACTTGCCAAGCTAAATAAGAGTAACCTACCAGGGAAAACTTAGCGATGACTTACACCTCACTTTGATATCATTACTTTTTCCGCAGAATATATATGCGAGAACGTTGTCATTTTAGCGAATTTTCGTAGAAAATGTAGCGGACCGGAGCCTTGTTACTTTTCGATTTATATACGTGTCTCAAAATTAAATGTATCACTCGTTATATATATACATATACATATATATATATATATATAATACTACTATATACAACATATATTTATATAACAATATGTTTCGTATAAGCATACATATCTCTATATATTATTATATAAAAGCACATGCGCGACACCGGATTTTTACCCGGACAATCCTGGAGTAGAAACGCGTTACTCGTACATACTTGTCAACAGTATTTGTTGAGAGTCGATTATGATGCGGTGTATATTTTTGTCATAAAACGGTTTAAACATTTATTTGTATATATATATAAACATATATATATATATATATATATATATACACCTATATATATACATAACCTATATACCTACATATATTATATATAAATCTATATGTATACATAAAATTTTTATTCAACTGTTACATAATAACGAAGTTTATTTGGTTTTATTATAAAACGGGATAAATCTGGAACAAATAAATGTAAATGTGTGTTTTTAGTTTCAAACAGTTTTAGTGTTTAGAGTTTTTATTTTCTTTGGTAAAAGTGATTTTTGTGTGCAGATTTTTGTGAAAAATGATGGTTTTGATTTTCTGTTCCAGTTCCAGAAAAGTTTTGTTTTACAGTGATTTTATGTGAATCCATACAAAAAGTTGTTTATTGTGGTGGGTTAGCCAGAAAAAAAGTGTTTACATCATCCAGTGTTTTTGGGGTAATTAAATAATTTGATTGTATTAAATAAGATTTTACCCTTCGAGTCTGCGATCTAATATCTATGAATCAACAAGAATCATTTTCTACTATGATAAACCTGTTTTTTTTCGCCACATGTGAGTGAAGTTGAGGCTAGTGAAGAAATTTCGTAAGAGAAAGACCTGTAACTTGGGTTAATTGTGCATCAAATTTCAAAAAAAAAACTAACCAGATTGGTTTTACATTAACAAAGGTCATTATTAAATATTTCTACACAAAAAAGATCCTTTATAAAACTTAAAAAAATATAGGGCCAATAGCTTCCGAGATGTACGGTTGAGAAACGTTTTTCAAAAAGGTCCATAACGATGAAAACATATCTAAAAGTCGATAATCTTGTATTTTTCAAAAGGTTAAAAACTACTATTTGACTTGGTCACCATAGTCCTATATATCGAGAACTAATGGTTCTGCGTAAATTTTTAAAGGAACCTCTTTTGTGCAAAATTAACTAGGAAGTATTTTTGATATCTGACCTCTGATTTACGTAAATAACCTCCATTCAAGAAGAACAAATTTTCATAACTTTTGACCTTAAAAGAATTTTGGACATAAACCTGATCCTATTGGACGACATATTTTGACACAGTTAAATAGTTTATTGCATCGTTACGTTACTCAGCAGTAGATCTCGAGAGAAAATCGTCCTACGTGAATTTTGTACAGAAAATTTTTTGTGTGTAAAATTAGCTACTAAATAAATTTGATAATGACCTCTGTTAACGTAAAACCAATAGTTTGCGAGATATTATCTAGATTTTCGGCACCATTGAGCTTCAATAACTTTTATTGCACGCCCGATTGCATTATTGACTTTTAGCCATAGTACCAAAATGAAGATAAGTCTGTTGGTAAATTTCTACGAGTATTTTTTAAGAGGTAAACGTTCTATTTGACTGTGGGTCATTGTGCTTGATCGAATCTTTTCTAAAAAAAAAAAAAAAAAAATACAATACATTTTCGATTTTAACATTCGAATAATTATCCATATATAATATACATAATAATACTCTATTCCATGCTGGTACAAGCTCGTTTTCCCTAACCAACACCAAAACAATCTCTCATTCTCTCAATCTCGTTCTCCCCCTTTGTATATATATATAAAAGCACAGCAGTTACAATCAAAATAAAATTATTGTCGAATGGTTTTTTTATATTTATACATTTGAAATATTTCTTTTTTATGAGAAGACTGTCTGTCTGTCTGTCTGTCCGCCTGTCTGTGTTGGTATGGGTGTGTGGGTATGTGTGTATGTGTGTATGTGTATGTGATGGTTGTGATGTCTTCAAAAGATATGGTTCATTTATTTTTATCTATTTTCTGCCATCCCAGTTTTTACTCGAATTCAATTTAATATGTATAGATAGACCTCTAACATGACATAAATGTCGACAATATAAATTCGGGATTAATTTTTTGCATGTATACTGTGTTCGTTTTTCGTTTTTGCGAGTAAAAATCTTAAAATTTTTTTTTTCTACAACTGATGTTGTAATTGGATTATTGTGTGTAAAGAAAAAAAATCTTTTTCTAGTTTTTCCAATTTTTTTTACATCTATATAGAGAGTTATTGGTTTCGATGCTGAAAATTTGATATTGAGATGACACCGAATCTTAAATACTCATTTAATATTTGTTTATTTGTGTATACTTTCGTGTCAACATACAAGTGTTTGTCCAAATTCCTTTCGGTTACGTATGACAAACTGTAGGAGACTATAGCGTATACCCGACACATTTCATTGTCATTGAATTTATTAATTAAATTAAATACTGATATGTTCTACAGTTTGTCATACGTAACCGAAAGGAATTTGGACAAACACTTGTATGTTGACACGAAAGTATACACAAATAAACAAATATTAAATAAAAATATCACTTCAACAAGAAGTTTATACTGTCTGATAAATATATAAAAAGTATATATATATATATAAAAATCAGAATAATATGAAAAAGTTGGCTGTCACACCACAATCGTCTTTGGTGTAGAGGCAGCACACTGGACTAGTTATCCAGAGGCCCGAGGTTCGATTCCTGGTTGACGAGTTAATTTTTTCATATCAGTATTTAATTTAATTAATTTATTAAATACTCATGATCAAGGTCATGCAAAGGCTTCTTATAAAAAGCTACTCATGGAATAAGGCCTCTGAGTGTTTACAACTTGGAAGAAACTGATTGAGAATACTTACTTCTGGCCATTGAAAACTAGATAAACATCTGCACAAAATCAATCTCACAGAGAATGATCTCTGCAGATTTAGTCAAGAAGAGGAAGAGACCAGAATTCACATTCTATGTGATTGCGAAAGTCTCCCTTTCAACAGACAGTATCATTTGGGATGGACAGATCTCCAGCGAGATGAAATCAATGAGGTGTCGTCGAGGAATATCCTAAGATTTATTAAGACCGTAGGACTCCTGGAACACCTTAAAAGGAAAGGAGGTATACTAGATCAAATTGGTCGCGGTACAAAAGCTCGTTATAAGACTTGCTCTTGACTCGAATCTAATCTAATCTACTCCGAATCTTTACGTTTTGAGATCCTCTGACACCAATTTTAGGCAAATGGTGAGTCTGTGTGAATGTATTTATGTGTGTCAGTGAACAAGATATCTCAAAAACGGCGATATCAAAGGTATGAAATAACTAAACCGGAAGTTCTTTAAGCTTTTTGTGAATTTTTGGAAAAGCTATTCCGATGATTTTTTTAAATTTTTTTACTATGATTTCACTACTTATGACCTAGATTTTTACGTGCTTCACCAGGCCAAGTGGGCGAGCAGTCTAACGTATTCTGCGTGCTTGGAACTGGGAACTGGTTCAAAACACGGCGTTTGTAACTTAAAATTCATGGGGCGCTGACTAAAAAACTGCCGGCCTACGGACTCGAACAAAGTAACCGGCTTGTGAAGGTTTTTTGTAGTTTTCCTTCGCAAGCCGGTCTTTCGAACTTCAGATTAATATCGGCATAATTCCTAAAGGTTAGAAAATAATAATGATTTGGGTGGTCTCTGTTATAGACTCTGTGGAGTCTCAGAATGGTTATTAAAATGGTTTTTCCGATAGTCACCACTATTAAAAATCAGATTCATATATTCTACTCTAATGTTGAGTTCAATGATATATTGAGTTGATAAAGCTATGTTGTTAAACTCTGTGTATACAGAGGTGGAGAGTGAGTGTTACACACCATTTTTTTTTGTCTATATGATATTTTTGATGATGTCGTGATCTTTTTTTTTTGACTCTTTATTTTCTATTTTTTATTATATGAGATCGTCATCAAATGAATAAATCTGTGAAACATTTGTGTGTTCGTGTCTGTGTTCGTGTGTGTACGTGTTCACTTCGGAGAAGTTTATACTTTTAATGTTAAGCTTATTTTAAGGGTTGTTTTCACACTGATTGTGTTTACTTGTATACACTGACAGGTCAAATAGTTTATTATTAAATCACTTGTATTCATCAAGTCAAAACTAATCTGCTGTAAATTTTTTTTAACATGCTTTTATTAGCTTGACTTGTATCGATCTATCTATGAATGTATGAATGTAATGGAATTTTTTAAATGAGTTTTCATCCTCTTCCGGGTGTCTGATTAATCTGAAATTTTGCAGACGTATTAAGAAGCGATGACAATACAATAAAATATATACAATATTTCAATAAAATAAAATTTCCTATGCTATATGCGATATTTACTTTCTTTGGTAAGAATTGAATTCATTCCATCCCTCACGTGGGAATAATAATGAAGAATGAAACTACAACATAAAAAAAAAGTTTTGTTTTAAAACTGAAAAAGAAAATATTATAGTTTCTTTTAAACTTAAATATTTTCAAATTCAAAATATTTAAGTTTAAAAGAAACTAAAAAAACATGCTTTTATTGCAATATTCACTAAAAAATGTAAAATAATTGAAAATAGAATACGGTGATTGACAACAAAACTAACTGTAATGTAAACAAAAGCATGGAATTCCCTCTACTTACCTCTTCATAATGGCTCTACTTTAATAGAGTAAGTAGAGAGCACCCCATGATTTATTCAATCATAGCCCGTTAGCCATGCGTAAGATTTGCAGCAAGACATTTTATTATCGTAATCATAAAGGTGTTGGATACAAATTAAAATGTAAAATAGTAATCGAATGATTATACATAGAGGCACAAACCAGTAAGTTGTGGTCACATTTGCCCTAATCAAGAATACACCATATTTATCCAACCATCCCGATAGTCGTATAAGATTTTCAATAAAACTTTTGTCCCATTTTCTCAGCCTATTTGTATATAGGTTTATAAATAAATGTACTAATTCTATAATAGAAGTTTAGGGAGCTTTAAACTTAAAGTATAGTTAGTTGAATATTATTAATATTATTATTATTATTATTATTATTATTAGTTAAATGTAAATAATAAGTATTTAAATTTCGTAAATAATTATTTACTCCATTTTGTTGTTGGAAAGTTTAATTGAAACAAAAAATCCACTTATAAGCTTCTTTGATGCTTTAGTTAATCTTTTGTACCAAAAAGCTCTCATTTTTCAAAGTTTTTAGTTGATTTGTTTTTTTTTTTTAATAGAGCTTTCGATATAAATTTTTTAGACTTGAATTGAAATATCTATTAAATTGAACATTATAATTGTTTTAAGACCTTTTTTTTTAGTGTGATTAAAAATAATAAGTTTCTATTAAAAAAACATTTATAAAAACAAGCTTTTTATAACTAATTTTCTACAACTTTAACTCTTATGCTTGACATTAATAACATTCTTGGACATCACATGCTTGATATGAAAAATCATATACATCTGGGATGGAGATCGAACCTACGACCTCTGACATACATTAAATAAGAATATATATTTATTTTAATGACTGTCTAGTGAATAATATTTGATTTGACTTTAATATACTAAGTTTTGTAATGGGCCTTATTGAGGGACCCGATTCCTAATAAGGCCCACAATCAAGGTTTTTAAATCATTTTCGTCATGGAAACTTAATAAATTGTGATCAGTTTTTTTTCTTCAAATATCGACTGCATAATTAATCAATGTTTGCTAAATTTCCATTTACTTACTTTTATTTATTAGCCAATATTACGTTTTTATAATCATTTTGCAAAAAGTTGGGCTGTTGTTAGACTCCAGTTCCTTACTATAATATAGAGAGAAATGGAAAATATATTCATCCAATAAATAATCTATATATATATATATATATATATATATATATATATATATATATATATATATTGTTTATTCATTTACCAAAAATTCATCTCATATCTACCTTTTTCCGGTCTACGATTTTAAATAAATAAGTTTCTATATTATACTTTCAAATGTACTCTTTCAAAGGTCAAAAATATATATTTCCATTTTCCTACCTAAAAATATGTATGGTCTCATTTCCTGGATAAATAATTACATAGAGTAAAACATTATGTTAATGATGCGGTTGTAATCTATTCAAATCAAAATCCTATACAGTCTAGGAGGAATTTTACTGCAGATTATAAGAATGCATGTTGCCATGGAGTAATTTGGTTCCATTTGTTTATTTATTCGATGGAATATCGAATATCAGAGAAATGTTACATTTGATACATTTGTGTATGTGTACAAGTAAAATAAACAGTTTATGCAAAGACAATTAACTCAGTAATTAGGTACAGGGTATCTCAGCAATTAACTTATCTTTTAAATTCTGTTACATTTAAATTGGTACTTGGGAAAATTGGGCCTCTGTAAAAGTCTGAACGTGATTCGATAAAATATTTTTCGCGATTGATTCGAAAACAATTTGGAACATTTACAGCACGCTGGATTTAAACGATTAATTACGCCATATAACTTGAGAATAACAGAAAATGGGATAAGACGAGATGGGATTAACTCACCCTGTATAATTTAAATATTATCTTAATTACAAATGTTTATAAAATATCCCCAATCCCATATTCAATTTAACTTCATGTAAAACATGAATGACAATGGAAAAATAATTCGAATTGAAACGAAATCGTATGTACAATAGGTGTCAAAAGTTGATGTCAGTTTTTAAAGTTTTATAATTGATTCGGTTTTCGAAAAAACCACTTCGGATAAAAGTTGTTCATTAGAAATATAGTATTAAATATTATTCGAATTTTTTTTTTCGAAAATCGAATCAATAAGGCACAAATCAATTATATAATTTTAAAAACAAACATCAACTTTTGACGCATCTTGTACCAAGATCGCTCGAGTTTCAAAGTGCATACATACTGCCAAAAGATGTAAAGAGAGAAGCTTTAATATGAAAAACGAAGTTGAGGAATACTAACTACTAGGTTTAGTTTTATGATCCGTTCATCACATGAGATCTATTTCATTTATATGATAGGATTGGAGGTGGTCCTTCGTTTACCGAAAGAACGACAGCTTTAAATATCAAGTTCATTGAATATGGGGGATTGGGGGTATTTTATAAACATTTTCAATTTAGATAATATATAAACTATATATATATATACATGGTGTGTCAGAAGAAACGGTCTAAATTTCGGAAGATATAACGACGTTCAAATGCCCGCTAAATGTTTACTTAGTGGCACGTATTCAGTAGGTTCAATTTTCGATGACTTTGTTGCATAAATCTGTCTGTATTTGCATCATTGTGTGCGGTTTATTGGCACAGACCTGCGATTTAATGCAGCCCCAAAGGAAGAAGTCTAAAGGCATTAAATCATGAGATAACATGCTCTAAACCGTTCGGGCAGAATGCCCATCGTTTCATACGCTGTGAGGCACATAGCACCGTCTTGTTGGGACCACATGATATTGATAACCATATCAACCGTTGAACTCAAAGTCGGTTATGGTAATGTCAGTTTCGTTGTGGCAGATGATTACACCAGACCAAAATCCGCACCAAACAGTAACTTTCCCGGGATGCATTTGTTGCAGATGTTTCTCTTGTGGATTGGTCTCGCTCCAAATCGAACAGTTTTGCTTCTTCCATTCATTGAAAAATGGACCTCGTCGCCAAATTATTGATACACTGTTGTTCAACGCAAGTTGTTCAACGCTATAACCTTCCATGGAGATTTTTCATACACTACTAAACAATTCACAACAAATTTGACAGATATCACTTTAATAACATGGCTGCTATAACCTAACAAATTTCGAGCATCACTATTGAAAGATCCTTTACAAACAAGTGTTATGTTCACGTATTCATAATAATTTTCATTGGAATAATACAAGTTGGGTCGTTCCACTTCATCCTGTATATAGATAAAATTCTCAAATACTAGATATTATTTATTGTGCTTAAATATTTATGTGCAGGTGGATATTTATATGTTTACAACTCTAATCTCACAACTTGTATGGGGATTGGGAATACTGAGAAATGTCCTTCTAAAAGGATGTGAGCCAAGTCATCCATTCGCCGTTGTCTGTTGTTGTGTAGTTATTTGAATTGATTCACAGATTGTAATTTCTATATAAATATTATTTATTGTAACTCATATTCTTTACTGTTTATTGTTTATATTTCAATTTATTTTTACTCCAGTAAGGAATCGACATTGGGATTTCCATAAGTTCTTAATTGATATACACTAATTTATTAATAATTAATACTTAATAATTTACTTCAATTAATAATAAATAATTAATTGTCAATTAATAACAATTAGTCTACAGTACAGCACGGTTTATTTTTAATGATTAGTAACAGGCTAAACTTTTGCCAGTAGCTTCCTTTCGACGAGACGCCCAAGTTTCCTCTTGCAAAATTGTCGATGATAGTGACTAAGGAAATGTGTAAGAGAGGAACTTGTTTGTTTGACAATAGCAAATATTTTATCCGAAACAGTTAATTTGTTAGTTAAATTGAGAGATATTGTAATAAAGACTTCAAAAAAACTTTAGTCCTACAAAATGGATGGTGTGACAGGCAGGTCCTCCACCCCCAACATGTTCAAATAACGGGGTATATATAGTTATTACTTGGCGCGCTTGAGTGTATTCATGATAAAAACAATATTAGTACTCTTTTATGAACTAAAGGTTGAAGAAATGAGACCTACAATATGAGTAACCGTTGTGTGTCATTGAAATAAGAAAACATTTTTCTAATTTATAAATGAAAATTTTACATTGACATGTTCAGAGCGTAGGCTGGGAAATTGAACCACTCAATTTGTAGGCCAAGGTAGCCATTAAATTATACAAACCAGTATTAATTAACAGCATAAAAATACAGAGCACCGGTACCTGATCACATGGCAAATAAATATGACAATCTAATAATTATTATTAGTCTAAATTCGTTTACAATTAAAATAAAAGGTCGCACCACAAAGTATTGAATACTAGACAATCAGCATACACCTTCACTACATGTTGTTCCAATTATCAATTCGAATAATCTAATATTACGTTCTATGATTCCATGCCACAGTCCATGCATGCTACCAACATGATAACAACCGAAATTTAGTCATATCTAATAAGCATTGCCTACCTACATCATATATGTTATCATATGATTGGTACCAACATGCATCAAACACAATCGTATATACAGGGTGGAAGGGAAACAATATGCGCCAAACTATAGATCAGGTAGTAGTCATGGCAAAACTAAGCGTAAATGACTTTTGAAAAAATGTTCAAAAATTCAATATATTCAGATATTAAAATTACTATTTTGTTTCCAACTAACAAAACTTGACCTAGGTTATGGCTAGGTATTATTGTATTACAAGAAAAAAGTGTGTACTTAAGTACGCACGCAAGAAGTTATATTTCTTTTTAAATAATTTATCGAATAATATTAAATAAGATTAATACTACTATAAGACATAAAAGTTTAATAAAATGATATAATAGTGAAAAAACTACAATAGAAAAATTATATATTGTATCTAGAACCAATGATTCTATATTTTATCATGGTTGAACAGAACCAGCGTCTCTTTTTACGGTCAAATTAGAGATCAAAAGACTGGTATTTAATCTATTATTTGCATTCGAATTAGAGTTAGTGAAATTGATCCAGACCGCAGGCCAGGTTTATCAATATATGCAAAGTTTACGAGCGCAACAAAATTTTATTATTGATAATAGACTCGTATTTCTAATATTCTTCTTTAATTAAAAACATGGAATAATAATGATGAAGACATTCCGATACCTAATTTCAACTGTACACAGTCAAATTTAAATGATCTATAAAAATTATAAAAGATGATAATATTTGCAACAAACTTTATATTCAAATACCGAATTAATTCGGGACAAATCAAATACAATATATAATAAATGTATAAATTAAATTAAAACGAAAAAAAATTGTATTTTATTTTGTGATAATTGTATATTTCTTAATGATTGTCGGTAAAATAGTAAACTATGTACGAAGTACTATATATGTGTACTGTCCGTATAAATATTTAATTTGATAAATAAAATATTTATAATCATTGTTCAAGATTCCGTAACTCTAACGTGCGAAAAATGGAACTATTATTACATCACTTTTAGCGAAAATGTAAGTATTGAGTTTGTACCGATGAGATGATTAAGCAAAAATTTCTTCAAATATCCATTGATCTACCTAGTAGAACAGCCCAAGTGGCCTAGCGGTCTATGGCGTTATGTCTGCGTAGTGTGCCTACTTGGAAAGTGGGAGGTTATGGGTTCGAATCCCGACATCAGCAGTTTGTTAATTATTAAGAAAAAAAAAGGGACGGTTAATTGACTAAACTGTCGGCGTACAAATAGATAGAAAGTTGAGATCAATAGATAAAAATAAAAATAAATAAAAAATTAACCAAAATATATTAAAATTAAAATAGAATAAATTTTAAAATATAATAAATTTTATTGAAATTATTCTTGTTAAAATTTCTTTCATTCAATTTTACTCCTGTTAACCTTCTTACTCTTATTAAAATTACTCTTATATTGTCTCAGGATATGTTACTCGTTGCTAATTTGGTGACAGTTTCATACAACTTCAGAACCAGTCCAGTTCAGAACAGAAGCACAACTCAGTCGTAACCGATTTTATATATTTTTTGTTGTCAATACAATTGCAATAATTGAAATAAATGACAAATTAACACCATTCTCGAATCCACACGCAGCACCATCATACTCGCTACCATTGTTTTTAATTAATATTTTATAAACAATTTTGTAAATTAAAATTTTGCATATTTAAAAACAAATTTTTATAAACAAATAAATTGTATTATTTTATATAAATTAAAAATGATTTACATTTTATTTATTTATTACATATGTGGGTGTTGGAGTGTGTGTGTGATGTTGTAACAACTGATTATAAATATTATTTTTATTTTATTTTATACAGTGAAATTATTATTCACTGAATTATGTTTTACTTTGTGCAAAATTTATTTATTTTGTTTGTTAGGACTCAAAAAAATGATAGATAATCTCGTTATGATTCGAACCATCTTAAAACATATTCCTTCTCTAAACCTTTCACAGTAGTCTGGCATAGACAGGAATCTTTTGGTATACAGACGGCTCCAAAAGTGGGGTGGAAATTTACGATGAAAGAGCCAAGGTAAATCTAAGTCTCAACTCGTAGAAATATGCCACAGTCTTTCATGCAGAAGTCTACGTCATACTGGTTTGCATTCGTGAGGACCTACGTAGGGAATAGAATGTATATATTCTCTGGGACAGTCAAGTTGTTCTAAAAGCGTTATACCAGTCCAAGTGGCCGAGCGGTCTAAGGCGTTATGTCTGCGCAGTATGCCTACTTGGAAACTGTTTGCAGTTTGTCAATTACTAAGAAAAAGAAAAGGGGCGGTTAATTGACTAAACCGTCGGCGTATGAATTTCCTTCACGAACTGCAGATGAATATCGACATAGTTCCTATCATATCCTATAATAATGGACCTTATGGTCGAAGTGTAACCCGTCCAGGGCAGTCTCTACAATCTATCTATCTACCTATCTAAAAGCTTTATCTGGAAGTGAAGTTACATCAGGGGTAGTCAAAGATTGGAACTGGCAAAGCGGAACAATGTTAAATTTGGATAACAGGCCACAGTGGTTTCGAAGGAATCAAAAAGTAGATACCTTAGCAAAGAAGGGAATCGGAATACCTTTCAAAGGCTCAGAATCTGTTTTAGGAATTCGAAAAGCAGCTTGTAAAAACTAGTGGATGAATGTTAACCACCGTGGTCACTGGGAATAGATATAGCAACAAAAACTCGGGGTATACTTGTTCAAAATACATCCGAAAGTTTAAAAAAAATCTAACTAACCTAAATCCGCCACTGCTATATGTAGAGTGTACTAGTGTAATATTATGTGTAATCTTATTAATCATGTAATCTTATCAATCATTATCTTATAAATATACGTGTGATTAACAAAATGATCAAGTTTTAGATTATTATATAAATCTTAGACATTTTCAGAATAGATCCATCAAAATTGTTGTAATAGTTTCCATTTTTACAAAATTACCCTGTACCAAAATGTCATGTACAATATTGTTTGTGTGTTCCTATAAGAAAAAAAAACTATATACACGAACTGTATATTTATATAATAAAAAAACACTATTGTTTAAATGTTAATGGTACACAGATTATTCGTCTGATAGTACCCAATGACACAATCGTAAATACGTTTCTTTGAAATTTTTTGAAATTTTCATTTCACAAATTTTGAAAATTCAGCCATTGGGACTTTATTTCCTGTGACCCCTCAGAATAACGTTACCTTGACGTAGTCAGAAGAACTCATCGATAGATTCATCCAAAAATTAAAAAACCCAATTATTTCTGTTAGTAGATATAATATGGGTCGTGTTGGGACGAAGGAAAAAAAAACATTTGAATTTTTGGCAGAGTTTTGTACAAAATGGTGATAATTATGAGTGGGAGCGCTGGGAAGCACATTCTGGATTTATATCGAATGTTAGTAATTTTGTAATTTATTTGTGCCTTTTCATTGAGTTTCCGAAAAAAGGCTTCGGATAAAAGATATTGAAGTTATACTTCATATTGGCACGTTATGAGAATCCGACCAGAGTGTATATTTAGCAGGCAACGAAACGCTGATGAAACACTCGACCGTTGTAGATGGATGTTACCCAGTTTTCTATTACACAGTGCTTGGGAGACATTCAGTAATGAATTTTAATCAAACAGAATATAGACCAAATGTATATATACATACATAACATGCTTAAGTGAAACAATCAAGTCTGTCTGTCACATAGGCAGTGTGATTAGATTCAGTGGACAATAATTTTGTTTGTGAAGGAAATGCTTTTTGGATATTAAAAGACAAGCCAATATTATACATTGTGATGAATGATCGTTATTATTTTGGTAAATAGCTACAACGCCAGCTGTTACATCAACTGGATAGACAGTTGAAATTAGGCACAAGAATGTCTTCATCATGATAACTTCATGTTTCTGATAAAAGAAGAATATTAGAAATACTAGCCACATTATCAATAATATCATTTTGATGGGCTCGTAAACTTTATATATTAAATGTATAGATTGATAGACCTAGCCTGCGGTCTTGATAAATTTCCCTAACTCTGGAAATAATGGATTTAATACCAGTCTTTCAGACTCTAAATTGAACTTAAGAAGTGACGTTGGTTCTGTTCTACCATGATAAAATATAGAATCAATGGTTCATAGATACAATATATAATTTTACTATTGTAGTTTTTCACTATTATATCATTTTATTAAACTTTTGTGTCTTAATAGTAATGTTGACCTTATTTAATATTATTTTAATAAATTATTTAAAAAGAAATATAACTTCTAACGTCCGTACATATAAGTATACACACACTTTTTGTGTGTGTTTAAAGACACTTAAAGTATACTATATACATATATTTCAGTATGGAGGTGTTATGTGCAGTTTTGAAACCAGATTTATTCTTACACTGTTTCCTTATATTTTATTTATTTATATTGTTTACATTGTTCAAAAACAAATAATATAATTTGAGAATAAACTTCCCAGTAAATTTGAATATCGTTTATTAAATAATGTTCGGTTTTACATTTATCTTTTGCTTTTAATACAACTTTATTTTTATTTATTCTTAGAAAAACTTCATTTATCTTTCAAAAAAAAAAAAAGTTTTCCACAATCAATAAACTAGAAACACCCCGGAGACTAAACTATATTTCAATTACCAAATCGAACCTAAAAAACCCTTTTTTTTTGATAAAATAAACTTTTATTTTGAAAACTAATCTAAACGTTGAAATTGTTGAAAAATTTTATATATAAATAAAAAAATGGGTGTAGTACTCATGTCACCCCTATATACATAGTTTAGATGCTATCTTTGCAGTTCCGAAAATAGGTTATGGGCCTATGAAGGGTGGTATACTGAATTCTTTCTTTGTTAAGGTATCTACTTTTTCGTTTCTTTGGAAATCATTGAGACCTGGTATCTAGATCAAATTAACATTGCTCCGTTTTACCAGCTTTAGTAGTTCTTCTAGACAATGTTTGATTACTCCTGAGGTGATTTCAGTGGCTTTTACGTAGGTTTTCACAGACACTCTACTTAGGTTTTCACAGACGCAAGCCAGTATGACGTTCTGCTTGAAAGACTGTAGCATATCTGCCCAAGTCGAGGCTGATGTTTACCTTGAATCTTTCACCGTAAACTCCTACCCCAGGCTGTTCCCCAGTTTTGGACCCGTCTGTATACCAAACGATTCCTTTCTTGAGATAGGATAATTCCCTTCCGCCCATACGTTCCTATCACAGTTAAAGAGAAGGAGTATATTATGGGAGGTACATCTGTGTCAAAATTGATGTTCCCACGTCAAAGAATGTCAGAATGTAAACAGCTTGATGGACGTAGATTTCTAGATTTGTTGAATTGTTTCATCGCATACAACAATGAATGCTATTATTATCGCCATCATTACAATTACTGTATATATTGCACATTGGAGTTCGTTAGTTCGTTTGCAGTTAGAATTTGAATTACCCGTGTGTGTGTGTATCTATTATCTCTAGTATCTAGATACAACACACATGTAGGTATGTATCTGTGTTGTATGGAAACAAAATGTAATAATAGCTAGTGATTGTATTAATGATGATAATTATTGTAAACTGAAAGTTTTTACTTGAAGCACACACAAGCTAATGAAGCACACCAGTTGTTCAATTCAAATTGAGGTTAGTAGGGTGTTGGCTATTAGCCAAAGATTACTGTATTTTAAGTTTTGGCTTGGTTATATACAGAGAAAAAATATTTATATATATATATATAAATATATATATATATATATATATATATATATATATATATATATATATATATATATATATATATATATATATATATATATATATATATTAAGGTGATTTAAAATCAAGATTTTTTTTCTTGATTTTCAAGATGTTCTTAAAAGCTACTTCTAGCTATGAAAAAAATTCTCCTCAAACATCAACTTGAAATCTTATTCCTACACTTAAGAGCTCAACGAATATTCATTTTGTTCTCATTTGAATTATATAGACAATTTTCTAAAAGTGTTGAAAACATTTTTTGAAGTTCAGAGTCTTGGAAATGAAATTCTCTTCCAAAATGTGTGTAAATGTTTCTTAAATTGAACAGGAAATAAGTTACGAAACTTTAAACTACATTAAGTTGATAACTCAATTTTGTTTCTTATCATTTTTTCTGTTACTCTAATAATTACAAAAATATTTTCGGTTTAAGATTGAATGTTAAATTCCTAGATGTCTCTGTACACATCAGACTTTATAATATATGCCATACATCATTTCGAATTGGAATACACCTTTGATGATATGGAAAATATTCGTCATGAACATTGATTAGATAAAAGTGAATAAAGATCTATTTTAAAAGAGAGCCTCATGTATTTCTCGGAGGAAATTCGTTAAATTGATGCAGGTCCTGCGTAAAGAATTTTTATATGGCATGTAATATGTAAAAATAGCATTGTAGCAACCTTAAATATTTTACGAATACCCAGTACTCACTTATATATATATATATATATATATATATATATATATATATATATATATATATATATATATATATATATATATATATATAATGTATTGAATTTATTTAATTTTATTTTATCCAATATAATTTGTTTGTAAAACTAAACTACAAACAATCTGAATGTAAATATTAAATATAATTTTAATATTAATTAAAAAGAGAGGAAAAAAAATTGCATTGAATATTAATAAAATTATTATTATTTTATATTTTGCATAAAAGCGAGATCATGCTTAATAGTTTTAAATTGTTTAAAAAACTAAATACACCACAAATATCCAATATCCAATAAAACCAGTACAGGATGTCCCTCCCACTTATTTAAAACAATGCACTTGGGTATATCTTCAAGGAAACGTTTTTAGAAAAAAGATAAAAGATTCTTTGTTCGGAGGGAAATTTTTTTTGGTGATCTTGATGTTTACCTTAACCCTGACATTCAAGATTATTTGAAGGCCAACTTGTGTTTTTCAAATGGGAACCTATTTGTTGGACAGAATCAGAAAACTGAGGAATAGCCGTTAATGGCCGTTAAAAGTGAAAAAATATGATTGATGTATATTTATTGTGTAAGTATCTCCGGTGCAGGGTATTTCATATTTTACTTGGTAAGTTTTTTTCTTTGTATATTAAGTGTAATAAAATCTGATCACTTTCCTAGTAAAGCATGAAATACCCTGCACCTGAGAAATTGAGTAACCCAATAAATATATACCAATCATTTTCATAGAATTCACATTTGTGTTTTTGCTGGGATATTAATAGTTTCTATATGCGAAAATTCGCACATTTTGGTTTTTGGTGAGATATAGTGGCGTAAAAAAAGTTTCTAATCATTCCTGAAAAACAAAGGTCGGTAGGCATTTATGCTTAAACTTGTGCGAACGCACTACCATGCTATGTGATATTTAATGGTACAAAAAATTATTATTTACACATTTTTTCTCCGTGTACATATAAACATTTTTAATAAATGTAAAAAATGTTTACACATCATATACATTTTTTAAATTGTTTTTACAAAAAAAAAAACAACAACAAAAATCAATCAATTCCTGTTTATTAACCAAAAATAAAAGCTTTTTAATAGGGATAAATTATCTCAAAGGATCAATAATTTTTTTAAACTGCTCTTAACTGGTTAAATATAAACCAAAATAGATTTAATTACTAAGTTTTTATGGAGTTCCCATTTTAAAAACACAAGTTAGCCTTCAAATAATCTTGAAAGCCAATGTCACGTTGACAATCCACGTCACCATAAGATATTCCCCTTCGAACAAAACAACTTTTAGTCAAATTATTGTTTCCAAAAACGCTTTCTTGAAGAACTATTCAGGTTTTTTTTAAATAAGTCCATCCTTTATAGATTAACTACAATAAATAGATCAAGGTAGGCTTCGAGAGACTAACAAATATTATTTTTGAGAATGTTTATATCCACTAATTTACTCAAAAACTTGTGACAGAAAGAAAATTGCCACAGACTCTTATACTATACATTTATAGACACGAAAATGTACGCTTTGATAGTAAACCAACATTTAGATAAGAAAATTTACGCATGATAAGATTTTATTTAAAATTAAAATTAATAGAACTTGTTGTGTATAATATCGTAAATGTAATAAATATGTTTCTGTGTATTGAAGGAGAACTTATCCTTTAAAAACCTTCTAGAAACATTGTGAAACCGGAGAAACTTTCAGCTAACTCTTTGAAATTGAATATTAATTAAAATGTTTACGATAGAAAATTATCATATAACCAAGGTTATATGAACTATTAACTTTTAACTATTTTTCAAAATAATGCGGTTTTCTAGGCGTTTCGTGTAAAGCCTATCATACTTCGACGGATAGTGTTTAACATCATCTGCTTTACTGTATATCGTAGTGTCATTCTGAAACTCTTTGTGTATATCCTAATCCTTTGTGTATATCATAGTCTCATTGTGAAATCCTTTGCGTTAATCGTAGTCTCATTGTGAAATTCTTTGTGTATATCGTAGTCTCATTGTGAAATTGTATCTATGTATATATCGTAGTTTCATTGTGATATTCTTTGTGTGTATCGTAGTCTCATTGTGAAATCCTTTGTGTATATCTTAGTCTCATTGTGAAATCCTTTGTGTATATCGTAGTCTCATTGTGAAATCCTTTGTGTATATCTTAGTCTCATTGTGAAATCCATTGTGTATATCGTAGTCTCATTGTGAAATCCTTTATGTATATCGTAGTCTCATTGTGAAATCCTTTGTGTATATCGTAGTCTCATTGTGAAATCCTTTGTGTATATCTTAGTTTCATTGTGAAATCCATTGTGTATATCGTAGTCTCATTGTGAAATCCTTTATGTATATCGTAGTCTCATTGTGCAATTATTTGTGTATATCGTGGTGTCATTGGAAATCCTTTGTGTATATCGTAGTCTCATTGTGAAATCCTTTGTGTATATCTTAGTTTCATTGTGAAATCCATTGTGTATATCGTAATCTCATTGTGAAATCCTTTATGTATATCGTAGTCTCATTGTGCAATTATTTGTGTATATCGTGGTGTCATTGGAAATCCTTTGTGTATATCGTGGTCTCATTGTGAAATCCTTTATATATATATCGCAGTCTCATTGTGAAATCCTTTATGTATATCGCAGTCTCATTGTGAAAGCCTTTGTGTATATCGTAGCCTCATTGTGAAATCCTTTGTGTATATCTTAGTTTCATTGTGAAATCCATTGTGTATATCGTAGTCTCATTGTGAAATCCTTTATGTATATCGTAGTCTCATATTGTGAAATCTTTGTGTATATCATAGTTTCATTCACTGCATGAAAAATTAGTGTATTGTTTCCATGTACATAATTACATATTCTTATTTTGAAAGCCGAATCTCAAAGACTTATTTAATGCTCATCATAATGAATATTATGAAATTAGGCCAAATATATTTTTATATGAACTTTTCTTCTGATTTTTGGTAGATCTATCACCCAATCAATATTTCGGATTATAATCTGTGACACCCTGTATAGAGGTAATAGGTATGTGAGTTGATGAAGTGTAACTAACTATAACGTAATTATTGATATCAAAAACGACGAGAGATCTTCTTCAAGAGTTTTCAATTACTTATTAATAATTTCATTCTCAATATTGATGTACAAGAAATACATTTTAATTAAATGTGTCAATAAAGGATAACAAATGAAGATTAAGTGATCAACTTAAGTGATATTTCCGTTTTTTTCTACGAACAATATTTTATACTTATAGCTGATTCTCTTCAAATGCTGTTACACGTATTTATTTATTTGTTTATTAATTCAATTTTCATATCTCTAGCTTGAAATAAAACCGTTTACGGGACCACCAAGTAAACGTTCACTGTGGATTTCACACCCTTTGGGGTTGATTTTCGAAAAACACTGATACAATTATTTCTTTGTTTATTATTAATAGCCGAACTACCATATGTGTCGTATGATACGGCGTATCGTACGACACATACAAATTAATAGACATGACAACACACAACAGTTTAACTTTAAGTAAGAAAACAAACCTATAAGACCTCCTTCTTATACACATTGCTTAATGTATACATATGTACTCTCTCATACTCGTGGGAGATCTACTATGCGAAGATGTAAACTAAACAACTGGTATATAGATTTAATGTTACGTAAGTAACCAGTTAATGAGAATTGACATGAGGGTGAGGTTTAAAAACATGGCTGCTATTGTGTGCAACGAAAGAGTATGCCATTTGTGTACATTCAGTAATTCATATTTATTACCGATGGTGAAATTTCGCAAAAACTTCTTCAAATGTCCATCGATCTACATCCCATTTTAATCTATCACCCGTCACATCATAAAATATGTCGAATAAAAGTTGTTTGGTTTTGAAAGGGGTTTATGATGGTGACCTTCGAATGACCTTGACCTTCTTTTTAAAGGTCATCTCATTATCAACTTTGATTTTTCACATGGAAACACCTTTTTTTGATATCACAATTCGAAAGAACGGAAAATTTCACGTCCAAAAATAATATTGTGTACTCGAAATTTGTTATTTTAATATTTTATAAAAATTTTTGAAGTCTTAGAAAAAATAATCGCCCCCAGATCGCCCGACTTAACACCACTGTTGTAGGACCAAGCCGACGGCTAGGGACATTTTGAAAGATCGAATTCAGAAAGCATTTAGGAACATAACCCCAGCGATAACCCCAGTTTTTGAATCCTTGGTCAATCAGACGGATAGATGGATATGCGGAAATGGACTAATTAAGTCATTTAAGCCATAAAGAAGGTTGCAAAGATTCTGTTATAATTACCATAATCGAGATAAAATCCATTTAGAGTTTTTTTTTTTATCAATGGTTCTTCATTGAATGCCCTGATTGATTCCCATCCTGGAGTTCATGAAACGAACAGTTCCTATAAAAAAAGACATAAAAGATACGTCATACACATTTACAAGATTACTTTTAAAGCATATAGAGAGCGAATCGAATCAAATGAAATCGTATATATAGATGGTGTGTGTTGTTGGTTGCCTATGTACATGTTTATTCATTTTCTTTTATTGCTCTTTACTTTATTTACTTCTTCTTTCCTACATATTATTTATTTATCACAGACATGGACCAGATCTATGTTTGGTATTTGTGTGTGTGTCTACATAAATATATTTATCTATAATATATTTTATCGATCAAGGATAACGAAATTATTGTCTATCAATGTGTAATGTTCAAACAAAATTATCTTACTCTTTACTATATGTTGTGTGATGTGTATTTGTTTGTATACGAGATCATCTTCAAGCATACATGGGAAATATCTCTTAGCCATCATTTAAATTCAGTGTATTACAATCCCGCTAGAAGTATTATAATCTGGCTGTCACATTGTTAATTAACGTACATTCTACCAGTCAAAGGGGCCGAGCGGTTTAAGGAATTATGTTATGGGTCGTTATGGGTTCGAATTCCGACATCGGCAGTTTGTCAATTATTAAGAAAAAAAAAAGGGGGCGGTTAATTGACTAAACTGTAGGCGTATGGACAAGAACGAAGTAACCGGCTATGCTTGAGAACGTTTTCTGCAGTTTCCTTCACGAACTCCAGTTGAATATCGGCATTGTTCCTATTATAGTCGGCTGCAGTCGCACATCCTACCAATTCCTAGTCTATACACAAAAATTCGTTCCACTTCACTCACATCCTCACATCCTAAGGCATCACAATGGACACATCACAAGAAAATTAAAACAGATGATTGACAAAGTAACGGGCAGATTATAATCTAGCTGAAGGGATTATAATACGACTGAATTTAATTCGGGCTACTACAGAAATACTTCTAATCTAAATGAGTATTTTCTTAACAAATGTTTACACTTAAGGGGTTTATAAACAAGACACATGTAACAAATAACTGAGTTAATTGTTTAAATACCGTGAACGTACTGAGAGAAATAGTTAACATATTTGACATATGATGTGACCAACATATTTAAATTCATATAACGGAGCATTCAATAGGGGCGCTCAAAATTTGTTAGGTTATAGAAGCCATGTTGTAAAAGTGACACCTATCAAATTTGTTGTGAATTGTTTAGTAGTATATGGGAAATCTTCATGGAAGGTGAAAGCGTTGAACAACGTGTGCAAATCATCAAATTTTACTATCAAAACCAGTGCTCTGTTCGACCACCATCTTTAGCGACAAGGATGAAAAATTGGATGAATGGACGTGTGAACAAGCAAAATTGTCGGATTTGAAGCGATACCAATCCCCACGAGATACAACTGCACGAGAGAGTTACTGTTTGGCACGGATTTTGATCTGGTGGAATCATCTTCCATAACAAAATTGACATTGCCATAACGGCCAACGGCGAGCGCTACAGATCGAAGATACACAACTTCTATTGGCCATAACGCACAAAATAAACAGATCGAATTTCACATAAATGTATGCGGACCATCCTGTAGGTATAATCCTCCTAGTAGATATAAAAAAAAACACTTTTTTTTTTCATTACTTTTGGATAAAGTAACTGTGAAGGATTTCTTGAAAAGGATCGGTGTTGATTCTAACTACCAATAGTACTCCTAAAAGTATTTATTTGTATGTTTGCGAATGATATGTATAAAATAATCAATAACCTCTATATAAACGGGCTGTGCTACTTTACGGTGTAAATTTTAGTCCGGTAAATATGAAATTTCGTACCTAATTTTTTGAAAGGTCAAATTTGTTAATGATTAGAACCGATTAAGGAGAAAGTAGTGCTTTGAGAAAGAACTCTCTACTTACTCCATCCATTAAAGAAACGAAAGTAGAGAGCACCCCATGTTTTTGATTACACTAAAGTTAATTTTGTTGCTAATTTCTTTATTCTATTTTAATTTTATTCTTTTTTTGGTTCAGATTGCAATAAAAGCATGCTTTTTTAGTTTTTTTAAACTTCCAATTTTATAGATTATTGATTTGCTCTTGGACCACTCGATTGGTGGCGCTGTTGTTCTCATAAAATTGTGTCATTTCTGAACTAAAGACTAATCAGTCCATATATATGGAGGACAGTTAAAATAATATATATTTGTGTCCCTGAATATATTAAACAACTTGATTTTTTTTTATATAACCACCAGGAAGACATCCGTTTTATAAATATCTGATGAGTTTGAAGTTTAGTTTGTTTGTATAAAAAAACAAACATTGACCTCTTTGCATATTATTATTTGTTTATTTTTTTGTTGATGAAGACAAACTTTTTTTTGTATTCGAACCCAAGATGAAATTTGTTAGTCAATGTATTGGCTAAGTCAGTACATGAAGAACCATTATGCAAAACTTGCTGAAACTCTTTGTACGATAAACTATAATATGATATGAACTATTGATCGTTCTTGTATGTGTTTCCAGAAACTAAGATATGTTTTCCTAACGAGAAGCGTTAGGAAATATGTTTTTAGATATGTTTTTACCGAAAAGCGTTTGTAAACGCGAAGTGACTTAATGCTTCGCGTGAATTATCGCATAAGTTACTAATGCCTCGCGTTAGTTAGCATAACGCACTGTGCTATATACTTAAAATAATATACACTTAATATCGTGAAACGATACTTAGCTTAGCGAAGTGTTACTTCTCGAAAAGCGTTTACATAACTCGAAGCGTGACCAAATATGAAGCTTTACTAAATATGAAGCGTTACTTAACGAAAAGCATGACTAAACGCGAAGCATTACTTAATGCAATGTGTAAATTAACTCAAAATAATAGTTAGTTATCACGAAGCGCTGGTTCTTAAATCGAAGCGTTAGCCGTTTAACGCGAAACGTTAGTTTACACGAAACGTTACTTACGCGAAACGTTAGTTACTTTATGCGATGCGTTAGTTAACGCGAAGCGTTACTTAATTGGTAATTGATTAAAAAATGCAATTGAGTTTAACGCAAAGCGGTACTTGATAATTGATAATCCTAGTAGTATTTCCATATCCGAAACAGTCTCAAACCTAGTTTCAAATTCTGTATGACGGACATTTAAATATTGAACGTAGGGTGAAACGTCATCATCTTGCTTACGACCTGGATCAATGAAATCCACTCTCGTGGACACTCAATTACATTTCATGCACCCTAAATTTATGTTTTCGATGACATGAACTCCTTGCAGTACAGAATCGACCTCTGTGAATTGATATAGACCATTTTTGGGATCACTGGTCTAGATAAAAGAACGATTGAATGATTGATTCAAAACAATTCTTACAACAGAATAGAAAATAATAATAATAAATGTTAACAAAGAACGCGAATAAGACAAAATACAAGAAAATATTAACTAGATTTTATAGAATACATTATTTATTGTACAAAGTCGTAAGCCCATTTCCAGCAACATTCTAACTTGTACAATCAAATATACTAAAAGGAATATTTAAAAACGATTAAATATACGGAAAAAGGAAATCTAGAATAATTGACTTAATAATAAATTTGTAAAAGATTTGTAACTCGTAAAATTATGTGAATCTGATTTAAAAATATCATTCTTTTAACTTTAAAGAAGGCACAACATTAATGTAAATGAATTTAAATTACATCTATGTCCAAAGTAACTGTTGTTGTTTGCATGCTAACGTGTAAATAATTTAACAAAAAGTTTTCTACACGTTAAAATTTTTACATTGATCCATTTTTACACGTTTGAGTTTTCAATTGTATTCGGTTAGTACACACTTAGACCATTAGATCCACTTTGATACCGAAATGATCCATCCTTGCTACTATTATTCAAAAGCATTTGGAGCTATATAATACATATTTTTAATACAACTATTCTTAAGGAGCCCTATTTTTAATACAACAATATCCAGGGCTTTGACGCGCTTAGGGAGATCGTCAAAGAATGGTTGACCCAAAAGAGCGAGTCCCTTCATAATAAGAGCTGGACAGTGATAGCGAAGGTGAGGTTCAATTGCATTAAAAACAGTTGATATACCAAAAATTACATAGCTGTTCACATGATGAATGTCACATGAAATAATAATCATAAGAAAGGGCATAACGCCATCTTCATTTGGGCCTTACCAGCTATCGCATTTAGGATGGTAAATATAGCCATGCTTCTTAACGCCCATAAGAAATGTGCCGGATCATTTTGGCGTAGTTGGCCCATTATTATGTTGTTATGTAATCAAAATGTGACAGTTGTCTGTCGACAGTGTAATAGTCGACAAGCGCGGTAGTAGTGTTGTTTAGTCCACTTTACCCTAAATGAAAAGAAGACGTATGATCTCATGTTGTAACATTTATATTTAAATAATAATAAAGTTAGTAGTAAGTAATAGCTATAGCTCTAAAGAAGAAGAGGCTTTTCTCATATTAATTTCAATTTAAATAAAGATATGCATTAAAAAAATGAATAATAGAAGATTTTAAAAGGAAAACTTCTATCTTTCATTCCATTTCGTATAAATTGCGTGCGTTCAAATCATATAAATCATAAATACATGTTTTTTCAATCATATATATAATTTTATTTTACTTTTCTACAATCTTCATCATTATAAAAATCTTTATCTCATTTATATATACATCAGATTGTGCCACACTCGGCCACAAAAGTTGATGTTATTTTTTATGAAATTTTGTAGTTGATTATTCATTCGGTTTTCGGGAAAAAATTGTCGTATAAAAGTTAATTACTATACTTCTAATGAACAACTTTGATCCGAAGCATTTTTTCGAAAACCGAATCAATTAGGCACAAATCAATTATAAAATTTTAGAAAATGACATCAACTTTTGTCGTCCTGGGTCACATTATTCTGAACTTCTGGTCCGTTAAATACAAAGTCTTATGGAGTGAGTTTAATTCTACTAATCAATCAATCAACAAGTGATGAATAACAACTACCGGAGTTAATTGCTTAATCACCCAGTATATACTGTTAATTAAAGATGTTTCACTAGTCTAATAAGCCATAATTTTAGTCCTAGACTGTACCGTTGGACTCGTTACACATACGGTACCTACTTGTCTATACGTATATACAAATACTAGAAGTATATTAATTTGTAAAGATGCCTCGAATATCGTCACAGCTTGAGTGGATCAGTCTATTTTGAAAATGAATGGGAGGAAACATATATTTAATACTAAGTATTAAACATATGATTCAAATATGGTTTAAATAAGTTGCCCTTCTACTTTTAAATAAGTTCCCCTTACGCGCATGTAAGAGTCAAAAAAAAAATTCAACTCTACCTAACATTTGAAATCCACCAACGTTGTTTATATTCCGCCAGTTGATATACTGTTTGTTTACATACATGTACTCGAACAGTACACCGTAGAGTGACGTACAGTGTTGTCAAGATGTATTTGTTCATCATGCCGACACCTATATTTATTTATAAAATGTTTCATTTTGTGTTGTTATAACTAAACAATAAGACGGTCAATAATTCTCGTTTTGGTTTTAAATGCGCAGAACAAATCCAATAATTTATAGCTATTTTTTTAAAGATTCTTAAGTGTCGTTTTATTATTAAAAATAAAAAAATTGGTACGAATACTACTTAAAATGGGTCGTCTTCATTGCTCCCCATGTTAATTATTCGAACTGAATAATAAGTGTGCAAACATTCTATAATTATGCCCATTAGTACGACAACTACCTTAATATAACAAAAATATCACACTATTTTTAACTTCTGCCACACGAGCAAATTACTTAATATATTTTTGCCACCAGCTCCCTAGTTATATTTTGATAGGCCCCTAATTTGTTCACTTATCTGCGGTACTAGAAAATATGCGTAGTAGTTAAAAGTTATGTATACAGCTATTTATCCAGACTATTATCGATAAGTGAATGTGTGTAAATACCAAAAGTACCAGCCAAATGGATTTGTATTATTATTATTTTTTTTTTTTTGCATTGCCTACCTCTCTCAAATAACTCTCCACCATGCTCTGCTCCACCTCTGGTGGTGAATTAAATAAATGAATAGGGCGTTTTAGTAGTATCAACATCATCAACAACATACCATCATACCACCCCCATAATACTAGAGACCCATTATATTTACCACCGATGATACATACACTCTCGTTAAAAAAAAAAAAACTGAACCAGTTGTAGTATTCTAAGTGTAACTGCATGTAATATTATACGTATATTTGAATGTGACTTGAATGTATGAAAGATAATAGGGGGATTTGGTGCACTGCGCCCTATATGATCGATAATCCTACCCCATATGGTGCCTAACGAAGAGTAGTCTGATCTTAGATAGATAGATGGTATTGGCTTCCTTGGACGGATTATACTTCGACCAACAGGTCCATTGTGATGCCTAAGGATGTGAGGATGTGAGTGGAGTGGAACGAATTTTTTTTTGTGTAGGCTAGGACTCTGATACGAACTATGGCGAAATTCATCCAGAGTTTGTGAACGAAACTGCAGAAAACCTTCACAAGCAATTAACCGCCCCTATTTTTTTCTTCTTAATAACTGACAAACTGCCGAGTCGGTATTCGAACCCATAACTCCCAATCCCCAAGTAGACATAACGCCTTAGACCGCTCGACTACTTGGCTGGTACCTCGTCCAGCTCAGTTCCAGGAAATACAGGAACTGGATTCGCTCTAGAGATTGTAGCTCCCCTGGACAAATCTGGCAGACTTCCAGACATTTCCTTCTTTTGTGTCTGCGAGCGTCACAGTCTATTAGGAGGTGTTCCAGAGTTTCCTCCATTTCTCCACAAAACCTGCAGTGGCCCTCATTTTCCAAGCCTAGCATCCTAAGTTGTCCCCTGAGTCTGCTATGTCTCGTAAGAAATCTTTTCAGAAGCCGCAGTCTATTTTTGCTCAAACCAATGCAGGTTTTGAATCATTTACGATTATAGTTCCCGAGAAGGTTCTTGAGCCCCGAAAGATTCATGTGACTCTCTTGATATCTTCTTCCTTTCTGATCTCTTCAAGATAGAAGTGATCACCCAGTCCGCAGGATGGCGCCGTTCCTGTATCAGACCATTCGCTATCTCATTTCTCCCTATTCCCACATGTCCTGGGACCCAGTGTATGGTGACTTTATTATTCTTGCTTAGGGTGTTCAGTTTCTCTAGACACTGTGTGACTTACCGGGTCAATTTTTATGAACGGGTGTGTATATGGTGGAAAAAAAAAATTATTCCTTAAAAACATTTTTATGAAAAAAGGAAATACAAAAAAATATTTATTAATACTTCAATGCTTTCAGTCGAACACTGTTGGTCTGTTCCTGGCTGCTTCTGATTCTACTATGGGCCACAAAAGTAGGGGTTGTTTTTTTTTCAAAATTTTATAATTGATTTATACCCTTACTAATTCGGTCGTTGGGAAAATGTTTCGAATAAAAACTATTACGTGTAATTATAATGAATATCTTTAATCGAACTTTAACCGAATTAATTTAGGTAGAAATCAAACATAAAATTTTGAAAAAATGAGCGCCTACTTTTGTGGCCACGTGTACAGAGTTTAACAAACGTAACAGAGAAAGAAAATGACGAAAGTATGGAAAATGTGTGTATGTGAAAAGTTCCTCACATTTACTTTCTTTAGTTTTTGTTCTTGAAAGCTCTTCTCCATCACGCATACAAAACATTTCCGCATCGTATTGTATGTATGCATGTATATGGTGATGATGGCGACCAGCTTTTAATTCAGCAAGTGTTTATAATGTCTGGAGATTCCTTAAAAACATCCAAAATGTTACAAGTAAACGTAATATAAAATAAAAAAATTTGTAACGCAGGAGCTGCTTCAACTTAGCGAATTTCCTTAGAATACATAAATGACTCTCTAGCGGTCACAATTTTAGTCTGATCAAAATGAAATGTCGTATATGATTTTAGTATTTGCAAGTCCAATTTCATTAATAAATGACATACGTCGAGGGTAATGGAGGGGGGGGGGGTATAAAGAAAGAAGAAAACACAAAATATAAAATATCTCTCTTAATATTAGAACAATCGAAAAAAGTATAAGAAATAAAGTTGTAGAAAATTATATTTGCTACAATTTATCACCTTATCATTTTTGCTCAAACTCTAATGTGTACAGAGATATAAAGGAATTTAATTTTCAATATTAAACCGTCAATATTTCTGTAAATATTAGTGTAACAGAAAAATGATAGGAAACAAAATTACAGTAAAACTTAGTACCTATAACTTTACTTCTTATAAATTTTTCGATTTTTCAAATATTAAGGGAGATATGTCAAATTTTGTGTTTCCTCCTGCCTCTAAACCCCCCTTTCCCCTAGTCCGATTTCACCCATTAACGAACTTGGCCTTTTGAATACCTAAAGCGCCTCAAATACCAAATCTCATTCCGATAAAATGAAAACTGTGACCGCTAGAGTGATTACAGACACACACATATATATATATATATATATATATATATATATATATATATATGTATATATATATATATATATATATGTATATATATATATATATATGTCCATAGATATATATATATATGTATATATATATATATATATATGTCCATAGATATATATATATATAAATTTTACAGATGGTGATTTTTGACATCTACTAGCTAGGATCGATGGACATTTGAAGAAATTTTTGCGAAATTTTGACTTCGGTACGGGACCAATAGCTCTATTTCCTTTCAGGAAATTCGCTAAAATGCCGACTGCATTAAAAATCATAATTTATTTAAAAATTTTGAAACATCAAGTTTTTTCTATTTTAAATTTTAAATAATTTATTTCGAAAACTGTGTTAATGCGGGTATTTCTGTAGAAACTATAAACTATATTAGAGATCTTGATCAGCTATAAATTCTTTGGAATGGTCAGTAAACGGCTATAACTTTGGAACGGTTTGTAAGGTTTGAACTTCTGGTAATTTTTCTGGAGTCGTTAGAATCTTTGGAATCATTTTTTTGTTAACTTCTCTAGATTTCTCCAATCAATTTGGACAAATAGACACTCACTCTCCCTCTTGTTATTTTTGATTTGCAGACGCCATATTTAAATATTAAATTTTTGCCTACCAGATTTTAGTCTTTACAAAGATTGTCAGATTGCACTGTTTACCAGTAACATAAATTTTTTTATTGTAGGTAAGAGTTTTATCCACTTGTGGATGCACAGATATGTAAGTCTTTCTTTCTAGACGCGCGGCGGTGTTTGTTCTTCTCTTCCAGGAAGAACACACAGGGGGAGGAAACAAAACGAACCGTTGAACGGTAGTGACTCTTCAATATAAGTCAATGGGAATACGAACTAAAGACATATCAAAACAAGTAATGTTACAACTAACTGAGTTAATTGTTTGAATACCCAGTATATATTGAGTTTGTATATCAATGTTTGAACAATTCTTCAAATTCAAAGTTTATAAGATATGAATTTTTATTTTGCGATCAATATTTTCAAGCGTTACAAAGTCGAAACTAAACTTAATATACCTTGTATATTTACAATTATACTGGGTATGAAAGTAGTATGTATGGATGCAATGTACATGTAAACATGCATGTTTTTGTTCACCTATCAATTGTATTTCTCATTTTCAATTTTGAGCACAAATTTTAAGAAAACTGTTGAGTTTATGAAAAAATTTTTCAAACAAAAGTTGTTTATTTTAAAGAGAAGAAGATTTTTTGTTAACAAATTTTTTTTCTATCTCTTACGGTTTCAAAGATATAAATTCCCCCCCCCCCCCCTGGTGGGGGGAAACACGTTCCGATTTTGCCAATTCACGAACTAGACCATAATTTTTTGCTCTAGAACACTCACACAAATTTTCAGCTCGTTATCTCTTTTCGTTTTTGAGTTATCGGCTTCACGGACAGACAGACAGACAGACAGACAGATAGACGGACGGACATGCGGAAATGGACTAATTATGTAATTTTATAAACACCTATAACAAAAATTTCTGCGATCAATATTTGCAAGCGTTACAAAGACGGAATTAAACTGCATATACCTTGTATATTTACAAATATACTGGGTATAAAAATAAAAATAAATAAATAAAACAGTAAAATATATGTACGACCATTAAATAAGATTTTAACATTCAATTTTCTGAGAACTGAATTTGTGTGTGTGGTTTGGAACAACATCCAAGACGATGATGATGATGATGATGATGATGATAGTTTGTTCGTTCTCTCAAGTTTATCGTCACATAAGTTGAGTGTTTTTCTGCTTCTTTTATATATTTTGGATACAATTTTGTGTTTTTATATGAAAAACATTTTCGAATATACATTTTATTTTGATTTTTGTTGTTGTTGTTGGTTTGTAAACAATTTACGTTTGGAGTGTGAGGAAATATTACATAAATATGTTAAATGGATTGAGATAACAATCCGAGTCGGTATTTTTTTTTTTTGAAAGTGGTATAATGTTGAATTGTTTATAGATTGAGATATTTTTAGGGTTTGTGCTTGGGTCCTCCAACGCAGAGGTGGGCAAAAGTTGACTCGGCCAAGCTCTGAGTGAGAGGTGGGGAAGAGAGATAGAGTTAATAGAGGGTACCTACCAATTATTCATATTTTCTTTTTTTAATTAAAACATTTTCTGAAAAAATATAATAATACCAAATCTTTTTTATGGTCACTATTATACAAAGTAAATAATACATACAATCATTCAATACATACTCTGGAATTTTGGGCTGGTAATTTGGGTCATAAAATGTACCTTTTTAGTATATATCATATTTGTGTATGAATAAAATAAAAATATATAAAAAATATATATAAATCTTTTGAACCTTTAAGTTTACCGCTGGACCATTGTAATAAAAGAGGGAAATTTTTGCAAAGGATAATTTAAATAGAAATATAGTTTTGGAAATTCCAAATAATTTGTCTAAATATTTTACTATTCATATCCGAGAACTAATAAAGAATTATTTACCTGATTTAATTATTTTTTCTTCGTATGGAGTATGCTCAGTATAGTGTCATGGGAATTTGATGAATTAAGTTAAATTTTACATAAAGTGGGAATTTGAGTTCTTCGAGTTAGTCTACTTTGAATTGAAAAAGTGAAAAGTACTTTTTGTAGTAGTGGAAATTATTTTTCGCATAATTTGTTTTTCAAAAAAAATAAAATATTGACTATACTATAGACGATACTATATAATTATTGGGCAATAATCGGTAGGACAACCTGTATTGAAACATCGTTCCGTCTTGCTTAAAACATACCTGCTTTACTTACTCTCACCCAGCTTATGGAGAGCCCGTAAGGCTCAGACGAGCTGTCTGTGCCCACCTCTGTTTTGGTACAGTATTGAAATACAAAGAGATGTACACTCCCGTTCATAAAAATTGTACCATCAGTAAGTCACATTCTAAGATCGTATATATTACTAAATATATGTATATGTATATACATTAAAATATTTCAACTGGTTCAATTTTTATGAACGGGAGTATACATTAATGTACACTGTAGCCACTGGATGCCATATTGATGACAAATAAGTGTAATCGTGTGTACATTTAGAAAGATAAATATTAGTTCTAAAAAATCCTTTATTAAATCGGATTACAATCGTTTTGATCTCCGTAGTATACCTGATAATTTTCTGTGCAATTGAGTACCCATCAACTAAAAAGTTGCGTATACTTATAAAGGTATTCTTCTTCTTAATATAAATTTCATTTTTTTTTTTTATACATTAATCCTTGGATCGTCATGAGAAGAGGGAAAAGTTCAAGGATAATGTTCTATATTATTAATATGACAATAAATACTGCGTACAATATATTCTGGAACATATTTATAAGTTAATATATTTCACAAAATAGAGACTACGAATAAAAGAAAATCCAAGATGGAAAAGTATTGTATATAAAATATTATTATAAATACAAAAATTTTTAGTGAACGTCACATCACCTCTATGAACAAACAAGAATTGGATATGTGCATGCTATACATTATTATTACCAGTCCAAGTGGTCGAGCGATCTATAGCGTTATGTCTGCGCGCAGTGTGCCTACTTGGAAACTGGGAGGTTATGGGTTCGAATCCCGACATCGGCAGTTTATCAATTATTAAGAAAAAAAAGGGTCGGTTAATTGACTAAACTGTCGGCGTATGGACTAGAATAAAGTAACTGACTATGCTTGAGAAGGTTTTACGTAGTTTCCTTCACGAACTCCAGATGAATATCGGCATAGTTCATATCATAGTCGCCTATCATATTCCCATCAATAGGGAATATGTATGAAAATTTTTGTTCACTTGAATTGAAGCGTGTTCACTTGACAAATATCAAGGTAAAATTACTTTTTAAATAACTTTAAAAATAAGCGAGATATGAATGATCGAAATTCCCGATTAGACAAAGAGGGTGATAGCCCTCTTGATATGTTATGTGACGTCATATTACACTTTCACCATTTAAAATACACGTAAAACTTCGTTTTTAGTATTTTTGCACGAAAGAGACAGATAATAATCTTTAAAAGCTTATAGCTTCCTTGATATTTGTCGGATTTTAATTTCGTTTTTAAATATTATTACAGTATTAACCGTATTTTCATATTCTGAAAATAAATGTGTAAAAAAAATTTTCATGCATATTCCCTCAACCATCGAAATATGCGAAACTACGTTTTCGACTGTGCATATAGATGTAAAAAACATTTCCATACATTTTTGTGGTTAAATAACAAAAATATTTCTAAATAGAATATGCCATTGACGGACGGACTGACAGACTGACAGACTGACAATGTTTGTGACTAAGAATATGATTGTGCTATATAGTATGGTATATTGTATGAAGATGAACAACTTTTGTACGAAAAAAAAACTTTTCGACGAATTAAAGAAAAAAAAATACATAGAATTGTTTTACATATTTAAACTCCATAGTGAGTGAAGTCACTACCAAGTTTTAGTGTGCGGTTTTACAGACGGACGGACGGACGGACAGACGGACGTTCTTATATAACAATAATATTAAATAGTATAAAAAGAAAGTAAGGCACCCTCAAGTTACAAAAAATTATATAGAAAGTTTGTTCTGGTTGCTGCTGCTAAATTGAAAAAAAAAACCAATTACTGACAAGAGAAGAACAAAACTTTGAAAGTGTTTGGTTTGTTTTATTAATCTTGTAATTGTAATTTTTCTGTAGGTACAATTGGCTGCAAAAGTTAATGTTATTTTTTCGAAAATTTTATAATTAATTTGTGCTTCTTATTCATTCAGTTTTGGAAAAAAAATAAAACTTGTTGCCATATTTCTAATGAACAACTTTTATCTGAAGCATGTTTTCGAAAACCGAATCAATAAGGCGAGCAAATCAATTATAATATTACAAAAATTAACACCAACTTTACCAGTCCAAGTGGTCGAGCGGTTTAAGGCGTTATGTCTGCGCAGTATGCCTACTTGGAAATTGGAAGGTTATGGGTTCGCATCCCGACATCGGCAGTTTGTCAATTATTAAGAAAAAAAAAGGGGTCGGTTAATTGACTAAACTGTCGGCGTATGGACAAGAACGAAGTAACCGGCTATGCTTGAGAAGGTTTTCTGCAGTTTCCTTTACGAATTCCTGATGAATATCGGCATAGTTCCTATCCTAGTCGGCTGCAACTACATATCCTACCAATTCTTAGTCTATACATAAAAATTCCTTCCACTCCACTCACATCCTCACATCCTTAGGCATCACAATGGACCTCTACAATCTATCTAACATCAACCTTTGCAGCCAATTGTACCTACCTTTAACTAACAACATTAAATACATATGAAATTGTTTTTTTTGGTTTAAGGAAAAACAAAATAATTAAAAAATGTACTTTATAAAAGTAATATCATTTATAAATTCGTTACTTCAGCGAATTTTCTCAGAATTAATACTTCACTTTTCTTTTGGAAATATACAGGATGTTTCAATAATAAGGACGCTCCATTTTTAAATGTAAATAAAACAAGTTGTGCGTGAGATATCCATTTAGTTTTAGATGGAATATTTTATGGCATTAAATATGAAATATAACGTCGCTCAAATCTTCGCCGTGGCACTTTGCTTGGTGGCACGTATTCTGGAAGCCCAATTTTCAAGGTCTTTGTCGCATAAATCTGGCTGAATTTGCTGGATGGCGTTCGTTGTGTTTACTTTGAGGGCATCAATTGTTTACGGTTTATTCGCATGGACCCGCGATTTAAGATAACCCCGGAGTGGAAGAAGTCTAAAGGCGTTAAATCGCACGATCTCGGTGACCAGTTAAAGCCATTACCGCGCGAGATAGCCATCGTTTATACAAAACGTCCATCGTGACATGCGCTGTGTGTCACGTAGCATACGTCCTGTTGGAACCGCATATTATTGGTATCCTTATCATCCAATTTAGGCCACCAAAAATTATCATCGATCTGTAGCGTTCGCCATTGACGGTTATGGCAATTCCAGTTTCGTTTTGGAAGATGATTCCGCCAGACCAAAATCCGCACCAAGCAGTCAATTTGGTGCAAGTGTATCTCGTCTGGTTGGTATCGCCCAAAATCCGACAATTTTGCTTGTTCACTCATTCATTCATACAAAAATGTGCCTCATCGCTGAAGATGATCTTTTTTTTGTCGCTAAAGCTGATAATCAAACGGAGCACGGATTTTGGTAATAAAATTTGATGATTTGCACACGTTGTTCAACGCCAAAACCTTCCATAGTGAATTGCCATACACTACTAAACAATTCACAACAAATGTGACAGATATCACTTTAACAACATGGCTCATATAACCTCACAAATTTCTAGCGTCCGTATTGAAAGAGCCAAGAGAAACTTGGCGATTATTTACTACGTATAGTTAGTAGCTAATTCTGAACCCCTATTCGTCCTTTATTCATTTTAGAGTTCTGGATTTGATATCGAATGCACAGATTTTCCAGATACGAAAATCCTGAAATACAGAATTTCAAATGCGTAAACTTTTTTTTAATTTTTACTTTTACATTCTGAAATGTTAAACTAAACACACTTGAGCAATTTTTATGAGCACGACGGTAACCTTTTAGTGTATATAACATATTAGGTCGTCCCCTAAAGAGAAACGTGTATTTGGCCTGCTAAATACAAGGAGGAAGAATTATAGTTATCGTGTATCGCATATCAAATCGCTTTTCTAACAGAAAACTAACTATACCTGGAAAGCATCATTCTGTCAATTGAATGGATGGATATTGGCAAAGATACTGGCTTTCAATTGACGAAGGAATTCATTACCTACTCTGTGTTTTAAAGTTCGCCGATCAAGTTGCGAATACCAATTTACCAAAGATAATAATATCATAGCGATTTTAATCTATTTAGTTGTTGTATAGTATCTACTATCTATGGTACTACATAGGTTTGTAGTCATATAGCTCACATAGTTGTCATACATATAGCTGAAGCTCTCCGCTATAAAGTTATTACTATTTGCAGTATAAAAATTCAAGACATATTGTCGTCATCCTGCTGCGAGAGAGGAATCATGAGAAGGAATATATACGGCAGAGATGTATACAGAAAAAAAAATCTAGTGTGAATAGCCACACAAACCTCTATATACAGGCGCAGTACAGTACCAGTGTTTATGAAGTTATACATTTTTGGCGCGGTATGAGAAACCTATCCGAGTATAAGGCCATTTACACATGGAGTTTTTCCGACAGTTTTGGAGCCGACGCTCCAGTTGTGCGCTCCAATCCTGTGTGTAAACGCTGGCCGCCGAGATGCCAGGAGTGTGGAGTTGGAGCGACGTGGCAGGATTGCAGGCTTGGAACTGCACCGTCATGTACACCCACACGTTCTAATCTAACGTTCCAGTCCTCTCAGTGCTCCTCAGAAACCTGTTGAGGTTAGTGTATTAATTGGTTTGGTTACCACAGAGCTTGGAGCATCACGTGGAGTTTCCACCAAGGCGGTCCAGAAGTATTGCTTTTTTTGTCTACCACACTCCATCCTCACGCTCCTGGCATGCAGCTCCGGAGTGACGCTTCGAGCGATGTTATACAGTTTTCTATTTCTGTTCTATTACACAGTGCTTAGGAGACATTCAGTAGAAAATGTGTATCATATAGTAGAAAAACTAAATTTATATATACATACATTAGATGCTTATGTGAGTATTCCAGCTATCTTCACATTGTGTACACTGATATCCATCTATTTATGGGTAAAAATTGTATTTTTGGTATCAGGGAAAAATAGTATCAGGGAATAATAGTATGAAAAATAGTAATAGTTTGGTATCAGTCTAAAATGTAAAAATTCCACCAAGAATTCAATTTTGGTCCAGGAGCTCGTGTATATATCTTTAATATTACATTCAACTTTATTTTAGTCTGTATATGGAGGTGCTTAAACTAAACCAAGAAGTAAAAAGTCACTGTGTGTGTTGTTTGTTGGTGGTTGTTGTTGCAGTTAGTTGAATAAAAGTAGAGAGCTCTGAACTGGAAATCGGAGAAAATAAGGTCACCAACATACATACATACATACATACATACATACATACATACATACATACATACATACAACTGCAATCTAATATATGTAAGTAACTTTGTGTACAACAATGACATACAATTATTGCAAATTTACATTATTTTGTACAGGGTGTACTAGTAGGCCGATACGCTACTGTTTTTAAATAGGTGCTTATGCTATACTTTCAGTGGCCAATATGGAGGAAGTATTGGGTCGCACAGAGTAGCGGGCTTCTATCTGTTCAGCTAGCCAAGCTATGCTCCAAGCAATATAACATCTCCTCTAAAATAACCGCTAAAATAACATCTACTCTGATTCTCGAATACGCGCAAGTACTAAAGTGCCTGGCAAGAATGAAAGTGGTCATACTGATTGGGTACCAGAACAGTGCGAAGTTGAAGGCAACGAGACTACTTCTGCTTTCAACGAATAGATGAATTAGCAGACAAAGTAAACAAATTTTAGCTGGCGATAATACCGCAAGGTCGATTGGCCTATTGGCACAAACCGGAAAGAGAAAAACCGTCTGGTCCGAGTGCTTACCGGTCACTTCAGGTTCAAGATACCTCTCTCTCTCTTATGTGGCCGGATAATAGTGCGATATTACATATCTAATCGTCTTGGGACGGAGATGGTTGGCTCTAATTATAATAGTGCCAACGGAGATGGTTGGCTCTAATTTTAATAGTGCCAATGGAGATGGTTGGCTCTAATTTTAATAGTGTCAGTACCGTGAGTAAGTGGATATTAAATAAGTACTTGACAAATGGTATTTGGGGCTCTGACCATAATAAGAAACAAAATCATTCGACGTTGGGTCTGAAAATGATTTGTTTTTTTCAATGATACATAGTGAACATTCTGCTGATCTTAAACTTTCAATACGAACGTCAATAAGTAATTATAAAACTTGTAAGCCCCGGATCGATTAGTAATTTCAAACTTTAAGGGGTTATACCACCTTGAGATTTTCAAATGAATTTCTTTATTTTTTAAGCTAGATTTATTGATTGTACTTTTAAGAATATTCTGAGCGTACATGTAATTGTTTTTGAGAGGCTAACGCGGTCCTTAATGTTCTTTTTCTCGAAACTATTTTGTTTAAACTGGTGAGCCAGAAGTCTCGAGATTTACTTAAACCAATTTTAGTGAAATTTATATCATCAATTCTTTATAATATTATCTTAAATGTAGCATAGGATTTCTTTGATTGGACACTTTGTTCATTTTTTTGGGACTTTTGGTCAAACAGCTGTCATTTCTACAAAAAAAATCCTATAAAACTTAACACCCTACACACATTTTAGATATTACCTTTCTGAATAAACAGAACCATTTTTTGTACGATGGCTGATAGAGAAAATAAATTCTACCATCGACCAGAATTTTCACAAGAAAGACCCTCTATTGAGAACTTGACAACTTTGAGATCTTCGTCGTTATTTGATTTTTATTAAAAAATGGCGAAATAAATATAAATTATTTTATATATTTAATATTTGCGTTAAAAAAAACATTTGTTTTCATACATTTTATACCGAACGCTAAAGTATTAATCGTGAACTGAATTACACACTTTAACAGTAACATATATTCCGTATAATATATAATATATAAACACAAGAGCGATAATTTTGCTAGTCAAAGTTGATTGATGATACTGAGAACAGAGAAAAATATTTACTGATTTTGATAGTATGGATGTTGTTCAAACAATATAAAACAAAGATTTATTGATGAATCAAATCAAAAAAAGCAACCTTTAAAAGTTACTGTAATTTATTGTTTTATCTTGAAAAATGATAAAAGACTTGATATGCGCTACAAAAGCCATATCGAAGGATGTAATTACTTATAGTTATTGGAACTTTTAGGCTCTTTCCACATCATCTTTATTGTGTGTCGCCATGTCTGTTTAACAGATGCGTTGATCATAGAATTCCATCGCTGTCGATCATAGGCGGCCACGTGTTAAAGGTTAACTTTCTTTTTGGATGGGATAAGGATATTAAAAATTAAGTGCCTTTCTATCTTGATTAATTCAGAAGTCTAGGGTTCGATACCTGTTGGATGTTGTAATATTTTCATATTAATATTAGTTAATAAAATTTAATGACAAATTAGTCTATATTGTATACTCTTCCGTCCGTTCATACTTATGTCTTCTTACCCGTAAGGAAAATTGATATTGATATACAATTGTGACGTATAAAAGGAAGGATTAAAGAAGGTTTTCCTAATAGAAAAAGCTTCCCGAAAAAACTATGAAGCTCAAATAAACATTCACAATACAACATCGAGGTGAAATCAATACACATTTGTTTTTATTTAGTAAGCAAAATGTCGATAGTGGAAAATAAACTTCAAAAAGGCTTACGCTGGACTTTTGGTTTCAACAAACATTTTTATGACTACATCAATATCATATCTAAAGCATTAACAGTTTCATGTCCTGTGGCCCTCTCAATGCATCTCCACACTCTCAATGAACCTCCAAAAAGGGACCCCAATGCGGTTTTCACCCACAATTCTCTTCCCCCCTCCTGCTTCGAAGTTGATTTTTGAAAAATCTTTTCTTAGAGCACCAATTCACACTCTCTAAAGAACATATCTTCCAAATTTGATGTTTCTAATTTAAACAAAAAAACGGGACACCAATTCAAACATTTACCCTCCAATTTTATCCCCCTAGGGTGTCCCTCTACATTTTCTACATGGAAAAATTCTAAATTTGATGTTTCTTAAATTCGACTCCAATAGTTTGATCAGTGAGTGATGTTTCGCGTTGATATATGTATAGATAGATAAAGATACATAATGAATGTTTTGAACGTTGATATTATTTATTCTTCTGTCATAAACCTATCAGTTTACGCAATGAATAGATTAGCAGACTAGATTTTGCTTGGAGTCTAGTAATAGACTGCTAGCAAGCTAAATGATTGATTTATGATTATACGACACTTGAATAATATTCGTATTCATACTACAAAAATAAATAAAAAAACCTAAACTAAATTTGAATACTGCAGTTCATGATAATTAACAATAATAATTTTTAGGATAAAATAATGATGTGTTTGTTATGAAGGACCATAAGTATAAGAAGAGAGAATAGTACCTAATGCGGGGCTGTGTTCATATAATGCCATTTATATTTTATGTATATAAAGTTTAATTACCACACATCTGGTAATCTTTTATTGTTCTCGAGATAATTAATTGAAATAATGAAGTATTAACCTTATTTTTAAGATAATATATACTATATTAAATAATATAGTATTATATATTATATTATATAACTAACATTATATATTATATAACTGAAAAATGGTGGGGCCAAACGTAAAAATATTTATACGACTTCTATATGTAGAACTTATACTTTGTGCATATTGTGGCATTGTGGCAACGTTTGAAAAAGTTTGAAGTATATATGGAGGTAAAAAACTTGCAAAATCAGAGATTAAAATATACGGGGTGTTCATTTAAAAAGTTTCCACCATATATATTTTTTTTAAATATGTCTCAAATGACTCAAACAAAATTTGCTAAGTTTAAGAGAGGAAACATAATGTAATAATTATAATTTAAACGGTGCAAGATAGGATATATCTTTAAATGCCTGAAAAATGTTGCTCTTATAAAATAAACAACTTTTGTTTTGAAGATTTTTTTCATGCATCCAATATTTCTGGCGTAAATACAAAACTTACACCATATTTACGACGTATTTACACCAAAACTAGAAGATCTGTAAAAAAATTCAAACAAAGGTTATTTCTTTTTATAAGATAAACATTTTTTGTATTTAAAGATTTATCCTATTTCGCACCATTTTAGAGATAAGTTATACCACGCGGACATCGATGCATGGAACAAAAATATAATTATTGAATTTTATGTTCCCGTTTAAACTGTGCAACTTTTGTGTGAAACATTTTTTTCTAAAATGTATATTTTAAATAATATTGAGATGGAAAAAACTTTTCAAATAAACACCTGGTATAGTATTGTTGATATTTGATCGTGCTGAAAGTAGTTTCAATTTAATACGGTCATCATTTAAAAAAATATTGAAATGGAAACTTTTCAAATAAACATCCGGTATATAGTGTTGTTGATATTTTTGATCGTACTGAAAGTAATTCCAATTTAATACGGCCATAATCCATTATATGATACATTATTATATTTTTATTATTCATTTTGTTGGGAAACTTTGAATACAGAATAAGGAGGTTTATAAATGTCAAAGGTCAAATTTCTTCAAGAGTGTTGTTTGGATTTATATTAAAATTTAAAATCCATTCAATTTAAAAAAGCTTACAAACTTCATATTAAATTATAAATCAGGACGATTCAAAATGTTCACCATTTAGATATATCAACCGATGTTATAGTTGTCCCGTATTTAAGGACGTTCCCAGCACTGTGTTATATGATCAGGACAAAAAAAACGGTTTGATTTTATTATAGAACAAATACATATACAGACATACGCAACATATAGACAAATTCACTAATATATATATATATATATATATATATATATATATATATATATATATATATATATATATATATATATATATATATATATATATATATAAAATAGTGTTAAAAAAATTAGAAAACAAAATTATATATATACATATATATATATATATATATATATAAAATAGTGTTAAAAAAATTAATAATTTTAAACTTTTATATTTCGAAAACAAAATTATATATATATATATATATATATATATATAAAATAGTGTTAAAAAATTAATAATTTTAAACTTTTATATTTCGAAAACAAAATTATATATATATATATATATATATATATATATATATATATATATATATATATATAAAATAGTGTTAAAAAAATTAATAATTTTAAACTTTTATATTTCGAAAACAAAACGGTAAAATGCGATTTAAAAAAAAAAAATTTATTTCTTAAATATTTATCTTTACTATTCTAGTTTTTTTTTAAATTCTGTCGAGTATTTTTTTTAATACTACAGATAATATGTCAGATCTCTCTTAAAAATAATTATTAATTCATATATTCATTATTCATATTACAAATTCAGCTCATTATTTTTACTTTGCTTTAATCATTAATGCGCGTATAACCTTATGTCTGCTAATTCATAAATTTGTGAGTATCCCACAGATAATATAAACCAACACTAGATCTAGAATATTCTAGAACATATTTTATATATTTTTATTATTAAATTTTATGATCTGTTTAAAATTTATGACAATTGCACTTTACTTTTATATACCTACGAGGAAAAATTGCAAAGTCTCGTTGGTGGTACAAAAGGGGTCAAAAGTTGATGTTAGTTTTTAAAATTTTATATTAGATTTGTACCTTATTCGATTTCGAAAATTTCGATTAAAACTGGTGACGATATTTCGAATAAAGAACTTTTATCTGAAGCATATTTTTTCGAAAACTGAATTAATAAGGCACAAATCAATTCAAAAATTTTTAAAACTAACATCAACTTTTGACGTCTCTTGTACACACAAAAGGTAAACAACGAACGTAAACACAATGTGAATACAATGAATGTGTTTATATTATTATCATTAAACTAACGGTAAGTATTAAAACATGGCCATAAAATTGTATTTAAAATGAAAAACATTCAAAATGAAGAACTGAAAAACAACATCCGTTGTATATTATTATTATAATCATAATAATATAATGCTAATGGTAATAACGGTCACATCACATCCAAGGAACAACCAAACGACCGTCGAACGTTCGAGGTGGTTCGAGTTGGTTTATTCGTTCGTTGTTTAAAACAATATTTTCGTGTTCATAAAACATTTATATATTATTTTATGTATATACGGAGTACGGGCAGTTTATTTAATATTCAAAGTAGAAAGAATCGCCTGTATGTATTGTTAAAAATAAAATAGTGGACTCAAATACGCTAGATAGATAGATGTCCAATACTACCTGGAGGTAATAGCATTTAAGGTAGTTGTCACACTTACACTTAAAACTTTGTTGTCAAAAGTGCAGGTTAAGGTTGTTTGAGTTACATTTACATTTATTCAGTATTATCCAAGATGACTATATTAGCAAAAAAAGAGTTCAAGATAAGGGTAACAAAAAATTTCAGCTGATAACATATAGTTTTTTTTCCCATTAATCAAGTCGATATTTATTGACAGCACGTCATGGCCTTATTAATTTTTTTTATGGACAAAATGGCACGTAGGTAGTATCTGGTAGTATCTGCCGATGTAGTAATTTTTTTTTTTATAGCGTATCAACTTCATCGTCGTTATTTTCCAAACACTTTTTATCTTCAAGTAGTCCATGTATCAGTGTACACTATACTATTTCATATTAAAGCACCACAAGATCTCGTAAAATGTGTGAAAATTAATGTAAGTAGTATATATCCAGCCAGCTACTAGCAGCTAGCTCCTGTGGAAGAAGATACTTAAATTTTAGTAGAAATATACACACACAAAAATTGAAGTAAAACCATTCACATTATTCGAACTGTGCCATAAATGTCATTAGAAATTTATTCGGAAGTATATACTAGTATATATATATATATATATATGTATATATATATATATATATATATATATATACATTACTCACCAAAATAAATTGTATAGTTTAGAGCAACAGTAAAACATCATTAAGTGAATATTCAAACAACGGAAGCTCTTAGGTGACCAACTTTCTAGCAATAACAACAAAATGCACAAATAATAATGAATTTAACAAATATATCACCATGGTTACTTTATGCTTATATATATGTATTTAAATGAATTTTCGAGGGAAAGAATGACGTAAATCAGTTTAATATTTTGAAATACTGTATCAAAATTGCGTAGATCTATAAAAAATTGTAAAGAAAAAAAATTAATCGTTATTTTCTATAAATAGAAATTATTTGTTGGGAGAATATAATTAATAAAAGTATTTCGTAATTTCTTCATTTCACCAAAAGAACATCCGAATAATTTTTGTAATCACTGAATTACATTGAAAACATTTTAAATTAATTTTAAAAGTTTATAATACGAGTACAATGATCTTGTGTAATAAATGAACTAGTCAAAGCAGTCGAAGTCTAAGCCTAAGTCCTAGCGGTAACAGTTTTAATCCGCTCTGAATGAAATTTATTCTTTATTCTGAGAAAATTTGCTATGTTGGCGAAGCTCCTGCGTAACGAACTTTAAACGTGGTGTAGTCTTATGGTCTTGCAAGAGTCTTATGGTCCTGATAAACGTTATAATATCAAATGATGACACTTCATAAATGTTTGAGGCCTAATTAAACATTTTTTTTTTGATGCTTTGTAATAAATATTGATTTGACCATAAACACAAAATTCATCGAATTAAAACATTTGGTTTACTTTTACCAAATACCGATTTGTTTCCCAACATCCAGTAAAATCTTATAATCAACAGTGGTTGCAAGTCGACTCTGATTTCTAACTTTTTTCTTTTGTATATAAAGAAGTTTCACTGTATTATAAAATATTATTATGTTATTTAGTAGGTTGTTTGTCTTTGTAACACGTAAAAACGTATTTTTGTTATATGAGTTTCGCGGTATTAATAATTAATTTTTATTACTTTAACATCTAAATAGAAAAAGGTACCGAATATGGAGGGAAGCGAAAACTCACTTGAAAAATATAGCTGCAACGAGAATAACCGGTTGCAGCAAATTTTTTAGTTAATTTGTGCCTTATCCATGCGGTATTTGGGAAAATATTTCGAATGAAAGTTGTTTACGATAAGCGAATGGCGCAAATCAATTAGAAAATTGATATGAAAAATATGCACCACTTTTGTGATCATGTGTACAAAAAGCCAAATAATGAGAGGACAATTTTGTTCACTTGTTATTAAGTTGATTTCCTCAGTAAGAAAATTACATGGAAAAATGTTGAAAAGATGTATCTTTCATTAATGAATAACTTTGAATTTTATCATAAAAAGAAAGTTGTTATATATTTCCTACTATAGGTCTACGGTTTACTCCAAGTTTAACCCTTCATATAAAGATTGGTAACTTATTGTTTTTTTTTTCATAATTATAACTGCCGAGAAATTTGAAAGTTAATTAAAATATAATCCTGCAGATTAGTTTATCATATTATCTAAGAATATTACAATTTTAGTTCTACACATGTTATGTTTTTTCACATGTGTGCGTGCATGTAAAATAAACAGATCAGGCACGATTAAAGAATTCAGTATACACAAAGTATTTAAGAAATTAACTCAGTTAGTTTTTATTTTCACTTGTGAAAAAGTTATTATAAATTATAAATGGTTAATTATCAAATACCGTGCCACTTAAACTTGAAATTTTTGGCCTGCCAGTACCTCAGAAGGTTCGTCCAGAGTGTCGCTGTCTTGGTGTTTTTCTTTCTAACCTTTTCTCAATAGAAGTGATCACCAAGTCCACAGAATAGATTCCGGGGTACTGTAAGGGATGTCGATGCTCCTTTCCTTGCCAGACCAACCGCTATATCATTTACTCATGTGCTGGAATTCAGTGGCGGGTGACTTATAATTCTTGTCTAGATTGAGCTGATCAACTTAGAACTCAGCGATTCGATGGCCGCTTGACTGCCGAAGAAGATCGCTCTCCGAATGAATAAGATAATAATAAATTATAAAATTTTGAAAAGAAGCCATTTGTATACGAACTAAAGATATATGGTTCACCTACCACTAAATATTATTACATATATATATATATATATATATATATATATATATATATATATATATATATATATATATATATATATATATATATATATCCCTTATCACCATCTGTGCATGAAGGTTAACTAAAAGATAATCTTGTTCGTTCGTTATAAGTATAATATTTTCTTTTAATACACGCAATTTTGTTCCATCGAGTTTTATTTTAATAAACATGGTATATATATATATATTTTTTTTTTGCTTTTGGGGTTCATTCTTCTTATAAAACACCCTACAGAAATAATTATAATAAGGTTTAGTATTTCTGTTTACTTTCATACGATGCTCATTTTTCTCAGTGCTATTTTTATAATATTCAATGTTCTCCGCGATTTTACGCACGTGAACTTTTAATTATGACAGTCTAAAATCAAACTGTACATCGAGAGACATATAAATGTAGCCTGGATAATTTTATTTTTCATCGCATTCTTGCTGTATCAAAATTTACTTAAACTTAAAAAATCGAAAAAATTGGCGAACATTTTTTTGCTCCCGATTTTGATATAAACATAGTTTTAAGTTAATTTTGACATAGCGAAACCGATGGCATTGGTTAAAATACGATACGAGTATCGGTTTTCAAGATATCAGACTCATAGTGCTAAAATTGAAAACTGTATGCATTGAGAAGGGAAAATTTTGAAATGTTTTGGTCGGACGTTAAAATGAACCTGATTTTCGTAGTGTTTGGGTCAAAATTACTCTAGAAAATAATTATTATTAAAATCGAGAAAAAAAAATTTTCTTCATTTTTTTCGCTTTTTTCCAAGGGGTACCCCTTAAAAATCGCAAAAATTGGAGAAAATTTGTTTGCACTCGATTTTGATATAAACTTCGTTTTAAGCTAATTTGGACCCAGCGAAAACGATGCTGTTTGTTAAAATACGATACGATTAACGGTTTTAAAGATATCAGACTCATAGTGCTAAAATTCAAAACTGTATGTATTGAGAAGGGAAAATTTTGAAATGCATAGATCGGACGTTAAAATGAACCTGATTTTCGTAGTGTTTGGGTCAAAATTACTCTAGAAAATGATTATTATTAAAATCGAGAAAAACAATTTTCTTCATTTTTTTCGCTTTTTCCTCAAGGGGTACCCCTTAAAAAAATCACAAAAATTGGAGAAAATTTGTTTGCACTCGATTTTGATATAAACTTTGTTTTAAGCTAATTTGGACATAGCGAAAACGATGCTGTTGATTAAAATACGAAAAGATTAACGATGTTCAAAATATCAGATCCATAGTGCTAAAATTTAAATTTGTATGAGTTGAGAAGGAAAAATTTTTAGAAAAAGCATGGGTCGGACGTTAATATGAACCTGATTTTCGTACTATTTGGGTCAAAATTACTCTATAAAATGATTATTATTAAAATCGAGAAAAAAAATTCCGTGTACTAGTTTTTTGTTCCACTCTGTACTCGGTATATGTTATATGGTGTTTTGATTAAAAAAATGGTACTCTAATGTTGGTTGATGTAATTACTAGACTAGAAAAATGTGGTTCGTTGACTTTGATGATACAAACTGCAACATAAAGAATTGAACTTTAATCTCACATGGATAGTCAAGCCAAGCCAAAAGCCAAGCCAACATATTCAAATTAAAACTGTTCTTGCACCACAAATTAATTAAAATGAAATCATTTTGTAAACAGATCCATTCAATGGGTAGATAGAAATTATTGTCGAAACAATAGTGACGAATATCAAATGTTAGTACTTTTATACAGAACAGTTTTTTTATGAAAAATTTTGCATTAAAATTTATTGTAACGGACCATTACCGGGCATTATCTCCTGCGGATGCAATGGGACTCCATAACGGGTCCATTATGTGTAGATTGTGTGGCGAGGAGGAAGAAACATCTAGCCACATGATTCCTATTTAAGGACCTTACGTTTCCCAAAAAATGTAACTTTATACTTTTGAAAACCCATTTTTTAAAAGGCAGTAAAATGGTTTTAAGGTGCTTTATCCTTAGATATCCGATTCTGTCAATTAAACATGGAGTTCCATTTGAAAAACACAACTTCACCCTCTTAAAATCTTGTTCAAGATCAAATTGAAAACCAAGAGCACCATAATATGAACCCCCCCCCCCCCCACCGAACAATACCAATTTAATTCGGATAATTTTTTCCAAAAACGCTCCCTTAAAAGAAATATTCAGCTGCATTGATTCAAATGCGACTTCCAATGTGTAAAATAAGGTAATTTATTTTTACCTAATTTTTTTTAATCAACTAAAATTATATCGCTACAGGAATATTATGATATACTCGTACATATTTCTCCTGTTTCCTAGTCTGCATAAAGAACAAACTGTAATTGAATGTAACGTTTTTTGTTTATACAATTAGCTGCAAAAGTAGATGTTAATTTTTAAATTTTATAATGGGTTTGTGCCTTATTGATTCGGTTTTCGAAAACAAAACGCTTCGGATAAAAGTTATTTGAAATATAGTAACAAATTTTATTAGAGAAACTTTTTCGAAAACCGAATGAATAAGGCACAAATTATGTTTAAAATTTTGCCCCAATTCCTAGAACAATTATTTGTTTTTTATAAATACGTATTTCGACTACAATGTAGTCATCATCAGTATGAATTAGCTAATCGTAACTATCTCCGGGATATGGAGTCAGAGATATGTTGCTCGTTGCTAATTTGGTGCGTGTCTCACAATAATATTAAAAAAGTTTTTTCTTTTATATGATCTGGCTGAAGTAGTACCTGGAGGATTATTTGAGTTGACTGACCAATTAAGAAATTAAGTGTGTGAAGAGCCCAACCCATTTATTGGTGGTATTCTTTTCTGATCATGCGGTTTTGTTATTGTCAATAAGGTGAGGGTGTTGATCGATGCTAACCTTGATATTAGGTATTAAATTTTTTGAAAATGGTTTAATTTTATTAAATCAGAATTTGGAATTGGGCCATGGTCTAAATTCATTATCTATTTTCTACACGATTTTTCGGTTCTCCCAAATTTCACATAAGCCAGATGTTCGTTGATTCGAGTTTCGATTTAGCGACGACTTTGACCAACATAAATTTTCGAACAGTTTTGACAACTGACCCCATATATGCCCGATTGTTTTCACTGACAATTTTATCCTTAGGATTGCCCAGTAACTGTTTCATTTTATGTTTATTGACAAGCGAGCTGTTTTTAGGTTATGGTCCCTTAATTCACTAGTGATTTTATTTGTGCATGGACGGAAGTATGTTAGTTTGCACCATTTATTTCATTCAACGTTGCCAGTTTATTTAATTTCAAAAAACCTAGAGTTCTCTTTGATTATTTTTATCATCTTCATAATAAGGCACAAATTAAGTAAAAAATTTAAAAAAATAACATGAACTTTTGCAGCCAATTGTATTAGATAAGTTTAGCAGTAGAGATGATATGGTAGTATTATATCAGTAGTAGGAAAAAACAAACTAATATTATTATAAAAATATAACTAATATATTATTCTATCATAAATTCAATTTGGATTAATGTTCTGTTGAAATATTTAAATTTAACTTTGTTGAACTTTACGTGGAACTTAATGCACGTAATGTACATCTCACTCTCTATATACCTACACGTATTCAAATGTAATCTTGTTTGACTTTTATGTATTAAAGGAATAAAAAATGAAAACTATGCTGCAAATGATGTTGTACACAAGAGTTTATAAAAAGGTTTTGTATATTGAATGGATCGTTACTTGATAAAAATCCATTATAAACTATTAAATAAAAGAAATATTTAAGATTTTCGTAATAATATTTTTATTTTAACTAACGTTTCGGAAATACAATTCCATCTTCAGAACATATACATGATAATATATATGTTTATAAAACGGCTGTGCGAAAAATGATATTGTTTATCAAAATGGTTAATATTTTTTTATAGAATGTATTTAAATGAATTTTAATAAATAAAAATTTTTTATTGGAAGAATGTAATTAATAAATGAATTTCGTACTTTCGTTTATCTCTCCAAAATAACATCAGAATTAATGTTTTTTATGAATTACTGGAGAGATATTCTATATTTTGTATTTTCGTCGCCCTCTAAGGCCCTGTTTATCCTTAACCGATTCTACTCATGAAAATACCTTTCGAATACTACAACAAATCAGATACGAAATTTCATTTTAATCGTACTAACATTGTGACCGTTAGAGAGTCTTCCAATATATGGAAAATATATTTATTTATATATAGTGATCACAAGTGATCAATATTTACTCTGATGGGGAAATTTGGAAAAATTGATGCTCCTGCGTAACGATTTTGTTTCTCTTTGAGGTCTTTTGAAAAGAATGATTTTTTTGACTCGATTACAATAGTCTATTATTATAAAATAGAGAGATATAAAATAGATATAAAATAATAAGCTATGAACATCAGGAATGAAAAAAAACAACTAACATTTTACACTTCCATGTATACAAATCTCTGTCAAATAGAATAAGACCTCGAATGTATACGAAAGATAAAGAAATATTACTTTCTATTGTATTGTTGCTATAACATTTCTATAAAGATTTTATGTTTTTATTATTGATGAAAAATTTATGACTTCGGCCTTATAGCTTTTAACGATAGCTATTTGCATGGGAATTATTCTTTTTCTTTGGAAATATTAAACATTCCCAAGGTTATTGATCATAGTCGGTGTACAAAATGAAGCGCGTTCCTGATCGGAATTTATTCACGATCGTAAATTTTGTATACGTGGTCCATCATGTAAAATGTTTTCAACGGTTATCGTCCCAAAAACGCACCAATGAATTAAGTTCTCAGCTAAATTATTTAGGTGTCACACTAATTTTAGTTCCGAGAACACGGTATAAATTATAAAAGATTGCCAATGAAGGAACTCTTATTCGAGTCAAATCTTGGAATAATTGGAAAAAATATTTCATCCATAAGGTAGAAAACCCATTCAGGTAAGCCAAATGTAATCAACTAGAAGCCTTGAACATTGATAAAATGCAGGAACTAGATCCATTCCGAATTTATGTTCAATTTAAAATTTTGTTTGAAAATCTTAGACTAAAAATAATTTTATTGCGTAAAGTATATGGAAACTTTTTGTAGAAAATTTAAAACTTTACAACTTTATTCATTACATTTTCTCGAAAGTTGAATACATTTGAAGCTATTTATAAAAGTTTGGAAAACTTTTCGGTTTATTATTTTAGAATTAACCTCAAAAGATACACTTTCCAATTCCCCGTTGCTTGGTTTATGTAAAGATTGTGACTTGAGTTAAGAATTCATTCCAGTATATAGATTGAAGATTTAATATATGGTAACATCTGTAAAGAGAAGTCGGATATTGATTAACGTAAATGGGGTAGTTTTTATTAAATGTTTTCTACATACGATCCGATCTCTCGTACGTGCAAAATACCTTACAAAAATACATAAACATAAAGAAGGCAAGCAGGCAGCATCTACTATGGGTTGGTTGGTTGGTTGGTACTCGTTATATACAAGATACATACATCAAAATAAATATGTAATTGAAAAAAATAGAAGCTTACATTTGTATACAAGCAAACAAATAATAACAAACCTTAGGCAAAGAGCCATTGTCAATAAAATATCGAAATTCTTCAACTATGATAATTATTGCAGATTCGATTTCATTGTACAACCACTTTTACCTGTACAAAACCGTTTGGCTGGAGAATAGCAAATTTTCAAATTAAGCTTTACATATTGATTTTGTAGAGGTAGATTGATTGATATATTAAATAATTATTATTTAAATAAATAATAAATATGAATGAAAGATATAATTGATCTTTATTGAATTGATTTATGAAATATTATATATTTTAATATGTAAATTATCAAGGTTGTTAACATTCAAAGCAACCGTGATAATAGGGGGAAGTTATAGTTGTTATGCAACAACTAAAAATGATTAACAAAATTATAATAATAATTTAATAATGAAGAAGCGATACCGCTACAATTTCAAAAAATTATGTGTGTGAAGTGGAAGGAATTAATGTGAGTGAAGTAGGAGGAATTTGTGAGTAGACTAGGAATTGGTAGGATATGCGGCTGCAGCCAACTCTGATAGAAACTATGCCGATATTCATCTGAAGTTCGTGAAGGAAACTGCAGAAAACCTTCTCAAGCATATCCGGTTACTTCGTTCTTGTCCATACGTCGACAGTTTAGTCAATTAACTGCCCCCTTCATTGTTTCTTTAATAATTGACAAACTGGCGATGTCGGGTTTCGAACCCTTAACCTCCCAGTTTCCAAGTATACATACTATGCAGAAACTGGGACTGGATAATGAGTTGAACTTCGGATATTTCAGGAGGTTAGGGTCAAGGTTAAGTTCAAAGAACCGATGGTTATTCAATGCTATTCGAAACTTTCGTAGGGATCATATATATATGCATAGATAAGAATTTAGTTACTTGCCGAATTACAAACTCACAGAAGCCTGACTTCAGATAGTTATATCTTAAACCCATGAGTGTTTAAGACTAAGTGCTCATGGAGACTTTTGATCTGTTCATCAAGGACTTTCAGAATTCATAGTTTCAGAGAGTTTGATAGCGATACATTACCCATAAGGAGGGTGCGAGATTTGTTTGCAAAATGCGGGAATATGTCTGTTCGAAACGTTCGAAGAAACTCTCAGAGAAAGACTACCATTTCCAGAACTGCGCTTTTAGGCGAAGAAGACTAGCGAAGACAGCGTTAAAGCTACATACTTTTGGAGCTCTCTATCATATCTAAAAAAATTGTTCATTTTCCAACCATGTAGCCATGAGAACTTTTGATCGGAAGCTCAAAAGAAACAACATATACCGATTCCAGTGAATTTTTCACCAAGGGCGTCTTTCCATAAGTAATATGCGGGGTGGCTTTCTCCTCCATATAATAATCTTTGTTTCAGAACAACAATTTCACAAACTTTTAAAAATATAATTCGAATTGACAAACGTTGCGTGCAATATAAAAATAATTTTAATCGATCTATGTAAATTTTTCTTAAATTAAACAAAAAATTCAATCGCAATGTACAAATATTTTTGTGCGAAATTACATTTTTGCATACGATATAAAAAACAATTGTGTCAAAAACTTTTCGCTTTGGTAATTTTTGGCATTGGCTCTGTGCCTACAATTGTAACTAACGTGTACTTTGTAATACCAACACAAAAAACAAAATCCTTATAAACATATCTAATGTTTTTTTATATCTAACGTAAGTTTACGAGCTTTGCTAGTTGTTTTTTCTACAGCTAACGTTAGTATTATATATATATATATATATATATATATATATATATATATATATATATATATATAAGTTGAGTGGAGCAAATATATGACTAGTATTATAAAGAGATAGATAGATACTGCTGACTTTATTAGTAAGTGTAAACTTGATGAAAAGCGACGTTGTTATATGCGCTACTATTTTACTTCCTACAGAATGTTTTAAGGTTGTTGTGTACAAAATTCAATTTAATGACAGGTTCCTCAAAATTTTACAGTTTATTATTTCAATAATAAAGAATTACTTGTCAAAATTTGAAATTGATCCTGTTTTTAGTGTTTGAGTAAAAAAATGTTAAAGTTACGATTTTTAAGAGGTTTTTACATAGATTAAATGGACTCGTCGGTAGAAACATGAATACAAAACTCTATATCTCGACAACCTGAGATATACCAATGTTATGAACAACTGTCATAATAATTATCAAAGTCTTATAAATATCTGGACCAAATTTCAAATTGTTTTTTGTTTCTGAGATAATTAAATTTTCAGATCGAAAAATACTCTAAATTTAGTTTTATTTTTATTTATTTTTATCTAGTTTTATTTTTAGTTATAGTTATTTTTATCTAGTTTTATTTAGTTTTATCTAGTTTTATCACCATGCAACATTTTTGAAATACATAAAAACATATTTTTAATGATTAAAACTCTTCGAAAAAATGAAATTTGGGATGTTTTATTCACAAATTAAATTAATAGAAACGATTTAATTGCAAAATTTTTAATTATTTAGAGTTGGCAATGGATGAGATATCAAAGCATTTAGTATAGGACAAACTCACCACTCGTACTTTCCCTCACCAGTTTCACAACAACCTTAAGATAAAACTGGATGCTTATTTGCTAACTGTAATTTTGTATATCCTGCAGGGCTTCATTTTAATGGCTTCGAATCCCGACATCGGCAGTTTGTCAATAATTAGTAGAAAAAGGGCAGTTAATTGACTAAACGAAGTAACCGGCTATGCTTGAGAAAGTTTTCTGCAGTTTCCTTCACGAACTCCAGATGAATATCGGCATAGTTCCTATCATAGTCGGTTGCAGCCGCATATCCTACAAATTTCTAGTCTACTCACAAAAATTCCTTCCACTCCACTTAAATCTTCACATCCTTAGGCATCACAATGGACCTTATGGTCGAAGTGTAGTCCTTCTAGGACAGCCTCCACAATCTATCTATCTATCTCTCAGATATTTTACAGTGCAATACCTTCCAAGCATATTTATGCTGACTCATACTGTATTTACAAACATACATAAAGACATAGATAGAAGTTAGTATAAATATTCTAGTATGAGATAGATACGTACACTCCCATTCATAAAAATTGAACCATTTGAAAAATTCTAAATGATACTGCTGCATGTAATATTATACAAATATTAAGTAATATATACGTTTAGAATGTGATTTACTGGTGGTTCAATTTTTATGAACGGTAGTGTACTATACAAACAGATATAACATACATATTATCCATTTGTTTTATTTATACCGAATGTCTGCAGTTTATTACGTCATCTCGTAATGTTTTTTTGTTTGTTTTTTATTCATTTTAATATATGGAAATTAAAACTATTGCTTTCACAATTAAAACTTGATTATGTAAATCACTGCTGGTACTATTAAACTAGTAGGTACTATACTATATTACTATATTATGAAGTACTACTTACTATACTATGTATGCTATCTATAGTTGTGGAAATTAGAACTAGAAAAACTTAATGTTTTTATCATCAGTTTAGGATTCTCTCTAGATTTGATTTATTTTCTAATGATAATCGTACTTTCAAAGCATCATCATTTCATATCAGGGAAATGAAATGTAATGCCAATTATTTTAATAGCACAAGTGAAAATAACAACTAACTGAGTTAATTGCTTGAATACTCTGTATATATATATATATATATATATATATATATATATATATATATATATATATATATATATATATATATATATATATATATATATATATACTTAAGTTTATTGTGAACTGTTTATTTTACTTTTTATACACGTACAGATGTGTAACAATACAAAGTAGTGTACAAAGGTGCTATATACATTTGTAATCAAAAGTAATTACAAATGGTGTAACTGAAATTGTGGAAAAACTATTGGAAATAAAAAAAAAAAAGCTTCAAATAAAAAGAAAAAGTTTTTTTTTTAATTTTTAGCGAATTTTCGAAGAAATTTTGGAAAAACTTCTTCAAATCTTCACCGAATGAACCTACCTAGTAGATATCGAAAATGATATCTGCTAGGTAGGTATAAACATCTTTATTTTAACCATCATAAATTGATTATTCTTAAAACTATCATAACCGAACAAATTTTAAGCGGATTTTGATAAATCTTTACTGAAATTTTGTCAAGAAGATTATGATTTTGATATCATCAAATGTTCCAAAAATCCAAAAAATCGATTTTTTTCCACCCTACTGTGTGCCGACTTATAGCCTCCTTTAATGTAACAACCAAAATCTTTTAGGTAGATTGAATATAAAATTGTTAAAGCTGTTGATAAATATTTAAATGAATTGAAAAATAAAATAATAATAATAATAAAAAAGGGAAAGTAATTATAGATTATTGTTTTTTCATAATTGTATGTTTTTGATTGTATATTGGTTTGTTTGTATTTGGTAATATTAACAATTTTGACATGCCAATAGCAGAAGGTCAACAGAATAAAATTATTTAAATAAAAAAATAAAAATAAAATTTACTCTCAAAAAATATAATATGAAAAAATCTCTTTGTATTTGAATTGATATGTTATTAATTTGAAAAATTAATGATTTGTAAACATTAAATTGATTACAATATTTAGAAGTAACCATTCCATATATATATATATATATATATATATATATATATATATATATATATATATATATATATATATATATATATATATATATATATATATATATATATATATATATATACAGGTTGGCGCAAAAGTACCTTCATGATTTTAAATTTAAAAAAGTATATGAGAAGTTAAGTAAATTAATATTTTGCTACTTATAATATAAAGTGTGTTTCTTTGCAGTTTTTTCCAACTATCTACGAAAAATGATGTTTAACAAATGATATCCACTTTCGCGCAGAATACTATGAGCTCTTTTCAGCACATCTTCCATAACCTTTCGTAAAGTTTCTTGAAATATCCTCAAAATCTCTCGCCTAATATTCTAAGTAGTTCCAAGTATTGTGGCTTGTTTACACAAACCCTTTCTTTCAGATAACCCCAAAGAAAATAAGCTGCCATATCGTTTGGTAAGATGGAGCTACATATCTGATATTAAAATATCGTCGATAGTTTCTCTGAGTAGAAATAAAGCTTCTTCCGTTTTGCAAATAAAAAGTTACGATATTTATCCTTTCTGTAGGCTGGTATCGCTCCATATCGAAACTCCCAAGTATTTACTTTAATCTAAAAAAGAGAAACTCAATAAATATTAATTCCCGAAAGAATTATTGAAATTAAAAATCGTGAAGGTACTTTTGCGTCACCCTATATATATTCCATACATTAATAATACACTGGTGAAAACATTTGGGGCAGAACTAATTACCATAAACGTGATTTAAAAAAAAAATATTATTTGAATCGGCTGTTCTTTGATATACACGACGCATATTTATATATACATAACCGATCCGTGTGGTCTAGTAAAATTATGTACCACAATTGTTTTTGCAATCAATTATTTACATAGCCAGGACTAAACTTAATATACCCTAAAAACAGCTACTGAAACATACAATATATCCGCAATTGTTTTCTCTATGACCTAAAGTCAAAATTAAGGTAGCTTGATCTTTCAGACGTGCTCTTAGGTGTGCTCGAGGCTTATATATCGTCTTATCGAAAGGATATAAGGACGTATTACGAAATGTCTAGAATGATTGTAACACAATATATTTGACAATGTGAATGACCAACGAATAGAAATAATTATTTGCTTATTTTGTAATAATTATACTAATTGATTTTATGAAAACATTATTATGAAAAATATATCTCTATTATTATTATTATTATTTCCATTGATTGTTTGTAAGCTTCACCAAACCAAACTCTAGGTATAATGTAGTTTAGGTCACTCTAAATATGCAATCATTATAAAATCATTGCATTCATAAAAAAAAGGTTACTAATTATCACGGTTGGGTTGCAATATTAATTTTATCATATACATTGTTCTATGTAATATATCTGAACTCCCTATCTACACTTCCGCTCATAAAAATTGAACCAGGAATTCACATTCTAAATTACATACAGTAACATTTATAATATTTCAACTAGTTCGATTTTTATGAACTGGAGTGTACATTATATAAAAATATTATATTCTGTATATAATATATCTGAATTACAGTTGAGATCTGAAAAATGATTCATAAATTTAAAGAGATAAATCAATTAAAGGAGCTTAATCCCAATGGGAGCACAGACTCCATAAATTGCCGTGAACACAAATAATAATAACGAGGTAACAATCCGGACAAACGGGTCAAAACTAGAGTGATTATTTGAAAATAATTGATGACTCAGGTAAACTATCCAACGGTAGTTTTTGCTTTTTAATAACTAAAAACAAATTTTATTCAAATTAGAAATCGAATGATATTTGTTAGCCGTTTATGTCGAAAGATATTGGTCCAACGTGAATTTTGTTAGGAACGTTTTTTGTGTAGAATAAGCTGTGAAATAAATTTAATTATGACGTCGGTTATCATAAAACCAATAGTTTACGAGATGTTTGAGAAAATATGATTTTCAGCAAAATTGATTTTGGCACGCGCGATTTCGTTATGACCTTTTTGGTATGTTTTCATAAAGAGTATTTTTTGTAAGAGATAAAAGTAGCATTTTACTTGTTCACTCATAGATTAACGTCATTTTAATTACAATTAACAAAGCTCCCAAATTTTTTACAACTTGAACTCTATAGAAACAATTTTGCACAGTTTTTGATAAACATTCACTAAACGATTGTTGAGAAAAAACTATACATAAACAAAAAACATGTCCAAAAACGGAAATATATTTTTGTTGATTTAAATTAAAGATACATTCGCTGCCAAAAGTGATACAATTTTTTCATATTATTTCTTACTTAATTCTACATTACTGGTAAAATTTCTTAACTTTATTCTAAATTAAATATATTTCTATTAGTGTTGATCCCAATTTATGATGCTACAAACCGTATAGGATATTCACGAATTTCTCATTTTCAATATTTCTGGCTCCGATTGTATCTCTCCCTAACATCCACAAATGCTGACAAATCTCAATGCGCTGTGCACTTATTTGATACGTAGATGTTATTGAACAATACTTTACTTTATACAGGAAAAAAAAAACTGTATTCCCAAGTGTATTACGCTGATGCTTTTATATGTTCTTGAATAAATAGGCAACAGTGTAAGTGAATATAAAATTCATCATACATTTTGTTCGTTTTGCCTATATAACTTTTTTGTTATTAAACAAATATTTGAATTTTTCGTAGAATCTAGAAAACTTTTTTGTATGTTTAGTTCAAAAACAGTTTGTTATCGAAAAAAAAAAAAATGAAAGTAATTCAATTAAACTTTATCATAATGTACTATTTTATGCAAATTTCATATACCGTGTGTTCATTTGAAAGGTCCTAGCCTATGTGGGCTCTCGAGGTTTACTTACACACACGCCAAAGAGTCCATACACGGAGACGTAAGAAGGAGGAATTGCAAGAAGAAATCGGCGAAGGTGGCTAAGATCAAACAACAAAGATCGCTATTTGTTTGTCTCAAAGAAATTGGTATGCCTACCGCAGTTGTATACTATGTACATAGAGACTTTTATCACAATAGAACAAGCACTTTAGTTCGTACTCCAACTTAATAATGTCGCTTACTGTGGTAATCTTCACAATCTGGTTGACGCCTTAAAGCCTTAATGCCACCCGGGCCTCTTAGGTCCAGCTCAACGCAGTATACGGGTATTATATGTTTAGTCTGCAGTTTCATTATAACTTAGACGAGATATTTGGAAAAAAACGCGACCGTTCGCCATGGATATCTTAAGACACACACACGTGAGTATATGTGACCTTTGAGTCAGTGATTATAATGTTAAAAGAAAGGTCTGAGCTAATTTTGTGCGTCTTACCTTTTATCGTGATTTTCAGGTTATTTGTTGCCTAATTTGTTTGTACGATTAAAAACACACGGTATATATATTTGTGGATTTTCATTTTATCCTTTTTCTCTGTTACAGGTAAGGAAACATCTCTTCTATTCAATGATTTCCAAGTACAGTTTTATGAGATAGTAAGTGTTGTTCTGATTTATTATTTGTGACATATTTGTACCAACCTATTTATTGGTAATTTAATTTCGATTACACCTGGGTATTTACCGAATCAATCTATAACAGGTAATATAAAAGATATTGATTAGTTCTTTAAATAATAGAACTTATATCAACTACAATAGTCGAAACAAAATTATATAATAAAAAATTTATTTTAAAAAACATGAATAAGACTTTCATCTAGATACCGGTATTTCGATTGTAACGCAATCATCTTCAGTAGGAAAATTCTGTATGACAAAGTGTAGAAACAAAATAAAGCCTCATGGAAAAACAAATTTTTAACGGCAGTAATGAATTTTAAACATGTGTTAAATGAAGATGATTTTTAGTTAGGATAGAATGGAATAAGCGTATTTAAAAATTTGTTTTTTTCGCAAGTGTTATAAGGAATTATTCTAATGACAATGATTGCGTTGACGAATATTAAATGATTTGGCGACTAGGCTCACTGTGCACTTGATACGGGTGCCGGGCCATTGGGAAATTTCCGGGAACTGTAGTGCCGACAAGCTGGCCAGAAATAGTATAAAGTTTCCGGGCACGAGCATCACACAACATTTAGGTGCACCTTTACAAACTGTAAATTACTCCTGGAAGAAACCATATTAGGCAAAGCCAATATAAGGTGACGAGAGGAATGTACTTGCGGCCCTGACAAACATATCTGGCCTGAGTACAATTCAAGATTTTCCGAAGATATTATCTATCCACGGAGATCGTTTATGGCCAATGTTATAGCGGCCATCACAGGATACTGGATGGTTGGCTGACATGCAGAACGTTTAGGACTGCCATTGCGGTACGCCTATTGCAGGAGCTGCCACTGTGAGGTAAATAATGAGACGGGGACTCACTCTCTCAGACACTGCTCAGATCTTACTTTGTAGAGACTCACTATTTTAGGTCAACCATTTTTTGACGACCACTCTCAAGTCTACTGGCGTCAAAGCCCTATTGATGTATCTGAACAGCTTCAAAAGGTATGGTCTGAGCTCAAATTTATATATCAATTTATATATATATATATATATATATATATATACAGGCTGTCCCAGAACAACCTGGAACCCTTCGGTGAAGTTGTTCCTTAGGTCAAGACGAACTCATTTTACTATATAACATCGGTCCGGAAATGATTTGTTTACCCGCTAGCCGCCATTTTGTGTTTTTTGCTTTATAATTTATATCTACACAACGCGTTGTCCGATTGAATTGGAAATTGGAACGATTGTTGCTTTAGCATAGACCAATAATAGAAAAAAATTTGAATTTTCAAAAATGTATTTTTACAAAATGGCGACTTTTAGAAAAATTCAAACTTACGTAACTCAAAAACAAGCAGATTTATGAATTTTTCTAAAAGCCGCTATTTTGTAAAAATACATTTTTGAAAATTCAATTTTTTTTCTATTATTGGTCTATGCTAAAGCAACAAACATCCCAATTTTCAATTCAATCGGACAACGCGTTGTGTAGATATAAATTATAAAGCAAAAAACACAAAATGGCGGCTAGCGGGTAAACAAATCATTTCCGGACCTATGTTATATGGTAAAATGAGTTCGTCTTGACCTAAGGAACAACTTCACCGAAGGGTTCCAGGTTGTTCTGAGACAGCTTGTATATATATATAATTACATCCGACTAATAAATGTATTTTCAATGAAGTTCAACCAACTAATATGGATCTCTTGACAATTACCGCGAAAATGCTTTCGAAGGGGATGAGAGTTTTAAGTACTTATGTTCGTGTACATGTCCATATTTATAAAATATCTCTAGAAATGTATCATTCGTATCGCACATACTGACTGTATCCTGACTGGAATCTTGCAATCCTTTGAGAGTAACAAACACAAAGTGTTAGCGTGTTCGAATGTCTAGACAATAAATATTCCAAAATAGAGTTATCTCATGCCAAATGAAATTATTTATTATGTTATAATACCCAGCCATCCATTCCACAAACACATGTTTGTCTGGGGAAGACATGTGCGGGTGGGTTGGTTGGTTGGGTGGCGGGCAGGTGGGTTTCACTTACGTACAAATATATCATTCTTTTTTAAAACACAAAATGTACTATTTATAAGTGTGGATTAGATTTCTTACTGTATGGTGAATAATATACCCTTCATTAATGTTTATATCTTTTAAGGTAGTTGACGTGATACACTATTGTCTAAAAGTTGTGGAGCAGTCTAAGGCAGTCTACTTGGAAACTGGGAGGTTATGGATTCGAATCCCCACATCGGCAGTTTGTCAATTATTAAGAAAAAAAGGGGTGGTTAATTGATTAAACTGTCGACGTATGGACAAGAACGAAGTAACCGGCTATGCTTGAAAAGGTTTTCTACAGTTTTCTTCACGAACTCCAGATGAATATCAGCATAGGAACTATCATAGTCGGCTGCAGCCGCATATTCTACCAACTCCTGGTCTTCACTCCACTCAGAATGGACCTTATGGTCAAAGTGTAACCCGTCCAGGGCAGCCTCTACAATCTGAAGACTGAAGGAACGTATAATATAATAAGCCATAACTTTAGACCAAGACTGTACCGGTAGATACGTTACACATACGATACTTGCAATCGGCAGACAATATATAGTGCATCTATCACTGTCTATGCACAGTATACCATGATACTCTATTACTCTACAGGCAGACGTCCATCCCCACGAAAGACTGCTCTAATGACTAATGTCTGTGGTGAGAACGTATCAAATCCGCCGCCGATTTTAATGCAGAACAAAGTAAACCATATCATAGTACACTACATATAGACAGCGATAAATACACTATACATTGTTTGCAGATTGGGTGTATTTTAAAATACAATCAGTCTAGAAAGACTGCTACCTAACATTTTTATAAGTTGCAATCCGACAACGTTGCTTATATTCCTTCCACCAGTTGATATTGTACGTTGTACGGATACAACGTACTTAATATACATATATGAGGTACGTTTTACTACCATTTACCAAAAACTTTAATATTTGTTAACTTAAGGTTTACGAGGTTTTGTGTGTTGGGATTTTAATTGTGTATAATTATAATTAATTATCCTTTTTGTACTTGCATGTAGATATAAATACAAGATGAGTAGGAGTCACATAATCTAGGTGGATTTTCTCACAGGAGAGAAAAAACTACAAGAGTTTTAATCCTGCCTAGTAAGGACTTTTTTTTAATGCCTTGTTACTGTGGAGACTTTTTGTAATAATATTTATACTTTCTAGCTCACTGGCTATATTAATCCCACCAATTCAAAGGACCTGGACTGAATTTTGTTTATTCTAAATATTACCAACAACGTTTCTTTATAACCATATTTTATAAAATTTCCAAACTATATCAGCTGATCGGGTACCCGCGCGAAAAGAACTATATAAAAAATTATATGCGTGAAAAAAATATGTTGGTACTCCTGCGCGTTGTTGAAAGCAGCTGTCCGTTGTCGTCAGTGTTCCCATTCGTCACATAACATATCATACATATACTAGTCATCATACATATACTAGTATATAATTTCAAACGACTTTCAAACAGCGCGCCGGTACGCAGGATGCCAACTGAACCATAAAAAATAACCTTCTGTTGCGGACATGAAAAAAATGCACTTTTTTATGAATATTTTATCAGTAAACTTAACAACCCGATGGTCATTCTCCCAAAGTTTTAAGGAAAAATATTTCTAAGGAATTAAGGAAAGTATCGAATTTCAGAACAACCGTGGCTTTATTGAGAGAGTTCGAAGTAAAAACAGTCGGAATCGTACATTTTATTTCACTATGTTTATGAAGATGCTTGTTAAATTTCTCCAAATTACATAACGATTTTTTCAAAAAAGGCCATGGTGATAAATTATCAAAAAAATTCCGCTGATTTCTGAGGATTCATTTTACTAATATTGTGAATTTCTTGAAGTTCTTGACAACCTAATAATAGTTTGGAAATACCTTAATTTCACATCATGCCTCAAAGTCCTCGACCCAAAACTTTTTTTTTTTAATAAGCAACTTTTGATTGAAACTTTTTTAATAAACTCAGTATATACCAGGTATGTAAGCCATTAACTAAGTTAGGGGTTTATTTTCACTTGTTTAATTAACAAATTGATTTAGCAACTATTTAACAATAAGTTGTTGTCCATAGATTTCTTATCAAATATAGATAATGACCATCTACAATATACAAGTCACACGATGTCCTTAAATCTTGTTCTTATGGTTATCATGGCTGCTGAACAACATAATTATAGTCACATTAAAATGAATGTAGGCGGTGTGTATTTAATTTAACTACCTTAATAAAATCAGTATTTAAAACACACAGAGACTAATCATTGCTTTTTATTTTTATCTAGAAAAAAATAAAGTACATTTAGATTTTAATTTAAAATATCTATAGGGGTTTAATAAAAAAAAAACCAACCATTTTTAATGTATAAAATACGATTAATTTTATTGGATTTCTGTCTGATGCTTTTAGCCTGGCTACTAACCCATATAATAGACCGGTAGAATTATTAATTAGGGATTAAATTCAAATTTCAATTTAATTTTTTCGTTCGTTTTTTTTTTTTTTTTTAATAAAAAAATGTATAATTTTTAATATAACATAATATACGTTTCAATTATTTAGTTCATTTTTAAACTATACTATTAAATAGTATAAATGTTTTAATTCGAATTATTTAGTCGAACTCGAAAAGTGACCTGACGTTCAACACTCTCTGTCCAGAAGAATTCATCGGACGGTCAGTTGACCTTGGATTCGAGGTGTAGATGATTCAAAATAAATGTGAAGATGCTTAAGAGTTGTAGTAAGACTTGGAACTTGACGCTGAACTATTGTGTACCCAGATTTTTCAGATTATACCAATGGAAGCGACTAGCGTTTACTTACTTTGACATTTGTAAGTAATATGTCTGAACATTGATAGAATGATTTTTGACATCAAATGCTTGAAAAAGAACAACCTCTATGCGGCGGATTGAACCCATGACCATAACATCTGGGGTAGAGCATTGGTCAAGAATACCAAAGGTCGTGGGTTCGATCGATCCCCATCTTAGATGTGTATGATTTTTCATATCAAGCATTTAATGTCAAAGAATGTTACTTTTATAGCAAACTTTTTGTTCTGCGATTAATATTTTCAATCGTTACAAAGTCGGGACTAAACTCTGGTATATATTCTGTAATATACCGAGTATAAAAAAAAAATCAAATAAGAGAACATCGAAATAGCGAACTCCATTTTTAAAATAACATTTAGATTTGTTAGTATGGAATTAAATAAATTTTATGTGACATTTATCTAGAAATTGCAACTGTAGTTTACGACTAGTTGCAAATATCAAATGAAAAGTTTTAATGAATTTTGTTATTTATATTAGAAATGTTGGTAGTTTTGAGAATGTTTTTTTATGTAAATATTTAATATAGAAATTAAAATCAACAAAAATAATATTTAATATTTAAAATATCATAATAATTTTACTAATATATATATAACACATGTTAGTAGTCCGGATGATTCTACCGTCTAGCAAAACATGATTCACCCGCTAACACATATTCCACAAAACCACAACGTAAGTTTTAGTATGTAGTTACCCTTGTTTACTTTGTTCAGAACCTTACTGTCGATGGTAAAATAAATTACCTTATTGTATCGATAATCTTTGACCTAAATTCAAAGATCTGTAAACGAGACTTATTCGTTATGGGAATTTTCTCAATTAATTTTTTGTTGCAACTATATATTACAAAAATGAGAACATATACGACAGACTTGGATACTGTGTATTAAATTATTGAGTAATGGTGTTTATTCCATATATGGACTATGACATCTGGTGGACATAATTGGAAACAGAGTAGTCAGGCTCAAGAGGCTGGTTGACACCACAGTTCCGCAGAATAATCCTGAGGTTTCGGCACCCATATCAATTTCACATTGAATCTAGTTGCCAACTACTTTAGAGAGGCTCGTCAATCTAGGGTTGCCTTAGAAGTCAGGTAGACTGAACTCAGGGATTTTATTTCTCCTTGACTATCAGGCTGGGTAGAGACGTCATGGTACGTTAAACTGGTCAGTCTTAGCTACTCAGATATACCTTAATGATAATCACCTCCACATGATTACTACGGGATCATCAGAGACAACTTCACAACCCACTCTACCCTCCAGTTTGGACTTGTCGGATTAAAATTCTGCATCGTCTGGCTGAACCAAAATCTCTTCCCATTTTTGTCTGAATGGGGAGAGATATCATTTCCATAAACTTAGTTTGCAGTCTAGTGAACATTTTTGCCAAGTGGTATCGCTTAATCTTACTTTTCAAGATTGTTTTGTAAAATTGCTATAATCCTCCTGACTATAAGATATGGTATTTCTATGTACTACCTACACAAACAGATAGAAAACGTATGTAGAAGGGATCCTTGTTTGTTTTTTAATTCAATTAACAGAATCAATTAATTCAATGACAGGATATACAGCGTTGTCCAAAAGTCCACACACAGCTACATACTCATTCCTACCAGGCTGAACAAAAGCAAGGAACATTCGTTACGAATACTTCTCGAACATCCTTAACCCTTCAAAAATAAGAACAAATCAGGCATTTAGTTCTTCTTCTTGACCTTGTTCTTCTTATCATTTCTTTACGTCATGTCCAAATTTATAAATGTATTTTGTTTACCCACAACATTATTTATAAAAAGAAAATCAAAATCTTTTTTTCTATTTCAAAAATATTTCCTGGAAACGGTGGAGTTGATACAACAACACAACACCTTCATCATAAATAAAGTGTTAGAAACTAGCACTCATAGAAAATGGTGACGTCATCATGACTTGTACAATTCTAAATAAAATAAAAATTACATACCTACCATCAAAACAAAACAAAAAAACTATCCATGCAAAAAGCTTTGAAAATGATTGATTATTATGGGTGTAAAAGTGTTGTACTATACAAATAGAGTACATAGCTTACACTTTCTAAGCTCCAAGCTTCGTCTATTTTTGACTTTTATTAATACATAAATAAGAAAGAAAAAATCATGATTCGACCAATCATCACCACTTTTTTCAACTGTCAAAAATGAATAAGAAAAAAACTTCAGATATGTTAAAATATATTTTGGCTTTGCATTTTTATATTTAGATTTTCATACAAAAAAACAAGTAATGCCAATTCAATCGCTAACGTTAAATAGTTAAAAAATAATGAAAATAGTGGTTTACTTAATTGTTTTATGGAAACCGATGTATGGGAAATTCTCTGGTACTAGTATTTTGTAACACTTCGAGTGTATATCGAATAGTGATTCGTATTAGGTACACCTTTATTATACAAAAATATGTTTCATTTTAATATCACATACCACAACGCATAGATCAAAGAGAACTTTTTTGAAATTAAATTTCAAAGTTTGTCCCAAATCCTTTATCAGTTAATGGCATTTTATAGATACGTATTTCGTGTACAAAGTAGTCATCACTATCTCCGGGATATGGAATCAAAGGTATTTTACTCGATGCTAATTTGGTGCGTGTCTCACAATAATTTGTTTTGTATTCTATATGATCGGATTGACGGATTAAGTTTGATGGCCGATGGCCTGTGGATATTTGTAAGTGATGAGAAGCATACCTATCATCTAATACGATACAGTGTTCAACAGCTTTTTCATTAGACACCTATTGTTCGTGTCGAATTAAATCGACTCACAGCGACAAAAAACAAACACACAATTTTAACTTTGAAATTATTTAGACGTAAGCACGCAAATAGATACTTTGTTCGTTAAAAAATTGGAAAAATAAAAACGTACAGTAATAAAATGCTGAGCTACAAAAAAAAAACAACAAATGATGAAGGTTTTTTATAAGCAAAAAATAGGTAAACGCTGTGAATAGGTTATATAAGCTCTATATACAAATATACAAAGTGGTCCATTTAATGTTAGACACGTGAATAGTATCGAAAAGTAATACGACGTTTTAGAGAAAACTGTTTAAGACAAATGTTGCAGGGTTCTTCGGTGGAAATGTTTGCAGGTTTTGAATAAATGATTTTATTCAATATCATTTTCCAGATGATATTATCGTGAACTTTTCATGAGAAATTTCTTTGGTTTTGAACCAAAGATGAAAAATTGTATTAAAATTTTATCGAACATACCTAGTCTAAAATAGCCACCGTTAAAAACTATATGAATTACCATATACTTTCTGATGAAGGAACTGTGTTTCGAAACTTGTCAAAATAAAGTTATTGTTATTAAAATCTCAAATATTTGTTTTATTTAATAATTACAATGGATTTTCGACAAGTAACGACCCATTCCAAACAAAACTTATACAGGGGTAGAAAACTTCACATACGTGGCCGGTTACTTTCGTTCTAGTCCATACGCCGACAGTTTAGTCAGTTAATCACCCCTTTATTTTTTGTGAATTATCCAAATTCCGAGCAGTGCTAGCTAGTTACGCGTAGCTAATTCATTCTGATGATGACTACTTTATAGTCGAAATACGTATTTAAAAGTTACAAATAACTGATATAGGTTAATTGGGGTAAATTTTGAAATTTAATTTAAAAGCCTAGATACTTTTCATACTTTCTACAATTGGGCCACCGCATAGCTTAATTTTACATCTCTTCAAATTAGCACGTCGAATAGTTCGCTTTGTGACAGAAAAAGGGACTGCCCAATATCGTATTGATTCCATAAGGGCTTTGTTTTTAAAGTCTGGCAAGAAACTTTTTATTAACTATATTTAAATTAATAAATTCCATTCATTAAACATTAAAAGTTTATTTGGTACACTCCGTATATATTTACTACAACACCGGCATATTTTAACAACAATAGCCTGGTGGGCTGACTATAAAATACGAGAGGGTAACCGTATTGTATACCACCAAACAATTATTGAAAATTAAAAGCATTCATACATTTGCCATTTGCCATTTACGTTCTTTCTGTCTTTTTCTAGATCGATCGTAGGTCTTCTACTCTATGTTACGTTGAATATAAACCACATCATTGGGTTGGTTGGGGATGCTGTTGACTGTGTATTAATATTCTGAAAACATTGTTCAAGCTAATTTATCTTAAAAACACACTCAATTCGATTAAACTCTGTACTTTGTATCAATATTGGAAATATTTGTGTTGGCTGCTTTCAATATTGAAATTTGATATAGTTAATTTTGAAATAAAAATTCGTTACGCAGGTACACCGTCAACTTAGCGACATTTCTCATCATAAATAGATCACTTCTCTTTTGTACCAGTCCAAGTGGTCGAACTGTCTAAAGCATTATGAGAGATTATGGGTTCGAATCCCCACATCGGCAGTTTGTCTATTATTAAGAAAAAAAGGGCGGTTAATTGTCTAAACTGTCGGCCTATCGACAAGAACGAAGTAACCGGCGATGCTTGAGAAGGTTTTCTGCAGTTTCCTTCACGAACTCCAGATGAATATCGGCATAGTTCCTATCATAGTCGGTTGCAGCCGCATATCCAACCAATTCTTAGTTTATACACAAAAATTCCTTCTACTCCACTCATATCCTCACATCCTTAGGCACCACAATGGACCTTATGGTCGAAGTGTAGTTTGTGTAATTTTAGTCCGATCAAAATCTTTTTGCATTTGGTATTTTAATGGCCAAGTTCGTTTAGCCATAGTTGTCCAGATATTTCTTAAATGGATATGACTTCAGCCGGATTTAGGCTGTAGTGATCTGGCAGGCAAAATGATAATCCTATTACTGGTTTATCAGAGAATACATTCAACTCTCCAGTTTGGAGCCGTCGGTGTATAATACCTCACCCGTTGACCGGATCATATTCTCACCCTGGAGAGGATTTTTATTGAGAATTTGTTCGCAGACTTAAAAGAATGCAGAACGTACTCGACAGTGCTCAAAATGGCAGAGCTCCGTAAGATTTGAGCATGCCATTAGTGCGTCTATAGGGGCAATAAGGTCAATCAGCGAGCGGCGTTCGTATGGCATTTTGCCTCATAGATTTATCGGTAGTAGGTGTAAAATAAGGAATATGCATGAACATTTTTTTTCACATTTATTTTCAGAATATGAAAATACTGTTAATACTGTAATAATATTTAAAAATGAAATTAAAACCCGACAAATATCAAGGAACCTATAAGCTTTTAAAGATTATTATCTGTCTCTTTCGTGCAAAAATACTAAAAACGGAGTTTTACGTGTATTTTAAATGGCGAACGTGTAATATGACGTCACATAACATATCAAGAGGGCTATCACCCTCTTTGTCTAATCGGGAATTTCAATCATTCATATCTCGCTTATTTTTAAAGTTATTTATAAAGTAATTTTACCTTGATATTTGTCAAGTACACATGCTTCAATTCAAGTGAACAAAAATTTTCATGCATATTCCCTATTACTGCCAGTGCTTTCAAGAGAGTTGAGAGATTTTGAGGGTTGGCCACTATATATATATAAAATATCTTATATATAATAGCTTATATATAATATATAATTATTAAATAAAACAAATATTTGAAATTTTCGTAAAATCACTTTATGGGGGACTAGTTTCGGAACACAGTTCCTTCATCAGAAATAAAAATGAAATGAAATGCATTTGTTTTATTTAAGTAACGATCCATTCAATACAAAAATTTAATAATGATCATTTTCAGTATTTATTAGGTAGGATCAATGGACATTTGAAAAAAAAATATCTTTATCGGTATAGTAGGCAATAACTTTGTAACGAAAGAAAATAATTTCGTGTTTTATTTCTACTAAACATAAAACGTTTCGTAAGCGGATCCATCTACAGTAATAAACTTATAAATAAATAAGCTGGGGATTCAAATTTAATATGAAAAAATAATATTTCTCAAACAGACAATAAACTATATTTCCTTTCAAATCATTTTTTTAATTTAGGGTAAGATAAATACGAAGCCTATATTTTATATACCGCAATGCTTAAAGATACACAGGCGGCAGTTATAGAAAGAAAAAAGAAAAACAAATTTTCCACTATTCAAGAGTAATCAATAAATATTATTATGGTGTAGCTAGTTTTTTCTCTAAAAATCACTTACTAACGAAATTTTTGAAACTTTGAGAGAATAGGTTTCTAGAAATGAAAAAAAACCTGACTCTAGTACATATTATTAAAACGAAGTAGTCTTTCCTAACTCTATATTGTCCTGGAATGTATCGACGAAAACATAACAAAGTCACTATTGTCTGGGTAGCCGTCCTGCCGACCAGTCCAAGTAGCCGAGCGGTCTAAGGCGTTATATCTGCGCAGTATTTATCTATCTATTGTCTGAGTGCTTGGGAATTCAGGAATCGATGGAAACAAGAAGGCTGATGACTTAGCCAGAATTCCTGCTAGTGATCAACTAAACGGCCCAGAGCCGTGTCTTGGAGTGCCTGTCAAAAATGTTCGCCTGCCAAAGTAGTGAAATCTATGTAAGGACTAAGCTTCTTAACAAAAATGGGAAAATGATTGTTTCTCAGAAAACTGATCTAAGGCGTTATGTCTGCGCAGTATGCTTACTTGGAAACTGGGAGGATATGGGTTCGAATCCGGACATCGGCAGTTTGAAAATCAATTATTAAGATTCAATTATGAAGAAAAAAAACAGGGGGCGGTTAATTGACTAAACTGTCCGCTTATGGACAAGAACGAAGTAACCGGCTATGCTTGAGAAGGTTTTCTGCAGTTTCCTTCACGAACTCCAGAATATCGGTATAGTTCCTATCATAGTCGGCTGCAGCCGCATATCCTACCAATTCCTAGTCTATACACAGGGATTCCTTCCACTCCACTCACATCCTCACATCCTTAGGCATCACAATGGACCTTATGGTCGATGTGTAGTCCCCCCCCCCCCAGGGCAGCCTCTACAATCTATCTATCTATCTATTGTCTGGGTGCTTAGGCATTCAGGAATCGATGGAAACAAGAAGGCTGATGACTTAGCCAGAATTCCTGCTAGTGCTCAACAAAACGGCCCAGAGCCGTGTCTTGGAGTGCCAAAAAGCACAATAAAATATAAAATAATGTGCGGTACAAGAGTCGAACCGTTTTTGAGTAAATAAATGTGAGAGGGGACAAGTATTCGCACAGAAAAATATTGATATCCCAGTAAAAACAAAAATGTTCGCTTGCCAAAGTAGTGAAATCTATGTAAGGACTAAGCTTCTTAACAAAAATGGGAAAATGATTGTTTCTCAGAAAACTGAGAATTACTCAGATATCCTGGCAATATAAAAAATAATAGTAGTATATAAGAGCGTCACCTTTGGATAGTAGTTTCTATTATAAAACGATTTAAAATACAATCTGTATGTATTTATAAACGTATAATATTATAAAATGAAATCCTATTGGCTAGTAAAAAAAGAAAAACGAGAATAATGTACAGATTTATAAAATTATCGTGTATAATAATGAGTCACATATATATATATATATATATACATATATTATGGAAATAACTTATATTTATAATATCTAAGTACGCACAACGTAACGTACCGCTACCTAGCTACCAACGTAAAACCACCGTACACGCATAACAATAAAACGAAAAACGTCTCAAAGCATAATAACGAAATTTGTTTTTTCATTATTTTTAAAAGCTAGAATTTTTTTTCTTCTATATTCTACAGAGTGAGACTTAAAAAACAGGTAAAGTTTATTGTGTCAAAAATTAAAAAATTCGTTACGTAGGAGCTAGCGAATTTCCTCAGAATAAATACATCACTTCTATTTTGGAAATAGACCTTAATTAGCTATTGTCTTATAAATGTTTATGACAGCTTTTTTCAATATCATAAAATTCTGTTCCGTTCGGACTTTAACTGGGACTCTTAGCACTTAAATTGTCCTATCCAAGGCTTACCAGTCCAAGTGGCTGAGCGGTCTAAGGCGTCATTTCTGCGCAGTATGTCTACTTGAAAACTGGGAGATTATGGGTTCGAATCCCGACATCGGCAGTTTGTCAATTATTAAGAAAAAAAAGGGGCGGTTAAAACTGTCGGCGTATGGACAAGAACGAAATAACCGGCTATGCTTGAGAAGGTTTTCTGCAGTTTCCTTCACGAACTCCAGATGGATATCAGTATAGTTCCTATTATAGTCGGCTGCAGCAGCATATCCTACCAATTCCTAGTCTATACACAAAAATTCCTTCCACTCCACTCACATCCTCACATCCTTAGGCATCACAATGGACCTTATGGCCGAAGTGTAGCCCGTTCAGGGAAGCCTCTACAATCTATCTATCTATCCAAGGCGATGATGTCCCAGAGACACTGATGGAAACAGACCTCAAACTTATTAAGCATCTTTCTTGGCCACTGGTTAAAACCGCGTATATCTCTTCTTATCATGTTTATGAAGAAAATGTAGAAAATATAGCTGTTTAGAAAATATTGAGGTTGAGGTCTTAGAAAACTACTAAACAAGTGAAATTGAATGTACATCCGAATTGTCGGTCAAATTTCGCTACCATTTTTTATACACACTATGCAATATAATTTGAAGGTACACCCTGTATTATGTATACATAATGTATGTCATTACATAACCGTTGTAATGCTCACGCATAAATTGCGTGGGCGGATGTATGTAGGTATATTTATATGGTTTATTTGTGTTTTGTTACATTAGACGATATAAATGCATAAGGCATATAATTGTATAACTTTTATGTCTATTATTATTATTATTATTATATTATTATTATTAGGGGCCCTTTTTTTCTTCTGGTATGGTTTGTGTTGTCACATCTCTGCCATATAAAAGTAGGAAATTTTATATATAATATAATACAAAAGTGAAACGTTTTAACTGGAACAAAATAATTGACTTCAAAAAATGGACCACATCTATTGTAAGTAATAAAACGGTCCTTTTTATAAAGAATAAAAAGTTTTTCTTTTTGGTCATTTTTAGTTTATGAAATAAAATTTTTTTTTAAATTTCTTTATTTATATTAAAAAAACTTAATTCAGTGTCCCAATACTTCCACAACTTCACAATATTTGACAACACTTCCACCATATTTCTAGAACCAATCGAAATATTGATTGCAAGATTTTTCCTTCACAGATAAACAGAAAGTGAAGTTAAATAAAAGATTTAAAAAATCGCAGATTGAACTGAAAAAGGATCAGACATTCTTTTGCAGGACATGTTGTCTATGTGGCAATATTTGATACGATCTCATGTCGCAATTGTAGAAGACCATCACCCAATCAAATTAGGTAAGAAAATTTTCAAACCTTCAAACCGCGGAAAAAGAAGTTTACTTGTAAACCATCTTTTTTAATTAAATGTCAAGGCGAGGAGTTTCGTTGACCTGTGCTGAAAATTTTTCCTAAAAGATCAAAGTGGAAAAAATACGTTTTTCAAAAATATCTCTTATTCGGTTTTTGTAAAAATAGTTACTAAAAGATTCCTAGAATTTTTTCGTACAAAACATTTCGAACGATTTCGAATATTATGTCAACACATGAGACTAACAAAACTTTTGAGAATTAACTTGAGAAATTCTTCCGAATATGAATTAAGTTCTTATCTCTTAACACTTTTCCATTAACTTGTTAACAAAAGCAGGGTTTTTTTTTTAAAACTTTAAATTATATTACGTATAAATTTTCGACTACATCAGAATCATTGAGGTTGATAGAGATCTATTTTGACTGGATAAATTAGAAACACTCAATATGGAAGTGTATTGTATGTGTATTAAATTACATGAATACCGGTGCCAAATTGATAACCTCCTTCTGTGTATACCGGTGAATACAAAAAAAAAAAAAACATTTCATTCTCATACAACGATGTAAATTTGAATTGAAATAATTTTACTTTAAATGGAACGAAGATCTTTAACAAACGGATATTTATATTATATGTATGCCAAAAGGTAACGGTCCATTAAAATTGATGTCTTCAACTTACTTTTACAATGTTAGTTAAATAAAGTGTTTTGATAGTACAATCATATAGTACTATATTGAACTTTTTGAATGTTTTTTTAACCTTTAAATACGATGTATAAGGTACCGTTGTCTATAACAAGGCTCACTATTTGAAAAATGATTATACGAGTTTGATTGTGCGCCTTAATAGGAACCGGATCTCTTAATAAGGTGCATTACAAAACTTTGTGTACTTGGATCACAACTCACATCGTCAATATTTTGGGGTACTTCTAGTAGTCCTAGAAAGATTGATTTATGGTAGACAGGTAGTTCTTAGACCAAACCACCGAGAAAAGTTGAAAACCGGACATTTGTACCTGGAAAATGATAATTTTTACAATTTAATATACAATGAATGTCTTATAGAACATGTTTTCTACATGGTAGTTATATTTGTGTATAGTTAAATGTGTAATGATAAATTCTATGGTTTGTGATTGGATAATAACATTAGAAAATCACCGATAATATATTAACAATATTCAACCAAAGTATAGTAAAAAAACTGAAGCAAAAAGTAATGATATCCGACCAAAAAAATGTGAGAGGGGCCAAGTTTTCGGATACAAAAAGTTGTGATATCCTAGCAATATAAAAAATGTGCGCCTACAAAAATAGTGAAATCTTTGTAAGATGCAGAAAATCTTTGTAAGATGCTTTCTCAGATGCAGGGTATTTAATATTATAAATATAACATATATTATATTATATTTAAACTGATGGTACATAAAAAATAATCCGATCAAAAATTTTGATTAATCAATATAATATTGGTTACACGCGCACACCCATATTTAAAATATAGGGTGCCTATATGGGATACGTTTGTAAACCCTCATCGTTATACCAAACCTCGAATTAATATCACAATACATTAATGTTTATACGTTAATATGAGATTTCAATTATATATAAATGGTTTTGGAAAACCCACAGAATGGTAAACCCTATACCATAATCCAATAGCTAGGTTCTATTTAATATATAAAAATAGTATATTCATATGCAAATTTGGATAATACCCGAAGAAAAAAGCATGTAGAAACCTGTAATAATTAAATTAAATGGTGCAAAGCTCAAATAGATCAAGGTTCAGGTTTTTGATTGCTTTGTAGTCAGCAGGAATTGCCAAAATTCTAGTGAAATATATTAGATAAGACAATATTTTGTTTTTGCTATGTAGGTTTTTATGATCTCTTTGGATTTCATAGGTAAAGAATAAAACCTACTTTTAGTTTTTTTGTCCATTTTATTGAGTTTTATAATTTTGGTATTATATTTTAAACAATTTTTGATGTGAAACATTTATTGTGACAGGTTAGAGCGTTAGTTACCTGGCATCGGCCCGTCGACGTTTTGTCACCACGCATCAACAGGTTGCTCATAGGTAATATTACAGATAACAAATCAATTTTAAAAAAGATGCTGATAGATAATTATATATACTTAAGAAAAACTGTCGACATATTTCCGTCAATAAATGTTTGTTTAAAAGTTTACATTTGATTATTATAAAATTGTTCTCGATAAACCAATACCTCGCCAAAAAAATCCAGATATTTTATCAAAAATTAATCTTCCAGGATGCATCTCTCTGTACATACGTCTGACCTATCTATATTGAACTGATGTAGATACAAGAGGCGTCCAAAGTAGATGTTTTAAAATTTTATAATTGATTTGTACCGAATTCATACAGTTATCGAACAAAATTTGCGAATAAAAGTTGTTACTATATTTATAAGGAATAACGTTTATTCGAAACATTTTTTTGCAAACCAAATCAATCAGGCACAAATCAATTATAAAATTTTCAAAACTAACATCAACTTTTGACGCTTATTGTACTAGTGTAAATAACAAATAAATATTATAACCGATTTTGATATAAATAACATAATATTGTTTGTGATTAGTTTTATAATTTATTTGTATTTGATGTATATATAGTAGTGATGCCGCTTGGGACAACATCCAATAATGCATTTAGGTCAATGACCAACTACACTTTACCTGACAAGAGGTCATATATAGTTCTGGATTTTGGGAATGTTGTACGTTCCTAGACCAGTGATTCTCAACCTTTTTTTTGTCACGGCACATTTTTAACGATTTCAATATGTTTTAATTTTTAATCGATTAAAATTTGGTCTAACGTAAAAATAAATGATCATATTATATTATTAATGTTTCCATTCCACCGGCAATTTAATTTTGTTTGTTTGTTTTTGACAAAACAAATCATAAAATATTTACAAAAAAAAAAAAAAAACATTTATAACAGGTAGTCAATTTAAATTGAGACATTTAAATATATCAAGTGTGTAGTAGTCAAAAACAAACAATTCATGTAATGCTTATGAACTCAGTATAAACAGGATATTCCAGCCATTAATTCTGATACTCGTTACATTTCTTGTCTTACACATTGTCTTTGCACACTTCCGGATTAACTGTGAAGGATTGCAAGCATGGGGTGCTCTCTACTTACGCCTTGTAAGAGTAGAGCCATTATGAAGACGTAAGTAGAGAGCACCCCATGCTTTTGTTAAAATTAAATTAAATTTTGTTATCAATCTATTTATTCTATTCTATACTATGCGCGTGTAGAAGTCAAAAACCAACAGTTCATGCAACGATTATGAACTCAGTATAAACAGGATATTCCCGCCATTAATTCTGATACTCGTTACATTTCTTGCCTTACACATTGTCTTTGCACACTTCCGGATTGACTGTGAAAGATTACCTACGTGTTCATTGAATGTATCTAATTTGCTGAATATTTATTAAAAGAATTCGATCAGTATAAGAGGACTGGGCTGACTCACTGCCTTGCTGGTTGATTGTACGTTTGATAGTAAACGACGCACTATTGAATTATTTATAATGCATAACATTTACGTCTACAATATAATGAATTATTATCCTAAATCCTTTCTTCATATACGAGAATGAACAAAACCATTTACTTGTTTTACTTTCATGATACGAAGTAGGTACCTACGAACGGCGACACGGGCGGTGCTGTCTAAAATAAATTAAAGGTACCTCTACAATCGAATACCTAAATGTTTAATTGTGTATACTATTCGTAAAGTGTATCGATAGTACCAATAGTATATAATAGATAGTAAGTACATACTATACTAGGAGAGCAGTTAATTATAAATCGAAAACTGTCAGACGAGAAACAATTCTTGGTAATTTAGTTTATTTTGATTAAAACTTGTTGGAAATATTAAGAAAAACTTCACGTCACGTAGGAGTTATGTCTACGTTTAGTGACGACGTCCATTTTTGGATGAATGGATTGTGTGAATAAGCAAAATTGTCGGTTATGGGGCGATACTAATCCACACGAGACACACCTGTACTTGGTGCGGATTTTGGTATGGCAGAATTATCTTCCAAAATGAAATTGGCATTGCCATAACCGACAACGACGAGCACTACAGTTTGATGATAAGCCATTTCTTGTGGCCTAAACTGGATGATATGGATACCAATAACATGTGGTTCTAACAGGACTGTGTTACGTGACACACAGCGTATGCCACGATGGACATTCTGCATGAGCGGTTTGAAGACGGTTGTGACGTTTCTGACCACCGAGATCGTGCGATTTAACGCCTTTAGACTTCTTCCTGAAAACACCAATAAATGGGTAGAATCTTTGTAAAAGGGGGTATTAGAGGAAGAAGAAAACACAAAATATAGAATATTTCTCTTAATTAGAAGAATCGAAAAATGTATAAGTATTATTTTTCCAGAAATATATGAGAATTTCGTAAAAATAATCATATTTTTGCTATCGTTTCAGAACAATTCTTTTGCAGAAACTTTATGATATATTTTCTGCTGAAGGAATACAGGTGTGGACGTTTTACCTTTGTCATTTGCCGTTAAAAATTTAATTTGTTAAGAAACAACAATACCGCAATTTTGAAACTCTTTGATTTATTTGTCCTAATTTTATCTTATTCGACTGGACTATGCAAGGATGTTTGAATGAACGTGATCTTTATGTAATTAAATTTTTTTAATGGTAAATGACAAAGTTCTCCATTAAAACGTGTACACACATACCGAAATATAACGATTTTATGATGTTCTTTAGTGAAATGAATAAATTCGTATAGAATTTATAAAATATAAACTACCATTTCCATTTCCCGTCTTCAACGATGAATGTGACCTGTGAACAAAAAGTTTCTTTTATATTATAATACTTCAATTTATGTCAAATACCCTATTCGTTTAATATGTAATAATATTTAAAAAAATCAAAGGCATTGTTCGCGTCGATTCAACTGCTGATATATTTCTATTATTAATAATTTCATCCGAAGTAATGGTTTAGATTGCGATTGGCGCTTCGACCCAATGCAATAAACGGTCCACGATAGTGTAGATATATTGATAACCTTTACTTGGAGGAAGAGGTCCCACAGTATGTAAATGTAAGAAAGCAAATTTTATATCTGGTTCTTCAATCATAATCACTTATGATCTTAAGCTGCGTTGCGTGAACCAAAAAGCATTCTTAATAATTCAAACAGACCAAAAGGATCTGCAACCAAACGTTTATTTTGCCTGAACATCAAACAGTGAATATATGAGTTTGTTAGTAGTTACCAGGTAACTCTGGGAAACATCTACTGAACATATAAGTATTTAAAGATTTAAGGAATAAATAAACCTATGACTTAGGAATCGAGTACTTTACATGCTCTTAAAGTTTTTATACTTTCTTTACAGGATACACTATGTATAAGACGTACCTACTTACTTACGTTGATATATATTGTTGCACTTGACTGTTTGTTATATTATTACGCCCAGATTATTTTTCCATTACATTGTTATTGTATTGCTCGCTATCTAATGATCCACATACACAGATTGTTCAAATTACCTGGTAATATAAAAATTAACTGATATAACAAACTCACGACAGAGAACTTGATATGTGTATGCATTATTATATAAAATGATAAGGTTAATATTTATCTAACTAATGGAATGGATATTTATCCTTTATTCCAGTCTTAAGGTGTCGATTTCCACAGTATAAACTCACAGCATTGTCAATTAGTCCGTATTGAAAAATCTTGGATAATAATGATTTTTCATATTTCATTTGATGTCATCAATGTTATTAATACTCAGATATATTACTTAAATGTCAAAGTAAGTAAACGCTAGTCACTTCCGTTCGTGAATTAACAATTAGCATTAACAATTAAAAATATGTAAATAGTAAATAAACCAATTAATAAGATATTAGGATCAAGATAGTGAGTGGATGTTACTACGGCACAGGTCGCTCAGAAGCATGGTGTTGGTCAGGCATGCCAGAGGTCGTGGATTCGATGTCCAAGAATGTGATAAACAACTTTGTTTGAAACTTCTCATTGAAAAATAGTTTCGCCTCAATTTCAGCTCAAACATGTGTAAATACTATTAAGTAAGTAATTGAGCAAGTAACTCAGGTAATTATTATTTTCATTTGTTTTTATACCCGGTATATGTAAATATACGCAGAGTATAATAAGTTTAGTCCCGACTTTGTAACGCTTGAAAATATTGATCACAGACATACATTTTTTGGAATAGATGTTATAAAATGGCCTAATTCGACCATTTTCGCATGTCCGTCCGTCGGTGGACACGATAATTCAAAAACGAAATGAGATAACGAGCTGAAATCGGACCATGCGTTTGGGCAAAATAGGCAAAATTGCCCATCTTTGAAACCGTAACAGATAGAACAAAAATGTAAAGACAAAAAATGTTCCTTTTTTAAAAAGAAACAAGTTTTTTTGAATAAACTTCTTTACATAAATTCAGTATATACCGAGTATTTAAGCAATTCACTCTAGCAACCTGTTATTTTCACTTGTTTATATCCAATTAGAGCTTACAATTAACCAATATTTTTTTTAAAAAGAATTTTCTCAACCGTTTATTTTTCGAAAAAAAAAAGTATTCTATGGAAAATAATTAAAGGAAAACATTATTTAAATATATTTGAATAAGTTGAAGTGTAGAAGTAAAGATTTCTTTCTCACAGTTTATAATATGATGTAATAACACAATTATCTTTGTCACTATATATATGTCACTATATACAAGATGACTAAGGCACGAGAATATATCTTTAAGGAAGCGTTTTTGGAAAAAAATGACTAGAATAAAAGTTTTGTACGGTGGGAGACTCTTTCTGATATTCTTGATTTCCACCTTCACCTTGGCTATAGGAAGCCATATTTCTTAGACAGAATCGGATTCGTCACGCAGAAGCTGCGAAAACTTAGCGAATTTCCTCAGGAATTGGGTATGGAAACATCACTTAATAAATAATACCATTTAATTGTATTCTCCCACAAAAAATTTATTTATGGAAAATTTTATATTAGTGGCTCAGGGTTAAAATATGAAAACCCTGCACTTGAAAAACTTTACCCAATAAATAAACACCAATCATTTTCTTGTTAAAAATTTGGTCGTTAAAACTGCTATAGAACGTTTAACCAAAATAAAATTTAATGCGCAGTTTTAAATCCTCAGCTATTCGAATCTGTAAAAAAATAGGTACCCATTTGAAAAACTCAAGTTAATCTATAAATAACCTTGAACGCCATAGTTTAGGCGACAATCACCGAAAGAACACAAACTCCATCCAAATAAAACAACTTTTACACGGGTAATTTTTTCCAAAAACACGCTTCCTTGAAGACATATTCGAGTGCATTGTTTAAAATGAAACAGCCTGTATATGTATAAACTTTATTTAATTTTCAACGAAGCAGGATAATTGTTTAACATTATGGATGAATATATATTGAGGACAATGGGGATGATTGTGTTGGTTTGAGCTTGTTGGAGTATAATATGACTGACGCCTAGTAATGGTTGTGATTATCACAACTATGTATGTAACACAAGTACGAGTATGTATGTAGGTAACTTCAGTGGCGTACACCAGGGTGTAGCGTGGATTTATGGTATAGGTGTTCATAAAATGACCTAATTAGTTCAATTTCGGAAATTGTTCCGTCCTTAAACACGTTAAATTCAAAAACGAAAAGAGATAACGATAAATGGTCAAGTTCGTGAATGAGCAAAATCGGGGTATGTATTGGGTAATATGGCCAAAACTCATCAATAAATTTCAAATTTTTGCCCCAATTCCTAGAACAATTATTTATATTTTATAAATACATATTTCGACTACAAAACGTAGTCATCATCAGTATGAATTAGCTAATCGTAACTATCTCTAGGATATGGAGTCACAGATATGTTGCTGGTTACTAATTTGGTGATGACTACCTTGTAGTCGAAATACTAGGAATTGGTTCTAGGAATTGAGGGTTCTCTTTGGTTATCTTAATAATCTTTATATCAAAAACTAACCATCTTTGAAACCGTAAGAAATGGAAGAAAAATTAAAAGACCATAAAATTATCGTTTTTGAAAAAATCAACAACATTTATTTGAAACTTCTTTTCATACACTCTCAGTATATACCGGGTATTTAAACAATTAACTCAGTTGGTTGTTATTGTCAGTTTATTTTATTTAAAAAAATTTGTCTTTGAATACCATTTTACATTTACAAGTTTATTTATTTTTACGTGTGCGCACAGTCTGAAACTTTCATTTCTACACAATTTAAAGTTTTTAAACTCCAGAGAATAATGGTGGCTAGAAACTGTAATTGGTTTCACCTGCGGTACGCCACTGCTAATAAAGTATTACATCTCATTCACCACCTATAACTATATGCTGGCAGTTATATATTAGAATATTAGATATGCTAGAAAATAGTACGTTTTTCTATAATATATTATATTTTATATAGAAAACTTTTTAACAATAACTTGTACATAGATACATGTAGTTTATTTGAATGTTGAGTTTGTTTTATGTATCTATTTCAGACACATATTATTATACAATATTAACTTTTTATTATAGGTGTATCACATCACATCACAGTGACAGTTTTAAATCATTTATGGGTTAGTAGAGTAGTATTATCTAGAACTCAACTGTAAACTGGAACTTGTCCACCCAAGGATTTCATTCGTTTATGCATTTATTTATTTGTTAGAGGTTGTTCATCAAAGTACATCATATTATCCTTAAACACATATATAGTAGGAGCGACAACCGTCCAAGTGGCTCAGCGGTCTAAGGCCCAGTGGACTATACTGTCGGCGTATGGACAAGAACGAACCGGCTATGCTAGTGAACGTTTCCTGCAGTTTCCTTCACGAACTCCAGATGAACATCGGCATAGTTCCTATCGGAGTTGGCTACAGTCGCACATCCTACCAATTTCTAGCCTACACAGGACCATCGGGCAATCTATTTATCTAGTAGAAGCGACTAATGTAACAAATGATGCAAAATTAATAGGAACTGAAGCTTTTAAAAAAGATAGTGAGTTCAATTATTTTCCTAGACAACCCTGCAAGAACCTAGTTTGACAGCGGGACAACCACCCCCAAATCTTCTATTACGCATCATAACCGTTTTACCACAATTTACTCGCTTTCGTCTAAGCTAACTTCTCACCATTCCGTGTGATCCAGTTGTTAAAGGCGCTTTGCTCGGAACTGGGTGGTTGCTAGTTCGATTCCCAACACTTGGCAGATTGGCGACAATGCCAGGATCTGGCATTAATTTGTTAATAATATTGAAATAAAAATCGTATAAAATTAATTTTAGAAATTTGATGGAACCGTCGATAAATATTTGAAGTAGTGGCGCGGTGGGAAATGACAAGGAGGTTTTTAGTCTTAAAACGGACTTAAAATTCTAAAATAATTTCTCCTAGCCTCCTCCCCCCCCCCCCCATATACATTTATAACCCCATACAGAATGTCCTGGAAATTTATGAATATGAGTTTATAATAACTATGAAAATACTTGGGGCGTAAAAAATATAAAAAATAAACGGTTTTTTCAGCTGTATCTAAAGCTAAAAGGTGCCTTGAAGTTTGTGATATATATCTATAACTAATTAGCCTAGAAATACAGCATTTTATACACGGAGGCATTTTACAGCTTGCATGTATGATACTGTAAATATTTCTGAAAGACAGAAATGAACATGGGAGAAATATGGTTTCTGACACACTTATGACTAAGTTCACAAGGATCTAAGATAATAAGGATTTTTATAAATGCGATAAAAAACCATTAAGGAGAAAATCAGTTAATCTATTAATGATAATCTTTTATACTAGCTCGGAAAAAATGGGCTGGTTAAATATTATCTTTTGTAAAAATTTTTGTAAAATAAGAAACAGAATTCGGTGATTGGTCACAAAAAATATAGTATTCGGTAAATAGAATTAAAAAATATTGCTGAAGTCCAGTCTCTCTAAATCCGCTTATTTCTCATTTTACTATGAATGGACATTCTAATCGTATATAGAAATATATACTATATAGTATAGATTCGATTTTACTGCCCTAACAAATGTTATAGTAACTCATTTCAAATCTTTCACAAAACAAGGGTAATTCTTTTTTCATCTTCTCTTTTTGGATGCTAGTCTAACAGCTAGAAGCCGGCAGACTTGCAGCATTTCAGTTAGATTTGTAAGTTTGTCTCATATGAAAAAGAGAGATTCAGAATCTCGGTCTGTGGTCCCTTTAGGGGCTAACAACTCTTATAATTTTAAATTGACATTGTACTAGATGTAAAATTCCACATTCAACCTATTTAACTATAAAAAAAAGTTCGTATGACCATGATATAGTCTAAGTTTGTAAGCCCCTGAAGCAACCATTGGATGAGATTCGGAATTTTTGGTGAGGCAAGGCTGTACTAAAAGGCTACTGAAATACCATATCAAGTTTGGTACCTTCAGTTAGCTCCTAGACTATTGGTATTTTTGTGTTCTATCAACAAATATATCGACCATATTGTATGCCTACATCGATACGAAATTTATTTGAAATCCTTCGTTTTCTATGTTGCCTTGTTAATAATAACATTTTGGTTCCCAATGGACAAATTTTATGTGGTCATAAAAGAACTTGATCTTCTTCAATTTTCACCTCTATGTATACAGTCTACCACATAGTATGAAATGAAGAGGTTATGTGTTCAATGTTTAGACTCAATTATTACGTTTTAGGGTATGTCAAATATATCATTCTTCGGTGCTCTGCATTTAGCCCTAAGCTATTGGGTGCATAAAAAATTGTTTCAAACAAAAGTTTATGTGAGATAAATAATTTTTAAATTCTTTCTCTCACTGTTTACAAGCTTTTTTTCTTTATTTTTTAATTTATTTATTTGGAATCGCGTTCTCAAAACGACTCAAACATTTTCGAAAAAATTATCAAACTCGAAGTTTTTGGGGGAAAAAGTCACTTTAGGTTTCATCTCTCGGAAAAGTAGTTTTCTACGTGTTTTCACCAAAACTAATTATTAATTGTTTAGATAAATCTTCAGGTATGAAAAGAATTGCATTTTAACCTTATGGTTCATTGTGCATCCCTTCTACTTCGGTTTGAATTCAAATTGAATTGCCATTCAATCTTTATAGATCGTTTTTTTGTCCATATATAGAGGTTGGTAAACACTAGATTTTTAGCATTAAAATATATCAGTTTAAAAAGGTTGAATCAGACTTTCTTTTTATCTAAAAATCAATTTACCATAAAATACAAGCGAAAGTCAGACAAAACCCTTGAAAAAAAAAAAGTTAACAAATTAAACAATCATAATCATTATTTACGTCTATCTCTTGAACCGCGGGTTTAATTTACCATGCTGTCTCTTAATTGGAAAATGGTGTCTCTGATAATAGATGAAAGCTTTTTAGCCATTTATGTTCTTTAGCGTCATCTAATGAACACTTCTGTTCATAAAAATTGAATATATACGCTTAAAATGTGACTTATTGGTGGTTCAGTTTTTATGAATGGGAGTGTACTGCTGACAACTAGTAATAAGTTATCAATTTAACAATATTAAAGAATATATTTTATTAAAAAGCGATCTGCTACAATTTTATACTCCACTTTCAATTAGTGACTAGTGTTAACATTTCACTTTCAACTAGTGACTTTTGTTTATGTTTGCCATTTGCGTATTGATAATAATATGTCATACATTGTATATGGAAAATTATCCCCAAATAGCTTTATTTACTGGTAAAAAATAGATGAGTTGACCGGTCTTTTTAGAAAAATAATAATAATTTCAAAAATCAGTTTATTTATTTAAAAAAAATATATATTTTTTCGTACAGTTTTTATCTGTTGATTCATCAAATAAAATAAAAATTTTTCCGCATTAACGTATATTTACTGTCAATTATTTAACATTCATATTATACTGTCAATTATCAAACAAGTTTGTCAGTACCTCCCTCCAGTATTGTGTGTAAAACTTAAGAGAGCTGATAAGATGTTCGAGTAATTGAATAATAAGATGTTGGTTGTTAACACACCATTAAATTTAACGATTTGTTTTTAAAAACATTTTTTCACTGGATATAATATTCCCTTTAAATAAATTGAGAATACATATCATTAAAAACTCTATTATACAGAGTGTTCATTTGAAAAGTTTGCACAAATTGTATTGAGATATATTTTTTTAGATATGTATTTTCGAAAAAAAATATTTCAAACAAAAGTTGCTTAGTTTCAAGAGGGAAACAAAGATGTATATAATTCTGTTTCATGCATCTGTGCATGAAATCCACGGATATTTAAGTTCATATACAGGATTATTTGACAAAAATGTTAACCTCAACCAATTACGTGTTTTATAAGCTTTTATTTAACCTCACGCATAAATATATGGGTGTGAATTATGGGCCACAACACTTGAAACACTTTTTTGGAATTCCAAGGCACAAATAGAAAGTTTATGATAAAAGTGAGGCATATGTCCTATGAAATCTGTAAGTGGCATCTTTCTCAAAATCATTACACTTGATTTGTTGTAGAAATACCTTCGAAAAGATTTTTCATATTCTAAATGACTGCAAGCTTTTAAAAAGTGAACGCCACTTTTAGAGTTAATAGCACGTCAGTATTGAGCTATAGAAATATTGTCTCTGATAATTGTCATTTAAGGGAAATCTATGATGCACTTACATATCTAAGTTTCACTTAAACGGTAAATTATATCGATAAAACGCAGCCAAAATCCACCATTTTATCAAACGATTCTCAATCACGTGCGGAAAAATACACTACAAAGAAAAAAAAACATCTAATTTTCTTAAAATTATGGTTTGGAACTAAATAGCAGTTAATATCTTTGCACAAAATAAACAACATTCAATATATATATATATATATATATATATATATATATATATATATATATATATATATATATATGTATACATAAATTTAGTAGCACCTATAAAAGCGGCAACAACAAAATCCGGAGATTATTTTTAATATAATATCCACAAACACAAAAAATAGGAAGCAATATACAATATAAAACTGGACACTTCACTATAAAGCTCACCACATTATATATATATATATGTGTGTGTGTGTGTGTGTGTTTGGAACATGAAACATATATGCATGTGTGGAACTAACTAGAAAATAACCTAAAATAACCTTCTTAATGTAGAAAAATACATAATATTTACACACATCGAAAAAAATAATAATTTTCTAACATATATACGTATACTAATAAAAGCCTGTTATTGTCGGTAGTATCGTCGAAATACAGAAAAATTGAACTGATCTGAAGTTAATATTTCTGTCAAAAGGTTTAATCTGACCAAAAAATACTGAAGAGAAATGAACAAACGTTGGTGAACCGTACCGACGTTGAAATATAAATCAATTACACCAAAAAAATATAACTTCCAAGTATATTTAACTGTATCCAATATATAGTCTGCTAACATTGTATTGTGTGTATTGCTATCTTTGTCAATTTCATACGAATTTACGTATTTATAAATGCATATTCAAATGCATAGAATGATGTTTGTCACAAACAAATAGGTCTGTGTATGACAAAGATAGCAATACAGTCAATACAAAGCTAGCAAACTATATTTTCTATATATTGGAAACAGTTAAATATGCTTTTGAGTTTTTGATTAATTTATTTCTGTCAACGTTATTACCATTCATGAACCACACGAAACAAGTTTCACTTCAAAAATTTCAGCTTCAATAACAATTAGAAGCTTAGAGAAGATACTTGAATGCAGCTAAAGAAATTTCACTTATCCGATGCGTTTATGTGAGTAAGGCATGTTTCGTTTTATTTTGAACAAGATTGTACAAATAACCTACTTATCCTATGAGTATAATACTAGCCAGTGAGAGTGTTGTGTTGTATTTCGTAATCCAACAGTAAAAAAAAAAAAAAAAACAGACGAAACATGCACAAACAGCCTAAATAAATATTTTATATTAATTCTTTGCAATGTTATTTTTTTATATAATACATTTTCATATTGTAAAACAACCTCCAACAATTCTAGAGAATAACAAAATTAATTAACAAAATTCTCTCTCTTATTTATATCTAAAAACAAAAAATAATTTACATTTACATAATTAAAAAACATAAAAAATTGCGAGAAATGTTCAAATAAACAGAAAACATGTATTTTATTTTTTTTAAATACTACTCGTATTATTAGTGAGGATTTAAATAATACATATTTTTAATCAACGATTAAAAATAATTGATGACAACCTAACTAAAAGGTCTCACATATTATATAAACTGAAACTGAATAATTATATTTATATTCAACTATAAGAAAAAGTTCGTTACGCAGGAGCTGCGTCAACTTTCTCAGAATAAATAAATGATCTCTCTTTTGGAAATAGATCTTAACTTTCATTTAATTAATTAATGTTCTTGGTGACCCTTGACCGCTAGAGGCTATAGACACATATATAAATAAATATGATATGCTTTTGGTATTACAAAGATCAAGTTTGTTAATGAATAGAATCGATCAAGGGAAAGGGGCCGTTTAGAGAAAGAAGAAAAAGTTTTCTTCTTAAAATTAAATCTCTTCAAGTTTAAATTTCTTGAAATTTAGCTTTTTGAAAGAATATATCATACAAAAGTGGTAGCGTTTAAACGAAGTGAAATTATTCTATGGTAGAAATTCAACATCATTGTTGGCAAAGTTTCAAAGAAAACATTCGAACTATGAAAACTATGTTTTAAAGCAAATTATTCGAATACTTTTAAATTCTATTAAACAAATGCGGGTGATTGTGGTCGTGTAGTAGGTACACATTATTAGGATACATCATCATATTCTATGATAGATTATTTGATTAACTATGCCAATATTTCATACCTAAGATAAATAAGGACACATATTTGTTGACCTCAAGTAAAACAGTTATAGTCATGCTGGTATTAATCCTTCCCTTCCCTTCTCCGTTAACTTACGTAAATAAATATATAATATTCAATATGATATTATTGAATATTATATGGATGACACAATACCCTAATCGAAATACTTGTGGGCACATTATTTAGTTTTATATACAGTTTGTCTCGTTTTAAACAAATGCCACTGAATATTTCTTAAAGGAGCGTCATTTTTGGTTTTAGTTCGGTGGGTGATATTATGGGCGATTTACTTCATTTGGTTGAATATCATGAGAGATGTGATTTAGGTATATAATTAATCACAGATTTCAATATTAAACTATATTCAAGTAAAACTACCATGTAGAAAACATATTATATTTTCAGGTAAATATATTCGATTTTCAGATTTGTATGGGTGGTTTCAGCCGAAGATCTATCTTCCTACCAAATATCAACTTTCTAGACTAATTGAAAGTATCCTAGAATATTGATGATTAGCGAGTTAGTCAGTGAGTCAGTCCTCATAATGTTGACATTTAAGGTTGCATATCTTGTAAACTATTTAAGCTGTAATGTCGAAACTTAGTACAGACGCCGAAAAATCGTCTCTAATCCTTCCTGTAACATATAGTACGGTAAGCCTCTTTGCTTAAACTTCTGGCTGACGCTATTGGGCTATGTGATATGCAAATATTTTATGATTAACACCATACCTACAAACAAACGCACAAATAAACTACGATTAAATAATAATATAAAATTTAATTATGATTAATTTATTCACATCAATAAATATACAAAGCAAACCAAATTTAATTATGTTTTTTGTACTTTTATATTCAAATAATCAGCAAATGTAGATTTTTAATATTTGACGGCAATTCGATACGATTAGTTGGAATAAACCACAAATTTAATTACAATTAATAATAATACAAAATACTAACAAATTTGAAAGGAACCTACCATTAATTATATAATAATTTGAATTTATTTTAATTCAAATAAATTATATCCTGTTATTTATAAAATATATATTAAGGGTATTATTAAGTTCGGTATAGTTCCTAATACAGTTCATAAACTGACCTATTTAGTCCATTTCTGCATACCCGTTCGCCCGTCTGTCCATCAGTCTCGTTAACCCAAAAACTAAAAAAGATACCCAAAAAATTTTTACACATGCTTTAAATGGGAGCTGAGTATGAAAATTATTATCTTGAGTTTTGATCGCAAAAAAAAAAATCAGAAATTTCGGATTTATATTTGTTAACGATATTTGACTTAATGATATCTAAACAAATTTAAAGCTGAAACTGCCTTAACTTTGGAAAAGTTATAGAATTTCTGGACTTTGGAAGACTTTTGTTTTGAATTACTATGTATTGTAAATCTACTTCGGCAATCCAGATGTGCCATAACTTTAATAACTATTAACATAATATAACTGTTAGTTCAAATGAAATCTGTTAAGATAACTACAACCATTTATAGATATAAATTGTTACGATACATTACGAGTATAATATAATAGCAAGTATGCAATAAAATTTCTTGATTAAAATCGAACAAATCTCTTATAAATTTTTATTGAACACATATACTTGTACTACATGTCGAACGAATATTTGAACATACAGATGGCAAGTGCACACATATAAAACAATACTCGAAAAATGTATTATCAGTTATACACGATAGGGGAAATCCTACTACCATGGTCACAGTTTTAGCGAATTTTCAGCGAAGAAAATGTACTTATTGGTACTGATGAAGTAATTGCGGAAAAATTTCCATGAATGTTCATCGAACCGGATTCTTAGATATCGAAAAATGACCATCACTTAAATTTATAGAACGGAGCACTGACTGGGATGGCAACTATGCTGAGTGCATGGGCCTACCAGTGCACCAAGACTATTGTAGTAGCTGTCATAATGAGTAGGAAGAGGAAACGATGGCCTACATTCTCTGTTGCTGTTCAAGTGTGTTCTCTGTTACTGTTCGAGATTTTTTTCAAATTTCTTTCCTGATTTAGGGTCCAAAATGGTTTATGATACAGGTAATCAATTGTTGTAAATTTGATTTTCTACAACTTTACTATGAATAGATTTTTTCGATTTTTCTAATATTAAGAGACACGTTTTATATTTTGTGTTTTCTCTCAGCTTTTCTCCTGTGATCTTTCAATTACCAAAAGTAAGTCGGACCAAAATTGTGATGGCTAGAGAATGTACAAATAAGAGATGCCATGAATAGTGATTTGGCCGAATATCTCGGATATCGAATGTTAGCCGAATATCTCTGATTTGCAGTGTAAGATGACTTTCTAGATACAAGATGACTTTCCCCTACATACATATAAAATAGTAACATCATAATATTTTACTGTACACTACCTACAAAGATTTTAATGGGATACTTTTTTTCCTCAACACTGGGATAATACAAGGGAATTTTATTATAATTATATGATTGTAGGTTATGTATGGTATATATATATATATATATATATATATATATATATATATATATAGCAGTACTTGTATACTGTATAGTACTTGTATATACAATATCGTAGATTTAATGGGTGTTTCTAATAGCATTTACAATATGATAGTACTATTAAAATGAAGTACAATATTTTATTATTAGGGTGTTGTATGACGGGTAGTATGCTATGCGTGCTATGACAGGCTATATTTTAAATATTCACATAACGATTGTTTGTTTCACCCCTGTAAATAGCGTTTACTTAATTTGACATTTAAATAAAATGTCTGAACATTACTAACTTTAGTGGCAACAATGTATCATAAAAAAACCTGTGATTTTCCGTAACCTGAACCCATAACCTGTGATTTTCCGGACCATAACATATATAATAGAAAGAGATATCTCATACTTTTTATACCCCCAAAGATTTATCTGTCTATCTATTATCTAAGATAATATTACTAATTTTCAAAAATTCAACTATGGGTACATCTTAGTAAACCTTATTGGTTCATTATTTTTAAGTTTCTGAAATAACCACCCTGAAAATAAAAATTATAGTCTGCTATCTTTGTCAAAATTTCTGATTACTGATCGTATACAATCAATATACAATATGAAACATATGAAACCCTAAATGTGTATGTCATGTTTCACACTAAACCGAACATTTTTATGTACACAATTTTCATGTGATATTCTTAGGTTTTAAATTTTGTAATGTTTGTGGGTTTGGTTGGTTGCTTGCTCTTCCAATATACCTTCAACATATATTTGTTGTAACATAGTAAAAACTCTAAACTCAAATGTTGTGTGAATGTAATGAGCCAAATATATACAGAATGAGTCGGCCGGAAAGGATTTAATATGTCATTCAATCCAATAGGAATTAGTTTTCCAAAATTTAAAAACTTGAAATTAATTAGTTACTAGTTATTAGTTAATTAAATAACTAATTAAGTTAATAACTAATTAGTTAATTAGTTATTAACTATTGTAGATTATGTTAAAAATATAAAGTCTTCTAACGTGTAGTTTTGAAGATATTTTGATATAAATAACAAATCATGGCTGTCTTCCAATCTTCCTCTTTAAATATAATAAATAGTTATCTTTGTCTGGGGCACTGGATGGAAGGCAAACAAGTCGACTTACCAGTGCGTCACGACTATTGCAAAAACTTGTCATAATGAAGTGACAGTTCCCACCTTTTATGTCATTGTTCAGCTCTTGCCAGGAGAAGACTCAAACACTTGGGTCAACCATTCTTTAACAACCTCTCCGAACTAAAATCGATCGACGTCAAATCTTTCTAGCTATTTGTGGATAGCTCTAAAATTTTGTTTGTTGGTTCGTTCAAATGCATGCATATATAAACAATAATAAATGCGTTGATGTAAATCCGTGTATGTATACAACGCTGCTGACCACGGCCGTTAGGGTCTCTGGAACACAAAGTTAACAATACATACAATACAAAGATAGCAGATTGTATTTTGTTATATATTAGATATTATAAATCTACTTACATCTTTTATTTTTGTGTCATTTTGATTTCTGTGTCAAGGTCATCCCAATTATTGACAGTACATGTGTTTTACTTCAAAACTAACAATGTATTTAAGTTTCTTTTGCTGTAATAACGCTATTGCTTGAAATAAAATGAAAATCATATAAGACCAAGTAGGTTTGTCTTAACATTTGCACATATTCATTACAGATCCGACACATTCAGTATAGTACATACTTAATTTGTTTTTATTTTAAATGATTTACGATGTTGTAAAACTTTTATTGTAGTTTTTTTACTTGTACTTGTACTTATATTATATTATCTTCATCTTTCTAATGTTTAATCTATGTTTAAAAGGAGGTATTACGAATAAAAATGTTCATCTTCTTGTGCTTCTGTCTTGCGGCGAAGAGTTCATAAACTTTATAGACGAGTTTTGTTTTTCTCTCAAAACATGTATTTAAGGTTTATTATATGTTTGCTTGGTTTTGTTGTTGTTGTTTTTTTTTTTATTTTCATTTGTATAAAATTTATTGGGACAATAAAATATTGGCCACAAAGTATATGTGTGTGCAGTTGATTTGGCCAAGTAATATTTTTAATAAAAATTCTACTACTTATAGTCATATAGTGACCTCTCCTGTGAGTTGGCAATCGTATGTGCTTTACGATTTATTAAGATCGTTCTCGTAAAGTTCTCGATGTATAATTGAAATTAAAACACCAAGTGTATAGATATAGATATCATATGAATCAAGATAGTAAATATAATAAATAAATCTTCTTAATGTACTACAAGCGACTCCAAAAGTGATGTTTCTTTTGCTTCAAAATTAATTTCTCGTTGATTTGTGACGAATCCATTCGGTTTTCAAAACATATATTCAGGGCATAAGTTGGTAAATTTTTATTCGAACAATTGAAAATAATAACTAACTGAGTTAATTGCTTAAATACTCGGTATATACTGAATTTATAAAAAATGTTTGAACAAAAGTTGTTTGTTTTTAAGAAAGGGACTTTTTTTGACTTTCAATTTTTGTTCTATCTCTTACGGTTTCAAAGCTAGACAGTTTTGCTCATTTTGCCCAAACATGGTCCGATGTTTGGGACCATATTTAGGCCACAGACGGACAGCCGTTACAAAGTTGGTACCAAACTTAATATACCCTGGTGTATATTATATACCGGGTATACAAATGTTCTTCAAAAACCAAATATGCGTAAATCAAATTCGCAAATCAACTATTCAGTGAATCAAAAAAAAGTTTCAAGCAAAAGTTGATTGTTTTTAGAGTAGGGGGATTTAACATTAAGTAACGCTTCGCATTGAGTAACAGTTCACGTTCAGTAATGTATCGCGCTAGGTAACGCTTAGTAGAATTCATATTTTATAAAACATGAATTTCCAGAATTGTAAACAATGTAATAATTGATTCACAACTCAGTATATACCGGGCATGTAAACAATTTACTCAGTTAGTCACATTACTTGTTATTTTTTAAATAATTTGTATTAATTTGAATTTGCGATTTATTTGTTGAGCCAATAATATTTATTTGAAACATTTATTATACGTTACGCCTCTCCGAGAATCACACCGACAAGAATAAAATATGTAGTTTGCTTAATTTATAAACAAGCATATGCAAAATTTTCACATAGTCACTAGTCTATATGAAAATATGTAGATATTCATTCCACCCTGTGTCCAATCTCTAGTGACATGGAACAGATGCATACACTTGTAGTTATTTAACAAAATTACCTGAATAATTTGTGTACACTAGAGGATTTATTTTGTAGTATATGAGTTTGATGCACGCTACACTCCTGTATTATTCAAAAAATTCATCACGCACAACTAAAATAATTATATTATCGCTTATTGATCTGGTATCAGGAGCACATTTAGGTAGACTCTTCTTGCAAAAGGTCAAAGTATGTTTATTGTTGGCAAAGTTATACGTGTTAATGAATACCCTTAAGTTTTTGACCTTGAGGTGTTACCGCTTGCAACATCATGTTGAAAAATTGGCTTAAAAATTTATGTCTTTTTCGGTGTGAATTTAACTAATCCATTTCTTAAATTTTTTGTATCAAAGTTTTTTCCTAACAGATGATTTTGCGATACGAAATATTATAAAGGGGAAATTTTCCATTTCATATACGATGTTGAGGATTTATCATTATCCTATAAACTTTTTAAAATAAACCCAATAAATCGACATATCAAAGGGTAATAAAAATTAAATAAGATAAACATTTTAAGGTTGTTGTCCCGCTAATGGGCACTATTTTAGAATGTTCCAAATTTTTGCACACTCATTAAGGTAATTATTCAACACTCACACATAATTTTGAAATCGATTGACCGTCTCAAACTCGAGAAAAACTTAATTGAAGTTCGAATAATTAACATGGGGAGCAATGGAGACGACCCATTTTAAGCAGGATTCCTACCAGTTATTTATTTTTAATAAAAAAACGACACTCAAGAATCTTTTTTAAATCAATGGTTATCAATTATTGGATTTGTTCTGTGTATTTAAAAAAAAAGGAGCATTATTAACCGTCTCATTGTTTAGTTATAACAACGCAAAATGACGCATGTTATAAATAAATATACGTTTTGGGTAGTATTTGTGTATACGTATATAGACAAGTATCGTATGTGTAACGTATCTATCGGTACAGTCTTGGCTACAAATTATGGCTTATTATGCTATACCTTCCACAACTTTTTGACAATTTTGTATTGGAACAACTACCTTCATTAATGAAAATGCTTATCTTTGAAAATAATGTTGATGATGTATTTCTTCGGAATTATCAATACAACCACAATAATGATGAAATTTAACAAAAAAACACATCATAGAATTCAAAAATCAAAAACAATTTTTGAGGGGATCATTACTATTAGATTGAATATGCCAGGATATCTTGGTATATTCCTACAGTATCTAATATAATAAGTACTTTATTATTTGTTTTCTGTCTTTAACCGTCCCTAAACGTAACGTTGGCTACAACACTCTCAATTATCATATTAAGTAATTTAGTTTTAGACACAGTGTGTATTAAATATATTTTGTTTAATTGTACGTGCAAATAACACAAATTATTAGATCCACACACATATAGTAGATATACTATATGGTGGAGAGGAGGTATGGGTTGGTTGGGTACCTTTTATTATACACTGCAATAAAAATAAATGACCATTATGGAATATGGGACGTAAGTAATTAGTTTAATTTATCATTTAAAAGTATTTTATAATATTCATATTCATATTTATATTATCGTTTAGTCTATGAATATGAAAATTCATTGCATTTTAATTGATTTAAAAGAAACCTTACTTACTGTTGTATACTCCAGTTCAAAAAAATTGAACCAGTTGAAACATTCTAAGCGTTAATGTATCTAATATACATATATTTAGTAATATGTACGCTTAGAATGTGACTGACTTACAGGTGGTTCAATTTTTATGAACTGGAGTGATCACAACCGTACAGTACACTTGGCTACAAAAGTGGATGCCATTTTAAACAAATTTATGAAGTTAATTCATTCGGTTTTCGAAAAAAATACTTTGAATAAAAGTTATTACTATATTTCTAATGAACAACTTTTCTCCGAAGCATTTTTTCGAAAAGTGAATCAATAAAACTTATTTTGACAAAATGGAAACCCGACTTAACAAAAGAAGCACTAAAAAGTAAAAAAATAATTGCATATTCTTGTGCCAATTTTAGTTCACCAAAACAAAAATTTTTAAATATATATGTACAATTATTGTTATTTTTGGAGGCGGTGTCAACATAGATAAATTCACATAACTTTTGGACACCGCCTCCAAAAATAACAATAATTGTACATATATATTTAAAAATTTTTGCTTTGGTGAACTAAAATTGGCACAAGAATATGCAATTATTTTTTTACTTTTTAGTGCTTCTTTTGTTAAGTCGGGTTTCCATTTTGTCAAAATAAGTTTTATTTCTCGCTTTTTAGTGACTTTGAAGTTCTATAACTGATTTTATTTGTCTAAATATGGGTAGACCTACTAAACGACCAACTAATTTTTAGTGAATTTTTTTATAACACTTTTTTTTTACCCGTTTTTTTTTTTTTTTTAAATTTTTAATGCATTTTTTTATAACAGATTTTCAGTTTTCTTTACAAGGAATTTGGTTTTTTTTTGTAAAATTTTTTTTTTTTGGGGTCGGTTTTTTTTTTAAGGAAAAATTTTTTTTGAAGTCGGTTTTTAAAAAAATTTTCTTATTTTCCCATTATGAATGAGTATACTTTTTCAAAAAAAAAAAAAAATTTCGCAGAAATCGGTTATCACATATAAAATGAGGATTTTCCTCGATTTTCCGGAGATCCCCTCATCAGAATGCGATTTGGTGACAATGGGACCAATCGGGAATCAAACCCTTTAAAACAAAAAAAAAAAATTCAAAATCGGTTCATAAATGCCGGAGTTCTGAGGTAACAAACATAAAAAAAAAAAAAAAAAAAAAAAAAAAAAAAAAAAAAAAAAAAAAAAAAAAATACAGACGAATTGAGAACCATCCTCCTTTTTTGAAGTCGGGTTAATAAAGTACAAATCAATTTAATAAAAAAAAAAAATGACATTAACTTTTGTGTTGAAGTACAAAGAAGAACAGTTCACGCATTGATTAATGAATTTAATATATACACAATGTTTAAGTAATTAAATCTGTAATTAGTAATTATATTATCCTGTTTTCAAGTTTCTTTTTTAATACGTTTGGTGGTCACGCACACGCTTTTTTATTTATACTATCAAAATGCATAAATAATAAATTCGATTAAGGAAATCGACTATTTATGAGTCAAACTATTTATGAGTATATTTGAAATCTATGAATTATATGAAACAAAACCAAACCAAACCAAACCTAGATTGGTTTTTTTTTATATGTTCGATAGCAGGCAGCATTCTATAGCAGCGTCCATAAATAAATGACGTTTATCTATGTTTTTCACACATTTGGTCAATAATGGTCAAGCGATTAAGATTAATTTTATATAAATTTAAAACCTTCATTGTAGTTTTGTGTACAGATGGCCACAAAAGTGTGTGCTTTTTTTCAAAATTATATAATTAGTTTATATTTTATTCAGTCGGTACTCGAAAAACTGTTTTTGAAACATTTGCCCAAAAATTGAATGAATTGATCTATAAAATTTTGAAAAATTAGTTTTGTGGTGTAGCTATAGCTTTCACATGCGGCGGGGATCCAACAATGCACAAAGATCTCCTCCTCTTTAGGGTAGAGAAACATCCTTTCAGGGGTTGCAGTGGACACTGAGAGTGTGGCTAAAATGATAAGAATATTTAGGATGTGAAAATACCTATGGCGAGACTATATAAGATTTAATATGGGACAATGTGACTTTTTTTTGTAACGCTCGACTACGTGATAGTTGACAATCGTCGACATTCGAGTTTTAAATGGGAATTTTATGTTTGCCCATCATGCTCAAGTCTGAGGCTCAAAATTTTTTTATCAAAGGGAAAAACTGATTCTCGCACTGATCAATTGCTTTTATTGCAATAGCAGGCATTTTTGCGCAACAGAATTCCAGTGATAGCGCCACGTCTTATATTCAATGAGGAATATTGTGCCTTCATTTTAACCCAGGAATATTAGTGCTCTATTTTATCTTGCAGTCATTATTGGTTTTCTTAGGCAGAAGCATTTGTATTCCTTTGACTGTTTCTGCATGTGATTAAAAGCGAGGATCGAGTTCGGTGATCACATGTTGAATAAAAGTGAAAAATACATTGCTGCGCTGGGTTTGTTTCTAATCGTTCATGTTATGGCCTAAGTGCATCCTACCTGGACCGCCACTGGACTAACGATAAAGCTATATACATATATATATATATATATATGTATATAGCTAGTATATGTATATATATATATATACATATACGTGTATATGTAGTATATATATATATATATATATATATATATATATATATATATATATATATATATATATATATATATATATATATATATATATATATATGTGTGTGAACATCAGTCAGTCAACAAGACGTTTACAGTCCTGTGAATTATATTATTATGAAATGGATGAAATGATGATTGCCTATATAATTAAATTTAATATCTACTTAAATAAAGGCTTTTGTCACTTGATAGATATTATAACATAGTCCTTCCTAATCTAATATTATAATATATTTCATAATAAAATTGTATTATTACACACCGTATATATAAATAAAACAAATGGAATCAAATAATAATAATAATAATAATAATAATATAAAGCGTATTGTTTTAATAAAATTAAAATATGTCAAGAAAAATATAATTTTAAATTTAGGTCACTCACATTTATTATATGACGTTCTATATAAACTAGATACAGTATGATTCAAAATTAGTGTTCGTTTCCTTGCAGCTTGGTGATTATGTTCACACAACTTATCAATTTTATTAACGGGTAGATTGGAGCGTCTGTCTTGGACGGGAAGAACACAGTTAGATCGTAAGATGCATTGTGAGATCAAAAGTGCGCTTACTTCTCCTTGTTACTACTAATAAAGTACAGCAATAGTGCTTTGACGCCAGTTTAGCTTTAAATACCCTCACTTTATCGACATTTCTGCAGCGATGTTTCTATCCTCACCGATAGATAAGCAGCAGGTAAGATAATTCCAGGGTGCATAGTACCTGATCTCTGGGTAACCCTAGATTATACAGCCTCTCGAATGAGTGAGCAGTTGGGTTCAATACGCACCTGAGCAGCACCAAACGTCTTGGTGTACCCTTTGCGAACTGGAAGCTACTCCTGAAAGAAACCATGTTAAGCAAAGGTGTTGCAAAAAGATTATCTTTCTACGTAGATAATATTTGGGTACCATTATAACAGCCATCACAGGACACTGGTTGGGTGGCAGAACCTTTTTGTGACTGCCACTACGAAAGCTGCCACAGAGGAGGAAAACAATTAAGATTCACACTTTTAGGTTATCCATTGTTTGATGATCTCTCAAAGAGATCTATATTACCATAAAATCACGCTGTACATAAATAAAATAAAATATATCGGTAGAAATCAGTAAGGTAAAATCATTCAACAAAACTGCCTAAATATCTGTATTGAATTAGGTGTATAAATAAATCTTTCACAGAGATAAACCAATCCAACTGAAATATACATAAATATCTCTCCATCTATATAAATACCCTTATCAAAAATGTGAAAACTAACACCATCCACCCACATCTACCCAGAGTATCCTCACCCATTCACAACAAATAACAACGGTTTGATTCAGTTCACTTTTATTTATCTATCCAGGTTTATCATCTTGATTGACAATTCATAATTAATTGGATTTCTTTATAAAAATTTTATTTGTATTTATGACAAGTTAAATGTCAAAACAACGTGCTCAAACAAAATTTAAAAAAAGTTTTATATTTTTTAGTTTTACAAAATTTATCTTTATATTTTCCTGACGTATGTATTGTTTGATTAAAAATATATTGTTTTCCAAAAATATAAAAGGATTTCTGTCGGCATTGTTTATCTTCTGAATAGTTCATAAGTTGAAGAACGTGTTATTTCAGTGAAAGCGAATTAAATATGGTCGAGGGCTCTTTTAATTCGGACTGATGTATTGCTATATATTTTAACAACTGCAATAGTTATAAACAATTAAAGATTCCAAAAAAATTCGATACGCAGGAGCTGTGCCAACTTAGCGGATTTCTTCAGAATGAATATATGACTTCTCTTTTAGAAATAGATCTTAATTAGCTTTTTCTCGATCACTTCTATCGAGAGGTGATCAGAAAGGCATAAGACAATAAGTGTGCCACACTTTGTAGCAAACAGGCCGAGAATCTCCTCGGGAACTTGTGACCGCAAAATATATAAAAACTGTAAAAATAGACTGGGGCTATTGACAAGGTTTCTTACAAGGCATTGAAGGCTCAGGAGACACCTTAGGAAGTCAGGCTTGGGAAATGAGAGCAACTACACCTACTAATAAACTATGACGCCCTCATATACAAAAGAATAAAATATGTGGAAGTCTGGTAGACGTTCAAGGGAACCAGTATCTCTAGACCCAAGATCCTGTACTTCCTGTACTTCCAGGGCTGTATGAGGTGCTCTACGACGAGACCATTCCTCGTAGGGTACCCGATGTGGGAGCACAATAGATCTTATAGGTGAAGTTAGAAAAATGATAAAAAAAGGAACTTAATAATAAGTAAATGTTGGCGTAGATAAAAGATTGGGGTAATTTAGTGTCTTTCTAGGCTCAAATATATCAGTGAACAACATTAGAATTTTAGGAAATCTTTAGAAAAAGTGTTGATCAAGTGTTGAAGTATATCTATATACAGTCTTATAAAGAAAGAAACCATTAAAGAGTGCAACCATTTAAAATACTTAATGTATTTCATCGTGACAGAAATGATTACGGTTTTATAATATTTATATTATTACCTACATCAGAGTTTCTCAACTATCTACTACTATTCTCTACAGAAAATACAGAATGTTATACTTCTTTAACATATCTTCGCCCATTTCGACTTCAAAGTTCTATAAAGCTATGCGTATTAGGGATATTAAAACAAGTTTACAATATTAGCAACGTAAGCTATTTTTTCGATTAGCACCTGTTAAATGTTAAGTTAATCCTTTTTAAGGTCCACGGTTTTATTGTAGAATATGTACTAAAAGTTAGAAAATATTATTAAAGATAAGCTACTGGAACTTTAATCAAACATACAAGGAAAAAGAATGACTTGGGAGATTGAGACTGATTGTACAAAACTTTTTTTCACATCTTTTACAGTTTATGAGAAATAGAGATATAAGAAGATATGTAAATTCAGAGATATTTAGATATCAGAAAGTATAGTACTTGGATATTAAAACAAATTTATCTCGGGGGTTTTCGGGGACGCTGATTACGAATTCGAGATCCTGGAAAAAAAAACTTTTGGAAAAACTTTCCTGGAAAAAAAACGGGGATTCGTAATCAGTGACCCCGGAAATTCCCCAGAGGCGATTTCCGAGGTAACCATATTTTTTAAAATAATTATTTGGGGTACATTTGCAGGGGAGAGTGTCCCTAAAGGTCTAAGGAATCCAGAAAAAAAAGAATTTTTAAAATCGGTGCTGTTCCACAACTTTTCCAAATTTTCCGGCTTATTAAGTAGACTATTAGGTAGCTCACAGGCAGAGCGTTGGCTTGAATGCCAGACGTCGTGGGTTCGATTCCCATCCCAGATGTGTATGATTTTTCATATCAAGAATCTCATGTCAAAGAATCTTAAAGGATTTTATTACTAGCAATCAATTTATTATTTTCACAATCACCAGAAAAATTATTTGTTATAAAAAGAGAAAGAAAATTATTTTTTGGTATTCAGTTTGGTTGGGTGTTAAGAAATTATAAATTTCCATAATGATCATTATCATTTTTCACAATTTTCTTTACAATTATATGATAGTAATAATCACTTATATACAGAACTATAACATAACTGGTATTCATGAATATAACCAACCACACACCATTTATTGTTTAACTTGGTGTCTGGTCTGGTTCTTGTTCACACGAATCAAGTCGTATTCAGAACCATAGTTTCAGAATCATTTGATCTTTTGTGCTGCTGTATACGACACGACACGACACGATACGAATGCACACAGTCAGTAAGTAAAGTATTTCATACGACAACGATATACTCGTGGATAGATAGATAGAAGATGATGATATCAAGAGTGTAGTTCTGTATGAAAGGGTGTAAGACGTGTAAGTAGTGTGCAAGCAAATAAATATATGAGATCTTATTCAAGTAAAATACATTATTATGACACTTCTTCTCCGTTTACTTCGATAACTCTAGTACGGTACCAGCAGTTTATGCCATTCAATGGCAGGGTGTAACAGGAAAAGTATCCAAGTTTAAGCAAAAGTAATGTAGTCGTTCGTAGCGGAGAGGGGGGGGGGGAACCTCGCAAGTAAACCTTTTTAGACTGTGTTACCCAATCTAACCATTTTTTAACCATTCTCTTTACAAATGACAGGTCAGAGCTCAACTAATTGTTCCAACTCAGATGCTTCTATCTTGGTCAAGTCGAGGCTTCGGCATCTGATTCTAGCTTTATAAGGGCATTCATCAGAATGTTAAAATGTGAGTCATTCACTCTGTTAAAGACATACAGCCTTCCTACTACTTGAGGGATGTATATTTTTTAAGTCAGTAGCTCCGGTTCTTGACCTTATGACTTTATTTGTGTGGTTTGCCTGCAGTCTAATGTAAATATTCGAAAAAAATAAGTCTAAAACTATAATTTTGAGATAACATTTTTTGCTATTTGACCATAAAGTGTCATAGTGAAAGATCTGTTACTTCGGCGCTTCAGAGAAGAGAATTCAGGCATGAAGTCGCTACGTTAAAAAAGAAAGCGGTGACACTTCTGTTCCTTGGAAAAGAGAATTCAGTGATGTTCGTCAGTTTTACCAACTTGATTTGAACCTGACCCTCTTAGTATTATCTCCAAATCGGAACGTTTCTTTTGTTTGAAGGTAGACGAAATTTATTCGGAATATGAATAAATATTAAACTTTACTCGCTATTAATTTTATTTTGTCAAAACTCTTCGCGTTTTCAAGACATCAGATCCATTGTGGTAAAATACAAACTTGTATGAATTGAGAAACGAAAATTTTGAAATTGGTAGGTTTGGAATTGGTAGGTTGTGGAGCTGCAGCCGACTTTGATAAGACCTATGCTGATATTCATCTGGAGTTCGTGAAGGAAACTACAGAAAACCTTCACAAGCATAGCCGGTTACTTCGTTCTTGTCTATACGCCGACAGTTTAGTCAATTAACCGCCCCATTAATTTCTTTTTAAATTGACAAACTGCCGATGTTGGGATTCGAAGTGATAACCTCCCAGTTCCAAGTAGAGCGCTGTAACAAGCGCAGCTACTTGGCCGATATAAACCGGGTATACAAATGTTGAGAATGAACATTAAAGTCAAATCAATAGATTTGAAGTCAAATCAAAAGTCAAGTCAATAGCTGGATCCTGAAGCACCCTATACAATCACAATACAACATGTCTATCGTATCGTCTCGTATCACAACGTATCGTATTGTGCATATAAGTAGTTGTGGGAGTTCACATTCCAAGTGTTTTAAGTTCTATATTCTTTTCTTTCCGTTTTTATTTTGCTGTTGTATTTTTTGCTTTTGTTAAAATATTTCTTGAATGATATAAAAGTTAGGTAAGTTGGTAGCATAGGTTGGTTGGTTGGTTGGTTGGTTCGTAGATCGTAGATCTTCTACAAAGATATTCTCTTTGAATATTAATGATGTTTGAAATACATTACTACAACACAAATATTCTTATCTTTTACAATAATTATTATAATTACAGTTCATTTAAATTATTATTATTACTATAACGATGCACAGTATCTTACGTTATCTCCTTTTTTTAGATATAAAATAATATATTTAAATCATTCTGAAAAATTATCTTCATGAAAATTATTATTTGGTGGTCGGGACGGGACTCAAATTTAAAACGTATCGTGAAACTGGCTTCACTCACTCATTCACTTATACTTATCATCAATATTCTAGGGTACTTCCAATCCTAGATAGTTAATAGTTGGTAGGAAGATAAGTCTTTCTACCAAAGTAGGCTAAAACTCCCTACAAAAGTAAAATATGAAATATCTTGCACCTGTGAATCACAATAAATATATACCAATCATTTTCTCCTTTTGATTAAAAAACTTGATATCATCGGATATCACTACTTTTTGTATTCGAAACCTTCGACTTTTTCACATTTTTGTTTTTGGTGTGATATTTATGTATAATAATTTAATGGGGTTTAAACTCCATTTTTGACACACGACGGTCTATAACAGAAACCACCCACATCATTATTTTTTTCAACCTTTATTAATTTTTACTTTATATTTTTTTATGATGTGAGTGGAGGATCAGGACTTTGTATGCAGACAAGGAATTGGTAGGTGTGCGGCTGCAGCCGACTATGATAGGAACTATGCCGATATTAATCTGGAGTTCGTGAAGGAAACTACATAAAACCTTCACAAGCATAGCCGGTTACTTCTTTATTGTCCATACACCGACAGTTTAGTCAATCAACCGCTCCATTAATTTTCTTTTTAATTGACAAACTGCCGGTGTCGGGATTTGAACCCATAACCTTAATAATTTGAACCCGTTAACCCATAACTTTAATGGTCGGCGTCTGCGTCATAGGATCGGTTGATATTTGAAGAACTTTTTATGAAATTTTGCTATTGATACAACACCAGCGTCTCTATGTTCTTGTAGCTAAAAACCGTGGGGATAGTTTTCGAGAAATTCTCCAAACACAATAAGAATAAAGCGTCATTTCCCGTTTAGCTATTTTTGACAAACTATTGCAGTCGCGTGAGAATAATAACAATTTCTCACCTCTTACAATCTGCGCGGATTTTCGATATATTCTTCACAAACCCAAATTCATCCGTATCAATGTTTGGTTTCAGGAGACCTAGGAAAATAATACCAACTATATTCTATGTATATAGAGGTTAAATACTCCGACACTTATAATTTTATCACAAATAATATGTGTTGGGTTCGGAATGACGATCCTCTAGTTCAAAAAAAAAAACCATTTTTATTATGTTCTATAAAAAGTTTTAATTTGTTGAACTATTGTTTCAAATTAAATTCATACCTCAAACTAAAATTTGTTTTAATTTTTTTTCTACTTGATAAACATACTACAGTTTAACCAACCACGAAAATATATGGTATGTGCAGAATGGCTTCCAAAATGTATTTCAAAGTGTGAAATGTTTTCAATTTACTAATCTGTCACTTTTTTATAGTAGAAGTTTTACCTCTTTTCGTGAACACACAGATAGACTATATAAAATAGTAGTTTTTTTTGTGTGTCTAAACTAACGAAATTTTAACTTTTTTTTTTTGCTGTTCTATTATTAAACTGTCGGAATGTTTTCACTTACTCTGCAGCATATACACATACAGATACACAGTATATATTATACAGGGTGTTTGGGTATTCAAGTGACGTACATGACGGTTTACTCTACAATTGAACCATTTTTTACTGTTAAAAATAGTTGGCCGAACGAAATTTTACACAAAAATGAGATTGCCCCTTAAAAAGATGGATTGTAGAGACTGCCCAGGACGGGCTACACTTCAACCATAAGGTCCTAAGGGTGTGAGGATGTGAGTGGAATGAAAGGAATTTTTTTGTATAGACTAGGAATTGGTAGAATGTGCGGCTGCAGCCGACTATGATAGGAACAATGCTGATATTCATGTGGAGTTTGTGAAGGAAACTGCAGAAAATCTTCTGAAGCATAGACGGTTACTTCGTTCTTGGCCATACGCCGGCACTTTAGTTAATTAACCGCCCCTTAATTGTTCTTAATAATTGACGAACTGCCGATTTCGGGATTCGAACTCATAACCTTTGTTTCCAAGTAGGCATACTGTGCAGACATAACGCCTAAGACCGCTCGGCTACTTGGACTGGTAGCTTACCCCTTAGAAAATGCACGTATATTTTCCAATAGAGTTATCGATTAGAGTCGAAATTTCAAACATTATAATAGTCTGTAAATCGTCATTTCTTTTGTTATTTATTGAATATAACCTTTTTTGTTCATCAACAGAGCATAAAAGTCGTCAAATGAAGATATAACATCATAAACCAATGACCTGTTTATAATTTAGGTCATGGATAAAGCCGCAAAAACGTAATAGGTCATAAATAGGTCACTGAACATGCGAAAAAGCAATTTTGCGTACTTTCAATGTCTTGTTAAGGTATTATTACGAAATGATGATTTGAAGGGTCTAATTATGCACTCAATTTCGACTCGGGAAATCATGCGTGTAAATAAGTTTATCTCAAATATCTCGTAAACTATTGGTTTAACGCTGACACAGGTCACTGTAAAATTCTTAGTTAATTTTACACAAAAAAAAAAGCCTTAGACAATATTAACGTAGGACAAATAATTCTATAGTCATTAAATCTACTTGATGTGCCAAATTAGTTACAAATTGAACCTAAAGGCATAGTGGGTTGAATAATTAAACACCCTATACATATATTATAAGAGTTTTCATGAGTTTTCATGTTTGAATAGAGAGAGCATACTTAAAGTTTTTAATTTATGATGCAATGATGAATGAACTGTTTTAAATACTGTGAATACTCTACGATTGTGCTGATTTAAATATTTTGATAGTATCTCGGTCGTCTACAATTGCCAACCAAACACCAACGATAGCATTTTCTAGAACTCTTTCCAAATAAAATACAAAATGATATACTTGCTGGTTATATAGAGTGTAACATCTACGGCGACATTCACAATCGATTCTTCTCAGTGCTGTCGTATCTAATTTGGACAGCAATCATAACTTATGTGTTAGGACATATTTAGAAAACTTCGTTACACAGAAGCTGTGTCAATTTTCATGTTTCGAACTTAAAAAAATACAATAACTTTCCAAATACGATTCGAATACAAATTTTCATACCCAATTTCAACCCCTTAGGAAGTGATTTTCGAAAAATTTCTTACCGCACCTTCACACTCTTCTGTGGAACATGTCTTCCATTTCATGTTTCTTCAGTAGTTTTGGCTGGACAGTGATGTGTCAGTTAGTTAATTAGCAATTTATATGTAAAAATTAAATGTATTTAATTATTATTTTCGTGGAATTAAAACTAACTTTGAAAAAAATAAATATTTTTAAATACTTAAGGATGTACGAACACTGGAGCTTCAAATATTGGCTTGAATTAATTATTTAAATGTTCAAGTTTGAGTTTTGACGCATTGAATTTATGGAGAAACCCGTAAGTTACACATATTTCGCGCTTTTACTATCGATAAGAGAGTAGAAACAAATAGCTTTCAAACATATAAATGAAATGCGGATTTTTATTAATTTTTTGGTCCAATGTCTATTTTTCGAGATATTTGAAGGCTACCAGTGTTTCTGTCCATTCTGTATATTGATAAATCATGGCAGAAGAGTGTTATCATCATTTGTATTGTGAACATTGTAACAGTCTCCATTTTATTTTAAGTTTCACATAAATTTATTGTTTTTTCAATCTACTCTAGTAGAAATGTTTTAATTTTGAATTTCTTCAAATTAAATTCTAAAATTACAATATTTGCATGTTTGTAGCTACGAGTGAGTACATCTACAATCTACACAACGTATCTACAATTTGTATTTGTAAGTTTCATGAAAATAAATTATAAGCTAAGCACACAACAGCTTTCTTATTTTAAACATATTATTATTTTATTTGTAACTAGCTGATACCCGCAACTTCGTCAGGGTAGAATATATATATATATATATATATATGGAGGTAGATTGTGATGCCTAAGTGGAAGTAATTTGTGTGTAGACTAGGAATTGGTAGGATGTGCGGCAGCAACTGACTCTGATAGGAACTATGTCGATATTCATCTGGAGTTCGTGAAGAAAACTGCAGAAAACCTTCCCAAGCATAGCCGGTTACTTCGTTCTTGTCCATACGCCGACAGTTTAGTCAATTAACCGCCCCTTTTTTTTAATAATTGACAAACTGCTGATGTCGGGATTCGAACCCATAACCTCCGAGTTTCCAAGTATGCATACTAGGCAGACATAACGTCTTAGACAGCTCGGCTACTTAGACTGGTCAAATAAGTCTTACTTCAACATATTATTATTGTGAGTACGAGCAAACGTCACAATACTATACCAATGGCAATCCCCAGTACGGTTACGAAGACACAATCATGAAAGAACAAGTGTATACTATAAAAATTAACGCGTCATTAAATTTATTAATTATAACTAGTATGAAAAAATTAACTTATCTGTTAGGAATCGTACCCTGGGCCCCTAGATATCGCTCCCATAGTGTGCTAAACGTAACGGAGGTATCTTCTTACTTTATTACGCTACTGTGCTAAATTTTGCAAGCTCCAAGCTCCTGGCCTATACTTCTCGTGGCAAAGTAATTTTATGCTTGATTTAATGAATATGTTTATAATAATTGTTAGAGAATGATTGATAAGAGTTGTTTACGTTGATTAAAACATGTACTAGTTTTGGTATATCAATTCAATTCAAGTCTGAGTACCTGCTGAAGAGCTAACTAGAGCTATTTCTTTGTGCATATCATTTATTTCATTTATATATATTATTGAAAATGAATTCCTGATTTTATTATCGTCGTTTCGATTTCATTCTTTTCAATACCAATCTAATAAATACTGATAGATAAATATTTGAAAATTTTCAATCAATTATTTATTTGACAAGTGCTCAATTAAAACTAATTGATTCTGTTATCAATTTACCATATTAATTGAATCAATAGGTACGTACAAGTATATCGATGTGTATTATCAAGTTGAGTGATACACATGCCAAGGGCGTCGCCAGTCGATGGCCCAAGGGGGGGGGGGTGCAGCAAGTTGATGTATGGAAGATGGGAAAAGTATGAATTTTAAATACAGTCAAAAGCACATGTTATTATATTATTATATTTATTATAGTTAGTTATTATAATTATTAGAATAATAGAATAATAAAATTCGTTACGCAGGAGCTGCTTCAACTTAGCGAATTTCCTTTGAATAAATCACTCTCTAGTGGTCACAATTATAGTCTTATCAAAATGAAATGTCATATATGATTTTAGCATTTGCAAGTTCAATTTTCTTAATAAATGACATACGTCGAGGCGAATGGGGGGAGGTATAAAAAAAGAAGAAAACACAAAATATAAAATATCTCTCTTAATATTAGAACAATCGAAAAATGCGTAAGGAATAAAGTTGTATAAAATCAAATTTGCTACAATTCATCATCTTATCATTTTTGCTCAAACTCTAATGTGTACAGAGATATTAAGGAATTTAATTTTCAATATTAAACCGTCAATATTTCTGTAAATATTATTGTTACAGAAAAAATGATAAAAAACAAAATTACAGTAAAACTTAGTACCTACAACTTTACTTCTTATAAATTTTTCGATTTTTCAAATTTTAAGGGAGATATCTCAAATTTTATGTTTCCCCCTCGCTTTAAACCCCCCTTTCCCCTGGTCCGATTTTACCCATTAACGAACTTGACCTTTTGAATATCAAAAGCGCCTCAAATACCAAATCTCATCCCGATAAAATGAAAACTGTGACCGCTAGAGTGATGACAGACACAAATATATACATATATATATATATATATATATATATATATATATATATATGTATATATATATATATATATATATATGTCCATAGATATATATATATGTCCATAGATATATATATATAAATTTTTCAGATGGTGATTTTTGACATCTACAAGGTAGGATCGATGGACATTTGAAGAAATTTTTGCGAAATTTTGACTTCGGTACGGGACCAATAGCTCTATTTCCTTTCAGGAAATTCGCTAAAAAGGATTTGGGACAAAAATAGGACATTGACAATTACAAGATTTTAATAATAAAATAGTCGAGCGAGATTCTTTTTTTTTTATTAAGTTAATTGAAACACAATCTTCGGGTTTTTTTTTGTAAACTTCTCGTTCCATGTTCTCCTTCAATGTTCCTTGCTAAAACAACTTAAAATTCGGTCTTGTTTAGAATTTAAATAATCGGACGTTTCGGATAAAACTGACTTAAATACCCGGCGTTGACCGGACTTTTATATCAAATAATAATAATTTTTCAAAATTTTAAAAATGCGTTTAAATTTTGACACGGGAACATCCTGTATTAGGTACATGAAATGTTCATTTCTCGAATAAAATTTATACAAAAACCTTTGAAATTAAAAATGAATATTTTATTTGAGTGAATTAAAATATTCAATTTCTATCCTTTTATATAATAAAATGTAAATTTTATAAAAATACTTCTAACTGCTTGATGAAATGAAAACATAGCAATTTCACTTGTTACAGTTTTCTATTTTTTATGATATCGAATATGACCCAGTTGAATTTATCAACCAAAAACAACCTTTTATGGCATTTTGAATAATTTAGAACAGAGATATATATATTTTTAATCAAAAGAAAAACTTTTATTTTATCAAAGGAGTTTGATAGTTTGCTATAAATTCTATTTATAATATATCATATGTATAAATGGACTTACTGATTGATGATATATCATGCTACAGGATAAGCTATTGTCGTTTATAATGGAGTGGTATTCCATTTTTTTACTCTTTAGCCGTCACAACATTTATTCGATAAAAAACATGTTTGAACCTTCAGTGCTCGTACATCCTTAATTAAGATCTATTTCCGAAATAGAAGTGATGTAATTATTCTGAGGCTAGTTATTTATTCGAAGTTTCAGAATTTGTGACAGTTGAGAACGCGAGATAATTAATATCAAAGTTATCATTCTCACTCACTCTCTGTCGTTAGAAGTATGTAAAACTTCATGCCCGCCCAACTATTATCTGTTGTATTTGGAAAAATACTTGTATATGTGTTGTATATGTGTGTTGATGTATTGGTGCTATAATAAAATCTAACCTTTTTGTTGTACTGATTGCATAACACAGTGTTGGAATGTCCTTAAGAAAAGAATCGATCGATTTAGATCGGGATCTTCAACTAATATACATCTAATGCTAAGTTAAATTCAATGTTTATACACACAAAAAATAACCTCTATGTGTACTACATTTGTTAATACACAGTTTGTATACGGAAGTAAATATAATTTATTTAATGTCTTTCAATATATTTGGATGTTTCTTTTATAATTTAAAGAGATATAAAATTGAATGTTGTACTTAGTTTAGTTACATTTATGTTGTACGTAAATTGAAGGTGTATAACAAAGTATTAGCATGTACATATTGATGATTTATCTATGCATGTGTTCTCTACGGGTTGATCTATCAGATTGTTGGAATATACCAGACAATCTTGATATATTCCATGAACAAAACCTGATATGATATATTCAATCTTCAAACGTGGTATCAAATATTAAATATCCTTGTGTAGTCATGGAGACTACACAAGAAGATCGAACTCAAACGGGAGAATTGCCAAAATATGGCAACGAAATGGTAGAAATTAAATTTAGTTTTTATGCCACTAGGGTCGCTAGTTGTTCATCCGTAGTCCCCGTACCGAAGTGAATAGAGTATAATAAATAGGATTGAAGTAAGCAAGTAACCAGTTTTATTTCGAAGTGATTATTTTATTTTATTTATTATTAATAAATAAAAATTTAATTTAATATCTGATTCAATAATTTATTTGCATTTTTACAATTCCATCTCCACTGTTTCCGGCATAGAAGCGACATTACTGACATCTTATTTTTATCGATTATTTGTTTACATGGAGTTCGGTATCCTTGTGTAGTATCCACGACGTAAGTGTTCATACTATAAATACAGCTGTTTTTTTTTTAAAAATACATTGCATATGTTTTGAAAATGCTGTTTAAAACAGCGAAACGGTTCGTCAACAAATAAAAATATAATAATATTTTAAAATTTACGTGGTTGTGCTAATTAATTATCTTGAAACAACTTTTATATATTTATTTTAATATTATAATTTATTCTGGCATAAATATTCAGTCACTTTCAAAGTGACAAACAAAGTTTAACCATATTCATTGTTCATTAAATTGAAATCAGTGAATGTAACGAGGGAATTATGAGTCTCATATACTTTGTGTACAATATAAAGACTTTACCAATCAATCAAAGAACATATTATCCGCAACAAAGTTTGTCAAACAGCTAAAAAATCAACCCGTAATAAAAGTGTTAGTATTAAAAATTTAAACCCCCGAAAAAACGAATATATTATGAAATAAAATCGTAAACATTTTCTATGTGTTTTACATTTATTTTATTATTTATTTTGAGATTTGAATTGATTTTCTTTTTCTGGGTTACGAAGAAGAAAACTTCTTTATACGAGGAAAGTTGAGTCTCAAAGTTATAGTAATAAATAGAAAAATATTGGTCACAGAATATCAATTTTGATACAGATTTGTCTTGAAAATTCGCTTGTTTGTCAATAAGACTACACTATGTAACAAACTTAAGAATTTTTCTCTCACTGAGCTATGTTGTGTAATGATAAAATCCCTTACCGTCAGCTCAATTGAGGTTTAAAAATATAATATTCAAATCACATATATTCAGTTTTCATAATGTAAAACGTTTGATTTATTAAAACAAAAATTCATTTACGCAGGAGCTGCTTAGTGAACCCAATTGTAACCGCTAGAGTGCCTAGAGATGGTAGATTAGCTTAGAGAAAGAAGAAAATAAAAATAATTTTTAGCAATTTTGATAGAGTTTTTCAAAATCTGAAACTGATTGACACTCCCATTTATCCAGAAAATTCTTTTAAGGTTGGAAATATTTCGTTAATTATTAGAGTTACAAAAAATATGGTCAGGTAATGAATTGTAGTACAATTGTACTACAACTTGGCTAATTACAAATTTTCCCATTTTACTCATTTTAAGTTTTCCCCGTTCTTCTAAGCACTCTTTTCCCCTTGTCCGATTTGGCCCATTAACAAACTTGGTCTTTCATATACAAAAAGCACGTCACATACTAAATTTCATTCCGATCAACCAAAAATTCCGGCTTCCAGATATATATCTATATACATATTTAAATTTTAGAGATGGGTAACTTTTTACCCGACTACGGAGAATTATGCTTTTAGCAGTCATCTGTTCCCGTGTAGCTCCTAAGCTACTTATCATATTTTGACAAATGAGGTGTCGTTAGCTTCGTCTTAGAGTTCCTCGTATCATAGGCTATATGACGTCAAACTCTAACCTACAAACAAAATAATTTCACAAATATATCGAGTTTGATATCAAATGAATGATTTCAATTCACAGATTCTTAATACTTTATTAAAAAGAGTCTTAAATAAATAAGTTTAAAAACCTAAAACTGAACTACTATGACAAATAAAGTGGGCACAAATCGACTTAAAAATATTTATAAAAAAAAAAAATGCCGTTGAGAGTAAAGAAAAGATTTGGATAAAAATGCATATTGCAAGTGTAGTTATATAATATATACATATGTAGTCTCGTTCATATCTTACAAAAAGAAGTACCCAACTCGCATAAGTGTTTGTGGATGTTTGGTTTTCTTTGTAAAACTCGACACACAACACAAATTGTAAAACACAGCATACATTTTATAAAACTTAACAGATAAATCTTCACTACTTTAGATGTTTATTGAAAAACTTTGTACTTTATAACTGCATTATATATTTTATTTTATACTTTATTATAATCCCAACAAAACTAAGAAGAAAAAAAATCACTAAAAATTGATGTGAAACACTCCCAAGACTTCTATATACAGAGTTTAATAAATAGCTTTAACATAACACTAGGTTTGAATACTGGTAATGGTATTTATTTACTATCAAAATTGAATTGGTAATAAAATACCGTAAAAATATTGTAATTAATAATGAACATGTTACCAGTTTTAAGAATCGTTATTATGGTTCTATGAATAATTGTTAGAATCTTAAAGTCACAAATATTTATGTAAATACTGGAATTGCAGAAGAAATGATAAATTTGAGTCTGTTAGTTATTTCTATAAACTCTCTCTATACTTCAAATTCTATCTTCTCACTTAAACGATTCTTTTAAGAAACTTCGCGATAGATAAAAATGGCGAGGAATTTACTGCTCTAGAACTGGTGGAAATGTATAAATTTAGAAGATATATGCTAATATTTTCATTTTACACCTCAACGGTATGCTATGCAATATATATATATATATATATATATATATATATATATATATATATATATGATGTGTATATATATATATATATGATGTGTATAAATTTAGAATATATGGGCAAATATTTTCATTTTACACCCCAAGAGTATGATATATATATATATTATCCACATCCTGTATATACAGTATGGGCCACAAAAAAAAAAAGAATATTTCTGTTATAATAAATTTTTTTATAATAAAGTGGAGATGCGTCAATATAGTTAGAATTGACCAGACGACGCCCTACCATCGTAAACCAGCAGTTAAACTTTATCACAGCAGTAGCTGAAGCTATTGATAACAATCCTAGCTCGTCAACAACACAATTAGCGTCGATACAGCTCTCAGTCGAAAATAATTAGTATCGCGTAGCTTGTGATTTGAACTTGTTTTCAAATAAAATTCAAACTACAAGCTACTTGTAATCCAGAAGATCCGCCAATTCGACTGGAGTTCTGCCAAAAGTTGTTGTGTTTTGTTGAGAGCGATTTAAACTACATAACTTGCCCGAAAATAACTCGAATAAAAAATGTTTTGTTCGGAGGGGGGCATCTAATGAAGATCCAGGTAAAAAACTATTGGAAAAACGTTGATCTAAGTTGATCTAAAAATATCCATGAAGTTCGTGGTTAAGGTGTAAAATCAATCACCATCGGATGTCCACCTCTCAACAAAACAACTGCTCTTGGGGTAATATCTGCCAAAAGCGTTTCCTAGAAGTAATATTCAAGTGCATTATTTAAAATGAGTCACCCTGTAGGTAGATACATACAGAGTGTACTAACCTAACCTGTGTATATTGCATATTAAAGTATATTCTCAATATGGATGTACACAAATAATATAAATCCCTATTGTTTACCGTTAACGGTCTGATGATCCTTACTGTTCCTGTCAGTATTCACTTTTCTTATCCTAACTGTACTTTTTAACTGCCATCAAGTAGTGTATTCAACAGAAATTTTATGTTACCGAAAGTTTAATGACATCCCTGTGCATAGAAGAACAAGAAGAAGACTTTCGTTTTATTGTTGTTACCGACTGGGAAAAAGTATCGTATCACACTCTAAATATGTTATACTGTCAATTCGAAAAAAAGCCAAGAGACAATTACGTGACACCCATTCGAAACACGAGAAATTCCATAGTTAAAAATTGAATAAGGTTATGGCCATTTTTCACATACATTTCCAACATGTTTACATCGCCCACAAATTTATTTTTCATGGCATATTTTCGAATTTCATTGTCAGATTCATTCATTTAGCATTCAATTTCGTGGTGTCTTTTTTTAATAAAATCAGAAGCTGAAATCGGTGCATATTTGAAAGTTTGTTAATGGGAAAACTTGTAGATGGGAAAATTTTGTATTTTAATACCATATATTCTACATATGATTGTTTGTGTATACTGTATATGTATATGCCATGAATGAACTATTAAGATTACGTAAGACATGGTATGAAAGAACCAGCATATACCATATAGATAAACATGTATTTTAATAATTGATTAAATATTGATTTGAAAAAAATTAACTCACACACCAGGAATCGAACCCGGACCTCTGGATTTCTAGCTCAGTGTGTTACACCACGGATGACTCTGGTAAACTCTGGTGTATATGTATATGAATGTGTGTTTGAGATGAATGAAGAAATACATGTGCTAAGTTTCATGACGATAGCTCGACCTAGCAATAAACTATTTTTCGTCCAATTGTTTGTCACTTCTTTATTATTTTATTAAACTTTTGTGTCTTAATACTAGTGTGGACCATTAATATTATTCTAATAAATTATTTAAAAAGAAGTATAACTACTTACGTGCGTATATAAATACACAAACGCTTTTTTCCGCTATAAACTCAATATATACCGAGTATTTAAGCAATTAACTCAGTTAGTTATTATTTTTACATGTTTTCTTTTGATCTTATCTCTTGAAAACCACCGGTATCGATGTCACTCATGAAGAATGGTAGCCGATAATGAAACGTGAGGAAACAGCAAGATATTACGGATCCGTGTATCGGGCAATGATAATAATTTTCGTTACGCGACTGCATTCAATTATACTCAACTAAAAATAAATACTTAGAATAAATAAACAGGAAAAAGAATAAGAAAAATAATATTCTCTTATTTTTTTTTTTCGCTTCAAGTTGCAAGTTTTAAGACACTTTACTTTATTTATATGAAGGAAGAAAAAAATATAAGAAGAAGAAAAAATAGTGATTATATATTATAACATATTAGTTTCTCGTACATTTTGTAAATGGCGTGATCTATAATCCTTAACAAGTGGTTCTAGAGAAAAGTTTTCGAAAAGAAAATAAAGTGTACTACTAAGATATTATAGAGTCTAACATTTAAAAAAAAAAAAAAAAAAAAACAGATTCTTTCTATGCATGTATACGTGTATTCACTTATCCAACTGTACGCTTTTCCATTTTAGTCTGGTAGCAATATGACCATTGAACTTGTCAGAAAACTAATAAATATTATTCCACTACGGGATGGGGCACTCTGGGGCGTGAAATAATAGAAATTTTAAAGGAATCTTTTTAGGACTGTTTATGTAACACCAAGTTCTTGAATACTATTTTTGAAGAAGCATTTATGAAAATTCTGGGAGGTTATGGGTTCGAATCCCGACATCGGCCGTTTGTCAATTATTAAGCAGTAAAAGGGGCGGTCGATTGACTAAATTGTATGGACAAGAACGAAGTAACCGTCTATGCTTGAGAAGGTTTTCTGTAGTTTCCTTCAAGAACTTCAGATGAATATCGGCATAGTTCCTATCAGAGTCGGCTTCAGCCGCATATCCTACCAATTACTAGTCTACTCACAAATTCCGTCCATTCCACTCACATCCTCACATCCTTAGGCATCACAATGGACCTTATGGTCGAAGTGTTGCCCGTTCAGGGCAGCCTCTACAATCTATCTGTCTATCTTTGAAAATTCCAAATAAAAATTATAATTCTGTATTGCTGTCTCCTCTCTGACAAAGAGTGCCTCGTGACAACCATCAGTAATTCTTATTGGTGTCTAGTTGTATGTTTAGATGAAACCGTCGAAGAAGACATATCTAGCAATAACTAGAAGACAAACTAAATCTGCCATAAACGAATGGGTGGATAAGTCTATAAACAGGAAATGGAAAGATACAGCATCGTCATGACATCGTCACGATCTTCATTACTGACCGTATCCTTAAAACTATATATCGGATCAAGTTGAATATTTCAGAATGAGCCCTATAATATCATAGCACATGATAAGGGTCAAATGCAGTAATACATAATATGTTTACTTATGTGTTCAGTACAATGTAGTCAATTGGTTGCTCACTGCAGTATTGGTACGGAACTCTAAGTCAGAGGTGGGCAAGAGTTGACTCGGCCAAGCTCTGAGTGAGAGGTAGGGAAGAGAGATAGAGTTAATACAGGGTAACCTACCAATTATTAATATTTTCTTTTTTTAATTAAAACATTTTCTGAAAAAAATATAATAATACCAAATCTTTTTTATGGTCACTATTATACAAAGTAAATAATACATACAATCATTCAATACATACTCTGGAATTTTGGGCTGGTAATTTGGGTCATAAAATGTACCTTTTTAGTATATATCATATTTGTGTATGAATAAAATAAAAATATATAAAAAATATATATAAATCTTTTGAACCTTTAAGTTTACCGCTGGACCATTGTAATAAAAGAGGGAAATTTTTGCAAAGGATAATTTAAATAGAATTATAGTTTTGGAAATTCCAAATAATTTGTCTAAATATTTTACTATTCATATCCGAGAATTAATAAAGAATTATTTACCTGATTTAATTATTTTTTCTTCGTATGGAGTATGCTCAGTATAGTGTCATGGGAATTTGATGAATTAAGTTAAATTTTACATAAAGTGGGAATTTGAGTTCTTCGAGTTAGTCTACTTTGAATTGAAAAAGTGAAAAGTACTATTTGTAGTAGTGGAAATTATTTTTCGCATAATTTGTTTTTCAAAAAAAATAAAATATTGACTATACTATACTATATAATTATTGGGCAATAATCGGTAGGACAACATGTACTGAAACATCGTTCCGTCTTGCTTCAAAACATACCTTCTTTACTTACTCTCACCCAGCTTATGGAGAGCCCGTAAGGTTCAGACGAGCTGTCTGCGCCCGCCTCTGTCATAGCACATGATAAGGGTCAAATGCAGTAATACATAATATGTTTACTAATGTGTTCAGTACAATGTGGTCAATTGGTTGCTCACTGCAGTATTGGTACGGAACTCTAAGTCTGACTTGATCTTGGCCGGTTTTTTTCTTGGAGATTTTGATTCAATCTTGAGCGGCTTGCGATGTACGTTCAATTGTCAATCAATCAGACAATTTCGTCTTTTAGAAACACTGACACGACACTATATTTGATCTGCTAGAGACTAGACTATTTCATCTTGAGATAAATCTTCATCTAACATACATTTCTGTTCAGTATTATAATTGTATTAAAAACTTCTATTCTATGTTATGTACAATTCATCATAAAATGAATAAATCAATTTATAAGTGGACTTATAAATTTAATTTATAAGTCCACTTATAACTATGATACTTTCTATAAAATACGTAAAAAAAAAAGGCATCTCGAAAAATATGCTCTAAATAACTTACATGTTCCAAACATGAAAAATATGCTTTGTATACATTCGAATATATGTTTTATAAACATGAAAATCCTTTAACATATTCATTTCAATCAATTGGTATTAAAAATTCCAATGTTTTTAATAATAGACCAGAGACCAGGTCGTGTGTCATGAAGGTTATCTGACCAAAAGTTATGTAATTCTAGATTTTAGGTATGTTGCCCATACCTCGGTTCTACTTAAAAATCCACCCTTTGAGGTATACGGTGCGGTGTTTTTTGTATCGTTTTTTTTTTGTTTTGTACTTCTACAACTATTCTCCTACAGGTAAAAAAGGTTACAAAATAATAAAAAAGAAAAATAACCATTCTTAAAACAATTTATTCTACTTTTGAATAGAAATAAAATTTGTTGCCTAATGATATCAACAAAAGTCATTTAATTGCACTGCAGGATAAAGGTCCAGGTTTCGATACCACAAATTAGCACGTGTACTGTTTGAACTGTAGGCCAGTTATATTCGATCGGATGGATATCAACAAAAGTGTCAGGATTCCCGTTTTTCTTGCTACGAAATTCTATGAAAAATCTCTTTTTTTACATCTGGCCTTCTGTAAATGAAGACTGTAGAAAGATAAATGTGATTAATTAAGAACATACATTCCCATTCAATAAAATTGAACAGACCTGAAATGTTAATTTTCTTAAATTTCATAAAACTCCTCACTTTTGTAACTCTCTGCATAATCATTCATTTATAAACAAAGATAACTAGTATATATTTTACGTGTGAAAAAAGAAATGGAGTAAGTATAGTAAATAACATTTACTACAAGAATAATCAAAATTGTTAGAGACTGATTCGATTCAGATCTGTTCAATTTTATTGAACGGGAGTGTACACTGTTAAAAAAATTAAATTTATAATTTTTATGAATTCATTACCAAAGAAAATATATAATAAAATGTAGAATTAATCAGAAAATGAGGAAAGGAAAGTGATAATAATAATTGTGTTCGTGTTTTTTATAAGGGAGTAGATATATTTAATAAATTTTAATTATGAAAAAAAAAAGAAGGAATCTATGTATATAATAGGAAAATTAAATTATGTGACTCATTTGTTAAATTTATTCGAGGAGAGGGTGTCACTCATGATTTGTCTACTGTATAAATAAAATTTAGAGTTTAACAAAACTAAAAACACATAATTATATTGCAATATCTACTGCAAAATAATTTAAAATAGAAAATAATAAAGAGATTGACAACAAAATTAACTTTAATGTAAACAAAAGCATGGGGTGCTCTCTCTACTTACGTTTTGTAAAAGTAGAGCCGTGTATGAAGCCGTCCTGTATTTTAAATAAACCAAGTGTTTCACTTTAATAAAAAGTTGATAAAGTAATCGAAGCATACACTTGTGATATATTTTTCGATAAATATATTCAATTACTTTCGTATTGCAAATTTAGTACTTTTTAGTAAAATTACCATAACGTAGTAAATTCAAGAAGTTGTCATAAAAATCTCTTTGTGTTTTCTCTCAATTTATTTAAGAATGTAATGAATTTCTGATGAAGTTAATCATAACGTCCCTAACTTCACAAGGGTCGTCATTTTTCTTTATTTATTATTAATGGCCTTGAAAGAAATTTTTATTTCTCTAACTTTAAAATAATGGGACCCGCATATAGATTGTTTTTCAAAAAATTCTTTAGAGTGAAATTTAGTGCATTTGAACAAAAAATTTCATCAAAATCGGATAAAAGATGGCCGTGATAGACCAAAAACAACTTTTTTGGATTTTGATGACGTCACGAGGTACAAAAAATCAATTTTTTGACTATTACAGCCAAATCTTGTCCGATTTTAATGAATTTTTTTTTGATACCCACTATTTTTGGGGCACAATTTTCATTTTGGCAATATAGAAATGTATAACGCTTATAGATTTTGAAAAAAAAGTCCCATGTACAGACCAATTCAAAAACTATTAAATATATCTTTTTCTGTCAAAATTGAGTTCTTAGGGGAAATGTAATCGGTTAAAAAAAAAATTTCGTCAAAATAGAATAAAATATGCCCGTGATAGAGCAAAAACGTCTTTTTGGATTTTGATTACGTCATTTAAATGTGTAGATTAATAGACCAATTTGGATTGTGGTTCAAAGAATATGACGACAAATAAAAATGACGTACTCTTGAGTGTGTTATTTTTTACAACACTTACGATTAAAACAAAAGGAATCGATCGATGGCTCTAGAAATTTACATATTTCAATAATATTCACCCGTATATTTTTACAGTAGAAAATTTTATGCATTCTTTCTAATAACAACTATTTCCCAACTATTATTAATATTATACGAGAAGTCCGGTATGAGACTGCACTGGTGTTCGGAAAATAAGATCTCTAATTCTCTCTCCATTTATAACGATCGCGAATATTGGTAGAAGAAAAACAATTTTGGCATAGTTATTCACTAAAAAACGAACAGAGATAACCACTATAGAAGCAAAATCGGTTCGTATATTCACCTATTTCCTACTAAGTGGACATTTCATGTTGGAAGATTACTTGTTTATCCACATGGTTAGCCATAGATTAGAAAGTCGAAAAAATAATACAGATATAAATTTTTGTTTTAAGGACTATCTCATATTATTGGAAATAAAAGCAACAGGAAATCATTTTTTTCTTGAGTCAACAATATGTGACTAAAAATAAATAAAATCTTGGTGTTTAAAATGAATTGATAATTTTGAGAATTTATCTAAAACGATGAATTCAATTTTTGCACTTTGGTGCCACAAGCTTTAATTTGTAGTCACATTGATGACTCGGGGAAAAAATCTGATTTTCTACCTTTTAGTTCAATAATATATATAAATTCCTGAGCCTCTATTAAAATGTTAGTATCAGTGGCAGCTTTTAGTTCACTTCAACTCAGGCCTGATTGTTTAGCCTCAAAGTTTAATGATCGTCAGCTTTCCTAGCTAGGTCTGTATCAGATTTTCGAAGTGTGTGCCGCCCCAACCAATTCCATTTAATAAACAAAACTTTATTTTTGTATGTCATTTGAATAAATTCCAAACACAGTTACGCCATCTCATACCTAACTACAATTTAATAAAAGAGATTGTTTTACATTTTATTAAAATATTTTATATCTTCTATTTTTGTCTTCTATTTACAGTGACGATGAAGACATATTAAAAAGTTTGTGTGTTGTGTTGTGTTGTGGAGAAAAACAAAACAAACACAAAACAAACCCTCTGTGTTGTCAACATTCATGTTCTTCCATCAAACAAAACCAACAAGATGCAACAACTAAACAACAACAAACAAGTCATCATTGAATGACAACCACAGCAAAAAAACATTAAATAAAAAATGACAGACGAATAAACAATAGAGAATAAATGAAATAAACTACAAAAGTCAACGAAACGCTGCGTAGTAATAAAGTCATTAATAATTAATAAAGGTGCAACAAACAAGTGTAAGTAATTAAATAATGTGAAATTCGTTTGTACACGATTTAGTGTGTCGTCAGAAGTGTCGTCGTCAAACATTAAGTTTTAACATGAATTTTATCGGCGCGTGCGTGTGTGTGTATCATTAAATATGCAAATTGAAATATTAATTAAAAAGAGATAGATAGACACATATATATTTATATATATATATTTATTAAATAGAGAGGTAAAACAAAGTCAAGTGAAGTGTAAAAAAATGAGACTTTTCATTAGAATACATTACGATCGTGTTTGTTATGTACTTTTGTTGTTATGTTATTTTATTACTAATGCATACAGTGCGTCGAATAAGGACAACAACATCAGCAGCAACAGTCAGCTGAATCATCAGCCAACGATGATGATGCAGGATCAGCAGCACGGAGGAGGGGATCGTGGTAAGTTAATAAAGATTAACAAATACATTTATCATTCATTCTGATGGGTTACAGTTTTATGTTTTATTTTAATACACCATGTTTAAGGAGTGTTATTTAAACTGTGGCATGATCGTTCGGGTGGTTGAGTTGTTTAAGGTGCTCTGCTTGTAGTTGGGAGTTTGCTGGTTCGATTCTCAACGATGACAGTTTGTTAATTACATTAATTAAAAAAAAAAAAAAAAACATGAATGGATTTTCTGCAAACATTTTTTGCAGTTTTCTTTGACAAGCTGCTATCAGAGTCGGCTGCAAATATCTGAGCCTCACAAACCACCAATTCCTAGTTTACATACAAATTTCTTGTCTTTTAGGGGTTGGTAAATCAGACTTGAGGGGTTGAGGCTTATGTTTGCCTTGGGTCGTTCAGCGTTAATATTACCGCCCCGGTATCTTCAGTATCCGGTATCTACAGTCCACATGTCTCTATCACAGACTAGAGTGAAGAGTTTTGAGAAGGGGCATGTTTTGGGAATTACATTTGTGCCCATTTCAAAAACGGGATCTGTGAAGATTGATGATCCCATGATTCTTGCATGTCCAACCTGGTTAGTTTTTGTAATCCAGTTATTAGTGCAAGATAGCCTCTTACCGCTGGAAATAATAGCCTAAGCTATTATTTCAAGGTTAAGCGGAGTCAACCCTAGTATGATTGCCATTACACTGTGGGAGTGCTGTTCATGGCTCCAGTAATGCACATAAAGGCCAGTCTTTGCATTCTGAATAACCTTTGGCTACCACGATAGAGCATCAAAGGTTATGAATGGCCTAACTACTGTTGTGTATAGTCAGTGGATCATTTTGGGTTTTAGACCCCAAATTTTACTCCATGCTCTCTTGCAGAGAAAATTTGCTCTTATTTTTTATGTAACCCAGATGGGGGTTCTATGTTAGTTTGAAGTCTAGCATCACTCCTAAGAATTTGGTTTTCCTTGCGATCTGATCGCCGAAGCGGATTGGTGGTTTTAGTTTATTCATCTTCCTTTTTCGTGTAAATGGAATCAGCATCTTTTTACAAGTGTTTGTCTATAATCCCTCTGTAATACACCATTCCTGCGTGACTCTTAGCGCGTTGTGTTTACGCCCCGAGATTGTGATGATTTTTTATCAGGGACAGATCACTAGCTGCTATTATGCTAGTATGACAAGTTTGACTGCAAAGCAATGCATATAAAATTCATAATACCACACACTTACCTCTGTCAATAACTGTTGAATAGGAAACTTGTGTAAAACTTTCTATATTAGTTTTTACCCCATATGTGTAAATATTTATGTGACGTTTGCATAATATTATTTGTCACTCTGTTCAAAAGATTTTATACATATTAATATATCTTGTATGTTGTTTAACGTATTCAATATTTTCTATGTAGAAACTTCTATATAATGTTCTATAAACTTTATGTTCTATGCAAATATTGGTAATTGGTTCATACTATTCAATTGCTCAAACATCGTATATGACAGGACAATTTTCAAATAATTCAAAATAAGATTTTAATAAAAAGTCGAATAACACTATATGTAACAATATTGTATTCACCGCTATATCGAATAGTGACTCGTATTAGGTACACAAAAGTATAAAAAAGACAACAAGATTTTATTTACTCGTTGCAATACGTGTAGTGCAATTAATTTCCTTCTGTGTTTTAAGGTCGTCATTTTCATACCGCTTAAATATTCAAAATACCATAATTTTATGTTAATTTTTTTATCATACGAGTTTCTACAAAAATTTTGAGTCAATTGTCGCGATATCTTGGCTCGCTTTAATTTTAAAGGAACGTTGTAGAAGCTATAAAAGACTCGACAACAAAAAAAAAAACGCATCATGATCAATGTCAGACACGCATCAAATTAGCAACGAGTAGCTATTTCATACTGATGGAAGACTACTTGGTAGTCGAAATCTACATTTATAAAATAGAGATAATTGATCAAAGAATTAGGGCAAAATTTTTAAATTTAATTTCAAAGACCCCTAGAGTTTTCTTTGATTATTTTAATAATCTTCATACTAAATTTATTAGATTTGATACAAAAAAAAATTTATTTAATTCCACAACACAGTTGAGTAAATTTCTATTTACATTTACAATACTGTTCACTTTTACTTAGCTGTATAGTACAGTTGTATATCATAAATTGTCAAATTTTAAACTGATTTATAATTGATTTTGTGCGCTGGTTACTCGTATATAATCTTCTGGAGGACTATTTTGTAGAAACAAATCTCGAGGAAAATATATTCAATATTTTTAATATATTTTTGGAAAATTTCTTATTTATCACATGTAAAATTGAAGTTAATTAACGTTCAAATACAAATGGTCTCTAAATTTTATTATATGAAACAGTGACGCAAATATACATTTAGAACAATTCCTGCTTGTCACACTTGCCACACTGTACGCGCTCTGTAGGTCACAGTTTTAGTCCAATCGAAATGAGACGTGGCATGCAATGTGCTTTTGTGATTTGAAAGGTCAAGTTCGCTAATAGGTAAAATCGGACAGGGAAAAGAGGGATTTAGAGGGCTTAACACAAAATTTTTAATATCTCTAAATATTTCCACAATGAAAAACTTGGTCAATAAATTTTAGGTACTACAATTTATCAATTATTTGGCAATTTTACAATTTAAATGTTCAAAAATTTGATTGATATTGATATTTACATCAGATTTGATAATCAAAATGATTCCTTCTTGTCTGAGAAAATTCACTATACTACGTAGCTCCTACGCGAAAAACATTTTTTTAAAGTACGTTAGAAATTTATGATTCTATAACAGTCATAGATAAAAAACAAATCACACTCAGAATAAAGCACATAACATAAACTTTCCAAGAAATTTATTAGTAAGATCACATTTTGTTCAATACAACAACATTTTGAACTTACTTAATGTAAGTGAAGTTACGAGTAGTGTTGTTCGTTGGTTGTTGATAGCAAGCAGTACTTTATAAATGATAATAAACTTAAACACTTTTATCGATCAAATAAATAAAATGTGTATCTATCTATCTGCTATCTGTGTGGTGTGAAATGTAACAAAACTAATGGAAAGTACTTTAGAAGCTATGTGTAGCTCTTTAGCTGTCTGTATAGCTAGAACGGAGCTGTGAGCTGTGTTGTACTATTAATAATATTTCTTTTGTACTTGTAATTTGAAATAATTAAGTGACTCTTCAATTACATGTCTTGCATTGTATCTATCTATCTATCTATCTCTGAAAACAATTTATTTTCTGTCTGTAACTTATTACCCAAATACGACGTCACCATTCATTCATTGCATGCAGTTATTTGATAATGGTTGTATTTGTTTAAAAAAAAAAGTATGTGTGTCAGCTCCGACGCACGAGTGGAGTTTACTCCTTAAGAACGATTGTCTTTGCCCCATATATATATTGTCCATCATTAAATATTTAATTATATGTATAGATCATACAAATTTATATAAACTACACTAATAATTAAATATCCAATAAATAGAAAGCGCACATGTTCATATGTACAATATATATCATATTAATACATGAATTATAACCTACCTAGCACCCACGTGTTTATCGGATGTTCCGGCACTATTATCTACACCAGTTTCTTCTATAGTTTATATAATTTTCACTTCACTTTATGTGAATATAATTATCAATATTAATAATCCACAATAATAATATTAATTAACGAAACTTTAAAATATTTATATAAATAAACTACACTAATAATTAAATGTCTAATAAATAGAAAGCGCACATGTTCATATTATGTACAATGAATACCATATTAATACTGACTGACTGAGTGCAGTAAAAGATGTACACAGCGTAACCTGTGTACGACTCTTATACAGCGAGAGATGAACCTGACTGACTGACTGAAAAAACGTAACGAGGTCATTCTATACTGCTCATATATTTTTTCAATAACGGGTGCTTATATGTAAAATCGATTCTTAAGGAGTAAACTCCTAAAAAGGGGCGTAGGTGTGTCGTGAAATAAAAAATCAACTTAATTTGACACTCGGTATAGAGTGATTGTGTAAATAATATGGGGAAGCACAGAGTATCATTATGATATGTATCATTATGATTTTTTTCTCTGAGAAAATTCGCTAAGCCTACATAAACAATCTTGTTTTATAATAATATATGCTAGTAACAACAGATTTCTTCTGGTATGTAAAATTCCAAATTGAAATAGCGCACATTTTTTTTTTGGTAGCCCCTTAGCATAAAGGTAAAATTTGTTGACTTATGATAGATACATTTTTAGTAAAACATATTTGACATATCCCCAGGATATTTACACAATATAATTGTGATATGTGATTTCAGTTTTTGTGAAAATTGTGAAAAAAATTCAACAAAAAAAGTAGAATATGATAATTTAAAAATATTTATTCGTTTAATGGTCATGTCTGGGGAAGAAGAGAAATCCATTTGTTATTTTAGGACCGAATTTTTTTTAAACGCATATAAACAAGTTACCAACATAAATATATACAAGACGAATTTGATATGTTATGCCACCGGGGATACAAAGTCTTCACAAAGTTAGTAGACATATAAAGCCCGTGCTTGGACGAAAAGAAAATGAAAATTTGAAATTTTTAACAGAGTTTTGTACAAAAAGATACTATTTTTGGTATAATTTGCACCACGTATTGTCTTGTAAAATTAGTTTTTGGCAAATCATGTCAACCGACTTCAAAAATAGAGTTTTGAGCACAGCTCAATATCTCTTGAACTTTTACTCTAATTGACTTAAAACTTTGGGAGAATATTCTAGACATATTGTACCTACTGTTTAAGGTATTTCCAAACTATTATTAGGTTGTCAAGAACTTCACGAAATTCGTAATATTACTAAAATTAATCCTCAGAAATAAGCTGAATTTTTTTGAACATGGTGAAATAAAATGCACGATTCCGACTCTTTTTATTTCGAACTCTCTCAATTAAGCCACGGTTGTTCTGAAATTCGACACATACTTTCCTCAATTCCTTAGAAATATTTATCCTTAAAACTTTGGGAGAATGCCCATCGGGTTGTTAAGTTTTTTTGATAAAATATGCGTAAAAAATAGCATTTTTTTCATGTCCGCAGCAGAAGGTTATTTTTTATGTTTCAGTTGGCGTCCTAAATACCAGCGCGCTGTTTGAAAGTCGTTTGAAATTATATACTAGTATATGTATGATGATAAGTATATGTATGATATGTTATGTGACGAATGGGAACACTGACGACAACGAATAGCTGTTTTCAACAACGCACAGGAGTTGGCTATATAGTTCTTTTCGCGCGATTACCTGATCAGCTGATATAGTTTGGAAATACCATAATAAAACAATAAAAAAAATCGATTTTTTCGAACACATGTAAACCTTTAAATATTAATAACTATCATATTAAATAATTGAAAAGACAATCTGTATATAAAAGTATGTGTATATTAGAAATGATATTGTATAGAAAGAAGTAAGTGATTGAAACCACAACACAAACAAAAGTACGCTCGCGATATATGTGTTCCTGTAACAGACGTATGAACGTGAGTGGGTTGCAATGGGTATTATATTTCCAATCGATATCACACGCTTTTGTCCTCGACTTGATGTGTGCGTTCTCTCTTTTCTAAGGAATGTGAAATAAGCACATAACACCGCACTTCAACACCGATTACTTCGATACGGCGGCAATGCTTTTCTTTTTTATGATATATTATCATACCACTACATATCTTGTACGGATAATATGATTGCAGAGAGAAGATTAAATGATTTTTTGTCTTTATAGTTTTCCTTAATCAATTTAATACAACCGGTATTTGTTTATTGCTTTACTTTTCCCATAAATAATACACAATTTTCTAGATATATGGATGATTCGAACACGAGTATTTTTACATCCGTTATATGTAAATATAAAAGGCTATACTAAGCTTGGTCGCGACTTTGTAACGCTTGAAAATATTGATCATAGACATAAATGTTTGGAATAGGTGTTTATAAAATGGCGTTTAATGAGTAGGTACCCCTTAAAACATCACTATTTAGGGTAATTTTTTTGGGCAATTAGTACGAAAATCAGGTTCATTTTAACTTCCGACCAAAATCTTTCAAAATTTTCCCTTCTCAATGCATACAGTTTTGAATTTTAGAACTATGAATCTGATATCTTGAAAACCGTTAATCTTCTCGTATTTTAACCAACAGCATCGTTTTCGCTAGGTCCAAATTAGCTTAAAACGAAGTTTATATCAAAATCGAGGACATAAAATTGTTCTCCAATTTTTGCGATTTTTTAAGGGGTACCCCTTGGAAAAAAAGCGAAAAAAATGAAGAACATTTTTTTTCTCGATTTTAATAATAATCATTTTCTAGAGTAATTTTGACCCAAACAGTGCGAAAATCTGGTTCATTTTAACGTCCGATCAACACATTTCGAAATTTTCCCTTCTCAATGCATACAGTTTTGAATTTTAGAACTATGAATCTGATATCATGAAAACCGTTAATCTTCTCGTATTTTAACCAACAGCATCGTTTTCGCTAGGTCCAAATTAGCTTAAAACGAAGTTTATATCAAAATCGAGGACATAAAATTGTTCACCAATTTTTGCGATTTTTTAAGGGGTACCCCTTGGAAAAAAAGCGAAAAAAATGAAGATAATTTTTTTTCTCGATTTTAATAATAATCATTTTCTAGAGTAATTTTGACCCAAACAGTGCGAAAATCAGGTTCATTTTAACGTCCGACCAAACACATTTCAAAATTTTCGTTTATCAATTCAAACAGTTATAAATTTTAGCAGCATGGGTCTGATATCTCGAAAACCGTTAATCATATCGTATTTTAACCAACAGCATCGTTTTCTGATCGAAATATCAATAACAACATAATGTTGGGGAAAAATTGTTTACAAAACTTTTTACGAGAACATTTATGATAAAATTTGTTGACATGCTGCGCGGATGTTAACATAATCATTATTATTGTTTATTTAGTATCTATTTTTTCTAGAATTTCTTTCTAAATATGTTCTATTATTTATATTACTACCATTATTATATAGTATACTTATTTTTGCGGGATAAAAACGGATATCCTTTTTGCTGCAGGAAATTGGGTTTATATGTTTTGTTTTTGATACGAATGTATACAAAATTATTATTATCATATATGGTTTAGTCGATACGTTGTTGTATTTTTGTATGCAATATCGTATATTGATAATATTATTTTTCGTCGTTTTCTTACCTGAGATAGATAATTTTGTAGAGAAACTAACCTGTGCAGAGAAAAAAAATCTGAATTTATTTGTCTGTATTTTTTGTTAGTTTTTAGGATGAGCCCAACATGTACTGAAATCTCTCATTAAAATGTTTAGAAATAGTCTAAGCGACGAACTTAAAAATAGTTTCGATTTAATAAAGGTACTTCTGAAAAGATAGTACAAATACTGACTACAAACACTTCCATTTTTCTAATTTCAATATTTCTTCAAAAATGACCGCATTTCTCATATAAACTTTCGTCCCATATAAATTTTTCCCCAATAGGGGATGTATTTCCAAAATCCCTGATACATCTGCCTTTTATAAACAGAAATCTAAATACCAAATTCCATTAAATATTGATATGAAAAAATTAACTCGTCAACCAGGAATCGAACCTCGGGCCTCAGGATATCTAGTTCAGCGTGCTTACCCCTACACCAAAGACGACTCTGACGTAACAGCCAACCTTTTCATATTATTTTTATTTTGACAGTATTACATCTGTCGAAGTTGACAGCGAAGTATGACGCTTAAGTATTCACAAATAAATATATATGACCAACTTCCATGCTTCTAACTTAAAAAATGACGAACATCCCTACAAATTTTCTTAGTGCCCACAGATGTTATATATAGAACTGTGCAAAATTTCAGGCTTCTAGACCAAAGCAAAGCCTCCCCATTTCTCCTGGACTGAGTCTACTAATTAGCAATTCAAATACCGTAAAGTATATCACACTCGAAATTTCAATTTGATCGGAATAAAATTGTGACTGCTAGAGAGTTTACAAATACATGGAAAATACATTTATGTATATGGGCGTGTCATTTTGATGAAAATGTACGTGCCATTGTGTTTCTGATTATCATGTTTTTTCTTTTTATGTCTTTTCGAATTTTCGATTCTTTTCCAGGAATTGATAATATGGACAAAAGTTGCCATAACCATGCCATGACCTACTAAAATATTAGTTAATTAAGATCTATTTCCAACAAGGAACCAGGCCAAGTGGCTGAGCGGTCTAAGGCGTAAAGGTCTGCGCAGTATGTCTACTTGGAAACTAGGAGGTTATGGGTTCGAATCCCGACATCGGCAGTTTGTCAATTATTAATATAAAAAAAGGGTGGTTAATTGTCTAAACTGTCGGCGTATGGACAAGAACGAAGTAACCGGCTATGCTTGAGAAGGTTTTTTCTGCAGTTTCCTTCACGAACTCCTGATGAATATCGGCATAGTTCCTATCAGATTCGACTGCAGCCGCACATCGTACCAATTCTTAGTCCATACACAAAAATTCCTTCCATTCCACTACATCCTTACTTCCTTAGACATCACAATGGACCTTATGGTCGAAGTGTAGCCCGTCCAGGGTAGCCTCTACAATCTATTTGTCTATCTATCCACCAAGGAAGTGACGTATTTATTCTCAAGGAAATTGGCTAAGTTGTCTCATCTCCTGTGTGACGAAGTTTTTTGTAAATATAATGTGAACAGGTGGTGTAAATAATAACGTGTTGTTGTCGCTACTCATAATACATAAATAAATGGTTTGTAGAAGATTACACATTTAATAGAAAAACCAGGTACCACCAGGACTACAGATTATGTAGACGGCAAATAATAATGTAGACACATATTACATGTCTATGTCTATTCAGTACATCCGTTTACATTGATAATCTCCACCAGTAAAGTTTTCATTCTATTTATGTTTATTCAAGGAATATGATCATATTCACCAGGTTCTGGGTAACGGTAAACTGCAATGACAAGAACCTTCCCGGATCTAAGCATCAACTAATCCTTTCATGTGTTTGTCCTGTATTTTGTTCATGTAGGTTTACATATTTTTATAATATGTTTTTCTTATACCTGTAAATCCTTTAAAAAACTACACAATAAAGGGTTCAAGTTTTCGATGCTTCATGAAAACATTCGAATTTATGTGATTTAAAAAGAAGAATAATATTGACTTGTAGTATATGTAATCTACATTAATTACAGATGTTTGAGATGAAATTGAGAAACAACTGGTCAGTTTTTGGAAAAAAGTTCCGGTACAAAACTTGTTTGTTTTTAAAAAAGGAACATTTTTTGTCTTTGAATTTTTCTTCGATCTCTTACGGTTTTGAAGGTAGATATTAATCTCCCCCGAGGGGTGGGCTGCATTAACGAAGTTAGTCCATTCTCGAATTGGAAGCCGCAGTTTAGCTGTAAAATTTTCACACACATGCAAACTAATCTAGGCATCTTTTTTCATTATTTCGAGTTGTTGCGGCGACGAAAGGTGAACAGATGGAAAAATGGATTCGTTTTACGAGAAAATGCTTCCGATAAAAATTGTTCATTATAAATATAAAAGTAACAACATTTATTTAAAAATTTTTTTTCGAAAACTTATGAATAAGGCACAAATTAATTATTAAATTTTAGAAACTAACATCAACTTTTGATGCCTATTACACACATACACATATTCATTGTTCTCGAACTGTGTTTAGAGCACTCTCATGTACCCTAGTAGATCTTAATATGATTACGGTTGTTACATTTCATATATATTGAATTAAAAACGTATTTAATAATATTTGAAAATAATTTAAAACATGAATAAAATAAAATATAACGTGGACTATTCAAAAGTTATACTAGATACGAAGTTAAAGATGTTTATCTGCTATAGTTTAGTATAAGAAGCTTATCTGTAATAGTTAACGAACAAATACTTTTTCCTGTACGTTTTTCTCTAATTTCACAATGACCAAAAACAGGCGCAATGTTTATGTGCCGTTTATGAGAAACTACTGATTATATTTGCTATCAATATTTGGACATATTACTTAAATGTCAAATTAAGTAAACACTAGTCAATTCCGTTGGTATAATATAACCGAAAGGCAACTGTAAATAGTAAATAAACAAATTAATAATACATTGATATCAAGATACTGAGAGATCATTTGCATTCCACTACCATATCATCTCAGATATCTTAGGGGCAGAGTGTTGATCTGGAATGTCAGAAGTCGTGAGTTCAATTCCCATCTAAGCTCTATATGATTTTTCATATCAAGTATTTGATGTGAAAGAATGTTAATTGTAAGCTGCTGTTAAAAGGATCAATAAACTGTCCTGTAGCTGAGATTACGTATGCATTCATATAACTATTTTAGAGCTTCATTAAACATTTTCTACCTGTGTGTTTTCCAGGTCAGGTTACAGTTTAATAAAATAAAATATACTCTCTTCAATAAATATAATTATAACTTTAGGTTACAGTTTACACAACCTATTGGTAGAAAGTAGCTCTGTAGTAGTAGGTAGCTCCATTTATGCATTTTATATATTTATGCATTTTGTATAAAACTTATTTAATATTTTTTTCATCTGCAGTTTCATAAATAAACTTCTTCTGTTAAGTTCTGACGATGTTTTTTTTATATCTAAAATTAATCGTAACTTGTTCGATTCGCTGATTTTTCATAAATGAGATGAATATTCTTGCAAATGATATCTATCTAAACCAAAACAAACAAAAAACCAACTGGTTTTTCTTTAAAACAAAATCTCTCAACAAAATTGTTGAGTTTCCAATATACTAAATGGAAAACTCGCGTTGAAACATGGAATAGCACTTAAATTTGTTTTCGGGGTGAAATGAACAAACGTTTAGTTTTTGTAATCACTGGAAACTTATTGGAAGAGGGAGAATTTTAATTGAATCTTTTGAATGATATAACTTTATGGTGGATTAGTATATCCAGAAAAAATATGGAAAGGTGCTGGGCCCTGGGTAATAATGTCGTCAAATACCATCTTGCTCGCTCAGCGCAACTTCCCCGGGTGATGTACTTTACATCTGCAAACCAGTACCTAGCGTAAGCAGTTCGCTTCGTCCTGATCTGGTGGCTCTTGATGCTGTCAGCAAGGAAATAAAAATCGTCGACATTTGCATTCCATTTGAGGGTGCCCCAGGCGTTCTAGAGGTTGTTATGCACCAAAAGCTCGATAAACTTACTCAACTTGGCATCGAATGATTCTCGAAAGGATATAGGGTCTCATTGGATGCATTTGTCGTCGCTTCACTTGGTGTCTGGCTAGCCCACGCCAACCGGGTAGCGAGGTTTTCGCATTTCCTCAAAATATAAGCAGAACTTGTTACGGTTTGTGGTGTTTGACACGTTCCGCTGGTCGCGTGGTGGCTTCTGAGATCAGCTCGTTCAAACATACAACCTCTCCAGTTTGATAATACTAGTATAAATTATTAACTTCTTTTGTGCTTACAATCTTCTTATGGCATTTTGCATTATGAAAGAACATCGTACAACGGATATTCAACAAAATTGTATTTATATGATAGATAAATATCAGGATAACGATAAAGTTTAAGTAATACTTTTGAAGTGTATTTTATTTTATATATTTTATATATTAGAACGTGAATTTGTTATTGACAATATATATATATATATATATATATATATATATATATATATATATATATATATATATATACATTTACCAAACAATTTTATCCGATTTAAAATTTTATAATCTGTACATACATATTACAGATATAAATTCTAAATGATACCAGGATATTTATTTTGATTATATGTTGCAAATTTACGTTTTAGACCAACCATAGAGGAATATTTATTAAAGAAGTTTTTTTTTTTAATCATAGTTTTAAATTTTTCATAGCCAGATAAATTTTGTCCTTTTGTTTTGTAATTTCGTAAAAGAAAATATGTTAGATTAAATTGTATTGTAAATTGTTATTGTCCATCGTCCGTCGTCTGAGTGTAACACCATATCATGGCATACTGTGCAGAGACAGTGATAGATGCACTACACAATGTTGTTGCTATTGGGTCTATTTTAATTTACGTAGTGTACTGTAAATATATGGGTATAATAAAATGTTATAAAAAGCTGTAATTGATCGTGTGTTGTTTTTTTTTTTCAATAGATTTCATCTCATGTGTTAATAAAATAAATAGTACTATTCTAGTACTATATATATTATTATTTTGTGTATTGATTTGCAGTAAAATGCATTCCATTTAAACTAAATTTAACATTCCATTCTGAATAAATACAAAACAAATCATTCATTTGTAAAATAAATTAAAAGCTATTTAACCATAAATATTCATTACAATTACTAATTATACGTTCTGGCCGCTGATAACAAATTATTATTATTATTCAGAATATTTATACATTTATTAATTGAGAATATATTTTATTTATGTTCAAAATATAGAATTACTTAGAATATATTTATTCAGTTGAATGTGTGTATTGAGTCGTGTTACATTCAAGGGTTGTTAATATTCAGAGGGTGCACACACAGGTGCTATCGTAACTGTTGTTATCATTTTTACTGTCATTTATGGTTACATTTGTACACAAGTATGAAAAAACTTGACACATAGAAGTTATTAGGAAGATTAAGCGAATTTTCTCAGAAGTCATATGAATTGAGGTTACCTTGGCTAAATAAATAGTTTATTTAAAAGATATTTTAATTTAGAAATCGAAAAAACATAAGCACACCCCAAAAATATTTAGCTGACGATAACAATTAAGTAGTATGTTGCGGTATCCATTAAAGTTGATATTTGGCATACAGTTAGATCTAGTGGCCAAGGCAATCATACAGTGAGCATGTCAGTAATGGTATTCAATCAAAAAAACTGTAAAAAAGAGCCCAAAAATTCGGGGATATCCTTAATATAATAGTGTGAGAATATTAATGAGGACTAAAGTTATAGGAGGTAAGAAAAAAATATGGTTGAAATTAATTTCGTAAGTTTTCCCTTAGCATGTATTTAAAATTTTATATCTTGGCAAGTTTAAAGATTCTAAAATATTTGAAACAAAAAAAATTTTTTTATTAACTTTTATTTGGAACACTTTTCCAAAAACCGGATGAATAAAGCACAAATCAAACATAAAATTTGGAACAAAAGCTACTTTTTTGGTTCGTTGTACCTCAAAACGTAACAGTGAAAACGATACAGTGAAAACATGATTTTGTACATTAAAAAAAACACAACTTAAAATAATTATGGTGTCTCCATAAAACATTTGTTTTCATACTTTCTTTCGTAAAATGTCTATTCTTTGAATCTTTTTGAATCATTTTAATGAGTTATTTTAAATATCATATTATTATTTAATTACTTATCAAAGAAACTTTTTAGATATAAAGATAAAGATATCCCCTGTTTACTCCGAAAATGTAAAACATCCACTTAGAAAGTAATCAAATTAAGCTGAAATTAATTATAACATTTAATTTATAAATTGTTCTTGTTAAATATTCGGCATATCTATCTGTATATTATAAAATCGTTTTGTGTTACTACAGCAGAAGCTCCAATTAATATACTGTACTGGTAGTACATTTTAACTTGGACAATTTATGCACGTATTCATATGATCACACACATTTTTCCCTTATATATATATATATAGATAATGTTATTAATTTGATATGAAATCTTGAAAATTAAAGTTTGAAAGACTCGCATTAAGTCCATTATTTACATTAGAATCAGAATCCGTGAAATTTAACAAGACCAAGCCAGATTTATCCATTTATACATTTAATATACAAAGTTTACGAGCCCCAACACATGGGGTAATGATGAAGACATTCCTATACCTAATTTCAAATGTATAGTCAAGTTTAAATGTTCGAATATTCTAGCTGGTGGTGCATCTAATTACCCTAGGTAATAACCATCAATCATCTTTCGTTCTATAATGTATAATGTTGTCTTGCCTTTCAATACACAAAACTCGTATCATACGCAAACAAAACTATTGTCCATTGAAGCGTTGTCACACTGCCTATGTGACAGACAGACTTGGTTATTTCGTTCAATCTATATCAGTCAAGTGTTACATCAGCGTTTCGTTATGCATGCTGAAAATACACTCTGATCGAATTCTCATAATGCATCAATAGTAGTATAACTTCAAAAATAGTTTAGTTATCTTTGTAATGGAAATGTTAATTACATTTAATTGTCTATGCTATAATCTTTGAACTGTACTTGAGATATAAATATCTGAATGGTATATGTTTATTTATGTATGTGGGTTGATAGGTTTCTAATGTATGAGGACGATTTCTACATACATATTTTATGTACTTTATCTTTCTGCGCATTTTTAATTAAGCGTAGCTCACTTATCAACGAATGCCTATAATTAAAAATTTATTTCTTCGTCTAAAGTTACAAGTTATACAAAGTGGGCCATTTTATTTTATCTAAGATCTACTTGATATCAAGCGAGATAATCAACTACAAAGACAAAATATCCCGTATAAAAAAGAAACTGATTTTATTTTATTTTTTGAATAAAACAATCAAATAGGGTGCTTTGCGGGAAGAGGAAACAGAAATTTGTGCTAATTTAATGTTCTAATCAATATAGTACGTATCTAATATATTACAACTGTCATTAGAAGTGATGCCACGAGGGACGAAAACCGTAAAAGAACATCGTTGAAACCGTAAGAGATAGATAACAAATTTAAAGGCAGAAATATGTTCCTTATTAAAAATATACTACTTTTGTTTGAAACTATTTTTAATAAACTCAATAGTTTAGTCACAACTTGAGCTCAAACATTTGTAATTACCTACACTTGATTACAAAACCACATATAAATGAAGCACTCATATGTATATAAATTATTTTTAATTTTCTGTGTAAAGTAATATAAACAGTTCACGTATTGATGATGTACTCAGTAGATAAGGGGTATTTAAGCAATTAGTTGTTATTTAAATCCTTGCCCGGAAATCAATGAACTGGGCCAATTTGACCCGCGTACGTTGCTTTTCAGGAAACGATACCGCATGCCACATGATGTCGATTACAACTGATTCGGTGTAATCTAAATTGTAAATATTTTCTTTAACGTCTAGTTTTAGGGACGGCTTATCCGTCCAACTTAGGTTAATTTTAGATATCAATGGTTTTTTTTTTTATAAGATTTTTCCATTTATGAAATGATGTAAAATGTTTATAGATTTCGATGTATTTATTTAATAAGATGATATATTATAGGTAAAGCTTAGGCTAGGTACTATAGATTCTAAGACGTTTTGTATTATAACTGCAAAAAAGGACGATATTAATAAATAATTTTCAATCATTCACTTGTTTAAAACGTTTTTGTATACAACCAATAGTTTCCACATGAGTGTCGTTGAATTCTGGTGTAGGTGAACTAGTGATTAGTAAATTTGATACAATACCCTCCTGTTCTATACGATGTATTTATATATGTAGGTACATCCAGAGAGTAATAATTGGATCGAATATGACCCAGTGTAACTAATTATCGTTTATGTGTCACTAGTTAAATAAACTAGAGGCTCTAGACCGTTTCATTTCATTTAGTTACATAAACCTATTTATTAAATATTAAACAGGTTACAAATGTAACATTAAATACTGTAATAATTATATTGAAAAAAAATAAAAATTCAAAGTTACATTAATTACATTCCAAAGTCCAGGAAAACTAGACAGTATTTTCGAAAAAATTGTTTATAAAAAAAAAATTTTTTCCCCGAGGAAGGCGGCTGTTTTTTTTTAATCAAACTAAAAAAAAACATACCACGCGGTACGGATGCATGAAATTAAAAGTTTTGATAGCTTTTATGTTATTCGGGAAATTTTGGAATAAGTAATTACTTCGTTTTTAGCGAAATTGTGTTCTCACGAAAATTTAGCTATGGAATTTGTGCCGATGAAGTGATTTCGAAAAAATTTCCTTAAATATGCATCGGTTCTACCTTGTAAATGACGAAAATGATTTTCTCTAAAAAATTTATATATATTGGCCTCAAACATTATCAAAATAGTGACATTTATTGGGCATCAGGAGTACCGAACTTATTACATGGAAACTAAACCATGATGGGTCAAATATCTTACAGACATTATTAAGGTCAATAGTGACCATGATTCCGAAGTTATATGCTTATTTTTTGTGGGATAATATTTTTGTGTAAATGTTAACATTAATTCCGTAATTCATCGTTCTGAATTCATAGAAAACTAAATCTCAATGATACCGTCGGTTTAATATATTTACAAACAACTAAATTGGTATGAAATAATTTCTAATTTTCCTGGTTTAACTTTGAACTTCTAACCTGATTTTTGTTAGTTTATATGCACACATACATAGTTGGTTTTATTATATTTTATTGACAAAATTTGCATTCTTTATAGCCAGTAATATTCATCAATCAATAGCTGATGATTAATATAAAATAATTGCTAATTAATAAGCTTGCAACACGATAATTCAACAAAATAATTTTAAATATTTCTATAGATATTTTCACATCAAAATCGTTCCAGTATGTTTTTTGCATGATACAATTTTGTAATAGCAGAGAATATTAAATTGTTGCCAAAAAGTAACTCAATTTCATTTTTATTATAATTCTATTCTTTGACAAAAATTCGCTTGGTGTTCGTAAACTTACGCGTATCGAATGTTTTGTTTCTTAAAATAACAATTACATCACTAATCTAAACTGACTTCGTTTAATATTGAATCTCTTATAAATAACATTCGTATATATCTCGTAAACTGTATTATTTTCTCGATGATATAGACGAGTATTTATTTACTCTATTCATTCAAATCGGACATAGTTCTACTAAATTATGTCTTATGTTTGGACTGTGAACAAACTATTAACTACAGAAAAGTTGTCTCTTCGTGAGTTGTTTGGGTGATGCGACTAACAGAATATACAAAGACGCCGCAAGGCAAAAAAGAAAAGATGAAATGAAAAAAAACAAACTATATATCACACACAAAACTCGAGCTTCCCGTGTTACTTCAAGTCATCATATTCGTAAATATGAGATTCTATGTGGAATAAATTATGTTTTGGGTTGATAGTTATATTTTCTATTTCATAGGATCTTTCAAGAAGGACGCTCGATTTTTTTAATGCTAATAAAACAGGTTGTGTGTGACATATCCACTAAATTTTCATTTTATGTCATTAAGTGTGAAATATAACGTCGTTCAAATGGCCACCGCGGCTTTGCTTGGTGGCACATATTCGAGAGAGCAAATTTTCGATGACTTTGTCGCATAAATCTGTCTGAATTTGCTAGATGGCGTGCGTTATGTTTAATTTGTGGACATCAATTGTTTGCGGTTTATTCACATAGACCGCTGATTTAAGATAGTCTCAACGAAAAAAGTCTAAAGGCGTTAAATTTCACGATCTCGGTGGCCAGTTCATTTCACTGCCGCACGAGATAATTATGCCCCAAAACCGTTCGTAGTGTCGTCCTATTTGAAGCACATGTTATTGGTATCCATATTATCCAGTTTAGGCCACACGAAATTGCTTATCATCGCCTTATCAATGCCAGATTCGTTTTAGAAGAAAATTCAGCTAGAGTTAGCTTAAGAAAAGTGAAATTCTGACAATAATTTCTTGCTTGATGCATCATAATCCGTTTTAGCTAAAATGCTGGCGTTGAATAAATATTTTTGAAATTAATGTTTATATTTTAATTAAATTCATTCACTAATTAAATTGTATTAAAATTTCACAAGATATTTTCAACATATTTAACTTTCTGACGATGAACGTCAGTTACAATACTAATAATGATAATATCGTCGTCAAGTTTGTTCAGAACTTTTATTGAACATAAACATCACAGTTTGAAGATGACTTTGAAACCTTAGATATATGTTATTGTTGTTGTTAAATACGTATATAGAAGATGATAATTTTGCTAACTATTATCTTGCCTCTAGCGGCATCATTAGCACACTAAAGGGACACAAACAATTAAGTTACCTCTTATACAGTCTACCTAGATATGTTTTTAGGTGCTGCTATGGTAGAACAACGAACGGCTTGGCATGGCATCATCATCATGGCCCCATACACTACCTACGACACAGTATAATATTGTTTTCGTTGCTAATTTTCAAACAATGTTACTTTCGAACCTATCTAAACGTAAAATATCATTCCCTTGATTGTTATAAATGTTTGTTTTTGACATTTTAATTCCTATTATCCTATTTTGTTGTTATATAATAGTAATTGTGAAAGTTTTGGCGTTACTAACTTTCCTTAACTATAGTTATAGATATTCCTGAAAATAGTTTACGTATATATTAAATATGGTACAGAATGGTACAATAAAATTGATCCAAACTGAATTTAAAAAGTTTTCATATGTTAAAGTTCTTGTGTGTAAATGTAAATATCATCATAATGTACAGGTGCTAAGGGACATTTACCGGAAAATGATTCATTTGGATGCATAAGGATACATTTTTATAACTGTTAAATACACTCCTTATAATAATTTTATTTGTTTTAAGATGTTGCATTTAAGTTTGGGTCATTTTTTTTGTGTTTATCTGTATGGGTTTATATATATATATATATATATATATATATATATATATACATATTTATATATATATATATATATATATATATATATATATATATATATATATATATATATATATATATATATATATATATATATATTTATAAACGTACGTTAATATATTATTATTATTCCATGTATATAATATTAATATTAATTAAACAACTTTTGAGATTATTTAATTCTATCATTCTCAACTTTTGTATTTGAAAATCTGCTTGTTCTTAAATTTTCAGTTTTATGGATATTGATTTATGTCTTTTATATATAAATATATAAATAAATGGTCTTTCCTTTCAAATAATCCTGAAATGACGATCGTTGATTTCTTATCAATACAAAAGAGAAAAAAAGAAATGGTGAATTTATATAATTATAGAATGTTCCAAAATTTTGCACACTTATTAAAAGTATTATTATTCACTCGTATTATATAACCGAATGAGCGTCTTAAATTCGATAAAAATTTAATTGAAGTTCGAATAATTAACATGGGGAGCGAAGCAATGGAAACGACGTATTTTAAGCAGGATTTCTACTTTAAGCAGTTTTTTATTATTAAAAAAAAAGCGACATTTAAGAATCTATTAAAAAAATATCTATAAATTATTGAATTTGTTCTGCGTATTTAAATAAAACGACAATTATTGACCGTCTCATTGTTTAGTTATAACAACACAAAGTGAATCATTTTATAAATAAATGTACGTGTCGACATGCTGAACAGATACAATTTGACAACACTGTATGTCACTAGACGTTGTTCTATTCGAGTACATGTATGTAAACAAACAGTATATCAACTGGTGGAATACAAGCGACGTTGCCAGGAATACAAGCGCTAACCTTAAGGACGTAGGGTCGGTATAATAATGTTCATTAAGAAACAGTTTATCCAATTGAAACATTTATGTCCGGTAAAACTCGTGCCGATTTTTTTCTGTGTCCCCTAGATCCCCGGCTTTTGTAATATTGAATTTTTATAGATTCTTCAACTTCCAACGTGTTTTTCAGCGTTACTGTGAGCTACCCACTTTGATGAGGTTTACTAGTGTAAAGTTAAGTTAACAACCACTTACATACTGAAGAAAATTTTTGTGGTCATAAAAACGATGAAATTTTTTAACGACTATATAAAGTACTTTGGGTACTTTATTCCTCTATGGGGTTTTGGACTCTGAGTCCGCGCACTTCTTCTGTAGGGTTAAATTTATACTTTCAAAAAATTTTCATACCAGAAGCTAAATTTATCGATAGCAGAAGAAAAAAAAAATATCTCAAATATCTTTTGTTGTATCTCTTATTATGTATGTAAATTATACCGTAGAACATGTTATATTTTATTTTTAGCAAGTAAAATGACTTTTATATACCTGCTGTGCCTGCCATCATAAAAATGACGATATCCTCTTCCAAAAAAAAAAAAAAAACACTCGAAATACTTTAAAAACAATAATGAAACTGGTAAAACCTTTTAACATAATATTGTAGAGATGTACAATTTCTTTACCCAGAAAAAAAAACGAAGAAGAAGGAAGAATATGTATGAATGTATCAATTCTCTTGTGTGCTCAGTCAAATCCCTTTCATATATGTTGGTTGTGTGTGATGATGAACAGGAACCGTTCTGTTCTGTATGTAACGTTTTCATTTTCTAAAAAGGTCAACCAAATACACAGAGTGTTTCAGTGCTGCATAATGTAACTATTAGCGAATTTCCTGAAAGGACCGACTTCAAAATTTTGCAAGAAATTTTTTAAATGTCCATCGATCCTACCTAGAAGATGTCGAAAATCACCATCTGTAAAATTTGTTTACATGTATCTATGGACATATATATATATATATATATATATATATATACATATAAATGTGTCTGTAATCGCTCTAGCGGTCACAATTTTAATCTGATTGGAATAATATTTGGTATTTGAGGCGCTAGTATTCAAAAGGTCAAGTTCGTTAAGGGGTAAAATCGGACAAGGGGAAAGGGGGGGGGGGTTTAGAGAGAAGGGGAAACACAAAATTTGACATATCTCCCTTAATATTCGAAAAATCGAAAAATTTATAAGAAGTAAAGTTGTAGGTACAAACTTTTACCGTTTTTTTTTCTTAACATTTTTTACTGTTTCACTAATATTTACAGAAATATTGACGGTTTAAGATCGAAAATTAAATTCTTCAATATCTGTCTGTACACATTAGAGCTTGAGCAAAAATGATAAGGTGATGAATTGTAGCAAACATGATTTTCTACAACATTATTTCTACCGCATTTTTCGATTGTTCTAATATTAAGAGAGATATTTTATATTTTGTGTTTTCTTCTCTCTTTATGCTGCCCCCTTACCTTTGACGTATGTTATTTATTAATAAAATTAGCCTTGCAAATACTTAACATTTTGATCATCCTAAAATTGTGACCGCTAGAAAGTGATTTATGCATTCTTAGGAAATTCGCAAGAAGTTGAAGCAGCTTCTTCGTAACGAATTTTTTATTTTGTATGATTATAGCATTCTTTTTCATTTTCCCCTTATGTGTTGGGCATGCTGCGAACCAGTGGCGAAAAATCAAGTTTTCACAATTCGAAAGGCTTCAGTACAAAACATATTATTTTGTGTGTACTTAAACGCCATAATACTATATCAATGTCAATATCTAGTACAGTTTCAAAGACACAAGTATAAAAGAACAAGCGTATACTATATAGATCAATTTCTAAACAATATTATCAAGTCAGAAATAAAAAGTGTACATTATTAAAAAAATTAAAATGTTATCTCAGATTTGAATAAAAACATTGATCATTCCCTAAAAAAGGAAAACCATTCATCTTGAAACACCCTACAAATATGTACTTGGAGCTCCGTTAGCTTTCCTGGAAAGGAAGGAAACCTCTAATATTATATTATTTTTTCACCGAAATAAAAACAGTAGGTTTAGTTGAAAATTTGCTATACTAACAGAAAATAAAACTCTGATAACTTATAAGACATCGTCGTGCTTTCAACTCTGATTCTCTGAAGTGATGAATAATGCTATAACAGTCATTTCGAGTTTAATCCATTTGGCATGACGTATAATAGAAAATTTAGTGTATTATTTATAATTCACAAATCGGAATCGAACAATGAAATCTGGCATACTTGTAACTCGTAAAAATTTGCACTAAATTTGCACTAAATTTTTTACACTCACAGTATCAACGATTATCCAGACTTGTACCAGAGCTTTGAATGCTTTGACACAGGCTTATACTACTTGTACTTGCATGGCAATTATTAATACGCACGTCAGAGATAAACATTGTCAACAGTGCGGATTCCCGCGACTTCATCCGCATTTATATGAAAGCTAAATATATATGTATTGAAAATAATAATAATAATAATCACGCTATATGATATATGTATACAGTATAGAACGATATATAACGATTTATAGTGTGCTATTATAGTTTATACTTACTATGGAAACGACAATCAAAGTTGACATGTCAAAATTGAAACAAAATTTTAATAAAATAATTTTATAGTTATTTTTTAGAAGTATAGTTTCTGTGGAAATGATAAAATCAACAAAAAATTTTAACCCACTTCAAAAAAAAAGAATGAGATTCTATATTCGACTGTATGTATTTTTTTATTGTTAATGTTCACCGTCTGCACTATGTTTTGAGACAAATGATAGCCTATGCCCTTCCCTAGGATATAGGGCATATTCCGTAATGGTAACATCAATAAATTGTAAGTTGGCATCACTTAAAAAGGAGGGGTAGGGATGGATGGAGCTGTGCTCCACCATCATAACATCATCAATCATAAATCTTCTGCTGTAAGAATCATGCAATGACTGAGAAACAAAAAATTAAATAAAATTGAATAAAAACAAAAAATTATATTTTATTTTGTTTAATAACAGACTCGGCCTTGCGCACTACCGTGCTCTAGATAAGATTAACTAAGTATAATTTATAAATAAATAATAAAAATGATTCCTCTATCATTACAATAGCATACGTCATACGACTTTTGATGATGTTTATGATGGTGGAACACAGAACCATCCATCCATCTCTACCTCTCCTTTTTAAGTAATGCCAACTTAAAACTTATTGATGTTACCATTACGGAATAAGCCCATAATCTATCTCCTTGCGTTTAGCCGTTTAGTCGTGAAGAGGTAGCAAACAAGCAGAGTTACTTTCACATTTATATAGTAGTATGGATTAGATAATAAATTATTTATTAATAAACGGCACAAAATTTAATTAATAATGGTATACATAAAAAATTGACTTTGATAGACTCTCGATAGTTAAACCGAGTAGGCAACTGTTGTATTAAATGTTTGTTTGAAAGGCATGTGATTTATGAAATGAACATAAAATTCGATTAACATATTTCATGACTATGTGATTTCATAAAAAAACTAATTATTTTCCAATTATATTCATTTCCAACAAAATACAAAACATTCCATAGATGAAAATAATCTAATTTCAACCGTACAAATTCTGATCAATTAAATTGTTTCAATAATATATTTTGTGTTCTAAAACATCATATGACACACTACTTTCTAGAATATCCTCTGCTCTTTGGTTAATAGTCGGCTCAAGCCATTAGTTTAGTTTCAACGATGGTTTTATCTAAGAAGAAAGGAGAAAACCGAATGAATAAGACCCAAATTAAGTATACAATTTTGAAAAATGATCGGTATTTTTGTGGCCATGTGTACAAATCGAGTTTTAATGTACAGTCCACGATACCAGAGGTGGGCACAGACAGCTCGTCTGAGCCTTACGAGCTCTCCATAAGCTGGGTGAGAGTAAGTAAAGAAGGTATGTTTTGAAGCAAGACGGAACGATGTTTCAATACAGGTTGTCCTACCGATTATTGCCCAATAATTTATTCAATCAATTTAGAAATAGTTTTATAAAATATTTATTGTTTAAATAATATCTTTTACAATATGGAGAGATACACCAAAAAACATAATAATAATAATAACAATAAGGCGATGTATTCTCCATTATTAAATTCACTACTTTTATTTTTTTTGAAAAACAAATTATGCGAAAAATAATTTCCACTACTACAAATAGTACTTTTCACTTTTTCAATTCAAAGTAGACTAACTCGAAGAACTCAAATTCCCACTTTATGTAAAATTTAACTTAATTCATCAAATTCCCATGACACTATCCTGAGCATACTCCATACGAAGAAAAAGTAATTAAATCAGGTAAATAATTCTTTATTAGTTCTCGGATATGAATAGTAAAATATTTAGACAAATTATTTGGAATTTCCAAAATTATAATTCTATTTAAATTATCCTTTGCAAAAATTTCCCTCTTTTATTACAATGGTCCAGCGGTAAACTTAAAGGTTCAAAAGATTTATATATATTTTTTATATATTTTTATTTTATTCATACACAAATATGATATATACTAAAAAGGTACATTTTATGACCCAAATTACCAGCCCAAAATTCCAGAGTATGTATTGAATGATTGCTTGTATTATTTACTTTGTATAATAGTGACCATAAAAAAGATTTGGTATTATTATATTTTTTTCAGAAAATGTTTTAATTAAAAAAAGAAAATATTAATAATTGGTAGGTTACCCTGTATTAACTCTATCTCTCTTCCCTACCTCTCACTCAGAGCTTGGCCGAGTCAACTCCTGCCCACCTCTGCGATACAACATTGAATCACACTGACTTGTGTTTTGTGAAATTATTAATAAATATTTTTATGATGGTAAAGAGTAACATAAATGAGAATATATAATCAACCGTTGAGAAAATAAATTCTTAAAAACGGAACAGAAATAATTTAACGTTCTGTCATAAACAATTCTTTTTGTATTTGAATGAAATTGATTTTTTTTTTTGTCAAATGTATTCCACTTCAAACAGTTTCAGAGTTGCTGTACAGAAATTGTAATTAAAATTAAACATTCATCCTACAGAATATACAATGTGTGTATAAAGCTGGAAATACACCATTATCACTTCGCGTGAGCACGCTCATATTGGGTCTTGTGATGAAAAGTTTTAAGATCGTGATACGATATTGTCAAAAAGTTGTGGAGCGTATGTGTATAATATACATGTATATAAATACTACCTTTTATAAATTATAACATTTTTATATGTTGCAATTCGGCAACGTTGCTTGTATTCCGCCAGTTTATATACTGTTTGTTTACATACGTGTACTCGAATAGTACAACGTATTGCGACGTACAGTGTTGTCAGTGTTGTTTACTTATTTGTAAAATGCGTCACTTTGCTTGCGTTGTTATAACTAAACAATGAGACGGTCAATAATTCTCGTTTATTTTTTTAAAATACTGCTGAACAAATTCAATAATTTATAGGTATTTTTTTAAAAGATTCTTAAGGGTCGTTTTTATATTAAAAATTAAAAAAACTGATAGAACTGCTGCATAAAATGGGTCATCGCCAATGCTCTCCATGTTAACTATTCGAACTACAATTAAGTTTTTCTCCAGTTTGTGATACAATAATATATATATAATATGATATCACATCGGTTCACGTGATGTGACAACAATGTGTATCAACCTTTAGTTTTTGCTGTATAATATATATGGCATGATGCTGATGCTGTCTGTATTCCAATAGATTATTATGCATAGCCAATCAACAACTGGTAGTTTTTATTGGAACGAAATTGATAGTCGGTGATTTGTTTGATAGGTAGGTGTACGTTGTACACCTACTTATGTCGTCATATTTATTGCATTTTAATATTAATGTTTTTATGTAGTTAATTTGAGTACAAACTGACTACAATAATTTAATTTTTTTTTATCTGCATAAAAATAATCGTGAAGTGTTCTGTGTGACAATAAATGTCTGCGCAGTATGCCTACTTAGAAACTATGGAAGCTGTGTAAGCTGTGGGCTTTGTGCTTCGACAGAATCCTATAGCTACATTTGCTTAAAATAGCACCTCTTGCCCGGACACGTCTTACCTTCGGGTGACAGGTTGTTCTCAAGGAGGGCACAGAGGAACCCTTGGTCTTGGTGCTAGGGGCCCATTTGCGGTACCCCTCTTATGTATTATTATTATTGTTCCTTTTTTCTTTTTTTCAAGGCTCAGCCCGATTATTGTACCGCACGGACATAGTCAAGTGACTATGTTTTAGTCTGTCATGTGAACCGGAGAATGTGTGTGAGTGTGCGTGTATATTTGTAAGGGTGTTGGTGTTCTTGTAGTGTGTATAAATGTATGTATGTTTATTGTATTATTATTATTATTATTATTGTTATTATTGACATAAAAAAATATTATTAATGTTCTGTATAGCATGCACTTGTTTATGACAAATTTTGTTTTAATATCCGTTTCAACCCTAAAAAATTAGTAATACCTTGGTTTTTAGTGAATTTTCGAAGAAAAAGTAGTAAGTACTGGTTGTGTACCGATGAAAGAACTTTGTATTTTGATGCAACGTCTGCGTAGCGGATTTTTATGTTTACGATTTTTGTTACTTCAATCACTCAAATAAAATTAATATGTTTTATCAACACGAACATAACGAACAGACAAGTATACAATAGAATGATTATGTAATAGAATATTCTAATTAACATTTTCCGAACATATTATTGTGTGTACCTATGTATGATAGAATCAAATAATCTAATTCTATTCTATATGATTGGAAAACCCAATATGGGAGAGGAAGTCTTTTATAATAAAATATCTTTACCTAAACTAAACTAAATATCTTTTTGTTGACATAGACGTCCGTTTATAGTGGGTGGGTTGTCTCAACATGTATTCTATTCCAGAGGCGGGCACAGACAGCTCGTCTGAGCCTTACGGGCTCTCCATAAGCTGGGTGAGAGTAAGTAAAGAAGGTATGTTTTGAAGCAAGACGGAACGATGTTTCAATACAGGTTGTCCTACCGATTATTGCCCAATAATTATATAGTATAGTCTATAGTATAGTCAAATTTTTTATTTTTTTTGAAAAACAAATTATGCGAAAAATAATTTCCACTACTACAAAAAGTACTTTTCACTTTTTCAATTCAAAGTAGACTAACTCGAAGAACTCAAATTCCCACTTTATGTAAAATTTAACTTAATTCATCAAATTCCCATGACACTATACTGAGCATACTCCATACGAAGAAAAAATAATTAAATCAGGTAAATAATTCTTTATTAGTTCTCGGATATGAATAGTAAAATATTTAGACAAATTATTTGGAATTTCCAAAACTTTAATTCTATTTAAATTATCCTTTGCAAAAATTTCCCTCTTTTATTACAATGGTCCAGCGGTAAACTTAAAGGTTCAAAAGATTTATATATATTTTTTATATATTTTTATTTTATTCATACACAAATATGATATATACTAAAAAGGTACATTTTATGACCCAAATTACCAGCCCAAAATTCCAGAGTATGTATTGAATGATTGCTTGTATTATTTACTTTGTATAATAGTGACCATAAAAAAGATTTGGTATTATTATATTATTTTCAGAAAATGTTTTAATTAAAAAAAGAAAATATTAATATATGGTAGGTTATCCTGTATTAACTCTATCTCTCTTCCCTACCTCTCACTCAGAGCTTGGCGGAGTCAACTCCTGCCCACCTCTGTAATCTATTCATCAATACACACAATTTATTATGTTTTACTTAAATGATGTTTTGCTTTGACTTTGGTTAGTTGTTTGAATGGATGATGAGATTCAAATGAAAGACACGACCTACCATATTGTTGTGTTGAATGGAATGACTGACTGATGCTGTAGATAATATTTCAATCAAATAAATAATAATGACTATAATATTATTTAACAGAAAATAACAGGAAACTTTAAGATAATTTTGTAATATAATGGTGATCTGATCTGTCATCATCATATTGACTGCTGACTGTCCATCCGGTCATTCAATATTATGTTATACCTTCACCGGATTCGATGGAAATACTTTGATCAAATCTTATATCAAAATGTTACATTTGACTTGCACATGAGTTTATTATTGATAATATTATGCGTTCAGAGAGAAATCAAGGTATTTTAATGCTTAGGAAATCTGGAATACTGCTGCGTACCTATTATATATTATATAACAAGCATTACCCGTTCGGTTTCGCTCGCGAAAATTGTAAATTTTAAAGATCTTGAAAAAAAAATTGATTCTCACTCCGTGTTTCATTTCTTTGAGGGTCAACTTTCCAAAACTTCGGAAGCTAGTATTTTATAGTCTTTAACTAATATAACGATTAAAACCCAAAAGAAAATGAAAAATCCAACCCAAACTAAATCTAACCCAAAAGAAATGGAAAATCCAGATATGAGTGGTCTATAACAGAGGTGAGCAAGAGTTGACTCGGCCAAGCTCTGAGTGAGAGGTAGGGAAGAGAGATAGAGTTAATACAGGGTAACCTCTACCAATTATTAATATTTTCTTTTTTTAATTAAAACATTTTCTGAAAAAAATATAATAATACCAAATCTTTTTTATGGTCACTATTATACAAAGTAAATAATACATACAATCATTCAATACATACTCTGGAATTTTGGGCTGGTAATTTGGGTCATAAAATGTACCTTTTTAGTATATATCATATTTGTGTATGAATAAAATAAAAATATATAAAAAATATATATAAATCTTTTGAACCTTTAAGTTTACCGCTGGACCATTGTAATAAAAGAGGGAAATTTTTGCAAAGGATAATTTAAATAGAAATATAGTTTTGGAAATTCCAAATAATTTGTCTAAATATTTTACTATTCATATCCGAGAACTAATAAAGAATTATTTACCTGATTTAATTATTTTTTCTTCGTATGGAGTATGCTCAGTATAGTGTCATGGGAATTTGATGAATTAAGTTAAATTTTACATAAAGTGGGAATTTGAGTTCTTCGAGTTAGTCTACTTTGAATTGAAAAAGTGAAAAGTACTTTTTGTAGTAGTGGAAATTATTTTTCGCATAATTTGTTTTTAAAAAAAAATAAAATATTGACTATATTATAGACTATACTATATAATTATTGGGCAATAATCGGTAGGGACAGCCTGTATTGAAACATCGTTCCGTCTTGCTTCAAAACATACCTTCTTTACTTACTCTCACCCAGCTTATGGAGAGCCCGTAAGGCTCAGACGAGCTGTCTGTGCCCACCTCTGGTCTATAATATATAAATTATAATCATATATATTCATAATATAAAAGCGAAAATATCTCTATCGCTGTTTGTGACGTTTTCACGGCTAAACTATCGAACCGATTTGGAGACAGGCATAGGCTGCTTTTTAAAACCAAACCCTGAGACGGTGAAATAGGGATGGAGTGCGGGGTGAAGTTCGGGAAGTTATGGGTGATTTTCAATTTGAATAAAATAGTTTATTGTTATACTAGATTATTATAATAAACTAAAATTGATAAGGTCAACTTATCTTAATAGCTTTCTGTCTTTCATTTTCGTGTACTTATTTAAAAAAAAAGCTTTTATTCAATGTCAGTTAGTTGATTTTTATATGATCGTAATTTTGTTTTGAATGAATTTTGTTGACGCTTTTCGTTTAAATAAATTGTAAATGATTTTATCGCACTAAAAATGTGAGTAGTGGGAATATCGAAGTGGGATTAAATTGCAAGAAAAAGGCTATTCGGCTTTTGGTTAATTCTCAGAAAAAGAACCAATTTTGATAATTTTTTTCTAATTGTTTATTGCTTGAAATCAAAAGGTTTTTGGTGGGATAGAGGCTTTTTCTGGTAGTGGATGCTGATCACTTGTAATCACTTTCAAAAAGTGTTCCAAACAGTATTTTTTGTTGCAAAATCTATACTTTTTTAGTTATTTACAGTTGAACTTTCTCGTTGAAAAAAGCATATTTTGTAACAATTACTCGCAAATAATTCGAAAACTTTAAAGTAAATCGGAAAAAAATGTAATGAGTAAAAAAATCACGGTTATTAAAAAGCAAATAATTTGATAAATCGTTCAAAGTTATTCAAGATCCAAAAAATTGTTCAATTGTGTACTATCTTAACAAACGTTCAACAAAAAATTGAGCTCATTAATGCGATACCACAGACCGCGTTTCAAACCAGACAACAGAATATTTACTTACAAATTCAATAAAGTAATAGAATTAAAAAAAAAAAAGAAAAGAAATCGTATGTTGCTAAAAAACTGATTTAAATTTTAAGTATTCAGTTCGTTGAGATGTAGAACTGAGGCTACACTAGCTAGCTATTACAATCAATGTGGCGAGTGGCTGATTCTGCTGATTGGAATAAATATATTTAATTAAGAAACAAACAAAACAAAAAAGAAAAAATTAAAATAGAAAATCGTTCGTTTTCTATCCTCGAGAACTCAATTGAATTGAGTTTAGTATTGAACGGTTACCACCTGTGGTTTTTATAGTGAAATAATAATACAAGAATTTACAGAATATGCGCATAATTGTTTGGCGATTACATTATCATTTTATGATGTGTGTCTCAGTTTAACGATCTCAAAAATTTGCGATCAAATATTGATGGGTCAGTTATTAGACAGAGATTTGTTCGAGTGATCGAGCTGAGAGGTTGCTGGTTTGATTCCCAACGGCGGCAGTTTGTGAATTAAACTAGTTTAGGAAAATAAAATAATGGAGCGATTTATTTACTAAACTGTTGGCGTATGGACTAGAACGAAAGTACCGAACTATGATAGAGAAGGATTTCTGCAATTTCCTTTCAGAAACTCCAGATGAATATCGGCATAGTTCCTATCAAAGTTGGCTGCAGTCGCAAAACTTACTTTAAATCCTTGTCTACATAAAAATTTCTTGCCCTTTAGGAGTCTACATAAAAATTTTAGAAAAGCCTACGTGTCAGGTTTGTAGCTCCACATCTTTGTTAATTTTTGTAAAGTATCACAGGTTATAGAAAATAAAGTGTACAACTAAATTTGTATTTTATAAATACGTATTTCGACTACAAAGTAGTCATCATCAGTATGAATTAGCTAATCGTAACTATCTTCGGGATATGGAGTCAAAGATATGTTACTGGTTGCTTTTTACTACTAGTTTGGTGAGACACGCACCAAATTAGCAACGACTAACATATCTTTGACTCCATATCCCGGAGATAGTTACGATTAGCTAATTCATACTGATAATCACGACTTTGTAGTCGAAATACGTATTTATAAAATACAAATAATTGTTCTAGGAATTGGGGCAAAATTTGAAATTTGATTTCAAAAAACCTACAGTTCTCTTTGATTATCCTAATAATCTTTATAAATTGTACGATTATTTAATCATTTTTTCGCGTACTTCTAATATTTATAGAAATATTTTCAAAACTGTCTCACGGGACAAGCTGACTTGGTATTCGTTATGATTTTCTCTTCGCTTAGGCTACAATCTACGTAGCCACCAAGCTCCTGTTTGGCGTATTGTTCTAAGTATGAATGTTTTACAGTGCATATAATTTCGAACACACCTAGAACCCGTACAAATGTCTGCTTGTACATATTGTATAGCCAAGAGACACAATTTAAGTATCGAGTTTCTGTATTGAATGCATAATTAAATTTACAAGAACAAAAAAACATTGGAAAAGTTGTAGAAAATTGAGTACTTATTTATTTTTTTCAATAGTTTTATTGCACTACAAAGCACCAACGTTTGTTCGTTTATTCGTATAGTCACTCGTATACACTACGTAAATTAAAATGGACCCCATAGCAACATTGTATAGGGCATCTATCACTGTCTATGCACAGTATGCCATGATATGGTGTTACACTCACACGACGGACGACGGACAATAACGACGATGCATACATGCACGAGTAAGATGCCAATATATATTAATGATTGTAGTTAGAAAGTGATGAGTATAATATAAAAGTTATTTATGTTATAATACTAGGGCCTATTTTACACATGTAACTTTTTATGTAACTATTCATAACGCATGATTTGATGAGAAAACGCAGTAGTATCTTTTGATGAAACTATATATGTGAGAATTGGGTGATTGGCTTACTTCCTTGTGATTGGTTTACTATGATCATGTGACTGAAGTGGTTGACAAAGAAATATATATTTAGCAATACGACAATTATAAGCAGCTATTAATAAAACATGCGATTGATATATTTCTGCATGTACAAAGAGATGTAAGTCTCGTTATATCACATACATTTATTGCGATTCAAAACTTTCATCAAAATTTTCACATGTAAAAAAGGGCCAATACTGATTGTTTATGTGTGACACTGTAAACCATATCATAGTACACTGCATATAGACAGCGATAGTATTCCAGATTGGGTGTATTTTAAAAAACAAGCTGTATATTATATTGTGCTTTGAAAGATTTGATAATGAATAAATACCACAATAAAATATTGTATGGTGAAATAAAAGCTTATACAAATAAAATATATACAATTGAATAAATTTGTATATACTGAGTGTTCAAGAATGTTGGGACAAATATCTGTTAGACGATGTGTTTCAGAAAAATAAACTGTATTGCCAAAAGTAGAAAATTACGTTTACTGGTGTTCTGACAAAAGTATAAATACAAAAAAAAAATCGTTTAGAATAATAGCCAGGTCTATTTTGTAATATTTGGATTTTCGAGACTCTCTACATGAATTCAATGTGCACCTGATATGTGTAACGACCCATAGGAACATTCCAGGGAACTGTAGTGCCGACGAGCAGGCAGAAATCTTATAAAGTTGTCAGCCACGAGCATCACTTCCTATCTAACCTACCTTTTGCGAATCCGAAGTAGTTTTTGAGACAGTAAGAGTGGCGGTCTTGGGTAAAAGATGCCTAGTCGTGCCACTAGATATAAAGAAGGCTTTCAACTCAGTCAAGTGGGACTGCACTTGTAAGTAATGCCTAACGGTGGTTCCGCGGGGACAAAATAATGGTCAATGACGATCAGAAGTTGAGGGTTTTTGTTGGTAAGGGCTTTAAATCGAATCTAATATATTGCGGTTGTTGGTATCAGGGGAGCTCAAACGTAAAGTTTCGTTAAAATCTCAATTTTCAGCAACGAAATCAATACACCTACATTCTACGTATCTAAGTTTATATACACTCCTGTATATAAACGTTGAACCAGTTAAAACATTCTTAGTATTACTGTGTGTAATATTATACATATATTTAGATACGCTTAGACGGTGACTTACTGGTTCAATTTTTATGAACGGGAGTGTACTTGCTACTGTACCAATCTCCATATTATAACTTTATAACTGATATAAGAAAAATTTTATAACGGTTTTATATTTAATTTATAAAAATGATATAGTTTACTCATTTTTAAGAAAAACATATATGATCCATAAATTTCCTCAACGCACACAATATGTTCAATGTCTCTTCTGAACAACAAAAATATGTCGATATATAAATACGGTTTCACCATGTTGGTTTCTCATACGTATATCATATGTGTAATACCTTTAAGTATGTCGTTTTACAAACTTTATCATATATACTTACTTGTAGTAGATCAAGATAAACTTTCGTGAACAAGTTTTACCAATATTATAGGGTAAATGTATTACCAATGAGTTCTGGTTACATATTATTATTTGTGTATACTTCAAGCGTCACAATACAAGACTTATGTCAAATTCCATTTGGTTACTTAAGGACGTTCCAGCACTGTGCTATGCAATCAGTACAACAAACCGGTTTGATTTTATTAGAGCACCAATACATAAATTCAACACATAGACAAAAAACACTGTTCACAGATACAAAATAATGTTATGTTGAAGAAAAGGAATCATTTAAAACATTTATATTTTGAAAACAAAACGGTACACACGATTTTTTCTAAAGTTATATAATAAATATTTATCTTTACTCTCCTAGTTTTTTTTTAAAATTCTGTGGAGTATTTTTTCTCATACAACAGATAATAGTTGGGTGGGCATGAAGTTTCACATGCTTCTAATGAGAGAGAGTGAGAGAGAATGATTACTTTGATATAATTATCTCACGTTCTAAACCGTCAACAATTCTGAAACTTCGGAATTTATTAGAAACCGTCATTTTTAGTCTGTGAACAAAAATTGAGCAAAATCTGTCGAAAAGTGGTGATATGCTGGACCATCCTTAAGACATAGGATGAAGGAACTAGCGTATACTATATAGAAAAATATGTCATTGAATTTTTAATTAAATATTGATATGATAAAATTAACTAGCTAACCAGGAATCAAACCTCGGACCTCTGGGTTTCTAGCGCAACTAGAAATCTACTTTTCTGAAAAGCCGAATTAATAAGGCACACACTGATTATACAATTTTGTAGTACTGTGGCCCATAGTACTACTATGGAAGTGACGTTCCTACATCTTACATCCTTGATCAATTGTTGTAAGTATTTTTATAATGAACAACCGCATATACTCGGAATAGTTTTCTGAAAACCAAATAACTTTAGCACAAATTAGCGACGAAAATTTGAAATGAAGACGTGACTTTTGGAGTCAATAGTACAGTAGCATTCTGGTAACATTTTTGTGGTTGCGGGTAGCTGTTTCAATATAAAATAGTAGAACTCAACCAAAAACCATTAGCAATTTGAAAAGTTAAAAAAGTATCAAATAATATATTTGGTCACTGAATACAAATGGCATTATTTCCTCTCCATTAACAAAAGGTCCTCAATAACGTAACGTAACGTACGGTATAACGTATAATCCGTACGATGACGACGATCTACATACCTTTAAAAACCTTAAAATGTGTGGAGGTATAGTTTACAGTTTACACACAAAACACAGTTATTTCACAAATCTATTTGTAAAATGTGTATATTGTTTGTGACTAGGTTGATTCCGAAAAAAATATGGAATGTTTAAAAGGCTTTGGTAACAGTTCACATAATCTAAACTGTAATATACAGTGTGTTCATTTGAAAAGTTTCCTCCATAATATTTATTTAAATAAACATTTTAGAAAAAAATGTTTTAAACAAAAGTTTTACAGTTTAAATGCGGATAATGCAATAATTATATTTCTGTTCTTAGCATCCGTGTCCGTGTGGTATCGTTTAAATATTATCTGTTTATCTTATACAAACAAATTACTTTTGATTGGAACGTTTTTTTCGAACATCCTATAGTTTTCGCTGAATATACGGCGTAAATTTTGTATTTACTTCATAAATATTGGGTGCTTAAAAAAAAAGTTTTTTTTTTATGAGAACAATATTTTATAAGAACAACAAACAACTTTTGTATGAAACTTTTGTTCATGCATCCAATATTTCTGGATGATTTAACAAAATGAGCTTCGATAAAAGGTTTTAGAGCGTTAAATGCGTTCATTTACTATGGCTTTTTGATGGCCGCCTAGCTTGTAGCTTTCATCTATTATCATGTGGGTTTATTTCCTTAATAGCCACACCGCTTAACGATTCGCATTGTAATCGACATGTATTTATTAGAGCTTACAATTTAAAAACAATTATCTATTTTACAATTTTAAAATATTTTGTTACGTAACAACTAAATTACTTTCAATAATGATTTTTTATACCCGGTGTTTAAGAAATCTTCGGTACAGCTACATATTTTAGAAACAATGGATTTTAGATATTGTTAACTAAAGTTGTAAGGTAATTTACAAAGGCAAATATTCAAGATCTTAACTTTGACCTTCAACAACATTTCATAGTTATGATAGTAAGCTGAAATGAGGCTTCCCATTTTTAATGCAGAATAAAGGGGGCGGCAAATGTCACAAAGATCCATGTGATGACGATTTCCATCATGTAAATTGAGATGACTTTTAAAACTTAGAAAATGAAGTTTGCTATAAAGAAATTAAGGGTCTTAGATAAAAAAGCAACACATGTTTCGGATTATAAAGATGCTCAAATTTGTACATGCACGTAGCGATACCAGAACCCTTTTTGTACCTCTTGTATAATATATATTTATAGACAAATTATCCCGTTTCAATGAATAAAATCCTATATTATTTGTTTTTGTTTTTATTATGTTTAAACTCCCTCGTCGAAATTTAATATTATCATAACTTAAAACTCAATTAGTTTTACAGGTTTACATAAATTGAACATTTGTATAAATTTTTGCTAGTTAAAGCCTAATATGACTATTCTAGGTGTCCCCTCACCAACATGAAATTTCATAGCCGCGGTGAAGACTATAACTTTACGTTCGGGGCTCAGACCACTTTTTGTCGCCGAGTGAGTACAAATGTTGCACAAGAATGTCTTCGATGTGTTATGAACTGCACGATTTTCGAAAGTGTTTGGCTGAAACTGAGGCGATCAATTATTATAAACAATTTTTATAAATAAATAAGAACGCAGAAGCTCCGTTAACTTAGCGAATGTGTTCAGAAGATATATATCACTCCTACTTTTGAAATTTTGTATCGGATATGCTTTTGGTATTTGAAAGATCAGGTTCAAGACCAAGACCATTTTACCAATAGTAAGAGAGAAAATCCAGATTTAATGTTTCCCCCTTTCCATTTTAACCTCCATACTGTTCGTATATATAATGTAGATGTTTTTAGGGTACCAATATCCATATTGAGGTTATCTTCGAGTAATTAATAAATTATTTATGGAGGGAGGACACTCTGTACATACAATTCACTGTTGTATAATAAATTTGTTTTACATACCGTAAATTTATATGAAATGTGAAATGAATTCATTTCATTTTTAATATGTTTAATATATTTTATTTAAATATTATATTTCAATGTATTCAAAAATATTTATTGTTATCCATTTTGCAAATATCTATTTATAGAATTTTTGGAATCAAATGAGTAAAATAATTGTAACGTAATGAACGGTTCAAAATGAAAACTGATGATATTCAATATATTTATATTGCGTATGAAAAGGGTTCGTAACAAAAAATGCCAAAAATTAAACAGTTTAGTAAACTAACTGTAACCAGTCCAAGTAGCCGAGCGGTCTAAAGCGTTATTTCTGCGCAGTATGTCTACTTGGAGGTTATGGGTTCGAATCCCGACATCGGCAGTTTGCCAATTATTAAAAAAAAAGAAAAACAAAAAGAGGTGGTTAACTGACTAAACTGTCGGCGTATGGACAAGAAGGAAGTAACCGGCTAGGTTTTCTGCAGTTTCCTTCACGAACTCCAGATGAATATCCGCATAGTTCCTATCAAAGTCGGCTGCAGCCGCATATCCTACCAATTCCTATTCTACTCACAAATTGATTCCACTCCACTCACATTCTCACGTCCTTAGGCATCACAATGAACCTTATGGTCGTAGTGTAACCCGTCCTGGGGCAGCTTCTACAATTTATCTCTATCTAAACTAACTGTATGCCAAATACCAATTTTAAAGGATATCCGGAAGATTGGACGTTGTCGTTTTTCGATTTTGAATTTAAATATCTGTAAAACTATTTAATCTCTAACGATGAAAACGACGTGTTAAAATGTTGTAATCTGTGTATATTCGAAAACTCAGCTCTGTAGCTATTTTGGTCCAAAAGTCATAGGGGGGACGTTTTCGATTATATAGATTTTTGATTATAGAAACATATTTCTTGTTGTAAATAGCACAATGTCCTATGATTATTCCGTTACTGTTATAGAAGTATATCATCTATATAAGGCTCCTGTTTTGGTCCAATATAAAAAATTGTACATTTCGTAATCGGGAACTCGGAAAATGCGTGGTCATGGTAGATGTTTCTTGTGGTTGTCTGTTTGAAGAGGTAAATAAAACAGCCAACGCAACAAATGATTTTTGAACATTTTAAACCAATCACATAATGGCATTATCGTTATGAGGACAAATTTCAATAAACATAATTCTATTCAAAATAAAACAAAAACGAAAATCAATTGATATCCTATTTATAATTCCATTATTCAATTTCAATTTTATATACTAAAAATAACCATTATAACCTCCATGTACAGAACTACAATATCGTACATATGAAAATAAAATATAAAAATGTCTTATTTTAAACAAGAAATATGTACTTGAATATTATTTCCTCAAGGAAGCGTTTTGGCTAAATTTTCCCGAATAAACTAATTTTATAAGGCAATACTTGGTGCAAATTATACCAAAAATAGTACCGTAATACAAAACTCTGCCAAAATTTCAAACTTTCTTTTTTTTCCTTCGTCAAGCACGAACTCCATATGTCTTACTAACAGAAATAATTTGGGTTTTTAAATTTCGGATGAATCTATCATGAGGTATTCTGACTATGCCAAGGGAATTATATTCTAAGGGGTCACAGAAAATGAGGTCCCAATGGCTGAATTTTCAAAATTTCGAAATGAAAATTTCACAAAATATTTGTCAAAATGGTTGATCTTTGATGATGTTTATAAGATGAATCAAATATTTCATTTATTATATTAGAAAAAAAATAGAGAAAATATGCTTTTTTTAGCCTTCGAATGCCCATGTAATGCCTGAATCTGTGTACAGAAGTTATATGGTAGGTTCACACCAGATGCTGTTTTTTCTTTGTTGTTGTAGTGAATTCAAAATGAAAGCAATTTATTCCTGTTTATATATACGTCATGATTACATCAATATTAAATTTGTATATCAATAGAAAGAAAAGAAAATGATTCCTCTCGTTTCTCGTTTGGGATCGATCCTTTGGTTTGGGAAACAACAGACAAGTAAATAAATAAATTCATTCAGATTGTTTTTTACATTAAGAATGAGTTTTAGTTAGTCTTGACGTATCGTATATAGTTTGTTAGTTCGTTCTGTGTATTTTGATTCTTTGATTTTTCATCTCAATTTATTTATAGAAATCAATGAGATAGATAGACGATGACTCAACTGATTACACACGAAATTTTATTTTATTTTTCGAGATAGAAATACACACTATATACCATTCACTGAAAGATCGAAAATTCTAAACAACAAAATTGATAATTTTATTTATTATTAATACAACAGTGTAAAATAAAAATAAATTAATAGGCGTACTCAGGATTTTCGTAGCAGAAGGATACTTTTCGAAGCACACGCCGAAAGATGTAATGCAACAAGACTTTACCTTGTTTCATAAGGTAAATTTATGTTTACACGAGTCGAACTCGTGTTGGACAAATTAAAAATAAGTTTAAACGAGTCAGACTCGTGATTTTTCACAAAGTAAAAATAAGTTTACACGTGATTGTATCACAAAGTAAAAATAAGTTTACACGAGTCAGACTCGTCAATAATGCACAAGGGTATAAAGCAATTAAAATATGAAATACCTTGCACCTGAGAAACGTATTCAATAAATATATATACCAATCCTTTTCTCAATTTTGTTAAAAAAGTTGGTTCTAACATAGAGTTCACAATTTTTGAAGGCGATCATTGCTGAGAGGTCAATACTTTTTGTGTGCGAAAACTTGGTCCTTCTCACTTTTTGGTTGGATAATATATTAATTTTCGAAGACCTTAGAATAGTGATGATGAGTGAGTTAGTCAGTTCCCAAAATGACGATTTTTAGGGTTAAATATCTTAGAAACTACTAAAGCTGTAATGTCGAAACCATGATAGTGCTTAAACTTACATAGATAGTGCTTAAACTTGGTCTATCACACTACCATGTGGCTTAAAAGGAAGCTTATATTCAAGTAAAAGATTAATCTGTGCACTAATTACGTGAGGGTTTTCATGATATCTCTGTGTGAACAAGGTTTAGATAAAAGTGTTAAAATACGAGGTTTTATGATTGATGGATGAGTTTGATACTTTATTCATATAGTTCTATCTATCTGTAGTGTGAGGAGGTAACGATTGTTAGTTAAGTGTACAAGATATTCAATTGATTTTTTCCCCCTGACACTTTGTCAAGTGATTTTGATTGATGGTAATAAGATTTTATTAATCATTATTATCAATAATAATAAACCTACCTAAGTAGGTGTTTTGTGTACTCAATAAGATTAATTCAAGTATATCACAAGGTATTTCAAAAGTAGCTGGAAGAAAGATATGGAACTGTTACGAGAAAGGGTCAATTATATCTAACTGAAAGTAATAGGCCAAACTGTTAATAGCAAGTATAGAATAAGTAGTGGGTTGTATTGAGTGCCCGGTTTTTATCTCTTCCAATAGCCAACAATCTGCTTCGCTAGATAACATCTTTCCTAGTTCTCCAGATTACACAGAATCACTAGAGAACCTGGCAAGGATGAAAGAGGTCACCTTGAGATGGGTTCCAAGTCACTGCGGTGTTGGTGGAAACGGAACGATCGACGAACATGTCTATGACTAGACCGGAACCGTATATATAGGAATAATTAGTAGACAGAGTATCTCTGGTATTAACGACGAGTGGATTGATTGATTTGATAGATTTTTTCCGGGGTAAACACTATTGCACTTCGACCTTATGGTCCATTGTGCTCCCCCTTCACTTCGGTCTGACGAGATTCGCTTCTCCCATATGTTGGCAATAGCCTGGAGCTTGCTTATCAGGTCCTCCCAAAGGTTCATATATTCAGGGTGAGATATATCGAAAATTCTGTATCTGCTGTAACCCAGAGGTTCGTAGTCAAAGATTATGTGGCTGGACAGGGTATAATGCCCGCAGGGGATAATGCCCGGTAAAATGACGAGTGGATACGTTTATGAACAGAAAATGGAAAGTTACAATATGCTTCATACAAGCGAAATACCTGATAGCTCGGTATAACTTTGCAAGGTCGACCTAGCTTATTTCTATTGCTTACCTCTATGCTTACCTCTATTGTTGGAAATTCGGCAAAACGATAAAATATTAACCAGGAATTATATCTCAATTAAAACAGTAATTGATCTAGCAGTCTCATTGTCAAAGTTTTACCACAATACCCAGGTAGTAAAATTAAATATAAAAACAAAAAAAATATTAAAAACAGATCCGGTTGTTTTTTTAAACATCACCACCATATTGAAAAGGTAAAAAATATAAAACCTTTTTAACCTTTTTATTTATTTATTGTGGTTCTACACATATTTTAATAGATTGTGTGAGTTTTTGGCGACTGTATCGTTCTATTTATATTACATAGGTTTACATTACATGGATGTTTACATGGAGTGTTAAAAATCATATCAAAGCGTCTACCTACCACATAATGGTTTATCAAATTTAAGGTCTGTCACAAAAGTATCTTTAAATGCTTCAATCATTTTTTCAGGAATAAAATTTGTTACATTTAAAAATGATGTTGAAATTGATAACACAATTAAATTTATTTTCTTCGGCCGAAAAAAACACAAAATGTTCAAAAAGTCTTCGAATACAAGTTAAGAGTAAAGTTGTACAAAATAAATTTTACTACAATTCATATCAAATCATATTTTCTGCAATTGTAATATTAACAACAATCTTTACAACTTTAAAGCTCTAATACATATGATTCATTCAAAAAGTATCACCATAGCTACTCAATTTCATTAGGGCTCTTTCTTATACGCTAGTTCGATTTGCCCACGTAGCTCTTACGTGTTATTGTTTTAGCATGTACCTGGTTCAACAGCTAATTATATAGTATTTTGTTTTCATACCAGAATTATCCCGCATTATGGCCAAGCTTAATCAATTTTTTATTTGGTAATGGATAATAATTTTGCTGTATTTGTTGATTATCTAAAAAATTAAAACGTCAACTCATTTGGAGGCCATTCTTTATTAGTTCTCAAGATGTGCTTAAGTGGAAGGGGGCAAATATTAAAATACTGTTTGTATTCCTTGTTGATGGTAGAAATGGCGTCAAAAGTCGAGCTATCATTTAAAAGTTTTGATTTGTGCCTGATATATTCGATTTCGAAAAAATGCTTTAGATAAAAGTTGTTCATTATAACTCACAACTTTGTTTCGAAACATTTTTACGAGATCCGAATAAATAACGCACAAATCTATTATAAAATTTTGAATTGATAGCTTGACTTTTGACGCAATTTGTATCATTGAAGACTTCATAGTAGGAAATAACATTTGATGTTGATGCATTACTATTTGTATCTTTACCAAAACCGAACCCGATATATATATATATATATATATATATATATATATATATATATATATATATATATATATATATGCATTCGTATTCGTATTATATAATGTGATATGTAAATTAAATTATAAGTAATGAACTCGTATTGAAACTTTAGCCACTTAATTTGTAACCAGATTATTTAGCAATCTATTATTATGTTCAATTTTCAATATTCAGTGTATTCTAAAATGGATTGTTCAAATGATATCATCATCATCATCATTATAGGATGGCACTCAATCATTATTCAGTGTATTGTCTCCTCTTTAGAGATAAGTAGTGTATGAGTAATCTCTATATACAAGTACCGAAAAATGCACCTGATATACATCACTTACGTTACTAATGTCCATTCACAAAGAAGTATGACTTAATTTTAAGTAATTCTTAAATAAACAAATTGTATATTGCACTGTTAGATGAGATGTTCTTAAAAGAAGTTCTTAATTTTAAACCCCCTGATGTCATCATTACACACATACCACGGAGAATCACTAATTGTTCGTAACACTTTCGATAGAAAACGCTGGATTATTTCGATCTTACTGTACCGATCTTACGATCTTGCAGTTCCCCATAGTTTAATCCCATTGACCCCCAAACAAGTTTTAAGATAGTTTTACACACGTACACTTTAGTAGGCCATTGCCAAAATATGGGAGAAGCGAATCTCGTCGGACTGAAGTAAAACGGGGAGCACAATGGACCATAAGATCGAAATGCAATACTTTGTAGACCCCAAGATCTATCTATCTATCTACACTTTAGCGTCTCATGAAAGATTTGATTTTTAAACCAATAATATTTTAAGAAATTTAAGTTTAACTGTTTTCTTTTGGTCCAGATATGCTGTCGCCATACAAGTCATCTATTTTCGTGCAACTCCAAATATTTAATTTCATTAGCTTGTGAACATTTCTCTCCGCATGGTAAATTTGATTTGTTCGCATTTCGATTTCTTTACTTGCATGCGACATTTTTGTAACCAATGTTGTATTTCATTTTGTAGCTATCTAGAAGCATGTATTAGAAACTTCCATGGATAAAATGGCAGTATCATCTGCAAATGTTGCTGAAGCATTTTTCTTCGTCAACAGGTAAGATCTGTAGTATAAATCAAATAATATAATTGGCCCTATAACGCTGCCTTCTGGTACATAAGTCAAATGACTTGTCTCGATGTTTGATTTGACGTTTCCAATAAAATGACATTCTGTACATTGAATAATACATCGGTGATAGTATTTTATATAGTAACTATACGACTACCTAATATGTAATTACTAGCATACAACAATAATATGAATGTGCTATCCATATTCTTGTAATGCTAGCTAGTACTATCATCAGTAGAAGACAGTATTGTGTTAGTTGTGTAACAATTTGGTAATTGTGGTGAAATGCACTTTAACAACTTGATGCACAATACTAAACCATGATGTACCACCTATGCATGGTATTCTACTAACGCTATCTGCTTTGCTTCATGCTCATGCATCAGTAGCATCCGCTTCAACATCATCATGCATTTCAAATTTATTTCACTTCTATTCATATGGAGATTATTGTCTACTCTAAAATGGTGTTGGGACTGTGTGTATGTATGTGTGTGTGTATCTGACAATGTATCATTTTTATTTCATACTACCAACCCTAACCTCCCCCCTCCCTCCTCTACCCCACAATAGCAGTAGTGAATGATGTCTCCAGTGTAGTCCATAGGGAATGATTCCATGTTGTATTTCAATGTATTGTGTTTACACATATAGACATCTGCAATTGCTTACTATATCGACTCACAAGCAAGGACCTGGCATCAGAACTTCCATAAATGCATACTAGAAACCAGAAAGCCACACTGTAAAAAATAAAATAGTGGACCCAACTAAGCTAAATACCTAAAATTTTAAATAATGAACTAATTTTTTGTTAAACCAATTACATGCCGTTGTTGAGATTGTATGTTATTATTACCGAATTGCGAATTATCAAAACAAACCTCTAGAGGTCACAATATAAGCTCAATAAGAATGAATTATGATATGCTGCATGCTTTTGGAACTTGAAAGACTATTAATTGGCCAAAATCGATCATCATGAAAACGACTTAGAGGAAAAGATTACCAGCCCAAGTGGCTTAGCGGTCTAAGGCATTATGTCTGTACAGTATGTCTACTTGGAAACTGGGAGGTAATGGGTTCGAGTCCCGACATCGGCAGTTTTTCCCGACAAAGGGGCGGTTCATTGACTAAACTGTCGGCGTATGGACAAGAACAAAGTAACCGGCTATGCTTGAGAAGGTTTTCTGCAGTTTCCTTCACGAACTCCTCTTATAGAACTTCCTATCATAGTCGGCTGCAGCCGCATATCCTGCCAATTCCTAGTCTATACACAAAAATTCCTTTCACTCCACTCACATCCTCACATCCTAAGGCATCACAATGGACCTTATGGTCGAAGTGTTGCCCGTTCAGAGCAGCCTCTACAATCTATCTCTATCTTTAGAGGCATGGAGCAACATGAAATCTAGAGTTTCGCATAGGGTAGAAAATCGATTTTCCTGCAATTCATTAATTAATCATGTTTGCTGCAACTTTATACAGAGAGAGCGTGAAACGTTATGTCAATATTATGTAAACAATTGTTACGAACATTGTTTTTTTGTGACATCCTGTACAAGGAAACGCTATGCAATTTAGATTGAGCCATTATTATGTACGTCAACGAGATGAAAATAAAATACAATATTCGAATGAAATATGTCAGCAATATAAATAAATAAATAAATAAATATGGTTTATTGATCAAAATAGATTTTTGTAATTACATTTATGACTTTTAGAAAAGCAATTTACAAAATCCAGGAGTAATTTGAAAATGAGATTATTTTATTCGAATTCAATATTATTATATTATTTAAATTTCGTCTAATTTCAAATATGAACAGGAAAATTCAATTATCTATCAAATCATTTGTTACGAAGCTATCCGTACAAATAAAGATATTGTACTAAAACTACATTAAACTATTTTTAGATAGAAAAATTTAATATGAAAAACAAGTAAAAATAACAAATGTATGAATTAATGGCCTAAATACCCGGTATATACTAAGTTTATGGTAAAAAATTTCAAATAAAATTTGTTAACTTTTAAAAAAAGCAACATTTTTTTAAAGAGATATCTTTAAAGTTTTTTAGTCTGTGAGTAAAATGAATGGGACTTACAAACTTGCAGAAGGACATGGCGAAACTATGATGGTCCTGGAATGACTACGGAACCCTAAAAATATTTGATAAAATATGTGATATAATAATGTGATTAATAATGACAATATCAATGAATACGCACAAACACCTTAATTGTGTCCTGCAAGAAAGAGGATAATAAATGATAGACATGGTTATTATGGATTTATTCCACAGTTCATCAACCGCTAACACTATGAAATTAAAACTCTAACCAAAAAGCAGGAATAATAATTTACAATAACAAACTCTACAACTCAACAACAAAGAGTTTTTTGGGTTAAACTTTCTGTGAAACCATTAGATAAAACTGTCAATCATATATATATATATATATATATATACATATACGGAAGTGGAGCTGGACAAAGTATCGGGAAATAGTATTCTAAGGAATAAGTACCAAGTATTGAACTAAAAATACTTTAAGTAATGAGTTCCAAGTACCAAGCTTTAAAAAAAACCTTCAAGAACCAAGTATAAGTACTTTGGAGATATTTGTGAAAAATAAAGTACAATCGGCGTCAAAAGTCACGCAAACATTTCAAAATTTTATAATTGATTTGTGCCTTATTTGTTCGATTTTCGGGAAAATGTTTCGAATAAAACTTGTTAGTATATTTATAATAATCAACGTTTATCCGAAGAATTTTTTCAAAAACCGATTAAAAAAGGCAAAAGTCAATTATAAAATTTTGAAATGATAGCGCTTTTTGCCAATTTTGAAATGATGCCTTTTGATGCCAATTGTACAAAGTACTTTTTAATGGAAAAATATACAATTATGAAGCATTTATTTGTGAATATTTTTTAAAACATTTTATCGCAACTTTTAATTCAATTATTTCGGTAAACACTTAACATTATTTTTTTTGGTTTGCTAATATTGAAATACGCTAAAAAGATTTGGGTTTCGTAAGTACCAATCAAAGTTTAGACGAATAATTAGTGCTTTACAGTTATTCCTGTAAAAAGTGTTTTAAAAAACAATCGGGTATACAGGTAAAAATTCACTGTAGTTTTCTTTCAAATTCAATCTCACTTGATTATCTCTTCAAGTATATTTGTATTATATTAAGTTTAAAAAAAAAAAAAACTAATCAAGATAAAATTGTAAAAAGGAATCAATTTTACCATAACGACATTCTCATCCCACTTCAGTGAGTCCTGTTTAGTGAGTCATGATTGTGTGATATTGACTTTGGTGAAAACATTTTATATAAAATTCACTTTTAAGAAGAGGTAAGAAATTTAATATCAATATAGTATTTAACTTATCGATAAGAGAAGATGTTATATATATATATATATATATATATATATATATATATATATATATATATATATGTTGTAAATAGTCAGGAAATTAGATCATTTCCATGCCAACGCTTTTGTACGCACATGCCTTCGATTGAGTTGAAGACGAGGTATCATTAATAAGTAGATAATAATTGACTTGATATTTACATCGGTAAATAAGTTTTGCTGTAAGGAAAATATTACATTTTCTAATTTCCCACTTTCAAATCGATTTATCCGAAATTTAAGATAGGATTATCCTTTCATTTTATAAGAGGTATCCTGTTTATTTAGGCTATTACCTTTGTATATTAATATACATATTGTTAACGTAACTGAAATATTTCCTATGAATTAAGTATCACTTGTCTTGAAGATGATTATATATGGAATATCGAAATATACGTTATATTCAAATTAAAATTTGGGTGGAATGGGTCGTTATTTGACGAAAATCGATTATAACTATTAAACAAAACAAACAGTCCAAGTAGCCGAGCTGTCTAAAGCATTATGTCGGCCCGTATGCCTACTTGGAAACTGGGAGGTTATGGGATCGAATCCCGACATCGGCAGTTTGCCAATTATTAAGAAAAAAAAAGAGCGATTTCTATCGATTTCTCTTTTGTTGAAAGCTAAATGAATTATTCGGGATGATTTTCTTAGATATATTTGATGAAAGATAATCAGTTCATTGTTTCGGAATTTTTTAAATAAAATACAAATTTTCCTTGTTCTATTTTCAGATCTAATAAAATAATCCACAATACTGTCGTAAGCATTTGCTAGAGAATAATGATGGCATTTGTGTTCCAAAATGAATATCAAATATAAAATGATTTATTTTATAGATTCCATGAAATAATGTTATAGTTTTGTATTTGACAAGATAAATTATATACAAAAGAAAACATATTATTTTAATATTTTCTCATTCTTCTATCTTCTATGTGTGTTCCTGTATATCCTGTGGCTGTGTTCCTCTCTTCTATATTGTATAATAATGGTGACGAGAAAAATAATATTCGACGGGATGGATTTTATTCGACGAATATGATATCACTTTTCATTATTTTTATGAAATAGAATTCAAACATATTTCATATAAGAGTTTTCCATTGTTTTAATGGGGTCAATGATCGAGAAGAAAATTATAGAAAATTCTTCACGGAAGAGTTACCTAGACTTTACTAAATTTCATAGAGGAAGGAGATCAAAGATCAAATCAAATTACCAAAGTGACGATTGAAAACACTTGAAATACCTCTTAAGTATTCTTATATTCAATAAGTTTCTAATAAAAAAACATTTTTAAAAACAAGCTTTTTAAAGTAAAAGTAATTTTCTACAACTTTTTCGTTTTTCAATTTTTTCAATATTAAGAGATATACCAAATTTTGTGTTTCCCCCTCCCTCTAAACCACTTTTTTCCCTTGTCGATTCTTGTCATGCTTACCATAAAAATGCATTGTCATTGGAACTGAACCAACATGTAAAAATTCAACTCCGTAAGATAAAAGGAAGTGGTTCTAATTCAGCTTGCAAAATTTGACTCGAACATACATACATACATACATACATACATACATACATACATACATACATACATGCATGCATACATTGAAAGTTAAATAAAAGTTTGTAAAATACAAATTCCGTAAATTTTAGAGTTGTAGAAACGGACTACATTCCAACCATAAGGTCCATTGTGATGCCTAAGGATGTGGAGTGGAGTGGAATATGATAGGGACTTCATCTGGAGTTCGTGAAGGAAACTGCAGAAAAGCTTCTCAAGCATAGCCGGTTACTTCGTTCTTGCCCATAGGCCGACAGTTTAGTCAATTAACCGCCCCTTTTTTTTTCGTAATAATTGACAAACTGCCGATGCCGGGATTCGAACTCATAATCTCCCAAGTATGACCGCTCCCTTAGACCACGCGGCTACTTGGACTGGTCATAAAATTAAATCTTTACCATGAATTATATCCGATTTACAATGTTGCCTCGTATTCACGTAAAAATAGATGGTTCGAAATGATATATCTTTGATTTGGTGTTCATTTAATGTTTATAGATTCTAAAAATAAACATTGTTACAAATACTTAACATTTATTCAATTGTGTTCAACCATTAATTGTGTTCAATATGATGAATTGGCCAAAGTTCGATGATTCGATGAAAATATCGGAAAAGTTTACCCATTCGTATGCCCATTCGAACAAAACTTAATCATTCATATCAAACTCAAAATATGGGTTTTTAATAAAATAAAAAAAAAAAAGCAACCATTTAAATGTAAACAAATATAAATGATGAATTCGAATAAAAATAATTATATATCTAAATATATTGTATATATTATTCAAATTTAGTATATATATATATATGTTATATATCATGTTATATATCATGTTATATATGTATATTATATGTGTATTAAATAGGTCGATAGGTTTGTAGTCGAATTTTACTTATTTTCAAGTGATTTCCTCATACAGGATGGTGAAGCAAAAAATTCAAATAATTATCGCAAATTATACTGTATAATTTTGTAATAGTTATTCGGATTGAACTAGTTGCGAATTGGGTAATCACTTCTGTTGAGAGGACCAGTCCAAGTAGCCTAGCGGTCTAAGGTATTATGTCTGCGCAGTATGCAGTACTTGGAAACTGGGAGGTTATGGGTTTGAATCCCGACATCGGGAGTTTGTCAATTATAAAAAAAAGGGGCGATTAATTGACTAAACTGTCGGCGTATTGACAAGAACGAAGTAACCGGCTATGCTTGAGAAGGTTTTCTGCCGTTTCCTTCACGAACTCCAGATGAATATCGGCATAGTTCCTATCATAGTCGGCTGCAGCCGCATATCCTGCCAATTCCTAGTCTATACACAAAAATTCTTTCCATTTCACTCACATCCTCACATCCTTAGGCATCACAATGGACCTTTTGGTCGAAGTGTAGCCCGTCCAGGGCAGCCTCTACATCTATATATCTGTCTAGAGGAGAAAGACACCAAGAGAGCTACACTCTGGACAAATCTTCCGGGGATGAGGCCGGCCAAGAATCTCGGGAACTATAACCGCAAAAGATACAAAACCTACATTGGTCCGAGAAAAAAATAGAGTGTGGCATTGTAGATTCGGGGGACACCTTAGAAAGGTAGGCTTGGAAAATGTAGACAACAGCATATTTTGTGGAATAATAGAAGAAATTCCGGAACATCTCTTAATAGGCTGTGACGCGCTCATACCCAAAATATTAAAATGTCTGGGAGTCGACCAGATACGTGCAGGCGAACTACAAACCTTAGACCCAATCCAGATCTTGTACTTCTTGAAGGAAACAAGACTGGGCGAGCATAATAGATCCTATAGGTCACAGTGAACCTAATCCCCCCTCATTATTATTCATCATTAAAATGATCATTCATCAACAGTCACTCTTCAGATCTAGAACACTCATAACACGTTCCAACACGTCTTCAGTTTCCAGATATCGTATTGACAGATAGAAAGACAGGAGGTGGATTGACCAATAATATTTATGACGTGTGCCAACCTGTATATAAAATCTGTGTAAAATCACGGTAGTAGTATTATATTCAACATTGGTGTAACAGACCATAGATAATCCGAATATTGTATAAGCAATAAGGTAGGTAGATAGGTAGGTTGGTATAGGTTTTATATATAGGTTACATGTAGAAAATTTCAACAGTACTAATTAACAGTATGGAGATTAATAACGGTGATTGGTATAGAGATAATACCATTGGGAATATAATAGACGCCGTTTACTGTACATAATTCCATTTCAAACATTGTATAAATATATATATATATATATATTCTTTTTTTTTGGAATTTTCTTTTCGATTTATTACAAGAGTATGTAAATGTGTTCCATCATCAAATCCCTGATTATAGTCTACTATTTTTAGTGCAAGAAGAACGTTAAACGTAATTTTATCGGCTGGACATCGGAGATATTTGCAGAGGTCGTGTAATTTTAATACTGCCAACAAAACAAATTATAAGAATTATTATTTCGTATTTATCATTTGTGCTTTGGAAAAAGCTTGTTTATTTTGAGGAGCTACAATGTTTGTCCTTTTTTCCCATAGCATATAAGTAACCTGGTTTGTATCCCGTGGTATAAACCGAGATTTGGCATGTTCGTACTTATTATCAATTGTTAATTTGACATTCTAGTTTTCGTTTTTGCAGCCAATTTGTGCGAAATCCCCTTGGTTTTCGAAAAAATGTCTCGAATAAAAGTTGTTTCTCATGTAAATCCAAACTTATTTTGACCTGAACACTTTTTTCAAAAATCAAATAAATTCGATACAAATCAACAAATCAAAGTTTGGTGATTTCATTATGAAGCTCAAACGCCGTGAACCGCTATTGGAAAATAAAGTATCGTGAATTTTGGTGAATTCTGTAGAATGGTGCACAATTAACAGAGTCATTACCTTCATTACCTTTGAAACAATTTATCGAATCAACTTAAAAGTTTCTCATAATATTTATGAAATTTCAAACTTTAAGAAAATGGAAAAAATTATCTTTTTTTCTGTTGAATCTATGCAACTTACCTCTCAAATAATAATGTGGAAAAGTAACAATCTCCTGTACCGATCACAGAGAGTTTGGTATAGTGCCTGTAGATAAAAAGTAAAAAATTCGTTACGCAGGAGCTGCTTCAACTTAGCGAATTTCCTTAGAATAAATCACTCTCTAGTGATCACAATTTTAGTCTGATCAAAATGAAATGTCATATATGATTTTAGCATTTGCAAGTCCAATTTTCTCAATAAATGACATACGTCGAGGCGAATGGGGGGAGGTATCAAAAAAGAAGAAAACACAAAATATAAAATATCTCTCTTAATATTAGAACAATCGAAAAATGCGTAAGGAATAAAGTTGTATAAAATCAAATTTGCTACAATTCATCACCTTATCATTTTTGCTCAAACTCTAATGTGTACAGAGATATTAAGGAATTTAATTTTCAATATTAAACCGTCAATATTTCTGTAAATATTATTGTTACAGAAAAAATGATAAGAAACAAATCTACAGTAAAACTTAGTACCTACAACTTTACTTCTTATAAATTTTTCGATTTTTCAAATTTTAAGGGAGATATCTCAAAATTTATGTTTCCCCCTCCCTCTAAACCCCCCTTTCCCCTGGTCCGATTTTACCCATTAACGAACTTGACCTTTTGAATATCAAAAGCGCCTCAAATACCAAATCTCATCCCGATAAAATGAAAACTGTGACCGCTAGAGTGATGACAGACACATATATATATATATATATATATATGTCCATAGATATATATATATATAAATTTTTCAGATGGTGATTTTTGACATCTACTTGGTAGGTTCGATGGACATTTGAAGAAATTTTTCCGAAATTTTGACTTCGGTACGGGACCAATAGCTCTATTTCCTTTCAGGAAATTCGCTAAAAAGTGTATGTTTTTTTATTTATTGATTTCCTGTCAATCATTTCGATAATATAACGAACGAACGACAGACAGACAGACAGACACACAACAACACAACACAATATCTTTATAAAGTGTAAAATTTAATAATGTATGAATATTCAAATTTTCATCATTTGCTCAAGTGTTGAATATTTAAGGTTTTATGTGATACGTAGAAATTTACATAACGTTTTACGAACCCATACTTTTTCATGGTGGGAGATAACTTTATCAATTCTCTTCATTGCATTAGCTCCTTTAAATCGTTCAGATTTTTCAGTTTTAACCTCCCTATACCGACTACATTAACATATAGTCCTAAGAGATATAGTATCAAGGGGATAGATAGATAGATTGAAGAGGCTGCTTTGGATGGGCTACGCTTCGACCATATGATACCTAAGGATGTGAGGATGTGAGTAAAGTGGAAGGAATTTCTGTGTATAGACTAGGAATTGGTAGGATATGCGGCCGACTATGATAGGGACTATACCGATATTCACCTGGAGTTCGTGAAGGAAACTACAGAAAACCTTCTCCAGATAGCCGGTTACCCTCGTTCTTGTCCATACGCCGACAGTTTAGTGAATTAACCGCCACTTTTTTTCCTAATAATTGACAAACTGCCGATGTCGGGATTCGAACCCAAAACCTCCCAGTTTCCAAGGAGGCAGGCATACTGCGTAGACTAACACTTTGAGACCGCTTGGACTGGCAGTATTCTGCTAGATTTGCCCCACATTGAAATTTGAATTCCGTATCTCAACTGATGGTTCCTTTGGGAGCAACAGGTTTTGTCTTTATGTTCGTGAAACGAAGAATTTTCAAAACCATGCTCATATTTGGCTTGTTTTGGTAAGCTCCATCATCAGTTTAACTGTTACTTTTCACTAGGGGTGGATCGCACATCCACCCGAACGATTTTTAAATGCAAATTTCGGAACCTAAGCAGTTTAAATTGTAGTATTAATAGTATTAATGTGAGAAGCAAGTGATTTTTTGTCGGAACAGCCTCTACATGCATTTAGCTACCGACCATCTAAAAGAAAGATCTTGCGTGAAGACTTTCCCCAATTCAAATTTCATTCTGATCGTATTAAAACTGGTCACAGCAGTGGCTACAGATACATTTTACATCCTGTATATTTTACTTTTTAGCTGTTTACACATAAAGTGTTTACCATTTGAAAATATTTTATTTTTAGTAGTAAACGAGCTTTTTCCTTTGTATAAAACAAATATTATTTTATTTCCAGGCACTCGATGTAATTTTTTTCCAGAATTGTTTGGATAAAATGTTAAATACAAAAAATAGATTTACTTTATATATATATATATATATATATATATATATATATATATATATATATATATATATATATATATATATATATATATATATGTGTGGTAATTTCTTCGAATTTACATTATATTTGAATAAATATGTGTATAGTATTTGCCGAGTACAAACATATTTGTTATTGTAAAAGGTACCTAAAATAATAATTTAAATTTGAGAAAACAACTAAAAAATCACTCGATTATCGTCTGATTACCACTGGGAATCTGGGAAATATGGTTGAGTAGAAGCTTTAGCAATGCAAACCAAATTCGTTTGAGGTATATTAATGTTTACACATTCAATTTTAGGAAAACATAAAACCGGTTGAAAAGTTTAAATTGTAAAATAAATTTAAAAAAAAGTGTATGCGGTCCGTGGATCCCCGTCAGCAACGAAATTCATTACGTCTTTTCTTCAACTCCGAATGTAATTCAAAGTAAATTCTATAAACTTTTATTATTAACGTCTAACCTAACCAACTAAACTCATTAAATTAAAATGCGTGTACAGCGTGTACAACAAGTGACAGAAGTGAAACGTTAAAAATAACCAAAATACAACGATATATAATGATTTATAGTGTGCTATTATAGTTTATAGTTTTCACTATGGAAATGACAATCAAAATTGACATTTCAAAATTGAAAGAAAATTTTAATAAAATTATTTTATAGTTATTTTTTAGATGTATAAAGTTTCTATGGAAATAACTTTTTATTATACACACAGCATACTAAACACACTACTAAACACACAAATACACACACAGAATACTACATTTGGTTACGTGAAGATTTGTACCTATAGTCACACCAACTACTGATCTCAACTTGAGACAATTGAGAAATTCTCAAGTAGCTATCATCTCCGTTAGTATAACATAATCGTACAGGTAATCATACTAACAATAGTTGGATAGACGTTAAGTTTACAAGAACAGTTAAAAAAACAAAGACACTTTTACATATTAGATAATATTCGTAACGATAAAAGCATATGGATGTAACATTAAAATCTATTTAAAAACAAAAAACAAACCAATTGTATGTTTTTACTTACTTCTTCACTTCATCTTTAAAAACACCATCTCACACACTTCTATAGAAAATCAACTTCTATAGCAACAACGTGTGCGGTTGTGTGGTGTACAATGTTGTAGGTAAGCTTAGATTATCCGAGAATTGATATGTCACAGCTACTGAATAGTGGAAGATTCGAAGTAGCTGTAGGTATGTTGTCAGAATAGTATCGGGTTGAAGTTCTTTTTATAACAAAAACACATTGTAATTTATATCATTACTGATTTTAACTCTTCGTACACGGTGAAATATTTCTTGGAGCCAACTATTAGTAAATCTATTGAAGTTACTGCGCAAATAAATACATAAATTTCGGACAAGGACAGAAGATAATAGACAACATCGATTAAGTAAGAAGATCAAAGTCAACAGGTTCAAAAACCGACATATGGACAATGAAACGCTCATTAAAGGCTATTTAAGTGTCCTAATTCTCACAGGGAATGATCTCTACCTTGATTTTATCATAAGGAGGAGGAGACCGGTATGAATTAGGGATGGACGGAACTCCAGCCAAATGAAATCAATGAGATGTGACCGAACATTATCCTAACATTATCCTCCTGGAACACTTTTGAGGGAAAAGAAGTACAATAGATGAAATTAATTGCGGTAAAAAAGCTCTTTATAAGACTTGGCCCTGAATAGAGTTGATATAGTTTTCTCCGTCATATTCTGCCCACTTCAATTCAAGGTACCTGATCACTACATATCATTAATATTGTGGCGAATATGCGAAAACTTGGGTCCCTCTTACATTTTTTTTTTTTTTTTGGTGCGTTATCAATACTTTTTTGTAGCGAAAATACGAGAACTTATCTCTGTTGACGTTGTTGTTCTTGGAGGAATATCTATCTACCCGACCATTTGGTCTAAGTGTTAGTTTTTCTGCTGCAGTACTTGACCAGAAATTATGACAAATCTATTCGGTTTATGAAAAAAAAGTTTCAAACAAAGTTGATTATTTTTAAAAAAGGGAATTTGTTGTCCTTTGACTTTTATTCTATATCTTACAGTTTTCAATGTAGATATTTTAGCCCCCGTCATACGGGAGGAGGGGAATTTGCTGTTTTTAGTTTTTTCTAGTAAACTCTCTAGGACGATTGGAAGTACCCTGGAGATTTTGATGATGAGCAAATGAGTGAGTGACTTAAATGACGAGTTTTAGGCTAAAATATTTTAGAAACTGCTAAAGTGGTAATGTTTGTGTCAGATGTGAGGTCTCACGCAATCTTCCTGAGATTCTAGCCCTCAAACTGTCTCTAGCCCTTCGTACAAAACATAGCTTTTACATTACATACAAATAGGGATTTGAGTACAGTGATGATTAAACATGGCCTACGACACTACCGTGCTATATGATGAAAGCGATTAATAAATATTTGAGCGTTGTAACTATTGAGAGAAGATATTCTCCGTGTACATAGTTACTCTCTCACACACACACACACAGACACACCACACCCACTTCAATGAACTAAACAAAACCAGTGAGTGAGCATAATAGCAGCTGAGAAACAGATGAGGTTTTTAAATAAATAATTCAAACAGTTTTTTGAAAGCCGTAGTATGAAAGTATTTCCTTTCCATTTTATTGTTGTTACCCGCGTAATTATAAATCATGCATGCACTTTCTAGGAGCATGAAAAAAAAAACCATTGCTTTAAAATTTAATTAAAATATTGTTTTAAATATAATAAATCACAGCTTCTATTTTCTATAGTAAAAAAAAAAAAGGGAAAACTTTATTAAAACTCTACGGTTTTTTTATTCTGTTGTTTTAATAACTCTAAAAAAAAAAAAAAATTAATTAAATAAATTATAAATTCATTTGAACAACCCACCACCAGCCAGAGTGTGGAGCTACTATAGATTTTATATTATTTTTTGACATACGTCCTTTTGTATAATTGTTAACCCATCGTGTGTCCTTCATTGAGTACAGGATGTTTCTTAAAATATATGTCAAGTAAAAGCTGCAGTGAGTATTCATTAGATTCGAGTCAGGAGCAAGGCTTATAAAGACTTTATGTACCGCGACCAATTTGATCTATTGTACCTCCTTTCCTTCAAAGGTATTCCAGGAGTCTTATGGTCGTGATAAACGCTAGGATATTCCTTGGCGACACTTTATTGATTTCTTCTGGCTGGAGATCTGTTCATCCCAAATGATAGTGTCTTTTGAGAGAAAGACTTTCGCTTTCACACAGAATGTGAATTCCTGTTTGATCCTCTTCATGACAAAATCTGCAGAGATCATTCTCTGTGAGATTGATTTTGTGCAGATGTTTATTGAGTTTGCAGTGAGTTTGCCAGTAAGAAAGCCAGAAGTAAGTATCTTTAATTGGTTTCTTCCTAGTTGTAACCGCTCAGAGGCCTTTTCCCATGAGAAACTATTTATAAGAGCCTTTGCATAATCTTGAACAAGTATTTACCCAACAATGTTGGACTCTTGTGGTCCTGTTGGACTGGGCACTCTTGGATCAAGTGGCTCAGTAAGACGTTCAGAGACCTTTTTCCATGAGTTTTTTTATAAGAGCCTTTGCATATAGAAATGGTTGTCCATGAGTATTTACCCAAGAACGGTGGGACTCTTGACTCCTCTTCATGACAGTGAGTGTTAACAAATCATTTAGATACTCGGTATAGATTTGTGAGAATATATACCAGGTGCCGACTATCTTTATTTATGATTTTCCCTAGTTTCCCAAAGGAACACTAACGTAACTAAGCCAATTGACAGAAATCAATTGTAAAGTTTGGTAAAATAAGAGCTACTTTTGTAGCCATGTATACAAGAAATCTCAAAATACCTATTTTCATAAAGAATGCCTTGATTTCTCTCACAAAGACGAATAAATATCAAAAATTAAAATTTTAATTAACGTTAACGTTAACATATGGATAAGACTTAGTTGTTGCCTTAGTAAGTATTAGATAAAGTCGGGATAATCGTAATAATTGAGACATTCTAATTGTCATAGTATATTATATATTTAGCACATTATTTTAGAAATACCCTGTAGATATGAAAATACTTTTGTTTTAAGCCTTAATTAACTCTGTTGAAAAATTGAAATGAGAATTTAGGAGTAAATTCATATTATCGGATGGAATTTAGGTTGTTATATTATATATATATATATATATATATATATATATATATATATATATACATAGGTGAAAAGTTTTTAAATCCATTTAATTGAAATATGATTTATTAGTATAATATAAATAAATTTAATATATTTTTCCAGAGACTGGTACACTTGGCCACGAAAGTTGATGACATTCTTTTAAATTTTATAGTTGATTTGTGTCATATTCTTTCGTATTTTGAAAAAATATTTTGTATAACAATTGTTATTATATTTCTAATGAACAACTTTTATCAGAAGTATTTTTTGAAAACCGTATCAATAAGACTCAAATCACTTAGAAAATTTTAAAAACTAATATGAACATTTGGCGCCAATTACACAGGGCCTAGTACAGATTCTCACTGATCCTTCTATCGTTTCATTTTCTTTAATGCTTAAATACACAGTATATACTAAGTTGTTTAGTTTTCAAATAGGGGCATTTTTTGTCTTTAACTTTTTGTTCTATCTCTTACGGTTTCGAAGAAGGATATCCCCCCTCCCTTGGCTGCTTGACGTGTGGTCCGATTTTGCCTATTCATGAACTTGAAGTAACGTTTTAGCTCTAGAACATACACTCAAAACAAACAAATGGATATGTAAACAAAAAAATAAGTAAAACAATTAAATTTTATATTAGTGATTGGGTCAAAATTTCGAATAATTTATTTAATATTATATCTGTAATTGAAAAAATTTTTTCTACAGATCCCAATTATGCAGATATATATATTTATATGTGTCGTATATTCCATATGTGAGTATGTGTGTATTTGTGTCTCTGTGTCGTTCCATACGACACACTTCTTCTTCATTTAAACGAACGAAGATAACATTGTCGAACTTAAGTGTGTACATATTAAATTGTATGTGTATAAGAGTGATATCTCATACATGTATGTGTATGTGCGACTGTACTACATATAATATCTCACAGGTTTTCAACAATATCTCTAATCTTATTTGGCATGTTTTATGATCAAGTTTAAACCCTTTTGAACTATCAAAACGCTTTATCATCCATTTAAATTAGTACACTTGAAATGATTCTAAGCTCAGTTGCAGTCATGTAAAAATTATTATTTTAATAATGACGGTGACGATGATATATAGATAGAATAACGTTGCTCTACCTAAAATCAAAATGGTTACTCAGTGTAAATAAGGATCAATTTGCGTTGTGGTCGTCAAAAAAAAACATCTGTTCTAAATGATAATATATAAAACCTTCTTATAGTATAATTTTAGAATCTATTGAAATTAAATTGTTTACAAGACCTTTTTTAGTAAAATATTTAACTCTACATTGGTCACGTTCAATTTTTAGACACCAGACAAATAATATAACAAATAATTATAATCTGTAACTTATTATAAGTTTCTAATGAAACAAAAAAGAAACAAGTCTTTAAAATTAAATATTAGTAAATTCATACTTATTTTGTTTTATATAGACTGACAATATTCATATCAATATCTCTACTCAATATTTATTAATTCCAACGAACAAAATAAAACCAAATACTATTTTATACATATATACATTATATTTATATACGTTATATATAATATATACATTATAGACATGTATACCGTGTGTATTGGCAAGCTTTTCCAATAGAGAATCAATGTTAAATATTATTTATTATTAGCTGTCCGTCTAGTTACTGTATAAAGTCAGTCAGTACACATGTAATGGTTAAATATGTTGAATTCTTAACTTAACTTATGTATGTGAAGCACAAATCCCCACTTTCAAATTACAAACAAACAACCATAATCATACATGTGTATAGTTGATAACTGTACATGTGATGACTCTCATTACATGTGTACTGACTGACTTCATACAGTAACCACACGGACAGTCAGTAATAAATAATATTTATCATTGATTCTCTATTGGAAAAGCTTGCCAACACACAAATTCCTTGTTGAAAGTGACATGAAGATACTAAAAGCCTCTAGTTGATAGTGTGGAGATATTTTAAATAGCAGAGCGGAAAATATTTTTTTGGAGTCCCCGATTACTGTGGGGTTAATACAAAAGATGTAAGAATTTTCATACCAAACATCTTTTTATTCGAAATATATTGTCGAACACTTTTGACGTTGTTAGTTGAAGCGTGTTTTACTATACAGCTGCATACAATTTTAAAGCCAGATTTTATACTTAATTTGTTCCCATTATGTTGGTTACCTTTTTAGTTAAGGGTATAGATAGGGACGCAATACAACAGGAATGTTTAATGTATTTAATCCATTTACGCATATATCTTGTGTAACACGTTTTTTTTTTTAATGATAATTACATTTTACCACAAAGGATAATGATAATGTTTTATCTGTTTTGTAAACCACACAAAGATATGATCGAAAAAATAAATGTACAGGATTTTCATATTAATTTGCATTAATTAAGGTGGTTTGGTGTTAATGAAAATATTATAGATCAACAAGTTCAATCTATACATATAAAATTATATGTCCTGATATCATATGTACACGTATTTCAGAACATTAAGCCTTTTTAATGTGTAAGACAGGAAAATCTAGTTATGGTGAACACCTCATATCGGAAAATCACTCTTCGGAACGAAAAATTCGAATTATTTCATATCGAACCCAAAGTACACATTTTATTTTTTTAAATAATGTTTTCTTGTAAAAATTATTTTGTTTAAGTTTTATTTTGTATTTATTACCTGTTTGCATAATAAAGCCGACCACAGTTTCTACTTTTATTTTAGCTAACTTTTTATTGAATTTTTATTTTTTACCTGGATGTCTTCGTTTTCTTTCATACAATGTATTCTTATGTAATTTAAGTATCTAAATATGTTTACCTTTTTGTCAAAATTTGTATAATTTTGTCATCATATCATATATTTTCTGAAGAAGGAACTGTGTTTCCAAAACGATAGTCAAAATAAAATGATGTTCGGAAAATATTATAAGGTCTAAAGTAAAATACTATCTTAAAAGAATGAAATCTCTACCATAAATTATTTTCGAATTGAAATATCTTTGACGCCAGTTTCTGATTTTACTATAATTGGTGGGAGATAGAGGGAACAGGGATGAATATACTTTACCTCATGTTGTGAAGATGAAATAATATAGTAGTAAAAGATTATTCAAAAGCTTAAGACTTTAAGGACAATTGATATTACACCTAAGAGCAAAGTAATGCCAAACATTATATTTTCTTTTAATATGTTTATAGTTAGTAAGTCTATATACAATAATATAATGTAATACTTTATTACATAATGGAAGCAAGTAAGGAATGACGCCATGATACCAGTTAAAAAGTAAAGTTAGTAAATGTATAATAAATTTTAATTGTGTTGTAGGTATTATGTAAATGAATATACACAAGTTTTTTTAAGTCAAATCTCACATAAGGTCGTTGTTGGTGTGTTTTGTTTACATTTTATAAGAATAAAAATAATAAAAATATGATGTAAACACATAGATGTTTATACTGAATTTAGATAGCTTATCGTGAACTAGCCAAAAACAAGCGGTAACTATTTAATAATATTCATAGTTTCATTTCATATCAGGTAGTATAAAATTACAAATTCGTCCCAATACCTAAATCAGTTTTTGTATTATAAATACGTATTTCGACTACAAAGTAGTCATCATCAGTATAAGTTAGCTAGCCGTAATTTACTCTTTGACAATTTGAAATAGATAGAAAATAGAGTCCATTAAACAAAAATAAAACTTTGGTCAAACTGTCACCAAATTAGCAACAAATAACATATCCTGAGACAATATAAGAGTAATTTTAAAAAGAGTGATGTTAACAAGAGTAAATCGAATGAAAGCAATTGTAACAGGAGTAATTTCAATAAAATTTATTACATTTTAATTTATTTCGTTAAATTTTTTTATTTAGTTTTATTTTTGACTATTGATCTCTGTTTTCTATCTATTTCTAATTGTCAAAAAGTAAATTACGACTAGCTAATTTATACTGATGATGACTATTTTGTAGTCGAAATACGTATTTATAATACAAAAACTGATCTTAGTTATTGGGACGAATATGAAAGTTTATTTCAAAAACCAAGAGTTCTCATTAATGATCGTTTGATAATCTAATATTTATAGACATAGTTCGGAATAAAAAGTTCATTAAGGTAATTAAAGTCTCGTGATTGATAAAATGAATCGATTTCACCCTATCCGTTTCAGTTTTTTATCACTGAAATCAACGCGACCGAAGTCACGGAAAAATTGTAGTATTTATATTTTAACATAATTTTTTTTATTATTATAAGTATAATAAATAAATTAAAATTATTTAAATGAGCTGACTTAAAGTCAAAAGATTATAATATTATATTAGATAAAAACAGTTGGAAAGAAGGTTTTATACACAATATATAGGTTAATACTTTCAAAAGTTTTTTACATCCTAAAAACCGAATGAATGAACTATAAACTAAAATATACCGTTTATAGTTTGAGGTTTTTGTGTGTAAAGGACGTCTCTACATACAGGATATATATTTCAAACAGTGCATTTGATATATTTCTCCAAGGAAACCTTTTTGGAAACAGCGAGCCTAATAAAAAAGTTGTTGTATACGGAGGAAACATCTTATGGTGACCTTGACTTTGACTTGGCCCTGATCTACACGCCTATTTGAAGGTCAACTTTTATTTTCAACTCATATTATTTTCTCCGAATTGGATAGCCAAGCAAAATTAACATGGTAATAATCCTGAGTAATAAAGCTGATTTTGGTTAATAACTAGTTTTTTTATAGCTGTTTTGAAAGATGAATTTTCGAAGAAAATGCTTGCATTATGGAGAAAAATAACGGTTTTTTCAAAAAGTTTTCACCGAATAAAACTTATTCATTTTCGTCAATATATAGAAATTAAACGTATTTTGTAAACAGAAACATTTAAAAAAATGTTTGTGTTCTATTTTTTTTACAAAAACAAGATTGATTCCTGTTTATTGACTAAAAATAAAAAGTTTATTCGTGATAAATTTTTCTAAGAACCATATTTTTCCTCAAAAATGCAATCTATTAAAATCATTTAAACCGGCTTATCCTTATTTAAAAAACTTGTTTTGTTCGGAGGGGAATGTCATATGGTGACCTTGATTTTCACCTTGATCTTGACCTTCAAAGTTATTTGAACTCATAATCGTTTTCGGTCAGTGAATCTAACATATATATATATATAAGGACAAATGAGAAGAACTTATCATCCTGCTAAAAGTTTATTTGTTTACCCATTCAAATAGGACTATTACCTTCTAAAGAATCCAAGTCAAGTTTTTCCAACTGAATTATCTTCGTTTTGGTACTATGAAAACATAGCGCCAAAGCAAATTTTGCATAAAAAAGATTTAATACAAAACTTTCGCAGGACCAATATTTCTGGAGCCATACGTTTGAGATAATTTTGATATTAATAAACCGTTCATTTTCAAACTGAGTTACTATTAAAAGGACAAAATACGGTGTCAATCTATTGTAAATTTACAGGTCGACATAAATCTGGACATATTAGAAGACAGATTTTGTTCCTTTTAAAATTAAGCGTAACGGTTTAATGCTTCATATCGTCCAACTTTAATTACATTTCAAGAAATATTCATAGACATTGGTTAAAATCAACCAGCCTGTATATAGATTTTATAGTCTGTGGTTTTTATACGTCTCTATATATAACGTATACGAAGTATCCAATAGCTCTAGCTAGCTCATGCATGCAAGTTTGAGCAATGCGAGCAGCGCTAGCCTAGTAGTGAATCTATATAATATATATATATATATAGGTTAGTAAAAACGATGATATTCTACGACTAACTAAAATTTATAGTCAAACTGTTGGCGAGTTGATAAGAAATATCTGTGTGCTTAGACAATGTGCATTGCATATACTTATTTACTTATGTGAGCAGATATGCTCTGAATGTATGAACAATGGATGCAGTTTTCCTACAACATTAATTCAATATCCATAAAATAAAGCTAAAAACTGAAATACGACTATGACAAAAATCACACTAACAACCAAATTTATATTTAAAAAAGAAAAATTAGTTTAAAAAAAATCTTCTATTTAAAGAAATATACTAAAAAGTAAAAAATAAGTTTTTTCCTATCCAAAACTAACATTGTCCGTATTCCAAAACTATACTATTAAGCTCTACCTGCTAAAGGTAGTTGTCGTGATACAATATTGTCAAAAAGTTGGTATAGTAAGAGTGAAGGTATGTATAGCATAATAAGCCATAATTTTAGTCCAAGACTGTATCGGTAGACACGTTATACATACGATACTTGTCTATACTTATATACAAATACTACCTAACATTTGTATAAGTACATGTCTGTACATCAGTATATCAACTGGCGGAATATAAGCGACGTTGCCGTCATTACAACTTATAAAAAATGTTAGGTAGTATTTGAATGTACTTATAGACAAGTATCGTATGTATAACATGTCTACCGGTACAGTTTTGGACAAAAGTTATGACTTTTTATGCTATACATTCCGTCCTTCTTTTCCTTCCGCGTTGCTTTTTGACAATATTGTATCTCGACAACTACCTTAAGTTAATTATCTGTGGTGTAATGGTTAGCTCGTTGAACGCGATACCCAAAAGGTTCAAATTTCAAGCCGTTAACTTTTTCATATTTATATGTTGATTCACATAAAATAATACAGTTTTGACAAATTGGAATACTGACTGAAATAGTGATCAACAACAATTTCGTACAATTAACTGTGTTGCTCATATCAAAGCTACGACTCGAGATACGATCAATATTTGAATGACATATTTCTCATTATATTTTCCATACATTATTATTTAGATGTTGAATAGAGTTAGTTTGACAATGTATATTGTTTGGGACCGTTGTAGCCGAACATAATGATGATTCGTTCTATTATATATTATGAATATGAATATTTGTTTTCAATAATATGTTGAATTTCTAAAATACTTCCAGTAGCATCCATCTATTATCGTATATTACACGAAATAATACATCTATTCGCAAATATATTTGGTATTGATATAAGCTTGGTTGTTTCCTGGTTTCTGCAGACTGTGCAAGTCAGTCATTATACAGATTGTATGCATATTTGTCACAATTAAATTGGGCTTCATATTTGGTAGAATGATTTTAAGGAAGCTCCAGCATGAAATCACTTTTCGAAAGATTTTGCTCATTTTTTTTCACAGGCTAAAAATAACGTTTTCTAATAAATCCCGAAGTTTTACAATTTTTGACCGTTTAGAACGCGAGATAATTAATAACAAAGTTATCATTCTGTCTCATTATCTCTCATTAGAAGCATGTAAAACTTCGTGCCCGCCCAACTATTATCTGTTTTATTTAAAAAAAAACACTCGGCAGAATTTAAAAAAAAATGAAAACTAGGATAGTAAAGATAAATATTTATTAAATAAATTTTAAAAATATGTATGTGTGTATATGTATTTGTTATATAATAAAAGTAATTCGGTTTTTTTTCCTGATTATACAAGACAACGCTGGAATTTCCTTAATTCGTAATGATGTTATATTACTCGTAAATGAAATCATATCCTTTTAATGAGAGTGATTCTAACTGTTTAATACATGTAACGGTTTTTTGGTTACGGTTTCGGTTTTGGAAAGCTAAATGGTTTCGGAATCTGTTTTAGGTTTAACATTCTAATATAAAATGGTTTCGGTTAAAATATAAACGTTTAAAAACTTTTCTTATAATTACGTCCAATTAAAAAACAGAATGTTCTTTTTTATGTTTAGTTTTCATGCGGATTTACAAGCAAATGAAAATACACACGCGTTTGATTCACACAAACTAATGACCTAAAATGATATTTTGGTGCAAATTCAATATTCATTTTATTCGAATTTATTATAACGTTAGTTTTATTATTATTTTTTTTAAACGTTACGTTAGGTTTTCCTGTATATGGAGGTTGAAAAATACTACAGTGTCCGAAAATATTATATATATTATGCGATTCTGAACAAAAAAACTATCTAACTTTATAAATTCCAATTTCATTTATGTGTAACAGGAATTTCACTCCACTGACTCCACTGGGGAGCTATCCAGTGCCTATGTTGCCGAGGGAACATACGACAATAGGCATAGCACCCTTATTTAATAGAATACTGCAATCATCAATTCAAAAAATATTTCTGTAAATAAAATCAAAAAAGGATTTTTTAATTACATTTTATACAGAATTATAGTTCATGCGTGTATAGATAAAAGGCCTGTAACTAAAACATACTACATTTATCTATGCCTGTTTATAACTATACATAATTTTATTGAATGTCCTCTGTTCCATATCTTCTCATGTCTCATAAACTACTACAAGATTACTGACTGCAACAAAAATGATCTCACGTCTTTGGTATCTTTAGCTAGCTTGGTACATCATTGTTCCGAAAAGTTGGGTTCGTACTCCAGCAAAATGTGTATTGATACCAAAAACAGATCTTAATTCCCAACATAATTGACAGATGTCACTATAACAATATGGCTGCTATAACCTAACAAATTTCGAGCGTTCCTATTGAAAGACCCCTTATAAATAGATATCTATAATTGTTTAGTTAATAAAACTTATTTATAGTACCAAACATATACTCACACACCTTCGAAGTCATTTCATTACTTTCCTTTATTAAATAATTTGTAATAGTATTACAAATTAAAATAATGAATTTTTAAAACTATTTGAAGAATTAAGTAAGAAAAAAATTCTTAAACACTGCTCTTTGATTAATTAGGTCCGATCGAACAACCTTAAAAAGGTTTTTTATTTTATCAAGTAATTTACACATAAAATATTCCATATTCTAACTAACTAATACAATTTTGAGTCCTTCAAACTTAACTTTGGTGCTCCTCGAATTGACTGGACGGATTTATTATAATCCGTACATCGATTTTAAGCTGTTGCTAGATTGTACCGTTTGTTTTTCAACAGGTTATGGTCTCATATCAAACTAATTAATTTTCGATTTAATATTTATTTTCAACTGATTCATTGTTTGTTTGTACATACCATGATAATGTAATATACAATGTGCTCGGGTATCTCTTGTATCTTTATATCTCTGCCAATTATCTATTGGATATTGTGATCCATTGTTGAATAAATTATGTACTATGGGCCATAAAAGTAGCACTCAAACTTTACTAAATCTACAAATTTTCGAACTACTCGATGATTCTTAACCTAAAGTATACAGATGGTATTACTTTAACGAAGAAATATTCGACCCTATATAATGGTACAGGTAAAAAAAATCAGTTTTTGACTATCACTGCCAAAATTTGACCGATTTTAATGAAACATTTTTTGAGACACACTATATTTTTGGGGTTCTCTTTTCATTTTAATAATATAGGAATGTATAACGCCTATAGATTTTGTAATTCAAGTCCCATGTACAGACCATTTCAAAATCTAATAAGTATATCTATAGGTTGTTCAATCAAAAATGAATTCCTTGCATTTATATTTGACCCAAATAACAGGAATATAGTGTGTCTATTCGTAAATAAAATCTAATTACAATTCACATCATACACGTGGTATGGTTTTGCTTTCATCTTGTGAATCAATCAGTATTAGTGATATTTGTGATAGGATATTCAATTACCTACTAGCAAATCTAACATAACTGATATATATATATATATATATATATATATATATATATATATATATATATATATATATATATATATATATTTAAAATTTTAAAATTATGAATTGACTCAAGTATACTTTGATACTAGAATGTTCGAAATTTCCACACTTATTATGGGTATTATTCACTTAAAATTTGAAATCGATTGACCGTCTTGAATAATTAACGTTTGAATAATTAACCCGGGGAGAAATGGAGACGCCCCATTTTAAGCAGCATATTCTACCAGTTTTTTATTTGTAATAAAAAAACAACACTTAAGAATGTTTTTAAAAAATGGCTATAAATTATTGGTTTTGTTCTGCGTATTTTAAAAATAAAAACGATAGTTATTGACCATCTCATTGTTTAGTTATAACAACGCAAAGTGAAGCATTTTAAAAATAAATCAACGTGTTTTTTTCTTAATAATTGGAAAACTGCCGATGTTGGGATTCGAACCCATAACCTCCCAGTTTCCAAGTAGGCATACTGCGCAACACCTTAGCCCGCTCGGCCACTTGGACTGGTAAAAACTGGTATTAGGTTATACATTCCTTCACACTTACTACACGCATACGCTCCGCCACTTTTTTACAATATTTTATCACAACTACCTTAAGTGCTAGAAAAAACAGATTTTACTCTGCAGAAACATAATTTCTATCGAAAAATGTTTGTGTTCCTATAATGCGGTATTTACAACGTATGGTGCAGTTTTATGGTAAGACAAGGTGCACTTTAATTTTATTTCTATGCATATTGAAAAGTTTTTCTCGAAGTAATAAACATACGAAAAAACATTGTAAACAGTATAAAAAAAAATTAAAACAAAACACAAATAAACAGTAAAGTTCAGTGTCGAATGCAATTGGGAGATACCAACGACATTTATTTTACCTGACAATTGTGTGAAGATTACTGAATAACAACCCACAGGAATTTAATGCATTTTTTCAATGACTTGTTTGTGACTCTCCTGATCATTGATTATTATCCAGAATATAAAAAAAATAGAACAAATGAATAAGACATGAGATCACAACACTGGTAATGGGATGCGGGCCAAATGTCGTTGACATCACAACATATATATATATATATATATATATATATATATATATATATATATATATATATGTCTGTTTTCAATTAGAAAATTCTATATTGAAAAATAGAAACAAAACCTGGGTATTGATACTATTTTACCTGTGAAATATAAAAATGATCTCCATATACAAGTATTGTGTCAAGTTAGAAATATATAAAATTCGTGACGTAGCAGTCAACTATTCGAATTTCTATATTTCCTTCGAAAATTCGCAAAAACGATATAGATTTGAACATTTTGTAGTGTGTAATAAATCGTGATGCGAATTTCCGATGCAAGATTGGAGATTGAAAATATATTTCATGTCTAATCCAATTATTTTTGGTGTTAACTTACGACGGTCATACGCTACGCTAGAGTCAAATGAGTACTATCTTTAATAAAATTTATTTAGGATTTTAAAAAGTAAAGTATATCAATAATTGTAAATTGATTGATTTGACTTGATTTGACAGATCTGACAATAAACAATGTTGTATATTTGTGTATATGTATATATTTTTTTACTGTGTGCTGTCGCCAGTTTTCAAAATATGATGGAAAAAACAAATTTAACAAAACAGTTTTTATTTTATTCAATAATATTAATTCAAACGTTCGTCAACACCATTTTTTTAATGCAATTATATAAATTGCATGTTTCAAAGAATATTTATAAACATTATTTATTATGGTGTCTACTTTAATAACTTCGTTATTCTAATTTTAAGTACACAAAAATTCTGTTCCCCATAAGACGCTGTGTTGAAAGTTTGATTTTTAATCGATAATTACTCTTTGAAATGATCGATGACTAACACGTTCCGATTATCCATTACCCGTTTTAGAAATAACACAATTCTCAATTTGAAAATGGTGTGATGAAATTCGATTTTCACCTGTATATAGAGGTCACAACAAGATACAATGTGAATAATTTATTTATTTTTATGTTTGTTTTGTTACCGTAATTTGATGATTCGATTTGTTATCATCGATGAACATTGTCGATTCGAATGACAATACGATTTGCTGGTGGTGTAAAATATATTTGCAAATAGAATTTCACCAAAACCAAAATATAAAAAGATCTAAAAACAAACGACGAAAAAACAGGGGATGCTAGAAATTTACATTATTTATTTGATTTGATAGAATTTATTAGGGCTGTATAGAATTAGATTGTCAACTTCAAATATATTTTCTATATATGAACAATTTTTGACAAACACAATTTTAGTTATAAAACATTTAAAATGTTTTTGAATACTAAACGATAATTTTTCGTTATTAAATATTATTATAATTCAATAATAAATAATAATAATAATGGGGTGAGTCTCTATGGTCTATATCAGAGATCATCCACATCATTACTTTTTAACCTTCATTAATTTTTTAACGATACATCAACGATAATATAACCTCAATGATTCTTAATCATTGATCCAAAATATAAATCTAAATTGAATTGGTCGAAAATTATAAATGAAAGAAATATTTGAGATTTTTATGAGCTTTGGAAAATCCTTGAAAATACTCATTTTTCCAAACAAACGAAGCAGGCACGTTTCACTGGTTCTAAATATGCCCAGTTATTACATTTTTTGCAATTTATGCAGAAGAAGGTTTAACGTCCCTGTTTATTTGGTTCAATGGATGTCCTCAAAACTAGCTATATTATTTGCTGACTGGTGAATTTCTTTTCAAAACGTTCCACAAACTACCGTTATTTTCAAACAATCCAAGACCAAATCTCTTACTGTAACTGTTTTATGAATAATTGTTGAGTTTGGCTCCATCAGTATCTGACAACCGTTTCCGTACGTCGTTGGTGTGTGAGTTAAACAATTAATTTAGACAGTTGTTACATATCTTGTTAAATTTAACATTTGTACAAATGTCCTTTATGATGTGGCTCCATTCCAAAAGGATTATACTTACTATTTAATGAAAATAATAATCCTTCAAAGAGAGCTTTTTGCTTGTTAATATTTATATAACAAATAAAAATTAACATAAATTATTATTAAACAAATACTTAATCCTTTTTAACGTAATAGCTAGCACAACATATATTTAAATTATTACCGAGGAGTAGAAGAGTAAGTATACTTAAGATTAAGACGCAACATACAGTTATATATACAGGGTGAGTCGGAGGAGGAACGGATCAAACTCCACGAGTGACTCACAGAAACTCACATGTTCTCATGCGATTTTCATTTTTTGTTGTTGTCAAAAAATAAATGTCACAATGCCGAGACACTTTGATCAGAGTCAGTCATGACACATAAGTCTCGAACATAACGTACACTGATTGCAAGTGTTTTCAATCACCAATTTTGAATACTGTAGAATACAAGATGTCGCGGTTTCTTGGCTCTCTTTTTAACCTTTTTAATCTTTTTTACCTATTTTCATTATTATTTTCTTTTTGTATTTAGAATTTTGCGTTGAGGCCTCAAAAACTATTTCACTAATTTTCATTACAACAAAGATAATATTTTTTAATTTAATATTTTTTAAATATTTTTTAAGAACATACGTTTTTTTGCATTAATTTTTCGTGTACATTACACTCCTGGAGTTTGGCCCGTTCCTCCCGACTCATCCTGTATATAGCACACATGAATATGAATATGAATTTGTGTATTTAGCATGTTACTTTGCTGTTCAGATTTAGTTATTATTATAGTAAACATTTAAATGTTCTTATACTTACTATACTTACTATACAAATAGACATAAAATGATACGTTCATAATTACATACAAGGTGTAACACATCTAAACCCACGTCGAAATGTAATGAGAGGCAATGCACCACAAACATCACTATCACGAAGAGAAAAGTGTAATATTTTCCAGTGTAGTCCAGCAGTAACTGGAGCATATTTTACTAAGACCTTGCAAAAATAAAAGTTTTCTATATTTGGGAAGGGTGACACCCTTTCTAATATAATAGGTGTATTTAATGTATTATTATGTAATATATTTGTTAGACATTGTTATAATATTTATTATTCCATTGTGTTTGGATTGTTTATCATCATATAAAATATGTATATAGTTTTATTGCCTGTCCAATGTACGATGTGCTACGTTCTTTCATATCTCAGAAACTGTAAGACCTTGCAAGTAAAAACTGTGACTGAAAATGGGGGAAGCTCCGTATAGAGGTATATAATAGAGGTACAGTTTATGTATACGTGATGTGAGAGGATAAATAATATGTGGACTAGGAATTGGGGGGATCTGCGACTACAGCTGATTTTAATCTATTGTTAGGACTTTGGATATTTGCTGATCATTATTGTGAAATAAAAATACTTATACTGTTTGATTGTTAAATCAATTATTTTATTTAATATAGCAGTTTTCAAAGTATGTCCGTCTTAAGTGAGTGATAGATCCTGTCTAACTATATTACAAAGATGTTGATACTAGCAGGTATGAATAATATGTTTCAACCCCTTTATTTTATGAAAACATATATGTGTTTATGATCCTCAAGTTTGAACACGAATTATAATGTATTTTATTGTATGATTAAATGTTATTAGTTATGTTACACTTATTGGTAAAAACCCCAGATGCAATGACCAAAATATATTTAGCCTTTGATGTCACCGACATACAAATATAAGAGTGATTTTTGTATATAGAAATTTGTTAAAATCTAACAATCATGCCGATATTTATCTGGAATTAGGGAAACTGCAGAAAACCTTCATAAGCAGATTATATTTTTTTGAATTTTCGTTATCAGAACGATATTGATTGTACCGTTGATTTTCAACGGGTTTCATTGAGTTATATAATAATTAATATCTATTATAATTATAATGATTGTTAGTGTTGTTAAAAGTACAAAATGTTCAAAAATTTATATACGTGCTATGAATATATCCAGATGGTAAAAAGTCCTGCAAATGATGTGACCCAGTCAAATAATACTTTTACTTACTTCTTCAAGTGGAGATCTTCCAGCAGAATTATCTTTGTTTTGGTCCATAACGAAATGGTGCTTGCAAAAAATTTATTGAACGTCAAAGATTGCGAAATTCAACCTATATTGGTTTTATGTTGACAGTGGTCATCATTAAATTTATACCTTTATAGATTTGTAATCAATTTTACACAAAAAAGGTCCTTTACAAAATTCACGCAGGACTAATAGCTGCTCTCTATATATACGGCTGAGAAAAGTTGAGGCTTCAATACGTTCGGGCTTATGTCGACCCGCAAACTTTGAAATATTTACATATTTCTAACCTCACTTATTTGCATTCTGTAGAGCTGCGTTCTACCTTAGGCAAAATAATACATATAATAATAAAAATTGTAAAAACAGAAAAAAAAGAGCAGTAATCCTTGTACTACAGAGTATAAAAGCAGTAAAGCACATGTTCGATTTACAACAATGTATGTCAGATGATATCTTATCTTGGATGATTAATTGTGCTCTAAAATCACACACTTTTCCTGTAAAGTCCTGTAACATATTATTAGTCGTACAATAATTATTATGGAAAATAATGTTATTAATTTAGGTAATGATAGATTTCAGTTTTATCTGTTTTCACTTTTTACACTTTATTGCCCGTTACCTAAACGCACGGTAGAATACCCCTATATATTACGCTTATTGAGGTAAAAACAATTGAGTTGATTTAAAAAAAAGCACAAACAGATTCTGACAGTGATTACAACAGATTTGAATGTTCGTAACAACCATATGTTTGTTGATGGTATTAATTGATGGGCAACACACAAAACAATCCAATCCAACACAATACAATTTTAAAATATTTGTTATTTTCTGTGTTTGTAGGTTTCAAATTATTGTAATTGATTTATCAATACAATATCAATCAATCATCTGATTCCACTAATTACATACACGAATCTGTCTGTGTAACATATACCCATACAATTATTATTACATTGGCATATATTTATTTTTCAATATCTTTTTTCAAGAGTTCGAATGAGAATTTGCTTTGGTTGTCAATTACAAAACAAAAAAAACTTACACAGAAAATGCATCCGTAAAAATATATTGTGACAAATGGAATATATATACGTGGAAAGTTCGAATCACATACCACGGCAGTGCGTCGGGCCAAGTTTAAGCATCGACGTCTATCGACTATGTTTTACAAGAAGAATTAGAGACGCTTTTTAGGCCTATGTATCTTAGGAACCAAAAAAGTTCAAATTTAAATTGCAGCTTAAATAGTTTTCGCGGTATTTATCCCAAAAAGTCGATATTTCCGGTGACTCAAGGATCATAATCATCAAAATTCTAGGGTACTTCCAGTTGCCTTAGGAAGTTGATTTTTGGGAGGAAGATAGGTCTTAATCTTATCGAAAATGTTTTCTACATGGTAGTTTAATATATAATGATAGATTTCATTGAGTAAAGTAAAATATGAAGTTTACGCACCTGCGAAACTTACACAATAAATAATTTTTCACTTTTATTAACAAACTTGGTCCTTACATAGAGTACACTACTTTTGAACGCGAACATTTTTGTTTTTGCTCGGATATCACTACTTTTTGTATGCGAAAACTTGGTCCCTCTCACATTTTCGTTTTTGGTGGGATAGAAAATCGGTGGGATTTTTTTAAGTCGGTTATGTTTTCTTCAAAATATATGTGTTCAGGAAATTTGGGTTTAAATTTTATGGCAGTCTGTAGATTTAATGTATTCATGTTTACATAAATTTGGTACATAATTATTTGCATACATAGAAGTAATCACATACAATAAATAGTATTCATAATGCATATTCTACTATAAATTATAATAATACCAAGTGGTTCACAATAATTATCCCATTGGAAGCAATTGAATGATAAAAAGATCTGCATTAGTTACTAATTCAAATGCTATTGTGTATTTAAATTGGGAAATAATAAATGGTAGAAATATTAAATATTAATTATTTCCCTTAAGACTTTGACGATGCTATCTATTTATCGAGGTGAGAGTCGGCTACTAGGTTGGAAAGATTGGATATGAAATAAGGTCGATGGAAATGTTGAAAAGCGTGTAATTATGTGCAACTTGAGCGAATTTTTGTTTTAAACATAATATCGAAAAGGTCGCTGTTAATTACGGATTCATATTTTTTGACAAGTTAACGTATTTTTACTTTTATCTGTTTAGAATTGTAAATTTTCCAAGCATATCAAATTACATTCCACGGTCAGATCAATTTAAAGCTTCGCGGTACACAAATTCCCATTTGTAAGTAAATATAAGCTATATTTTGCAGGAATCATTAAAGAGGGTTTTTATGCTGCTATATCTCAGGAACCAAAACAGTTGCTGAGTTCGAATTTCTGGTATATACTGAATTTGTTGGAATATGCCAAGATATCCTGGTATATTCAATTTAAATCCTTAAAGAATGATTAATAAAATACGAATTTATGGACTTTAACCAAATCAGCATCAAATTTGTGTACTTTTCATTTGGTTTTGCCGAAATATGTCAACTTTTATTCTAAGCATTTTTTATTTGAAAACCGAATAGTTTCGATGCGTTCAGTTATTTTGGAGTCGTCGGTAATATATTGTACCGAATTGGTGGGTGGGTTTGTATATTGTTATTGTATACATAATTATTTATGTTATATGATGCGATATGAGTGATTGTACATTAATTATATAACTAGGTGCTACGAACTATATACATATATATATATATATATATATACATACATATATATATATATATATATATATATATATATATATATATATATATATATATATATATATATATATATATATATATATATATATAATATATACATATACAAGGAAAATTTGAAATACCCTGCCCCTGAGAAACTTATATAATCAATATATACCAATCCTTTTATCACTTTTGTAAAAAAATTTAACCCTTACATAAATTCCACTACTTGTGAAGAGCTTAAAGTGGCTATAAATATAAATTGCGGTATGAGAAAAAAGATTTTCCCCATTAGTACTATTAGTAAACATGCGATGACCTTAATACGCATTGTATACAAAATATTTGTATGCATATTTTTGTATATAGGTAGGTACTCGTACTATATTGATGTTAGTCAAAAGAATTATTCATTGAAAATGAATCAAACATTCATTTTGTTTGATATATTCATAAAATGCATATCTATATTTCTGTGGAATACACTATAGGAATCCAGAAGTAAAGTCCAGTTATATATTTAGACTTTATAGTAGTAGTTATTTATTGGAAATAACTCTTTATATAAACATGCATGCATACATATATGTATATATATATTACATACCGTTTATTGCACAAAACATGTATGGTTGGTTTTTCGTTGAATATTATTTGCTCATTTTTTTCCCAGGCCAAAAATAATGGTTTCTAATAAATCCCGAAGTTTCAGAATTTTTGACCGTTTAGAATGCGAGATAATTAATATCAAAGTTATCATTCTCTCTCACTCTCTCTCATTGGAAGCATGTGAAACTTCATGCTCGCCCAATTCTTATCTGTTGTATTAGAAAAAATACTCGACAGAATTTAAAAAAAAACTAGGAGAGTAAAGATAAATATTTATAATATAAATTTTTTTTTTAAATCGTGTGTTACCGTTTTGTTTTCGAAATATAAAAGTTTAAATTTATTTATTTTCTTCAACATAACATTATTTTGTATATGTGAGCAGTGTTTTTGTCTATGTGTTGTATATGTGTGTTTATGTTTTGGTGCTATAATAAAATCAAACTGGTTTGTTGTACTGATTGCATAACACAGTGCTGGAACGTCCTTAAAAAGATTCATCAATAATAATAACATAAAAATACATTGTATTTATTTCCATGTGTACTTAACAAACCTGATTTGTTTTTCTTGCATTATAATTTTTGTGCGTGTTTATCACATTATTAAATTTTAAAGCGTAACCATTTTTATCACAAAACTAATTACATTTATTAACATAACATACCCGAGTGCATTAATGATCAAAATGTGAAAATCAATAGCTTTTGTGAAGTGTCACGCTACAAGGAATATGAAGTCTACCTTGATCAAGTAATTGAGGCGGTTGACAAAGAAAGAAATATTATACCAAAAGGGAAATTTAGCTGTTAAAAAACATGGCATTGGTTACTTTCAAATGAATTTTATCTAGTGAACAGCAAGATAGATAGCGCTAGATTTTAGAGGCTGCCCTGGATTGGCAACACTTCGACCATAAGGTCCACTTTGATGCCTAAGGATGTGAGTGGAGTGGAAGGAATTTTTGTGTACAGGCTAGGAATTGGTAGAATATGCGCCTGCAGCCGACTATGATAAGAACTATGCCGATATTCATCAGGAGTTCGTGAAGGAAACTGCAGAAAACCTTCTCAAGCATAGCCGGTTACTTCGTTTTTATCCATACGCTGACAGTTTAGTCAATTAACCGCCCTTTTTTTCCTCTAATTATTGAAAAATTGGTGATGTTGGGATTCGAACGCATAACCTCCCAGTATCCAAGTAGGCATCCTGCGCAGACGTAACACTTGGACTGGTTTGTGGACAGCAATGTAATTTTTGTTACATAAAGTATTTTTATTGCGAAAAACGTTCGTCAAATCTTTCGCGTGTAAAAAACGGACATTGGACAAGTGTAATGGGAAAATAGAATCCGTTCAGAGTGTATTTTCAGCATGTAACGAATCGCTGATACGACACTCGACTGATGTAGCACTTGCTCGATCGATGTTACACAGTTTTCTATCCTGTTCTATTGCACAGTGTTTGAGAGATTACCACTTCATGTTTCTAATAACAAAAGAATATTAGAATTACAAACCACATTATCGATGATATCCTTTTGATGAACTCTGATTCTAATGTAAATAATGGATTTAATGACACTCTTTCAAACTCTAATTTTAACGGAACAAGTGACGTTGATTCTGTTCTACCATGATAAATTGTAGAAAAATATTAAAATAGGAATTTTTGAAATTTATTCTGATGCAATTTGTCCAGAGTATTTTGAAATATAACTGCACTCGAGTACTTGACAATAATAAAATATGATTGCATGCATGCATGATGGTCTCGTGACATAATTTGTATATCTACACCAGTCTACAGTCTACAGTTTACAGTCTACACCACTAACAACATAACAGTAAATACATGTGCAACACGTAAACTGGAATGTATTTAACGTACAAGTCCCGTCCATTTGTATTGTTTTAAAGCATAAACAAACATACAAACAAACAAACAAATAAATAAATAAATAAACAAACTATATAGACATACATATTGAACAAAATAAATATGAACAAATAAGTGTATTCATTTCAATATCGATAATACATACATTCACATACAGATAGACAGACAGACATCCTTCTAAAGCCGTATACCATCATCATCATTGTTCTCTTTCACTTAACGATTCCGTAATGCATATACATGTTTGGCTTATCCCTTTGTATATACGTATCTCTGTGTATACAGGGGTTAACAGGAATATGGGATCCTTATTCGACGCCCCTGCTGAAAATCATCTCAACCTATTCACCTAAAAATATCGGTCAAATACGAATTATACGTTCTCAATAAGGTATTTCGTGCAAAAACTATAAATGTAAATTAATAAATAAAAGAAATATTTGAGATTTTCGTAACAATAATTTTATTTTGACTATAGTTTCGGAAATACTGTTCCTTCATCAGGAAATATAGGATTATGACAAAAATGTACAAATTTTAACAAAAAGGTAAACATATTTTTAGGTTCTTATATGAATGACATAATAAAATATTGTATGAATGAAAACAAGAAAATATGGGTAAAACCTAAAATTCAATAAAGAGTTTTTATTCAATAAAAATAAAAAAACAAGTAGGTGCTTTTGTAGATGATAATACTCGGTGATGAATCCCGTAGTTTTTCAAAGTTGTATCCAGTACAAGTTGAATGCATCATGGGACAGCTTATTGGGTGTATTTTGGGTGCATTGGGAGCATTTATCGAGTTTTTACTACGGAATATTTTCTCAGTGACTGCGGTATTTAACATCTATCAACTCGTTGATTACCCGACTAGCTTCTTTGTTAATATATCTAGTTTTTCGTTTCGCTCATAACAACTGTTACCTGGTCTGCAGATCAACTAAACGGTGTTCCGTTTTCCGTTCCAGTGGATCCTCTAAACACACCTTGATAGTATTTCACTAACATTGCTTTTCAGTAGCTTGACTGTCCGAGATACTCTAAAAATTCTGGTTTATATATCTATCCCCTACGTAGATTTTGCCGTACGCAAGCCAGTATGGCAAAAACTTTTGCCTGGATTATGATGGCATATATTTGCAAGTTGTCATAAATTGTCAGTGTAAATCGAATAAGCTCGTCTCAATATATTTATTTCTAAGGCCATAATTGGGTCAGCCTGTACAAGTATATTTGTTTGGACAAAAAAATAAATACATATTGCATACATTATAGATTGGTAATGTAAGACCTACTTGACACAACGATCAATTTTGTTTATATATATATATATATATATATATATATATATATATATATATATATATATAACAATATTCTTTACATATTTTATATTCTTCTTTTAGACATTTCCTATTTTTCAATATGGATGTTTGGTTCTTGTTTGTATTTTTATTTATGTATTCTATTGAATATATTATCATCATATACATTATTATAGATTCGATATCATAGTTTATGATATGATGTGTACAATACACGAGTTATGACTTTGTTAAGTATTAAGTATTCAAATTTGTATACTTCTCAAAAAAACTACTAAATAGATTCGGAAATATTTAAACTTTATCTCCACTATTTTGACAGTTGAAACAACTCTGAACCAGTAACAATAGTTTTAGTAATCACTCTAACTGCATGGTGTTGACATGTACAGCTCACTATTTAAACTTATCTCATAACTACCTGCTATGAAGGTTTGATAACTATATAGTATATAGTGAGTATACATCAATTACAATGAAACTGACGAGAGTAAGTTTTTGGTTTTATTATATACCGAATATTAATAAGTCGCGTAGTTAGTTCAATAAAATAGTTTTATTATTTCAATTTGAAATATTTATTGGGTATTTAATGATTATTTTCCACATCCCGTGGGATTGAAGTCAAGTGAATTGTCTTCGCGAGTAGAAAAAACGGTATATTTTGTTAAATGAACTTTTATTAAACGAATTAAAAATTAACAATCTTTTCCCGAGTCGACACAATTTGTAATTATATAAAAAAAAAGCTTCGGGTGTTCTGGTTCTAAATATAAATTAGACCGTTGATAAAAACAATTGATATTCTTATCTTATCTTATTCGAGTTCTTATTTCAATAGATATTGCGCTGACATATTAGTGCAAGATTGTATTTTATTCTTTCGAGTTCATTAAATAAAAACTTGTTTAAAATTGATATTTTCATATAATTTTATTTTGAAACTTTATCTTCTTAAGACTGTAAGAAACATAGAATTTGTTTTTCAATATTTATCAACACTTCCAGCAAATTTCTTATTTCTATTTTGTGCCATTTCAAGCAAGCTATATATATATATATATATATATATATATATATATATATATATATATATATATATATATATATATATATATATATATATAGATAATCTTATTAACCATATATTATAATAAAATTGATCAGATCGGAATTAAGTCGATAAATTTCAGACTTGATCGCACACCACATATATTCTTCGTACCGTACGTATAATGTAAAATGGATCCATTCCATTCTAGACGACGACACAACAGCGTAGGGTAGATGTAGGTGTAGGTAGTACGAATACATGCATGAAACATGAGGAGTAGAACTGATGAAAAGTCGATATTTAATTTTCAAAATGAATTCAATAGAAGCAACAACAAAAAAATAGAAAAATGTCATTACATTTTTTTTTCTTAAACCTTAACGAAAATACTATGTACAGGATGCGCTACCAAACTTAAAATAATTCGAAATTGTTTCGAAAACTAAAACTGTTCGTTTGTTTTTTTTTATAATATTTGTATACTAAGGTAGTCCCAGCGTTTAACCACTTTTCGGCAGAGACTTTTAAACTATTTGTAGGCTGTTTGTAGGCTAAGAATAATGTTTACTAATTAATTCCCAAGTTTGAGAATTTTTTATCGTTCAGAACCCGAGGCGAAAGCAGTTATAACTTTGAAACGATTCTTCCATTGACATCCAGTTCTGAGTTATGCTTAAACTTCTCAAATCTTAAGCTCATCGTCAAGGTAGTTTAAAATCGTTTGGATAATTTTTTCCAAAGAGAAGAGAAAGCCAGTTTAAAAAGACGTCGTCTTAAAACAGTTGCGCGGTCAGGTTAAGATTCTGACTTCTGTTTTAGCTTCACTATGGTGGTATGATAATTTAAGTTCAATACAGAGAGTTCCTATTAAATCTGTTTAACATTTTTTATTTTTAGTGCCTTTCCAACAAAAACGAATATTTAGTTATTTTTTTCGAATATAAATTTTTTTAAATACTTTCTACGGCAATATTTAGCAATGATTCTTCATCACCGTATTCCTGGTGTGCCAACCTGTATGTAAAAATCTATTTTTGTTAAGTAACATATTACACAGAACAGCGAATTTTATGAAGATTAAATCAAATTCTATTTAGAAATGTGTGGCATTTTCCAATGTTACATAATATTTTATGTTATGGGTGAGTGGGTGTGTAAGTATGTGTGTGTGTTTGTGTGTGTAAATATTCTCCTTTTGTGTTCACTTTAAAGTATAAAATTTTTGGTACAAATAGAAAAGTACTCTACACAATAAACACAAGCCAAACAAAATCAACACGACACACGACACACGACACACTATAGACAGATCTATCTATCTTGTGTATGTGAATATATAAATGATATGTGTTTGTTGTAAATCGAAAAATACGGAGTTTATTTGAAAGTTTTAAACTTCCATAGTTAAAGTGCTTTTTGGAGTTTATTCCTTAAGAATCGATTTACATATTTAGCTCGCGGTACGCAAATTAGATGGGAAGCGAAATCGAGTGGTAACACAAAGTGAAGTCCCAGTTGTCCCTCCGCGCAACAAATTCCTCGCACCGCTTACACTGAGCGCGTGTATATACATATATAGTTTATTTACCTCCTATTGCCCTTTGCCTATTGTACAAATTCCAAGATTCGCTCACGTTTTTTATATCCGGTATATAATCTATACGCAGGGTATGTTTAGTTTATTCCGGATTTTGTAACGGTTGAAAGTATTGATAGCAGAAAACAAAATTTAAGTTAGGAGTTCATAAAATGACCGAATTAGTCCATTTCCGCAAGTTTGTCAATCTGTCTGTTTTTCTACGCGACAACTAAAAAAGGAAAAGAAAAAGCAAGCTAAAATTTTGTATGTGTTATTGAGCTTAAGGTCAAATTCGTGAATGGGCAAAATTAGAAAATCTGTCCAGAAAAAATGTCCCTTTTCTAAAAATAAATAATAGTTTTGTTAATTCACTTAGTTACTTCAATTCACTCAGTTAGTTATTATTTTCACTTGTTAGTAATAAAACTAGTTTCAGACGTCCTCGATTGTACTTTCAATGATTAAAACATAAATGTGGCCTAGAATGTTTCAAAGTAGGATATTAATAGGATATTAAAATCATTTCAAATACGAGTAGGTCTACAGATGTAATATGAAGTTTTCCAGAAATGATTTTCTGTTGCTATTTTTTTTACTTTTTTACTGCAATAAACAAAATAACGTGTTGTTTTCTTTCGATAAAATATCTTTAGACAAACTCAGAAATACTATATATATATATATATATATATATATATATATATATATATATATATATATATATATATATATATATATATATGTTGCTCGAGAGGTATAAATTTATATACCAATATATTTATTTTTATTTTCTGTATGAATGAAATTATATAGAAAATATCTTTTCGTTGTACGAAAATGTTGAAAATCTATTATGTAAACATATATATATATATGTTGTATGTGATCTATATAGTCGAAACCGGCTATATACCGACATCGTTTGAGCCTTTATCGAAATTCATCGGCTATAACGACCATTCGTCATACTTTTTCAGTAAAACAAAACAATATATTGAACCTTATTCTAATGATTAATGACATAAGAAGGATCATTTTGATTGCTCTCATCCCACCCACACCTCTTGCGCGTTTTGTGCCATTTCAACTATCGGATATAGCGTCCTAATTATGCAGTCCCTTTAATGTCGATATCTGGTTTCGACTGTATATATATATATATATATATATATATATATATATATATATATACATATATATATATATATATATATATATATATATATATAAATATATATATATATATATACATATATATATATATATATATATATATATATATAAATATATATATATATATATATATATATATATATATATATATATATATATATATATATATATATATATATATATACATATATATATATATATACACACATATATATATATATATATTATTTTAACAAACCAATACAGGCACTGATTTATCACGCCTTAACATACACAAAGTGACTGCATGAAGGTACGAAATTTTAAATAATCGAGCGGCAAATGTTTCTATGAACTTTAAGTCCGCGTGAGACTTCTGTAGGGATAAAAATACTCTCACAACTTTAATTCGAAACAAGGTACAAAATGACTATACATATTGGAAAAGAGGACACAACTTCTGTCGCCCATAGTACATATGTGGGTGTAGCCACGCCAGCTGTCATAGGTCGCCATGAACATTAATAATATGAGAGTTGATTAAGATCTATTTCCAAAAGAGAAGTGACTGGCGTATTTATTCTGAGGAAATTCGCTGAATTGAAACAACGAATTGTTTTCTTAATATGAAAATTTTAAATTAAAAAAAATAATAATGGTGTGACACATTGTGTTTGTATGTAAATTTCGTTTAAAAGTTATTTATTGACTTTCATCAAAAAGTACAGGAATTTATTGTATTTATACATAGAGAGAAGCTTTTACATTATACATATTCAGATTCAGCAGGCATCAGCAGGCGTCATTCTAATTTAATGTCAATTTATGTGTTTGTTGTTGTTGTCGTATTCTTCGTTTTTTAGGCCATCCATGACCGTCGGTACCCATTTCAATGATTATATGACAGAGATATGTATACAGACAATTTTTTATTAGATGTAATAAAATATTAAATTGTTGTATATTTATGATCTATCAAAGGAGTTTTATCAGATTGCATCATATTTTATGGGAGCTACGAATGTTTTTTAGTTCATAATTTTGGATACAAATAAGGAACACACATAACAATTATTATATTCTAATCGGTCTTTTGTATGAAAATTATCAGATAAATTCGATTAAAAATATATGGTGTTTGTTTAAAAGTTCGTTGCATTTCGTCATACTTTAAATTCACTATTTGTGAATAGTGGCAGAAGAAATATGGTCAGGATTTTGGAAAAATTTCTTAAAATATTCCATCGATCATACCTAGAAGATTTCGAAATCGAATTGAAATTCTGTATTCTGTATTTACGAATCCTTCGGCGGAACGAATTTTGCTTAGTAATATAATTCCGTACACATGATGTAAATAAATGTATGAATAAGTAAAACTGATATACATTAAAATTCGTATCACATTTCATGTAACTATTATTCACACCTAATATGAACACCACGTACGCACGCAATATGACAAAATGGTGGTCCATACTACATCTAACCTAAAATAGGATCAAGATCGCCATTTGTTCAAAAAGGTTTGATCATGCAACAAATTCTACACGTAGGAGCTACACAAATTTTAAAAGCTCGTAACGTGCAATGAAAATGATTGTATGATCGTAGTTTTTGTATATGAGTTCTTGATATGCATTCAAGGTTAGAGGTGGTTAAGTGGGCTTTTTGATTATTTACAGGGAGCACTAGTGCTACGGCTGGCCTACTGGGTTCATTTCAGCTGGATTTTTTTCAAACAGTTATTGCACTAATAGCAATGCTAGGATCCATAGAACATCTTTGGGTTGTTCATTGGGAGCTCATAATAGCTTTAGTATAGGAATGGGAGGTAATCACGCACAATGTTTTACCGAACTTAAACTAAACGAGGCTCGAGGCAATCATTAGAGCAACAGGAGACTATCCGCTAATAAAAGTTTTCTTCCTTCTTAAAAACCGCCAAATAATAAGATTTTTTTTAATTAAAAATTTATGGAAATTTGTCTTTTTTGTAAATTATTTTTTCTGGAATTTATAGGTATTTTATTATAATTTTACCCTCCCCCCCTTAAAAGTATAGTGTGCCACTTTTATTGCTGTGCAGTGTACATCTAAATATCTACGTGATTATGTCACCGGTTTATAAAGGTACATTTATTTGTCTTACAGCTAGTCAACTGATATCTATGGAAACATGACATAGTTATGTCGAAAGTAATGAGGTAAACCATATGACAGCTAGGCGTGTACTGTGTAGGAAATGTACCGCTTATTACTATAGTATAGTATAGTATGTGACAGCACTGACGTATCGAAAATTGTTGCACTGCGATTTTAATAAAGCTGTAAGCGCAGGGTAAATTCTAAACTTGGAAAATATTTGGTATTAAAATTTGGGTAATATTATGATCAAATATATAGGGTATTATAGAAAACCATATAGGTTATTATAAATTTTGTTCCATGGCTCCAGATCTTTGTAGCAATTGCCACCAATACCTTTTGAACGGTATGGCGAATCTTGTAAATCTTTAAATAAAACGATGCACATGAGTTAATTTTATGTATCAAAATTTTAAGGGAGTATCAGATTTTTCCCCATTTCAATGGACAGCAAAAGTAGTAAAAGTAGTGTTTTTTCAAGAGCACAGATCAGTTTCCCAGATCAGTTTTATATTTAACGGTTAACTTAGCTTTTTTTCAAATGGAAATTATCATATAAAGATTATATATATAATCAGAAGAGAACTCTAGGCTTTTGATATTAAATTTCAAGTTTTGCCCCAATTCTAGCGCACAATTATTTGTATTTTATAAATACGTATTTTGACTACTATAAAGTACTCATCATCAGTATGCATTAGCTAATCGTAATTATCTCACGCACTAAATTAGCAACGAGTAACATATCTTTGACTCCATATCCTGGAGATATTTACCACTAGCTAATTCATATTGATGATGACTACTTTGTAGTTGAAATACGTATTTATAAGTTTAATTTGAAAATTGTCATATTTTCGTGTCTTCTCCGTAAGTAGAGATGTAAATATCAATACTTTTTATTCTGAATATTTCAACAATTTCATCCCAATAGATTTCGAAACGTGAGCGCTGTCTCTCTCTCGCCTACTATTCGTTACGAACACCAAAGAAAATGAATAATCTATTTCAAGTAGTACAGTTTTCTGTTCGTGTTCGTGATAGCGTCTAAAATAAGTGGCGTTCCTTTTACAAACTTTGGTAGATGACATGTCACAAATCCATTTTCAAAAAAATATTTTGCATAAGAATTCGTTCGTTACTAAAATACTTATCCAATTTTGTTTCTAATATATTTTCGGCCAGTAAATTGATGCGACACCAATCAATTGTAAAATTTTGATAAAAAGGAGAACGCTACTTTTGAAGCCAATTGTACGTTTAGCGATGTACACAAAACCTCTTCTACCGCATATTGACGACGATGCTGGTAAATCTACAGATGTGATGATACTATTAATATTAGAATTACTATCCAATAACAGTCAGCAGTAGATTATGAATAGTAAAATATTCCCCAGAGGTATATTATCTTCTTATAGTTTCTACTCAAGAATAAGAGGTTTTATATTTCTGATTTTAACACGTTTATAGTTGTTTAACTAATTGTATGTAAATTTGTAAACAAATCTTGGAAATTGTTGTTTATACTCATTTGGAAGTTTGCAAACGAATGAAATTCTGATGAATAGAATATTATTGTTGTTGGTGAAAGCTTTGGAGTTCAAAAATTTGAATCGTATGATTCAAATATTGTTTGAGATTCTAAAAACAGAAACTTTTAAAGAAACTGGATGCGACTTGTCTACCCAAACTGTCAACTTTCCATTTGGTGTCCTTGAAGACTAGAAACCAGTCTTTACATATAATTTTTTTTTGTTATAAAAAAACACCGCCATTTTAAATTTTTTGATTAATGGTCTAAGAGTCGTAGATACCAGTACGAGTGAGGTCCAGTTGGTTATGGCATTCTACTCGGAACTGGAAGGTTGCTGGTTCGATTCCCAACAGCGGCAATTTGTCGATTAAATTAATTTAAAAAAAAATTAATGGGTCGATTAATTGACTAAACTGTCGGCGTATGGACAAGAACGAAGTAACCGGCTATGCTTGTGAAGGTTTTCTACAGATTCCTTTCACAAACTCCAGATAAATATCGGCACACTTACTATCAAATTCGGCAGCAGTCGCACAACCAACCAACTCCTAGTCTGTATACAAATTTCTTGTCCTGTAGGGGTCCTTAAAAAAAGCCTAGAACGGCCTACTTGGCAAGAGTCGAAGGTAAAAATAATGTATCATTTGCGTACAGGATAAAAATGAGAGTGGTGTGTTGGCATTAAATTATGGTATTCTATATACAGCCTTCAAATTATTTTGTTCCTAAATTCTAAAGGACAAAATCAATTTGTCGTAACAAAATAAACAAAAACCACATAATACAATCGAAATAGATCGAAAAATTGGGGGAGAAATATTTAAATTGATTTAAAATGAAAAGAAAAAAGACTTTATACGCTATTTTTGTTATTTTGATTAGGTACTGTGTGTAGGTAGTCTGTAGCAAGTATTTTTTCTTTTTTCTTTTTTTTTTGGTAAAAACCAATATCTAACCAATATCATGTAAGGACCTGGAATAATAAAATGTCTAGCCAATGATCTAATTTATTCCATATATACCCATAATGTAATGTGATTTTCAATGATCAACAACTCTCTATATAATATGTGTTCTCATATTTGAATATACAAGAGTTTCTACATTGTAGAGTAAATTGGGGATGTTTAGCAAATCATGTGGTTGAATTATTGTTTGTCACAAGATAAAGGTTAGTTTCGATACCCTCGTCCTAGTGACGAAAACAACACCACATAGTCACAAAAGGATACCGACAATAAATAGATGGGGCTTTTCACACACCTAATCTGTTAATCAGTCAAACTCAAATAAACTTCATGTCAGATCATACCCTCAGTCAAATCGTATAAAAAACACAACTTTTTTTTATATCATTGTGAGACACGCACCAAATTAGCACCAAGCAACATATCTCTGAATCCATATTCTACGTTTAGCTAATTCATACTGATGATGATGACTACATTGTAGTCGAAATACGTATTTATAAAAGTACAAATGTTCTAGGAATTGGGGCAAAATCTGAAATGTAATTACAAGATACTGTGTTTTCTACATGGTAGTTTTAATATAATATAGTTAAACATATAATGATAGATTCTGTGATCTGTGATTGGATAATTACATCATCAAATCATATCTCATTTATTTGCCTTTCGATTATGTTATACTAACAGAAGTGACAAGGGTGCACGTTCTGCCTTAGTATCTTGATAGTTCAGTTGGTAGAGCATTGGTCTGAAATGCCACAGGTCTTGAGTGTCATTTCCAAGATGTTTCATTAGTTATTTTAACCGCAGCCACCCTTTACCCTACAAAAAATACATTTCAGTAGATCGTAGAGAAAACCAGAATGCTTGCATATGACATTCGTTTCTCTGCGTAAAAAATATAACCCGGAGCATTCCATTTTTATAAACCGTACTATTGGTGGTATTTTCTATATATACATAAAAATATTCGTTATGGAGAAGAGAAATACTGAAAATACTCTCTACACTCGAGCCTGTTGTAGCCTGTTATAGCCCAGAGGTGGGCAAGAGTTGACTCGGCCAAGCTCTGAGTGAGAGGTAGGGAAGAGAGATAGAGTTAATACAGGGTAACCTACCAATTATTAATATTTTCTTTTTTTAATTAAAACATTTTCTGAAAAAATATAATAATACCAAATCTTTTTTATGGTCACTATTATACAAAGTAAATAATACATACAATCATTCAATACATACTCTGGAATTTTGGGCTGGTAATTTGGGTCATAAAATGTACCTTTTTAGTATATATCATATTTGTGTATGAATAAAATAAAAATATATAAAAAATATATATAAATCTTTTGAACCTTTAAGTTTACCGCTGGACCATTGTAATCAAAGAGGGAAATTTTTGCAAAGGATAATTTAAATAGAAATATAGTTTTGGAAATTCCAAAAAATTTGTCTAAATATTTTACTATTCATATCCGAGAACTAATAAAGAATTATTTACCTGATTTAATTATTTTTTCTTCGTATGGAGTATGCTCAGTATAGTGTCATGGGAATTTGATGAATTAAGTTAAATTTTACATAAAGTGGGAATTTGAGTTCTTCGAGTTAGTCTACTTTGAATTGAAAAAGTGAAAAGTACTTTTTGTAGTAGTGGAAATTATTTTTCGCATAATTTGTTTTTCATAAAAAATAAAATATTGACTATACTATAGACTATACTATATAATTATTGGGCAATAATCGGTAGGACAACCTGTATTGAAACATCGTTCCGTCTTGCTTCAAAACATACCTTCTTTACTTACTCTCTCCCAGCTTATGGAGAGCCCGTAAGGCTCAGACGAGCTGTCTGTGCCCACCTCTGTTGTAGCCTGTTGTATATAATACGTTCACTTTTTCAATGAAATGTAAAATTCATTTAGTTTTTTTCTCTATATATATTTTTTTTTTTTTGTACAGCTTATTTCACTACATATTTTCATAAAATAAATAAATTGAATTATAAGTTTTGAAAAAAAAAAAAAAAATTGTTCTATATTTTATATATACTGAAACAATTGTTACACTTGATACACTTGAATTATTTCAGACAAATGTACTAATTGGGAATCTGAATAATGAATGTAACTTTTTGCCTTTAATAACCAAAGTTTTCCATAAATCATAAATTTATTAAAATGGTAGATAAATAATGAAAATATACTTTGAAATAAAAAAAAAAAATTATCAATTTGATGAAAATCTCTTTAGAATTTGTTAAATTAATATTTATAACCAGTACATAATATATACGCAGGGTATATTAAGTTTAGTTCTGACTTTGTAACGGTTAAAAATATTGATCGTAGCAAAAGAAATTTTATATAGGTGTTCATAAAATGACCTAATTAATCTATTTCCGCAAAGTTATCCGTCTGTCCGTAAACACGATAGCTTAAAAACGAAAATAGATAGCGAGCTTAAACTTTGTATGTGTGTTCGAGAGCTAGTAACGTCAAGTAAATGGGTGTCAAGTAAATCAGACCATGTTTGGGCAAAATGAGCAAATCTGCCTGTCTTTGACACCGTAAGAGATTGAACGAAAATTTAAAGACAAAAAATGTTCGTTTTTTAAAAAAGAACAACTTTTCTATGATAGTTTCTTCATAGATTCAGTATAGATGGATAGATGGATACATCTTGGGGTCATAAAAATATAGCACGTCGACCTTATGGTCCATTGTGCTCTCCCTTCTACTTCAGTTCTTCCTCCTCGCCACAGAATCTGCCCATAATGGGCCCGTTATGGAGTACCATTGAGTGCAGATGCTTCTGCAGGGGATAATATCCGATAATGAATCCGGTAACCTTCCGCCGTTGCATCCTGTTCAGCCTCACTGCATCGAGAGATATCCTCTTGGTGACATTCTGAAGCAGTACCTTCCCGAGCTCTTGTCGCGGTACTTTTTCCCAGTGATCAAGGTGTTTAGAATTTGACCACTCGTTGATCACCTCTTTACATGCAGTCCTTGGAATTCCTAAAATAGACTCTGAGCCAATGAATAAATTCAGTATATACCCGGGTTTTAAGCTTTCAACTCAGTGATCACGGTGTAAGGTAAGGTAGTTTATATTTCTTAAGGAAATAGTTTCAATTTTGTTGACAATATTATATACTGTTTTTATTTTCCACTGACAAAATATTTTCCAGAAAATTGCAGGAAATTACGTTAGATAGAAAATGTCATTCAGAAATTATGAAAAAAAAAACAACATTTGAATTATTTCTACTCCCAGAATATTTGACGATCGATCCATTTGTAAAGTAATAATATTCATTTTATGTATAGAAAAGTTTTATGGAAATATTTTTTGAATAATATATTATTAGAAAGTAATGTAGAAAATATTTTACATAGAAAAACATTACAAATATACGACTATATACACAGAAGAAAACTGTAATTTCTGTGAATAGTCTATATGATGGTATAATTTATATGAAATATATTTCAATCATAATAAAGTTTACATATTTTCAAATAACATCAAAATAAATACATGAAATAGTTACCTCAATAATATGTTGAGGAACTATGTTGAAAAATCAACATCACAATCACGTTGGTTTTTTGACAAAATAATCAAGTAGTTTCTTATGACAGTTCTAATTACATTGGAACGAAATTGGGTAATGGATATGTTTTCAGCCAATATGACGGCTTAGAGGAATAGTACACAAGTATCTGCTACTTAAGAAAACTCTACAGAATGATAGATAGATAGATAGATAGATTGTAGAGGCTCGCCTGGACGGGCTACACTTCGACCATAAGGTCCATTGTGATGCCTAAGGATGTGAGGATGTGAGTGGAGTGGAAGGAATTTTTGAGTATAAACTAGGAATTGATAGGATATGCAGTTGCAGCCGACTATGATAGGAACTATGCCGATATTCATCTAGAATTCGTGAAGGAAACTGCAGAAAACCTTCTCAAGCATAGCCGGTTACTTCGTTCTTGCCCATACCTCGACAGTTTAGACTGTAAAGGTAGAAGATAATTTTAATAAATAATTATTATTTCAATAAATAATAAATATATGTGAAAGATATAATTGATCTTTATTGATTTGATTTATGAAATGTTATTTTTATTTATATGTAAATTACCATGGTTGTTAACATTCAAAGCAACCGTGATAATAGAAGGAAGTTATAGTTGTTATGCAACAGATGAAAAAAAATGATGAACAAAATTATAATAATAATTTAATGAAGAAGCGATACCGCTACAAGTCAATTAGCTGCCTCTTTTTTTTTTGGTGACAATTTCACAAAAATAGTAACAAGTAACATATCCTGTGACTGAATATAAGAGTAATTTTAATAAGAGTAAAATTAACAGGAATAAATGTGAATGAAGGAAATTTTAACAAAAGTAATTTCAATATAATTTAAAATTTATTATATTTTAAATCCAATATATTTTAATTTAGTTAATTTTCTATTTATTTTTATTTTTGTCTACTGATCTCGATTTTATATCTATTTCTAATATTGTCAAAGAGTAAAGTACGACTAGCTAATTTATACTGATGATGACTACATTGTAGTCGAAATACCGTATTTATAATACATAAAATCTGATCTAGGTAAAGGGGGCGAATTTGAAATTTTACACCCACGTACAATAAATGTAGATAGAATATCTATCATCGTACAATAATATTTATTGCGTGCATCAGTTTTTGTTTATCCGTACAGAAGGCGGATTCACTAGAGCATATTACATAAATCTATTTGCTTCTGGCACAATTTTATACAATTTGATTAAAATACATTTCCTTATCCGTATTATGTGTATGGATGGATGTTGTATGGCAAAGTGAAAGGTAAAGAATTTCATTGTAGAATATATTCTCTATAAACGAACGAACCAACAAAATCCTTTATTATGAATGTTGGGAATATTTTAGATTTAAATAATTAATGTTTAAACTAATAGCCCTTTTAGGCATTTAAATATATAATTCTCTATACAACTCTCTGGCTGGGTAGGCAGTTCGAACATTTCCAATACACTTATTAAATGCTTCTTTATCATATCAAGTTATTTTTGTTTTTTTTTAATGCAAGCTTTTATTGAAGGAGTTACACGGCCTTGTAATGTTCAGAAATTTGATATTTATTACTAGATTTCAAATTTGCATTTACTAGATTTTAAACCAGGAAAACGATTGGATGCCACGTTCATTTTTTTTATAAACTTAAATTTATGGGTCATAAACAGCTGAAATTTCTACAAACAATCTTTAAAACATTTTTCCCTGTGCCCTTGTACATTATAGTAATGGTCTTTCTTAATAACAAAAAGCTCTTTTTTTAATTTTCCGGACGATGACTGACCAAAAAAACTCCACCATCGGTCAGGATTTTCGAATGGTCAGTTGATCATGGCCCCATTTCATAGTCCCAACACAATAAAATGATAACATCTAGATGAATTCGTAATGGAAGTCAAAAATATTACCCGGAATAAAAATTTTGTGGAGGCATCAATTATAAGAGCGCCCGAGAAATCAAATTGAGTTTTTAATCTTGTTTGACTTGAAAATGACTTGCAACATTTAATTATTGGTACTGGACCCTGTAATATCCACTAATTGAAGGCCTTGATGCAAGAACCAGGTAAGTCCAAATATTCCAATTTAAAAAAAAAATGCATTTTAAATAAAAAGGAAAATTTGGGCTTACCTGGTTTCTTCATCAAGGCCCTCAATTGGTGTCAGCATAGTTGAACTGAACCCTATACTAATTCGCACAATGCAATGCGATATTGTGACGCCCTTCATTTTATTTTCATTAACTTATAAATTTATTCTGCCTTCGTATGAACAGACAAAGTGAGTGGATTCAAGTGAAGAAATTGTATAACTTTGAGTGAATTGTGAAAGCCAATGTAGCCAATTTGTGTACAATTATTCTGGTGACAGAAATTCAACAATTACATTTAGTAATCGGATATATCGAGAGATTGCAAAATAAGAAACTTGAACAGAACAAAATAAATAAATTAAATAATGTATTGTCTTCAACAAATAAATATATATTTAATTAAACAAAATAAACGTAATAAAATTAACACTACAAAATAAATAATGGTTTTTGTTTTATTTTACAATCGAAACTCTTTATTTTATTTTTCCACTCTCAATATAGTTGTTCTTGGTATTTAACTTACAAAGCCAATTAGAGTTGTTTCACGTGCACAGACGAATAGTTTTGTATTTTCTTTTCGTCGAAAAGAAACTTGAAGGTATTCATAATTATTCTATACAATTTTTATTCAAATTTATTGATTCCAGTCGTAATCGACGTTAATAACATCGATTAAAAAATTTATTTTTTTACGAAATTTTACGAAATAATTATCTAGTGTTGTTGGCTAGCCGTATCTCGTAAGAAATGATTTTTTGATTAGAGGTTTAGTGATCGTGGATCGTTTAATAAAAAATCTTAAGTATTTGATTATGAATTATCAGCACTTTGAAGTTATGTCCTTATAGATTGAAGAATATGTTCAGACTTCAGACTATCTACATTCTACTCAAAACTACAAAATATATCTACAGATATTCCAATTCTTTGTATGGTCACAACCATATGTATTTTCTACACACGAGTTTATGTTTGTATATTACGGCTCTAAAAATTTAATTTACTGGTTTATTTTATGACAGTGTATACAGCCTGTTTTCAACAGAATTTCTAATAGGGAATCAATGTTAAATACTTAAATAAAATATTTACTAACTATACATACACATACTTACATGCTGCTTGTGGGATGATGTTTGTTTGATGTCAATTAAGAGTGGGGATTTAGTGATGCACACTTAATTTATAATATTATGATTCATTACGTATGTGAATGCATAAGACAAGTCTTAAGAGAGATGATTTTTGAGTAAGAATTTATTACAAATGTCTACAGTTACATTCTAGAATCTAGATATAATTCCCAAGAGATAATACCGAGACTCATTCCGTCGGCATTTTTTTTTAAACACAAAACTATTGTCACTTTTTTGAATTTTGTATTTATGTTAATGCATTTCCCCATCAGTGTACCGTTTTTTTTTACGGTATGTGCTATAAGTGTAAAAATTACAGATAGAATATGAATTTTCTTTTTGTAGCTTCATAATAATTTCATAAACTAAAACTCTGGTCTCTGGCTGGTAGAGTTGGTTGTGTTGCTACACCTATAAGTAAAACTATGGACAGGCGAAACACATTCATTTCTATGGTTTGTGTATTGTATAACACATCTTTCATGGTACCATATTAAGATTGATACCACACTTGTGGCTTTCATATACAACTTGACTAGCATATACAATATATAGAATATGATTTAAATACACATGTATTGTAAAACATTGAAGGGAGAAAGAATTACATTTTGAATTTATTCGTGTTCAAAATATGTTGTTAGATTTATATAAGATTCAAATATTAATAAGACGTTTTTAAAGTGGAATAATAAGTTAAGGTAGACTACAAAATAAGACTATCAATGATATGAAAAGATTGGCTCGTTCATCTATACCATCCGTGTGATGGTAGCACACAGGGGAAGAAATCCATAGGTCTAGCGTTCGATGCCTGGTCGATGACTTAATTTTTTCATATCATTATCAAATAAAAATTCGATGGTTTGGTTATCTATGTAGTATAAGTACGCTAGTTCTTTCATACAATGTCTCCCCTAGTGGAAACTTCGGAACGCCATTTTTGAAGTGGATAGTACAAAATTAGTATTCTCGGTATTATCGACCAACAAACGTTATATTTTCAGGAATTCGCGACATCCATTTTGAATATAAAAAATACGTACTTAGATAAAACATTATTATTGATATTTCAGTTTATAAAAAAGTCAATTACTCCTACAACATTTCAAATACTTTCTGTACAAATTTATTTAGTTTATACAATACGATATAAACAAACACACAATAATATATATTAAGGTTGAATCCCTTTTCAAGCATTTCCTTACACAACATATCATCATCGTAGAGACGTAGAACATGGACAGAGGAGAGAGACAAAGGTCCATGCCTGTCTGTCCATGTCTTATGTTTTGTTGTAATTGAATGTGAATCATCATAATGTTACATTTTTCTCACATCTTCTGATTTGTGTTACCTCTGTGACATGTGACATAACTTTCGACTATTAGATCATGGTTATTGTATTCTAACTAAGGTTATCACATATATTTTATTATATTAATGAGGTCATCACTATGTTTATTGTAATATGTTGAGTTCACATGGTTCATAATTTATTATTATAACAAGTGAAAATAACAACTAATGCCCATTCTCACGGTTTTTAATTTTGTGTGTGCCCTTTCTAAGTAATACTTATATTTAAGACTTAATTATCTCGTTGATTGCACCACAATTATATAGATAGTACTTTGTTAAGACATACTTCAGAACTCATGTAAACTGACTGTAATTCTAGAGACTCTTTGCCTACGGGTATAAAATATTTCAATTTTTGATGTCTCCGTTTACACCGTTTTTTATTTAAGAGTGACTTTACTTATAATAAAAGTTTGACCAGTCCAAGTAGCCGAGCGGTCTAAGGTGTCATGTCTTCGCAGTATGCATACTTAGAAACTGGGAGGTTATGGGTTCGATTCCCGACATCTGTGCGGTAAATTGACTAAACTGTCGGCGTATGGACAAGAACGAAGCAACCGGCTTTGCTTGAGAAGGTTTTCTGCAGTTTCCTTCACGAACTCCAGATGAATGAATATCAGTATAGTTCATATCAGAGTCGACTACAGCCACTTATCCTACCAATTCCTAATCTACTCACTAATTCCTTCCACTCCACTCACATCCTCACATCCTTAAGCCTCACAATGGGCCTTATGGTCGAAGTGTAGCCCGTCCAGGGCAGCCTGTACAATCTATCTATCTATCTATAATAAAAGTTTGATGGGACGTCATGTTGTGCAATTTGGCCAACCTCGCATCTCGTCGACTCTTTCCGACTTAGTTTTCTTTCATTATTAATAGCTTAAATAATATGTTCCATATTTCTTATTTTCAAAAAAATTGGGCTCTAATATAAAATTTCACCGCCTATTTCAAGAGTTCTAAAAATCTGTTCGTAGTGCACCTCTACGCTATCTAAGGAACATATCTTCTAAATGTCAGTAGCTTAGGTTTGACGATGATGAATCTGTCAATCATTAATTTCATATGTATAGATAAAAATCTGTAGTATTAAAAAAATTAAAAAACCAAAAAGTAAGATTATTTTGTATTTACCAACAGTTAGATTTTGATACAAACAAAGTTCCCATTGAATGAATCAATCTTGTTACGTTTCTCAGCTATGGTTGCCTACTATACAAGTAGGTACATATAGTTACAAGATATCATATATGACAGTTATATGAAACTTTGTGAGTTTGTTGTTAGTATAATATAATCATGTTTACGGTGTTTATGTTACGTAAATTGAACTCATGAGAATCGTAAACGAAAATAGTCAGTCATTTAGTCTCTGCTTTGGTAAAATGTGCACAACAGTATAGATATATTTCTACATCCAGTCTTCCTGCTTTTTTTTTAGTTTCAAGTTTCGTTCGTGTTGTATAATATGTATATGAAAAATAATATAAACCAAGGTACTATATGAATATATTTTTCAATTTTATTGCATTCAAAGTACGATCATTTCTCACATTTGTGTGTTGTGTTTTTCTGTGTATTGCGGAATCCAAATGATTTTTGAATGTTGCAATGCAGATGTAATAACTAAATGAATTATTTTCTACTTATATTCCCGATAAAATTTCGGTTATATCTTAAAAAGGAAGTTAAAATCTGTATTTTTAGGAGAATGATCCTTAACTGAGTGAGACATAATGTGACCTTATTGGCCAACATCCATTAAGGTCGTTCCAGCACTGTGTTATGCTATCAGGACAACAAATCTATCGAAGTGGTGGTATGTTGGAACATCCTTAACTTAATTATATATATATATATATATATATATATATATATATATATATATATATATATATATATATATATATATATATATATATAGATATAATGTCCTGATTGACATATCATGGCTCAGGCCGGGCCATAGCGCTAAGAATAGAGAGAAATTTGGAGAGGATGTTGATTCCATATTGTAAGCATCGTTTAAGAAAGAATTTTGTGAAATTTTGATTTTAAGGGGCGTTGCGGCGCCTCAATTATCGACTTCGTCCTGTTTGAAGTGTCATTTTGTTCAGCTCTGCAAGACGATAAATACGGTCTAATACGTTTTTAGGTTCAGACAAATGGTGCGCGGTAAAAAAATAACTATAATATTCTTCCTTTCACGAAGATTATGACGAATAGAAGTGTAGATAAACGAGTAATGGGTCAAAAATTCAATTTTACAAAATGATTTTCCGATATTAAAATAGAACATTCGAAAAGACGAAAATATTCCTACCCCTCCCCCTTCGTAAGCCATTTAAATAAGAATCGAAACTTTTGTAAACTTGACATTCCATTCGACAATGAGATACCAAATGTGTTTGATAAACATTGATAAACAAACTTTCGCCTTTTCACTTTCAAGATGTTTGATATTATATTATTTAATTTATGACATACTGAATACTGAAACGACAAAGAAAACAACAATGTGTACTCGTAAACTTCTAAAGTATACAAATTTAAAATCTAATTTTAAGTATATTAATAATTAAAAACACGACATTATATAATGTGTCAATGCAAAAAGTTTGAGTGTGGGTTGGATATGTGTGTGTGTGTGTGTGTTTGTTTGTGGGTGTATGTGCGTGTGTGTGTGCTGTGCTTTTTGTTCTTTATGGTATCAATGTACTATGAGCCACAAAACTAGCGCCCATTTTTGTAAAAGGTTTTACTTAATTTGTTCTCTAGTCATGCGGTTTTTGGTAAAGTGTTTCGGATAAAAGTTGTTTGTAACGGGTTCGTTCAATAAGGACGCTCGATTTTTAAATGTAAATAAAACTAATTTTTATTTGAAAAAATATTTTATGGCATTAAGTGTTAAGTACATCGTCGTTCAAATGTCCACCGTGACTTTGCTTGGTGGCACAGGTCCAATTTTCGATGACTTTGTCGCATAAATCTGGTTGAATTTGCTGGATGGCGTTCGTTATGTTTACTTTGAGGACATCAGTTTGTTCACATAGACCTGTAATTTAAGAAATGCCCAACGAAAGAACACGATCTCGGTGGCGATTCACGTCCTTGCCGCGCGAGATATCCATGATCTCAAACCGTTTGTGCAGAATGTCCATCGTGGCATTCGTAGTATGGCACGTAGCGCCGCCCTATTGGAACCACATGTTATTAGTATTCATATGATCCCGTTGAGACCACAAGAAATTGCTTATCATTGGTCTGTAGCGCTCGCCATTGACGGTTATGTCAATGCCAATTTCTCTAGAACAGAGCACTGATTTTGATAATCAAATTTGATAATGTGCACAAGTTGTTCAGCGCTATAACCTTCCATGGTGATTTACCATACACTACTAAACAATTCACAACAAATTTGACAGACGTCACTTTAACAATATGGCTGCTATAACCTAACAAATTTCGTGTATCCCTATAGAAAGATCCTATATATTTATAATAAACAACATTAATCCATAGTATATTTTCGAAAACCCGCAAGAATATTGCCAAAATCAATTCATAAAGCTTTGAAAAATCAGCGCTATTTTTGTGGCCATGGGTACCAACAATTCATGTGTTGTTCGTATTCTCGGGGTTGTTTTAAAACTTTTGTATTTTATACTTAGTTGTACTACGAACGAACGAACGTATAATAATGTTTTATACTGAAAATACTGCAACGTAACTTTCCCTACTCTACTGTTTCTGGTGTGTGTAGCGTTATTATTTGAGACATTTCCCTCACTCATGACTACACTCTTCAGTGCGCCAACACTGATAAGACACACCTTTTGTTTTAAAATAATAAGCTTACATATATAGTTTTTTACTAGCTTATGTTTTTTTTTTTTGTTCAGTATAAATTGGAGATAATTTTTTTTAGAGTATAAAAAAATTAGAATAATTTTTAGCGCTCATACCGACCGCAACTTAAAGTGCTGCCTGCTTTCAATTTATTTAAAATTACAAACTTTGTGTTTGGTTAAAATTAATGACGCCAGAATGTGAATAATTGCATATCATACTTCTATCTAGTAATAATAGAAATTTATCTGCGAAAAAAATAATAAGGAGAAGCTTGTATCCCGCCAAAGTGGGCGGTACATGAATCACACCGTTCTTGAGTAAATACTCATGGTCAGGATCATGCAAAGGTTCTTATAAAGAGCTTCTCATGGAAATAGGTCTCTCAGCGTTTACGACCAGGAAGAAACCAATTGAGAATACTTACTGACCTTCTTACCTTACTGGTCACTGCAAACAAAATAAACAATTGCACAAAATCAATCTCACAGAGACTGATCTCTGTAGATTTTGTCGTGAAGAGGAGGAGACCAGAATTCACATCTGTGTGAATGCGAAAGTCTCTCTCTCTTTCTCAAAAGACACTATCATTTGGAATGGACAGATCTCCAGCTAAAATCATTCAGCTGTCGCCGAGGAATATCCTAACGTTTATTAAGACCATAGGACTCCTGGAACACTTTTGAATATAGGTACAATAGATCAAATTGGTCGCGGCACAAAAGCTGTTAATAAGACTTGCTCCTGTCTCGAATCTAATCTTATCTAATCCTACCAAAAGCAGAACTTGGTGCACAGCGACCTATTAGATCTATTGTGCTCCTCCATCTGGTGCCGAACGAGAAGTCGTCTGATTCTAGAGTACCATATCCAGCCCTATTTTCTTCAGTAAGTACAAGATCATGGATTGCGTCCAAGGATTGTAGCTGCCTTGATCGTATCTGGTAGACACCCAGACATTTTATTCTTTTATGTATGAGGGCGTCGCAGTATTTTAGGAGGAACAATTTTAAGCAGTCGAATTATTCAATTCATTCTCTTCTCCCAAAATAACAAGAGAAATATTCAGCATAGTTTTATAAAGATTCTGGAGCCAACTACTTTTGTGAAGATAAACCCAAGTTTATTCAAAACCAAACCGAAACCACATCTCTGGAGGGAGTCTGTACATAGAGGTAAAATCTGTCTGTCTCCAGCATTGTTGTTGTATGATGTGTCTCCGTTCGTTTCGAGGACACAACATAGTGCTACATACAGTTTTGTATTAATAACAAACAAAAAAATTTCCAGAGTATATTCCAGGGTTATTATTCATATTATAAAACAGTATAGAGAATAGACGTCATGAGACTGCCAGCTTTAGGATGTTGTTCTGCTTTTATCCCTTATAAAACAACAACAACAACAATGGGGTAATACACATACCTATATCTTTATAGTGTGAGTAAACTAAAGGCTTCTTTACACTTATAAAAATTGTCAATAAAACCAAGTGGAAAGAACAACAAACTGAGTTAATTGCCAAAAAATGTCTTGTATATACTGAGTTTATGAAAAAATTTTTCAAACACAAGTTGTTTATTTTTAAACAAGGACCATCTTTGCCTTTCAATTCTTTTCTACCGCTTACCTTTTTAAAGATATATATTGTTTCCCTCTAGTGGTAAGATACACAATCTGATTTTGCCCATTCAAAGTTCACCTCACTTTTTAGGTCTCAAGTTTTAGACCTTTATCGACATCGAGGCGGATCGATAGATAGATGGATAGATGTTTTGGAGTATATAAATGTATTGCACTTCGATCCTAAGACCCCTTATGCTTCAGGAGCTTGCTTATCAGGTTTTTGTTTGAAGGTTCATATATTCGAAGTGAGATGCACCGAATATCTAAAATCTGTTGTAGTCGAGAAATTCGCAGTAAAAGATGATGTGGCTGAATGTTTCCACCTCCTCGCCGCACAGTCTACACATTGAGGATCCGTTAGGAAGTCATATTGCGTGCAGATTGCTTTCGAGGCGGATCGATATTATTTCTATAACAAAGTTTGTATAATTTCGTACCAAGAATAACATTGTTGAATACAAAGCTGTTTCTAACAAACTTTAGTCGATTTGCTAATTGAATTTGACCAGAAACACATCAATAATGAACAGTTCATTATAGTGTAAACTAGCCTTCACATATACTGATAGATGTGTTGTAATATTTACATGTGTGAGTATGTGTAAAATAATACAAAACAAAATGTTCATTCATTTGTACTTATACATACAAGAACATTGTTGTTCATACACTTACTTAGTGCATGTACTTACTTGTTGTACTTCATAAGGAATTGAAAATTCTGTGGACTTACTTCTGAAGGTACTGTTTGTTGTGTTTGTTAACAGTATATAGAGGTAGATAGATTGACTAGGGCAGACAGCTGAAACTCGTCAATCCTTTTAATGTCTATAAAACAATTCTGGTCGGAATTCTTGGGCTTTCAGCCAGGAGATTTCCTCCTTTTATAATATCATAATATAGATTTTTGGTTGTTCACATTATAGAGACGTTCACTAAAATAGACAAATGAAACTCGCCAATCTTTTTAATGTCTATAAAACAATTCTGGTCGGAATTCTTGGGCTTTCAGCCAGGAGATTTCCTCCTTTTATAATATCATAATATAGATTTTTGGTTGTTCACATTATAGAGATGTTCACTAAAATAGACAAATTGAAACTCGCCAATCTTTTTAATGTCTATAAAACAATTCTGGCCGATATTCTTGGGCTATTAGCCAGTGTCAATTCATCAATAATATAAAAATTTGGATTTTTGCTTAAGTATTCGTTTTAAACAAATTAAAAATCAGTTCTATCTCTTCCTCTCTCCACGTGAGATACTTTGCGTTTTCTCTCAGGTGATCCCCCGATAAATTTTGTTAACTAACTTGTGTCTTATTCATTCGGGTTTTGGAGAAAAATGTTTCGAATAACAGTGGTTAGTATTTTAATAGTGAACAATAATTATTCCCAATATTTTCCCAAAAACTAAATGAATGAGGCACAAAATGGCTACAAAATTTTGTAAGAAGAACCCAACTTCTATGTCCCCTAGTATTATGAATATTCATCGGAATATATTATTTTTGAAATAACTACTAGAGCTTAAATATTATACTTGAGATAATACGTAAATTTTGGTTTGTGAATTACGAGGATCAATTTGAAAAGAAAATTTGGTTAAAACTGAATATGATAATCTCTAGACGTTATACAGATTGACGTATATACAAATAAATACTTGCCATATCCCTCTAGAGTGTGACTCGACTGTATTTAAGAAGTATTTTCATGAGAGACTACCACTACACAAAACAACAAACCCAATATAGGAGCACTGGTAGCTCTGGTGTGCTCACTATGTTGACACATATAGTTAACACCAAACTTTCTTTACATTCTTTACAACGATAGTACGATTTTTATAAATGTAGTCAGTGTTTATTCAGAGTTCAAAATTATCATTTTTCAATTATTATTTCTTTATCTATTTGTTGTGAACTCTGAAGATGCGAGCCAAAAATGTGGAATTCCTTTGTTTTCTCTAACAAAGGCTACAAATACGATTTTAAAATTTGTGTATTAAAGTCTTTTCATTCGCAACTTTTACCGTACGAGACAAAAATTATTGTTTATATTTAATTTGTAGTATGACGATCACACAAATATTGTTGTTTGTAAACCTGCGTCTATCCATCCATAATTAGTATGCTTGCCTTTCGGTTATAGTTTACTAACGGAGGTGGCTAGTGTTTACTGCCTTTGGTCCTTATGCCATGTGTCAGAAAATTGGTATTTTTCTTTGACAGTAAATTCTTGGTATGAAAAATCATACTCATCTAAGATGGGAATCGAACCCACGACCTTTGGCATTCTAGACCAGAAACTGGTCTAGACTGCTCTCTACTGAAAATTTAAAATATTTGGATACTCATAGCAATCCATCTGTGTTTAAATAGTTTTGAGTACTTTTGTGTCTAGTTAAAATTCGAAGTAACATTCATTATCATTTACACACACACCCACCCATTCATGCATACATATTAAGAGGATATGGACGTGTATTGTTCCGTCGCGTACTCCTGTTCGTGTTCCTTACTCGCATGTAAACAATATACACACACATACTCATACAACACAAAATTTAGTCTTTAGTCTAAGTAACAACATTGTGAAAAGAGTTTTATATGTTTTGTTGTGTTATTTATGTAGAAAACTATGTATGTAGTAAAATGTATTTACATACAGGATGTCCTCTCATTTAAAAAACGACACGTTAATATTTCTTCAAGGAAGCGTTTTTAGCAACAAAGAAAAATAGATTAAGGCCACGCGATATTTGTGCTTGTAGGATGAGGAAAAGTTACCCAGGGAAGCAAGATTTGAATCAACTGCGCTCAGGGAGAACGAAAGTTTAGACAATAGTCCTATGACCACTGCGGCTCGTTTTGCCATGAAAAAATGTGCGTGATACAATGCATATTAGATCACATTGTGCGTAATCTAATTCTAAATAACTGCAATATTATTTAGAGCAGATGTTTAAAAACAGAAAGACCTCAATGAACTTTGTGTGAACTTGCAATCAAGCGAAAGTTGCTTTTTTCCTCCCTCCGAAAAAAACGTAAGAAAATATTCCAAATATATTCCGAACCGTCGAAATACTCATATGCATTGTTTGCACGAATAATGCGTGACCACCCTGTAATAGAACAACAAACATAGTACATACAAGAGTTGGGAGGTTCCTTCTGTTCTGCTATACCTTCTAGTATCTAGTGTGTCTAGAGATTCTAGACGACAACAATGTTCACTTAGAAACATTACATGATGATGACAAATAATAAATGAATATTTACAATTAGTGTCATCCTTTCTCGCATGGTTTGTTGTAATTTATTTAATATTATTATTACATAAACTAACAAGATTTATTAACAAAATATTGTTATTATTATTATTATTATTATATTTAACAAATTATTATTATTATCCTTCAAGGTACTCAATTATTATTATTATGAAATTATTTCATTGAATATCATTATGAATTAATGTTAATTTTATTAATATTATCTATTCTTGGAATTATATTTAGAACGCGTTCAACACCAATGCAATAACACACCCTCCCTTATCTTGGTGTCTAAATGTTTTCATCTGTGATGCAGGGAGATGCTGTTCAATCGATATGTGTAAGCGTATTAAAGATAATCGAAAAAATATGTGTTGTTCATTTTTTTGATATTTACAAATCAAGGAGTTATATAATTAAGAAGGAAAATAAAATTTTCTTTAAATCAAATTATGACCTCTACTCTGATAGAAGGAATTTCTTTCCACAAGAAAATATATTTTCTTTAAAATATTTGCTTCAATAAATAAACCCTTGTTTTCAGTCAGGACCACGCAGTCTAAACTAAAATTTTAGCATCTTGGTCCAAAAAAATCATCATTTCAGTTAAAGAATTTCGATATACTTCGAGTCAAGAGTCAGTTTATCTTAAGATAATTTTCTCAAGTCAAAACTATAGATGTCAAGATACTACATTATCTTCTCTATATCTGAGAGACAAAAATTCTTGGTTTAAAAAAATTTTTCTCACTGCAAGGAATTACTTCTATCAGTGTAGGATCTTTTGAACTGTCAATGTAAAAAATGTTAGAGACCTTTTTGTAGAGCTCTTCAATTCCTACAAGCTCTTAATTTATGTGTATTTGAACTATTGATTAATAACATACACAACCGTACACGTACAACCTTAAACAAAACAATATTAAACAAACACTCATTCCTCAATATTTACGAGCATCCAAACATAAAAATCATAAAATTGTTGATATATTCGTGCAAACAGTAAAGTACGTATTATATGATCGTCATTTTATAATCTATATATATAACAACAACAACAACAACAGCAGTGATTAATATACAAAGTTGTTACACAGTAACTCAATTTACAAATATTTGATATTCATAAAGTGTAGCTATCAGCTCACTAAAGCTCAGCTCACTCACTCGCTCGCTCGATGTAGGTGAAAGCTAGTCAAAATGTCACTGTGCTTGCGGTGGGTGCTGGCAACTCACTGCTGCTGTTCTGTGGTTTTGTACAATTGGTTGCAAAAGTTGATGCTATTTTTTTATAATTGACTTGTTTGTGCCTTATTGATTATAGGTTTAAGAAAAAATGCTTCGGATCAAATTTGTCCCTTAGAAGTAAAGTAATAACTTTTATTCGAAGCCTTTTTTCGAAAACTGAATAGTAGAAGGCACAAATCAACTATGGAATTTAAAAAAATGACATCAACTTTTGCAACCAATTGTATGATTTTTAGTTTGTTGTGTATTTATGTATAAAAGTTATAAATCCGATAAAATATCCTCAACGCTAGCTAACTACGTTGACTCTCCTTTAAAGTCGACGATACATCAATAGATAGTTGATAGTTAACCGGTTGGTATGCTAAAAGTTGGAGTAGGTATTGGAATTAGGCACCTTACCTGTTTACTTGGTACCTCTATGTACAGGCTCAAGCGGGATATCCAAGGAATGAAAATCCAGGTATTAAGAAATTAAAACAATCAGAAAATAGGTAGACAAAATGGTAGTTAAAAAAATTTCCGATCAAAAACATAAATATAAATAAGCGGTTAATTAAATTAAATACTGATATGAAAAAATCAACTCGTCAACCAGGAATCGAACCTCGGGCCTCTGGATTACCGGTCCAGTGTGCATCCTCTACACCAAAGACGATTGTGATGTGACAGCCAACTTTTCCATATTATTCTGATTTTTTTTATTTATTTTTTTTTATTTTTTTATAAATAAGCGGGTATATTCTAAGTTTATGAAACAGTTTCAAACAAAAGATTGATCCTCAGATTGATTTTGATCCTCAGCCTACACGTCCTAGAGGCGTGATTACGTTTTTTCGATTTAAAACTATTTATTCCTTAATGATGAGATTGAAAACGGTGTGTTAAAATGATGTACCCTTTTTATATTCGAGAACTCTAAACTTTTGATTAAAGTCTCTCTGCATACAGAGGATATATGAGTATTTAACACCAATTTTTGTATTATTGTTGTGTATATTGCCTATACTTGTCGTATTTGAAAGTACAACAACAGAAAAGTTTTGTGTAAAATTATAAATCAAAAAAAAAAAAGTTTTTTGTTTTTTTCCAAATACATAAATATTCGTACAATAATTGTAAATGTCATGTAGTCAAAGTTGTTTTTAAAAATATATTTTTATGTTTAAGAAATATTTATTTTCAACAGAACAGAATAGAAAATAATTTACTGCCTTGAATGAATATTATAAAAATTTTCTCATTTAAAAAAAAAATATATAAAACGTGATTCCAATTATTTATAAATTTATATATTTTTTTATTAATATACTTTTCATTTCATATACCATTCTTGTTTTTGCTTCTTTTGTATGTGCAGTGATTCCATATATACATATATATATACATATATATAAATATATATATATATATATATATATATATATATGTATATATGGTGAAAAGTAGTATAAACGATGTACCGTTTTGTAATATATAGCATGTTCGAAGATTTTCTCGCGTTTTCTACTTTTTTATGAGCGTTTTAGTGTTTATAAAACCAGTAAAATAACATTTGATTGAAATTTTTACTTCCTTATTGTTTTCATACGAAACAGATTTCAGTGTTTTATTATATCTGAATATCAGTATTCAAAAATCTCTATTAAATGGAATATTAAATATTTAGGGACGTTATTATATATGTATATATATATATATATATATATATATATATTTAACATATATATATATATATATATATATATATATACACATATATATATATATATATATATATATATATATATATATATATATATATATATATATATACATCGATACGATAAACTCGTACTGATGATTTAGGAATGATATTTGAGCTCTGATATTACATAGAAGGGGCTCCAAGACCAAGGGTCGCGTCCCTTTACACCTTCGACGAACCGTATAGGCTGAAGTAGGCCGGTTTTTCAACGTGTAGTGAACTATTGTTCGATAATATACGAAATACGCGTGTTGATTTGGGACGCTCGTACTCTGAAACTATTCATTTTAGAAAAAAAAAAAGGTTATTACATATGAAATATTCTCTAGTTTAATTTATTACTGAACTATTTTCATCGTCAAATGAATCGAAAAAGAGTTATTGTAAAAAATGCCTGACCGCCACTTTTCTAATATAGCTGTGCAAACGGCAAAGATACGAGGTAGCAACGTGAAAATTCAAAAAAAGCACGTCGAAATCTATACCAATTTTCAAAACTCCCAGAATACTTTCCAAGTAAAACTATCAAATGATCGGGTTAGTAATTCAGTTGAACATTTTGAAATAGTGTATCAAAATTGCATAGATCTAAAAATTATTAAGAAACTAAATAAAAATATTCCGATAAATAGAAATTTTTGATTGGGAGAATACAATTAAATGATATTATTTATTAAGTGATAATTTTATTCACAATTTCCGAGAAAATTCATGTAGTTTACGAGTAGCTCCTGCTTGATGATTTTTTTTATTCATTCCAAATTATTTATTGCTATTTTTTATGTAGGTATATTTGACATCATTTTAGAGATATTTTGATAAATGCATTTCTGTTGGGAGTTAATGGAAATTTAGCTCTACCTTGCTTGATTGATTAATGTGAAACAGGAAAAAAACAAACAATAAACAGATAACATTGATAAATATCCTGTTTATTAAATCAATAAAAAATGAAAGATGCTAAAAGCAATCAAGTTACAATTTAGAACGATGAACTAACGGGATCGATGTGTGCATTAATCATGAACGTACGCTGTGCTATATAAATGTTACCAGAGTATATATATTGTACTTCAGGTTAAATGTTAAATTATTTAAAAAATATGTGATAAAATAAATATTGTTTGTAAACAAATAGTATAGCTACAAATATGTTAGATCGTGCCGAATACGTGATGGGCACTGTATCAGATCCGGACAAAATCGTCCATAAATAGTGTATCAAAATTGCAAAGACTATTAAGAAACAATTATTAAGAAAGAAGATTAATAGATATTTTTCATTAATCGAAATTTTTGCTGGGAGAATACTAAACGACTGGATTTCATGTTTTTAAACTAATTATTAATATTAAGAGAAAGATTTTATTTTTTTTTGTGTTTCTTCCTCTAACGTTCCCGTTTCTCGGGACCGATTCTACTCATTAACGAACTTAACAATCGTTTTAATCGAACTAAAATGGTTACCGCCAGAGAGTATACAAATATAGAGAAAATAGTTCTACCCATAGCCACTTTAGAACTTACAGGTCGCCATAAACATGAATAAGATAAAAGCTATTTAATATCTATTTCCAAAATAGAAATGATATATTTATTCTGAGAAAATTCGCAGCATATTGAATTTTTTGTCTTTTGTCTTTTATAGAGTTATGTATGAAAAACTCGAAAACTTTTCCACTTTAATGTAAACTATCTTGTAACCCATTTGGTATATGTCCAAAAATGTGTAACCAAAAGTGTTCTAACGGAACATTTGTGTTCTTAAAATTGTTGGCAAAATATACATGTTTGCATAAAATTTCAAGATAGGTCACTCGATGCAAAGTCATCCCGTATCTAGCACGTTCTTACATATATTTGAACCTTAAATATTTGTCATTTAGACAGTAGAGAAAAAAATATATATTACGAAGGACATTCATTGTGTTGTCTCCCGATTCGAGACGTGACATCTCCGGGAGAAAAAAAAAACTACGTTAATTTTGACAATATTTTATTTGTCACATAATATTCAGATAGACAAACAGACCTACTAGAGACAGACAGACAGGCGTACACAATATTATTATGAAAAATTATTATATTTAATTTTAATAAAAGTATATAAATCAACGCAGAATAATTAATCATATTTATTTGATTATATAGTCCATTCACGTACTTATAACGAACTGTACTTTGAACAGAACAGAAGATAAATACTGTGTTTTATTTGTCACATAAAACCTATTTTGACAAAATGGAAACCCGACTTCACAAAAGATGCACTAAAAAGTAAAAAAATAATTGCATATTCTTGTGCCAATTTTAGTTCACCAAAGCAAAATTTTTTAAATATATATGTACAATTATTGTTATTTTTGGAGGCGGTGTCAGCATAGAGAAATTCACATAACTTTAGGACACCGCCTCCAAAAATAACAATAATTGTACATATATATTTAAAAATTTTTGCTTTGGTGAACTAAAATTGGCACAAGAATATGCAATTATTTTTTTACTTTTTAGTGCATCTTTTGTGAAGTCGGGTTTCCATTTTGTCAAAATAGGTTTTATTTCTCGCTTTTTAGTGACTTTGAAGTTCTATAACTGATTTTATTTGTCTAAATATAGGTAGACCTACTAAACGACCAACTAATTTTTAGTGAATTTTTTTATAACACTTTTTTTTTTACCCGTTTTTTTTTTTTTTTAAATTTTAAGTGCATTTTTTTATAACAGATTTTCAGTTTTCTTTACAAGGAATTTGGTTTTTTTTTGTAAAATTTTTTTTTTTTGGGGTCGGTTTTTTTTTTATGGAAAAATTTTTTTTGAAGTCGGTTTTTAAAATATTTTCTTATTTTCCCATTATGAATGAGTATACCCTTTCAAAAAAAAAAAAAAAATTCGCAGAAATCGGTTATCACATATAAAATGAGGATTTTCCTCGATTTTCCGGAGATCCCCTCATCAGAATGCGATTTGGTGACAATGGGACCAATCGGGAATCAAACCCTTTAAAACAAAAAAAAAAAATTCAAAATCGGTTCATAAATGACGGAGTTCTGAGGTAACAAACATAAAAAAAAAAAAAAAAAAAAAATACAGACGAATTGAGAACCATCCTCCTTTTTTGAAGTCGGGTTAAAAAGTACACGCAAGATGTTTTCGTTCGATAATGTGTTGAAGTAGTTTCCTCTTCAGAAACCTTATTCTGTCCAAAGCTCTTCAATGTCATCATGCCCACATCGTAATGATGACTTTTGGAAATCTTAAATTACCAGTTTTACAGTTTATGGAAGTATTTTCTACTACAGCTTTTATTTTCCTAACTGACATCACAGAGTGTTTGGCAGATGATCCAAATTAACAACGATCTGGTTACCTCTCGATAGAAAAAGATGCCGTAGTTGACAACATATTGGATGGGACGATCCAATTTAGAAGATACATCGGGAGTTCTGGGATAAGCCTGATCAAATGTACCATTTTGATAAGGGTCATTGGCTTTTATTATTATTATTCTTACTCTATCAATCTTAATTTATTGTATTGAATAAGGTTTCTTGAAACGTTTGGGTGCTATTTTTCTTTTGGAAATTTTATTATTTGTCAATGTCAAATTATTCTTATATTGAATAGTATTTAAATACTATTCAGAACAAACAATGTTTTAAAAATTTGATTTTTATTCATATTTTTATTGAATTGTGTTGTATCGATTATTCTGACAAGTTAAAGTTTGTTTTTTTCTGAAGTTATACACACATTTATATGTATGACTTTTTATTTTTGTTAAATTTTTCTTTTAAGCACACGAAAAAAAAAATCTTTTCAAAATGGCAAACATATTTTTATTTTTTATTTAATTGCAAGAAAACAATGTACACTTCCTACGTTATCGTTTTTCTACAGCTTCTTGACTGCCCATAGGCTCCATATGGATTCCAATGTTGCTAGTGTTACTAGTGCAATAACTGTTAGAAGAAGATTTTCTGAATAGAACTTACTATCCATCAGGCCGCCCATAGAACCAGAGCATACTGTAAATCAGCCAAGAGACCACGTTTTTTCAGTTGAGCTTTGATATGCACGGTATGTGCTAAATGGGCATCCAAGAGTCTGTCGAAGTTCAAGTAAATATTACTACGAATGTTATATTACTGGATGGGTGCAAATCAAAGGTTGGTGGTCAGTAATTGTTGGTCCAACGGTCTAAGGCGTTATGTCTGCGCAGTATGCCTACTTGGAAACTTGGAGGTTATGGGTTCGAATCCCGGCATCGGCAGTTTGAAAAAAAAAGGGCGGTTAATTGATTAAACTATCGGCGTATGGACAAGAACGTAGTAATCTTAGGCATCACAATGGACCTTATGGTCGAAGTGTAGCGCGTCCAGGGTAGCCTCTACAATCTATCTATCTCTAATATGTTGGTGATAAACAGTTTGCTGTTGGGCTACGGCTGGTCTTCTGGGGTTATGGGTTCGAATCCCGACATCGGCAGTTTGAAAAGAAAGATGCGGTTAATTGATTAAGCTATCGGCGTATGGACAAGAACGTAGTAATCTTAGGCATCACAATGGACCTTTTGGTCGAAGTGTAGCGCGTCCAGGGTAGCCTCAACAAACTATCTATCTCTAATATGTTGGTGATTCAATAGGCTCTCTACAGTGTGCTGTGGGGCTACGGCTGGTCTTCTGGGTCGTAAGTTTACTATAGGAAGTCTTGTTCTAACAATCTATAACGATTCATACGGAACCTTTAGAAAATCTCAGAAGTAAATGCAAAATGATTCCGAAGGATGTGCATTAAAATAAACCGATCGAAATTCAGATTTTTATATGGACTGCACGTAGCCCAGAGTGAAATCTAATAAAACATCTCTGGCATGCACTTGTGAGACGTTTAAGAAGATGAATTAACCCTCCTGATAAAGCTATCACTAGCTCACAGGAGCTCATCATAAGTGAAGTGGCGATAAAAGGAGCTTAAAGAAAATGAATTTAAATGAATTTTTTCGTAGTGCGCGAGTGCGTGTGTGTATACAGAATATAATAGAATGGATATAATATGTGTATATAATATAATACATACCAATATTTATTTATTATTATATCTTATATTGTTCGCTCATGTTAAGTAATTACTATACCAATTTACAATTGATGACATTACATTCTCATCATACACAAACATGGATCGGTACAAACGGAAAGTTGTTTGTACCGATCTTCATGCTGACAACCAACCTCCAACCTTCACTTGAACAATTTAATTATGCGCTCCCGCATTTATAAACGTGAGTACTTGTGTAACATAACCATTTATAGTATGTATGTTACATACATTATTATATTATAATTAAGCATTTAATTTAACTAAATTGTTGTAACATCAGCATAGCTAGCGAACGAGCGAATGAGCTTGTAGTTCTAGAAGACTATCAGCAGTATCAGCACAAAGTTATTTTATTAGACTACAAAGATGTTGGTTGTATCTTTATGTATGTTTAATATTCAAGTTTGTCTTTGAATTATGTCTTCAGAACCCCATTCATATCAAATTTGTTAATCAATTTCTTATTATCATATATCTATGTGGTTAATCTTTTTGAATATATTAATGTTCATTGTATATACAAGGTGTTTCAAGGACGTCTGATATATTTTATTATTGGAATAATTAACAATAATAATATTTAATAGTTCTTTTTTATCCGACTGCCCCCAAAAGGAGGGTAATTTAGCTCTATAGTCTAATCGGCCAGATGGATCTCAGAATATGAGGTGTCGAATGATTCTTCTTAATTATGGATGTGACATAGATTATAATATTCAAATATGACAAAAAAAACTTATAATTTTCAGAAAACAAATTTAAAAAAGCCAATTCCAAGAAATTGGAAGTTATAAATGTTAAATTACCAATACAAATAGGTTGAGCTAGACGTAAGGTCATTAGTCCATTGAAAATGATAGTACTTAGTAAAACTTGAAGGAACACCCCCCCCCCCCCACTGTGTTAAAGGAATTTAAATAATTGATAATTAATAAGTTTACATAAATTGTATATAATATTTAATAATATGGTACGTAAATTATAAATTTGAACTTATCAACCACTATTCACTGTACATAGCAACGATGTACTATATTTATTAATGCTGACTGAAGTATGTGATTGGAGAAGTTATACTACTTGTATGTACACTTTAGTTGTCTTAATTACAGCTCATATTGTTTGACAACTAAAATATTTGTTGTATATTGTTTTATACATAGTAACAAATATACGTTGTTTATATATTGTTTTATACATAGTAACAAAGGTATTCACCAGTATTCATCCGTTGTCAAAACATTAGAAATGAGCACTGATTTACATATGTGTCTATGGATAGCGAATCATTGACATCATAAAGATGGACTACGGGGTCAAAATATAAAAAAAACACAGTGAGTATATCGCCAACAGCTTCCGTCAATGTTTTAAATATTTATATGGGCCCAAAATACATACTTTGAGAATATTCAAGAAAATTCAAGAAAAGTCACGCTTCCGTACGAGTAGACCTCAAAGCGTAAGGCTTTTGTCAAATATCAATATCGTTTTCCGGCATCAACAACAATCCCACTATATTCTACGTATTTAGAAAATGTTAATGATTCTCCGTGTACATCCATTTTAATTTAATACGAACCATTTTAGCAGAAATATTGTTATATATATATATATATATATATATATATATATATATATATATATATAGAGAGAGAGAGAGAGAGAGAAAGAGCGTTTTGGTTAAATGATATTGTAAGTTAATAAAATTCAATGAGAATTATGATACGGTTTTTGTATCTACTTGGTACTTGGTACTTGTTAATGATCTTCTAACAGAATATATCTTGGGTATTAAAAACATACTCTTCTATATAATTAATATTCTAAATTCGATTTATCATATTCTGAGACTTAACGGTATTGTAAACGCATTAAAATAACAACGTTGTTATCACATCCTTTTCGCAAATATCGCATGGAAAATGGGGTAGTAATGATCCCTCACATAAAGAAAAAATACTCAATTAGAAATTAAAACAATTTTATTGCATGCTATTTGAACCTATCAAGTCAATCATAAACTCACATTATTATTGATGAACAGTCATTGAGAATAAATTCCCTTAACATGTTGAAATTCTTGGACTTCTAGATAGTAAATGTCGTAGTATGTTGAAAAACTATCTGAACTAAATGGTGGTTGCACTCAAATTTTCCCAAATACTTTGTTACATGGCAATTTATATTTCCTTTGGCGCGCTATGAGAATCCGATCAGAGTATATTTTCAGCATCTAACGAAATGCTGATGTAATACTCGACTGATCTAGATTTATCTTCCACGATTATGATGTTTTTAATAAAGTGGAATATATGTTAAAAATTTCCTATTAAAAACATTAATTTGATTAATAATTATTTTAGCGCATATTTATTAAGAATTTATTAACTTTCCATTAAAGTTCCATTATTCTAAAAGTCAATATTAATTATTTTTAAATTACAATGTTTATTCATATACATATATTAGGTTTACAATGAGTTTGTAAAATATTGATTGGAAAACTTCTATTTGAAAGCGTTTAAAATGTCCTTCGAGTATAAATCGCAAGTTTGAAAGGAAACGCTAATTTTTTATCCAAAATTTATGTAGGAAATAATCGACAAAAATATTGTATACAGAATGTATGTTAATTCGTGAGCTTAAATGAGCTTACATATTATTTGTGTATGCTTAAACGTCACAATACTATACCCATGTCAGTTAAGACGGTTAAGAAGATATAAGTATGAAATGACAAGCGTATAGTATAATTGAGCATAATTTATTTCATTTACGAAAAAATGCTTGATACATAAGCATTGCTATTAAAATTTTTGCTCTCTTTTCGAGAAAATTTTCAAAAAACCAAAATTCAGAGTAAAGTGCCACATCCAGTTTGTAGATTTCAAGCTTATAATGCTGTAATATCGAAGCTAAGATTGGTTCATAAATAATTAATAGGAGTGTTTCATTAGAAAATAAAACTCCTTAAACGAACAACAAAAATCGATATCTTCAAAACTCTGATTCGGCCACTAATCTTGTATGGGTGAGTAAGTGTTGGACGCTTACTAAGACGGTAGAAGTTAAACTATTGATATTTGAAGGGATAATTTTCAGAAAAATCTATGGAACGGTTAATGAAAATAATTTCTGGCGAATATTTTACAACCAGAATCTGTACAACAAATTTAAAGAACCAAACATCAATAAAATTCATTTCTAGTCTATGGTATGAGATGACTATCGACATTTACAAAGATTGAAGAAATTGGAGATCAATGCCGTTGGACAGGCAACAATGGCGACAGTAGACTGAAACGGCCATACCCTAAGTTCTAGGCTGTATTGCCGAAGAACAAGTAGAAGTTTCATTATAAAATTTTGTTTTCACTGTTCAACTTATTCTTGCCCAAACCCTTTTTACCTATTTATGTTATGTATCTCTACTTTTATTAATATTTGTATAAATAGAGTCTGTCACATCTTCCGTTTTCCTGTAAACGGAAAGATAGCACCATTCATAATAAGTAAATATAATTACTGATATTATATGTAAATATATATATATATATATATATATATATATATATATATATATATATATATATATATATATATATATATATATATATATATATATATATATATATATATATATATATATATATATATGCTTAGAAACAAACACAACATTGAACATTATAAAGTTTGAATATTAATAAATTTTATCAATAACCAACCACCATCGAGCGTATGCATATAGATGTTGTAAATATGATAATTTTGACCTTACTTCTTCTATTTTATCGCTTTTCTCTTGCTATTTACCACAAACCTAGTCGTAAACCTACACCTATCTATATGAGTATACTTTACAGTACACTAATACTAGCATACAATTATGGGGGTTGGTAATCATATTTACTAACCATAGAACATACACTTATATTAGGGTATGTTCAAGTGAGATCGAAGAACTATTTACGTGAACATGTTAAAATTTCCATTTGATGCCTTTTGCAAATTTGTTTGTTTTTTCGAAATATATGGAATTTTGGCCTATATTTGCTTGTTTGTGGCATAATTTTAAGAGCTAAACTCATTGGTTTGTACTATTTTACTGGGCTATATGTATATATTCATAGAAATTGAACCAGGTGAAATATTCTATTTGTTATTGTATGTAATATACACTCGCGTTCATAAAAAATTGTCGCTGTATATTAGCTCTCTTTTTCCTTCAAAAAGGAGCGTTGTCGAATCTACTACAGATTCCGATACAAAACACAAACTACTCGACACAAAAAAAACATAATTTTTAATTTTCTTCAACAGTTTTTTATTATTGATAACTTAGTTATATTCGAGCAGTACTAATTTTTGTTCATAACCGACTATTTTAATTCAACAATGGTAATTTTAAAACGCATTACTGTTCCTTTTGGACTGTATTTAAGAACTGACTCTTTTTTTTTTTTTTGAAATAAAATAATTTTAGATTTAGATGTAATTTATTTTCCAAATTATTTCATTTAATAACTAATTTCAATATTATTTTCTTTTTGTAATTGGAATTGTGCGTTGAGGCCTGAAAAATTATTTCACTAATTTTCATTACAACAAAATGAACCAGTTGAAACATTCTAAGTGTTACTGTATGCAATATTAGACATATAATCAGTAATATATACGAGCTTAGAATGTGACTTACTGATTCAAACATATATTAAATGAGAGTGTATGTATATTTAGTAATACGTATTCGCTTAGAATGTGACTTACTGGTGGTTCAATTTTGATGAACAGGAGTGTACAACAGTATATTTCCTCTCACATATTGTAATATATTATAAAATGTTTTATTTTTATTATTTTATAAATATTAATTTTGAATAAATTACGAACAAAAGGAACATAGTAATGAAGTTCTATTTTTATAGAATATAAAATGTACATTTATATATTTTAGTTTATTGTTTTTTTATTTTAGTAAATGATAAATACATTTTGTTGTTTCCGTTTTCATGTACTTTTTTTTTAAATTATAATTATCATTATTTATATTTTTTAATAATACAGGAAAAATATCATTATTTGAAAATTATCATTTGTGGGTGGTTGGTTGATACGCTGATGGCAAAGACTCAGTTTTGTATATACTCTTTGTATTAAGGATATACGTTGTGATATATGCAAGTGAATATCATAGAAAGTTAGTAAAGTTGTTTCACGTTAACGACTCTACGACAAATTCAAGAATGGTGAATTTCCGTACGAATGGGAATGAATTCGTTTTATTTAATTATACGTTAGAATTTTGTAGCCGGTATATGTATAATATATACACTCCCGTTCAATAAAATTGAACAGACCTGAATTGTTAATTTTCTTATATTTCGTAAAACTTCTCACTTTTGTTAGTCTCTGTATAATTATTTATTTATAAACAAAGATAAGTAGTATATATTTTAAGTGTGTAAAAAGAAATGGATGTATAGTAAAAAACATTTACTACAAGAATAATCAAAATTGTGAGAGACTGATTCGGTTCAGATCTGTTCAATTTTATTGAACGGAAGTGTACAAGGGAATATTTAGTTTAGAAATTTTTGGTCAATGTATTCATAAAATGACCTAATTAGTAAATTTCCGCATATCTGCCGGTCATTCCGCAGGTCCATCTATCCACCGTTCTATCTGTTCGGCTGTCTAATGGTCTGCCAACGCTATAAAATGGTTAATTATTAACCCAAATGGACTTTATTAATCAGTTTAAATGCTGTCGTTTCCTCAGTTCCTTGAAGTCCAAGGTCAAAATCCAGATAACTCCGGAGATGCTCCCTTTCGAGAAAAAAAAACATTTTATGCGGGTCATGTTTACCAAAAACTCTTCCCTGAAGAAATATTCAAGTGGATTGATTAAATAGAGAAATTTTGTATATCTTCGGCCCCTTCAACTTGATTAATCGGTTAATGCTCTAAATTACAGTTGTTAACGATTACCAGATCTATAGTACGAAAAATGTCTATGATTGGCTAACCTACGTATCACTTCACCCTCGCCTCAGCTAATTGATTCTAGATCCGCGCCTGTTAGAGGTGGTGTGTTAATTACATCGTAATGTTAATTAAGATAGCCGAAGGTATAATATTCATATAATTTATATTTGAATGATTTTAGTTAGAATGATTAAAATGTAACAGATGCATGATAATAATAACATTTTACGCATAACACACGCCAGGCATTGTATTATTAATGTTAATATGGTTGGTATTATCCTTTTATTTTGTGGGAACAACACATCAATTGAACACAATAACACAATATGGCACAATCATCCGAATTGCAATAACAAACATAATATGTACACGGTGTTCTCTTTTAAATTTTGGATGGAATGGTCGTTTTTTATAATCTATATAAAATATATAACAATTGTTTTACATGTCTAGTCCCAATTTGGAAATACAGTTATAAATATCGAACGGAATTAGTTTGCCTGCCTGACACGATAGCTCAAAAACTAAAATAGGTAAAAAATTTACACAAATTCGTGATTGAACATAGGCGGTCGATGCGTCCTATCGCTGGAGTGGAAAATCTCTGCCTTAAAAGCCGTAAGAGATAGAAGAAAACAAATTTCCTTTTTTTAAAATAAACAATTTTTTTTTGAAACAGCCTTCTTTTGGTTAAACGTTGCTGTCACGCATAATCATGCATCAGTCACGCATCATAATGCAGTCACGCATTTCAAAATCGATGTCTTTGTTGGTGTAGATAAGAAGGTTCCAATGTATCTTAAAATCTGATCTAATAATGATTAATTTAGAAAGACCATTTTGGAATTAAAACCAAACTTCATTTTACCTGATAAATAATTCCACGATAGGGATATTTACTGTAGTAACAACATATAGTTACCCAAGTAACAAAGGGCACATGCAGTTTGTTCGCAAATGTATTTAAAATAAGAAAATAAATTGAGATTTAGAAGCAAGTAAACTGCATCTTTAAACGATATCGAGAAAACGCATGAGTCATACTATCAAAGTCAAAGAGTTTGATAGTATATGTAGATAGTTTAACATATTAAGCTATGATAAGATAAAAATTAATACATATATTTCATATGTTTCGTTATTATTACAACAGACACCGCAACAAAAAAAGATGGGGAACTTTTTGGTTTCAGTTTGGTTCAGTTTTATTGCAGGGGAAATATACAAGCCTTAATAAATAATTTTGATTAATTTAAAAATGAAACTATATTCGTTCTTGGGTGAATTCCAACTCATGCCACAATTTTTAATTAATTTTTTATATATTAATAGTTTTTATTCTAAGTGGAAAAGCAAATAAATATTATAATTTAAATTTTTTTTTTTTTTAATTATGAAATATGGATTTAATAATTTAAATCCATATATTCCCCAAATTATGACCCCCTTAAATAAAATAATAATGAATGTGGTTAAAGAATATATCAGAAAATACATGAAATCAGTTGAGCAGGACAATAATGATCATTTAATTTATTCGTATAATATTCTCTCACAATAAAGATAATTAATTTGTGAAAGTGTAATTATACAAACGAAATGATTTGTAAATAATTACCATAAAGGAAGCTCACACATAAAAAATAAAACAAATGTCTATAGCTCTTATAAAGCACAGCAAAAAAAATATGGAGAGGCTATACCAAATATTCATTTTAATATATAAATCTACCCTTAAATTAAAACCCAACACGTTATGGGCCACTGTTTTTGACCGAACCACAACAGTATCATAATTCTAGTTGTGGTCGTTTATTTATTTCATTCAGTCTGTTATTCATAACATTGAGAGTCCAAGTTAATGCAGTTATTCCATAGAATAACTGTTTGTTTGTTCGGCATCTTGCAACCGACTTTACACTATACCGACGTTTTCCAAGCATAATTATATAATATTTCTGTTTCTTAGAAACGATAATAATATATGTTTTTTTCTGTGTATACTCTGATTTTTCTATCGGTTCCACTCGAAAGAGATTACAAATGAATATTACACTATATTTTATCGAAATAGTTTATGGGTTTAATGCTCAAAGCTCAGTGTTCTTAGATACGATAAATCTTTAAAAATATGATGAATAGCACTTGTGTGATCTATACTTTCTTAGAACTCTTCAAATAAAATGAAAACGTACACAAACTGCAAATATATTCGCATTTCAATTTATATAAATAACATTTAAACATCAATTACTTATCTATTGTCAAATTAGAAATTTCATCACATCTTTTAAATGACGCAAAAAGCGTATAAATATGTGTTGAAAATTCCATTCGTCTTCTGAAGAAAAATAAATATAAATGTCATCGTAAGCTGAAAATGATAATTTTTATTAAATTAAATCTATATACATGGGCGTAAGTTGTACCAAGTTTGAGCACACCATGTATGTATTATACATATCTATAGTGTATAACATGTCTTTGTATATGAGTTTGAAGAATAATTTGCTTCAAGCATGGTTACAGGATTAATTATTTAGTGTATACAATGTATAACATATGCATGAACCGTCATTTTGAACCCTATGGTTCTCGGTAATTAACAGAATCTCTAAAACATGGTTTTGATATATCATATCATTCATATTGAGATCCACTGGTATCAAAAGCTATAGATACGATATAATTTCAGATAATCTCGCTCGTAATGTACCCAGCTCATTGGATTAATGTTGATCACTCGAAATCATTGCGTTTTATTGTTTTGCAGTTGCGTCATTATTCTTCGGGCCCAGAAATATACTCTTAGATGTTGCTGAGATTATTATTTTGAAAAGTTTTAGTTTTATTGTAAAAACAAGTGAAAATAACAACCGAGTTTGTCAATTCCTCAAATGCTTAAATACTCTGCATATACTGATTTTATTATATGATTTTCTATTCAACAGAAACTTTTGAGTTCAAATTGTGTTCAAACTAAACAGTTTATGCAAAAAATTTCAAACAGAAGGATGTGGGGTATAATTTTCCCCCTTTGCGAACTTGATGGCCTTTTTTAGCTGTTGAACACAATGTTAGTTCGTTATCTTTTTACGTTTTAGAGTTATCGATGAGTTACAGCCGGATTGGCAGATATGTGGATAATTAGGTAATTTTGTAAACCAGAAAGTTTTTTCAACCATTACCAAGTAGGGATTAATCTTTAAATATAAATATTATTTAGGGTATAATTAGTTTTGTATATTTCAATTTTTATAATTAATCAGAATTTTGCATAGAACACAAATAATTAATTAATGGAAGAAAATAGATAAATGTATTGCTATTCCATTGAAAACATAGATGTGAAAAAAAACGAGAACTTAGCCCCATGTTTTCATCATATTTATATATTTTTGATGAATTAAATTGAATTGTAGTTGTTAAAATACAGAAAGCAAGCAAATGAAATTGTATAAAAGAAGAAATATTATGTACGTTGTTGTCCGACAATGAACACTTTTAGTAAGAATAAAAATACTTTTGACTGATTACATTTCAAAAAGATTATTTAATGTTGTAAACATCTGTGCTAAATGTTTTCATATATCTTCAAAACACTTTTTAATAAATTTTCTACAACAATACTTTTAGATGCTACTTTTATATGTAAAATCCAAACACCGAAAATGTGATTCGACTTGAAATTCATCAGAATATTCTCTAAGTTAAATTCTTGACAAATTTAATATTTACATTTTCGTCGACTATATTTTTGAAGTCGGTGCATGGTAATATGTCGTTTAATATGATCCTCTCTTCCATATCATTACTTTTTACGGAGAAAATATTATATTAACGATCACTTCGAAAACTTTACCCCTTTTTTACATTTATGTTTTTGAACAAATATATATAGATTTTACGGATTTTCTATTTCATAGCAGAAAATTAGCTCAACTTACGCAGATCAAGTGTGTCACAATGCTTATTTTAATAAATCTAACAAATATAAATAATTTTGGTTCAATGTAATTGAATGCAATTGTACTTCTTCAAAACGTACCGTCTTAACAGCTAATGGAATGTATAAAAAAAACTTTTTACGATTGTTATTTTAACAAATAAAAATTTATTTTAATTTCCTTTTTACCTCATTATTAAGAAAACTTTAATATTATATTTTAGCCAGTAGTATGTTTGTTTGTGAGAAGAATAATATAAAAAATAATTATTAAATTAAATTTATTTTTTTAATAATATTAATATATATATATATATATATATATATATATATATATATATATATATATATATATATATATATATATATATATATATATATATATATATATATATATATATATATATACATCAACAGTTTTATTATTTATAATAAAAACATTAATTTTTTTAAAAATTACTTTTATTATGTCACATTAAATTTGAGAGAAGATTTTTATGATGTTATATTAATGATTTCACATAAAAATATCTGGATTTTAATGAAATGAATGTATCATAGCCGAAGAGGTAATAAGACGAATAAATGAATAAAATAATTTGGCAAATAAATTATTTTCGAAAATTTCATGACACTAATATAAGGCGTATAGATAAGGGGTACTCGTTGCTAATTTTGTGAGTGTCTTAAACCATATTGGCAAAGAATAACATTTGTACCCCTCTTTCTATCCTCTCTCTCCTTATGTTCCTTATTCATACTTATGATTACCACTTTATAGTCGAAATCCTTATATATACTTCTGTGTAACTCACTGACTCATTCGATGAGGAATAAATTCAAAATTACGGGAAAAATCGGATAACTTTCTCAACACAACTCCCACGAAAATGGGAAGTTATCCCCTAGAATTTACCTTTTGTACTCTATTCATGCTAGAAGGGTGTGAATTATTGGATTATGTCAAGGGCGCGGAGCTGGAGGTAAGGCCAAAGGAAGCATACAACATTGTGAGCTTAATTCCTTCCTCTATACCCCTTTTTCTTAGATCTGATTTTGCCCGTTAACGAACTTGGTCTTTCATTGAACAAAAGCAAATAATGTACCAAATTTCATTTGGATTAGAGTCTAGTCGCTACAAAGCACGATGTAAATTTGGTAAAATTTTAGCAAAATTGTGCTATCGATACCAAATACCAGCAGTAGCCATGTAGAGGAAATTCACTAAAAGACAAAAATTTCTTCTATACTCTATACAAAAGAATTAAAAATGCACTTGATATAAAACATTCATTCATTTAATTCCTTAATAATACCCAAATGGTCCATCCATTACCTAACTATTTTATGAACTTTAGAAAGGTGATCAGCAGACTTATGGATATTGTCGCCACAACTTACTAAAATACGAGTAAATAACTAGAAACTCTAGCTAAAACATATATTATATTTTGTTTAAAACTTTGTCAACATATCTATAGGTATTTTATATTATCGTGTATGTTCCTTCCGTCTGTTATCCTTTATTCTTCGGCAAAGGTTGATAACTTTAGAAAATTGTCATTTTGTATACAGATGGATCTGAACGTGTAAATCAATTTTGACAACATGTGCTATACATTCCTGATTGTTCTACAATAATGATTTTTTCTTTCATATTAGATTTGGATAATTGGTTCACACAAAAAACAATTATTTTAATTATGATCCTCTAAAGTTCTATAGTGTAAAAGTAAAATGGTGAACCCAATAATACCAGAAAGTTGGCCGATACTACCAACCTGTTTACCATTAGATAAATGAATAGCACTTTAAAATAATACCACAAGTTTACAACTCTCAACAGTGACACATTTCATTGCTTTGGGTATGTAGTTCCTAGATAAATGGATAGTTAGACATAGCTTGGTGATTGTAAAAGTATCGCACTTCGAACTTATGGCCTATTGTTCTACCCTTTCTATTTCGGTCAGACGTGGTTCGTTTCTTCCATGTCTTGGAAATGACCGGGAGCTAGCTTCTCAGGTTTTCCTGAAGATTCACATATTGGGGGTAAGATGCACCGATTATAATATACCTACTGTAAATGAGAGATACACATTTGGAGAAGATGAGACTATATCTTTCTTCCTCTTCGTTGCATAGTCTGCACATGATTCACGGTGAACTTTAATTATATATGAGTACTTTCGTAGCTGTGCAGGATGATAGGGACATCGAGGGACAGCCTCTTCGATGCATTCCGAAACAGTATTTCTCCATATTTTTTGCTGTGGTATATTTTCTCAAACATCGCAATATTTATTATAAGCTACTCACGCGTTGATAACTTTTTTGCCGGCTTTTAACGGGATTCCCAAGATAGAGTCTGGACTGATGAAAGATGATTCGACTTCTCGCTTTGCTAATGTATCTGATTTCTAGTTGCATAGTTCCAAAGTTAATCGTTTACCATTATTGAAACTCATATTAACTTTTGGAATTTGTACTTTTGAGTTTTCAACGTGTTTCAACTATTATATACAAATAAATATATAAATGAAATAAAGCATAAGTAAAACATTTAGACGGCAGAGATACCATCCATATTACGAACATGTGATCCAATAAAAGAGACTGACTTTTAAAATAAATACTGCTGCACACGATATTATTATTATTATTTATAATAAAACTTATTTTGACAAAATGGAAACCCGACTTAACAAAAGAAGCACTAAAAAGTAAAAAAATAATTGCATATTCTTGTGCCAATTTTAGTTCACCAAAGCAAAAATTTTTAAATATATATGTACAATTATTGTTATTTTTGGAGGCGGTGTCAACATAGATAAATTCACATAACTTTTGGACACCGCCTCCAAAAATAACAATAATTGTACATATATATTTAAAAATTTTTGCTTTGGTGAACTAAAATTGGCACAAGAATATGCAATTATTTTTTTACTTTTTAGTGCATCTTTTGTTAAGTCGGGTTTCCATTTTGTCAAAATAAGTTTTATTTCTCGCTTTTTAGTGACTTTGAAGTTCTATAACTGATTTTATTTGTCTAAATATGGGTAGACCTACTAAACGACCAACTAATTTTTAGTGAATTTTTTTATAACACATTTTTTTTACCCGTTTTTTTTTTTTTTTTGTAATTTTTTGTGCATTTTTTTATAACAGATTTTCAGTTTTTTTTACAAGCATTTTGTTTTTTTTTTGTAAAAATTTTTTTTTTTGGGGTCGGTTTTTTTTTTTGTAAAAAATTTTTTTGAAGTCGGTTTTTAAAAAAAATTTTTTATTTTCCCATTATGAATGAGTATACCCTTCCAAAAAAAAAAAAAAATTTCGCAGAAATCGGTTATCACATATAAAATGAAGATTTTCCTCAATTTCCCGGAGATCCCCTCATCAGAATGCGATTTGGTGACAATGGGACCAATCGGGAATCAAACCCTTTAAAACAAAAAAAAAAAATTCAAAATCGGTTCATAAATGACGGAGTTCTGAGGTAACAAACATAAAAAAAAAAAAAAAAAAAAAATACAGACGAATTGAGAACCATCCTTCTTTTTTGCAGTCGGGTTAAAAAGAAGACTGAAATACTGTCAGTTGAACAGAACGAAGTGCAGAACTATATTATAGCTACTTCTAAAACTCGTATTAGTTTGTGGGTACGTTCGTTGTTGGTATGTAGAACTTGTACTGGCATTAAGTTTTTCATTTAGATACCAATAAAATAGTCAATAGAGTATAATATGGTTATATCTAAATAAGTTGTTACAAATACCAAATATCTTAAAATTAGGACTACAAATTTTTTATAGAAAAAAAAAAAAGGGTGTGATCGGAGGAACCCCGCCAGGAATGAAGTTCATTACGCCTTTTCTGAAACTCCGAATGTAATTCAAAGTAAACTTTTAAGAATTTTATTATTCACATCTAACCTAAACAGACTAAACTCATTAAATTAAAATGCGTGTGCAACACCGTACACGTGATAGAAGTAAAACTTCTTAAAAATAACCAAAATACAACGAAATATATCGATTTATAGTGTGCTAGTATAATTTATAGTTTCTATGGAAATGACAATCAAAATTGACATTTCTAAATTGAAACAAAATTTTAATAAAATAATTTTATAGTTATTTTTTAGAAGTATAGTTTCTATAGAAATGACTTTTTATTATACACACAGCATACTAGACACACTACTAACACACTAGTACACACACAGAATACCACATTTTGTTACGTGACAATTTGTACCTAGTCACACCACCCGTAAGCGCGTTAAGGAACTTCGTTCCAACAAGTGGAAATACGACCTAACTAAGTAAGAAGGCCTAATTTCTCTAATAACTGAAATTTCGATGAAACTAATTAATACGATTTTGCCTACTCACGAACATGACTATCACTTGGGTATCCTGTCCACGGAAAATATCTATCTTTGAGACCGTAAGAGATAGAAAATAAATTTAAAATAAAATAATGTTCCTTGTTTCAAATTAAACAATTTTTGATTAAACCTTTTTTTTCATAAATTAAATTTTCTTACCACAATTTCAGACCAAATATAAGTAATTAATCATTCGGTTTTCGACAAAATGCTTATAAAATGCCTATTAAAAAGTTATTAATCGGTATGAGATGGCAAAGTGACACATTCGGAATGAAATATTTGTTTTCAATAGCTAATTTTTCAATTAAGACAAGTTCCATTTGAGTCCAAATAGCTGGATTCGGCAATGGTATCGATAATACGAGTAGATGTAAAGTGTGTTTTTTTCTAGATCAAACCAATATAATGATTTTGAAATACTTGGTACAATAAACTGCAACACATAATATAAAATAGTTTATGTTATCTAAAATTATATTTTCCTTATCTTCTAATGTATCATTACATCCTTGTAAAGGATAATAATATTGTTGGGAATGAAACATTGTTTACAACTATTTAATCTATTTATATATATAAATATAATATATATATATATATATATATATATATATATATATATATATATATATATATATATTTGTTTTGTATAATATATTGTTACAATATTTTATTAATATTTCCTACTTCAAATAAAGGGAATATGTTTTTTTTTTTGTTTGGAAAAACGGGTATAAAGTTTTCATGGTTTGTTGAACAAGTTGAGTTTCCCTATAAAACCATTTTACTCATCTACTTTTCTAATTAAGTTTTCCTCTTACAAAACAGGTTAATAAATGAAACTGCCCGACCAGAAAAGTGTTTGTACACATTTTTTAACCGTATAGTTCATTTTCCGCTTTCAAATTTGTTGTTTTCTTAGATGGAAGGGTTTCATCCACTATTGACAGTCATTTTAGTTGAAGTTTCATTCTCCACTGACATGTAAACATTCAATGTAAAGTTTTCTAGATTCTATTAGTCAAATCTCAGAAAATTTTCATTTGTTACAATAATATTTTAAATGCAAACATTTTTCTTTACCATAGATACCTCATCTGTTAGCGAATTTCCTGAAAGGAAATAGAGCTATTGGTCCCGTACCGAAGTCAAAATTTCGCAAAAATTTCTTCAAATGTCCATCGATCCTACCTTGTAGATGTCAAAAATCACCATCTGAAAAATTTATATATATATCTATGGACATATATATATATATATATATATATACATATATATATACATATATATATACATATATATATACATATATATATATATATATATATATATATATATATATATACATATATATATATATATATATATATATATATATATATATATATATATATATATATATATGTGTCTGTCATCACTCTAGCGGTCACAGTTTTCATTTTATCGGGATGAGATTTGGTATTTGAGGCGCTTTTGATATTCAAAAGGTCAAGTTCGTTAATGGGTAAAATTGGACCAGGGGAAAGGGGGGTTTAGAGGGAGGGGGAAACACAAAATTAGAGATATCTCCCTTAAAATTTGAAAAATCGAAAAATTTATAAGAAGTAAAGTTGTAGGTACTAAGTTTTACTGTAATTTTGTTTCTTATCATTTTTTCTGTAACAATAATATTTACAGAAATATTGACGGTTTAATATTGAAAATTAAATTCCTTAATATCTCTGTACACATTAGAGTTTGAGCAAAAATGATAAGGTGATGAATTGTAGCAAATTTGATTTTATACAACTTTATTCCTTACGCATTTTTCGATTGTTCTAATATTAAGAGAGATATTTTATATTTTGTGTTTTCTTTTTTTTTTATACCTCCCCCCATTCGCCTCGACGTATGTCATTTACTGAGAAAATTGGACTTGCAAATGCTAAAATCATATATGACATTTCATTTTGATCAGACTAAAATTGTGATCACTAGAGAGTGATTTATTCTAAGGAAATTCGCTAAGTTGAAGCAGCTCCTGCGTAACGAATTTTTTTTAAATTAATATATCCGGTATAGATATTATAAATACAAGGGTATTATAAGTTTAGTCTCGACTTAGTAATGGTTGAAAACATTGATTGGAAAATAAACTGTTTGGTATAGGTGTTCATAGTATGATCTACGTGGTACTTTTGCACATGTTCGTGTAAATCGAGGGCTATGAGAAGGTAGGGATATCCGGCCTCGATAAGCTTCTTTAAAGTGATGACTGATTTATGATTACTCCTGCTCGTCGTGCCCAATGCGTCATTCAAAGTGGGTACTGACCTCCAACCAAATCTAGTAGAGAATTAAAAAATTAATCGACCTCCCAATGTATTCTGAGACATACATTGAAGGACCGATTGGAACGTTGGGTTGACGATCATCAAACCTGTTTCCTCCTTTCCCGTGTATGATGTGAGGGTTAGGCAATCGGACTATCTTTGGTATCAGTGAACCTCACAAAATTCACCACAAATACATAACTTCAGAAATGAAAATATATTTCCCTCAATTATAATAAAATTTTGGTTAATAATGAACATTGTTTTGGTTTGTTACAGTTGTGAATGTGAACGTATTTTCAATAGCTGGAACATCAGCTAAAATGGAATGTGATTTGAAAGCATCAATTGAAATGGATCAGATCGCTAGTGTCACCTGGTCCAGATACAACAATAACACACCGATATACACGTATGTACAATAATATACACAACAATATTTATTGATCTAGATAAACTAATTTGTAATTTGTATACATCAGCAAGTATATGCTCTTTGAGTATATACATCAAATACAGGCTGTAACACTCGAAAAAAAATATCATTCGATTTGTGATACTTAGGAGCATAAAGTTATATTGAATACATGTTTTAAGACTTCAATTAATTAATATTGAAAGCTACTTCTAGCAAAACTCTCAAAACTTTCTACTGAGGTAAGACGCGTTAAATGGATCATAGCTCCATACTCTTAAAAAAAAAATCCCGAAAAGTCGACTTTCCACGGTCTATATCTGGAAAACTATCACATTTTTCGACTGTGAGACCATGATGAGAACATTCGGTCAAGAGCTCAAAAGGAATAACATATATCAATTCCAGTGAATTTCACCGAGAGCGACTTCCCATAAAATATGTGCGGGGCGTCCTTTCGTATGAACTCTATTAGAACTTTTTTAAATCCAGAAAATGCCGACTTTTTCAGCTAATTGTATACAATAATGTGCTTGTTTTATAAAAGTTGAATAATCGTCTGAAGAAGTTGAAAAATAATCAACGATACGTTGCAACTTTTGTAAACTAATACAACTGTCCAAGTTCCAAGTTCCAATAACCAATATTTTAACACTAGCATAACCCTTCACGGATTTACCCGCGATAATTTTGCAAAGTCCTTTTAACCAAAGAACATTATATTTTCAAGGACTGATTGTCTTGAAACGGTACTCCACATATATATTTATTTATAATTTTTTTAAAACTTATAGGACAATTTATTCCAACTTCTTCAACTATCATCGTCATATTTCGCCCATTGGTGAAAATCGGATGAAAATCTGTTCGGTAGTTTTCGAGTTTACCGCGTACAAGCAGACAGGCAGGCGCGACGGGGGGACTTTCTTTTATAATTTGTAAGGATGTATGTTACCATCTCTAATTCTTTTTTTATTAATTGAACTATTTTTGATACATGGTTCCCATTACAAAACAACCACAAAAGTTTAATCTTGTATATGGAGAATCTGGAAACAAATTAAAATTGGTATTAAACAATGTAAATTAGATATTCACTGTAAATGTTTTCAGATAAACTTTCTAAGAAAACAACCAACTTTTGGTGAGCCATCCTGTACACACCACATCCATCATATAATATAATTTGTGTGCTACCATCCTTAAACACACAGAGCTACCACTAATTTCATGTTTACGTGATGGATAATACATTTAATTATAATATATGTTATTTTAAATATTCTGATGTTTCACTTTGTCAAAAAAAATATGGGATAAACTTTTAGGTGAATGGTATACCCCTGGTATATCCCTGAAAAATGCTGTGGAAAAACGAGTTGATTAAATATTTTTTGCACGTTGGGTCAATATTGTTGATATTTACATAAAACAAGTGAAAATAACAACTAATTGAGTTAATTGCTTAGATACCCGGTATAAACAGATTAGTACAGATGTTTGAGCTAAAATTATGGCTACATTATTCAATTTATGAAAAAAAAATGCAAACAAAAGTTGTTTATTTAAAAAAAAAGGAATATTTTTATTACACTATTGCGGTTTTGTAGATGGATAATCTCCCTCGTCATGGTCCGATTTTACCCATTAACGAACTTGAGCTATATTTTATGCTCTAGAACACTCTCAAAATTTCAATTCATTATGTCGCTTTCAAGTAATGATATCTACGGACAGCAAACAGACAGACAGACAGATACGTGGAAAATTAGATCTTTTATGAACACCAATATCAAACATTTTGTTTTGCGATTAACATTTTCAACCGCTACTATTTCGGAACTAACCTTAATATATCCTTATTTATATCAAATATATACCGGGTAAAAATGATAGATTTTCATAACGGCTAAAGAAAATGACTGGGGAAAAAATCCACTTTCGTACATACCAAAATATATGTAATTTTACATCAGATACGAAATTTCATTTTGATAGGACTAAAATTATGACCGTTAGAGAGCGAAATTAATGTTTCACTTTTGAAGGAGACTATGTTGGTGAATAAAATTTTTTTGTAGTTTACTAGCCACGAGACTTAAATTGAGTGACTTAAAAATGTATTTCCGAACGAGAAGTGGTCTAATTATTTTGAGGAAATTCGCATTCTCATTTGGATGCGAATTTGGATGCTAGTGCACGCACCACTGTCCTTACAATCCAAATGCAATACTTGAAGATTATCCAACCAACACAGTGGCCTTACACTAAGCATAGTTAGTATATATGGCACCAGAGATTACCAGAGTTTCTTACTGTTAATCCTAAGATGACATTACCTATTAACTATTCCATTTGATTATTCAATTACCTAAGATATTCTACACTTAGTTGGTTCGTACGTAGGTTGGTAGATAGGTAGATGATACCTGTTTGCAACCGGTTTATCACATTAAATGCAATTAATATTCAATTAAAACAAACAATTACATAAAATGTTATTCGATCGAATTGAAATAAAAAGCTTTTAATCAAATTCAGTTTGAAGCATCAATAAATATGATGGAAATTAAATAGATTTGTAAATGGGACTGATAAATAAAAGAAGACGAAGATTTAAAAACGAAGTAGGAGCTGCGTCAACTTAGCGAATTTCCTCAGTATAAATAAATCACTTCTCTGAAATAGCTCCTAATAAACTTTTATCTTATTAATGTTGACTTTTTTCAATATCATCAATTTCAGAATAAACTTTCGTATCGCATATACTTTCGCACGAATCGTAGGCGGAAAAAGGGGGGATTAGATGATTGGTATAAATTTAACGTGTTAGTTTCTCAGATGCAGATTAGTTTCTCTAGACCTAAAAATTGCATTAATGGGCAAAGTCAGTCCGTTCGTCTCCTCTCCAGAGGGGTACATATTCATTTTGGAAACCTAGCAATAGAACAAAAATTTAAAGACAACTCTGTTACATAAACTAAGTATATACGGGGTATTTAAGCAATCAATTTCACTTGTTTTTTTTTTTTTAATGTATACAACTAGGTGTAGAGATTTAGATAGACAACATAAGAGGTTGATTTGATTGCAATTAAGATAAATCTGATCATTAATATGGTAAATCTGTTTACCAAAATAATGTAACACACAAATTATTGGTGCACCATAGTATTTAGTATTTAACTGTATAGGCTAAGAGCCGTTAGCATCATAAAAACTATCATAATATTATTGCACACATTTTCGCACCACTTATAGTAAAAGTACTCCACGATCTATTGTGATAAAGACATTTTGATCAAATAGTATCCTATTGATTGAAAAAATGGTACTATTGATAAAGATGAAGAAAGTCGAAGGTACGAATTATTGTTGATTTCTGAAAAATTTTATTATGATTAATAATTGTCAAATTCTACTGACAATTTTTTAGCAAAAGTAGGATCAGTGGGAACCTGCTCTCGAAAAAGAATTTTTACTATTTCAATCCACAAAAATAATTTGAATTTTTAATATCATGTCCGTATTTGAAACTATACCGAACTATACTGGAACTATACCGAATATTAATTATTTACGTCAAATAGTCTGTTAGAAAAAAGCCCATGACAGATAGACAGACATCTCGGTGATTGATTAAGTGTTTTGTTGTGTCAATTTTGGCACGAAACATTAAAAAAAAAAATGTAACGTGGACTGTGCACTTTTCTATCCTGTTGTGACAGTTTTGGATCTTCGACTCCTTATCTACAATCAACTGAATGTTGCTACAGGTACACTTAAGTGAATATATTCATGATACCAAATGCATTCATTATCAACCGTATGATAATTATCAACTATTATCAAACAATAGTCTCATTAAACATTTAAATGCCAGGCTAGCTAGCAATCACACCAGTTAGCTACCTGGAATTCACGCTTCAACTCTATGGACACACTTAGAATGACGTAGAATAATTGATTAAGCTATAAAGAAAATTTTACTATTAATGGATTATCGGATTACTAACTTGGTTGGTGCGGTGCGGTGCGGGGCATTCAATAACTTTGATTGTTCAACAATAATTTATGTATTTACGAGATGAAAACTGTTAAAAAATCAATAGTACAGGTGCTACGTGCACATAGGATGCCCCAGCGCCGATCTTGGAATCATTAAATTGAATCTAATCTAATCTAACAATCAAACAGTCCAAGGGGATTTGTCTGTGGATTAAGTCGTTTTGTCTGCGCAATATGCTTACTTGGAAACTGGGAAGTTATGGGTTCGAATCCCGACATCAACAGTTTGTCAATTATTAAGAAAGAAAACATGGAGTGGTTAATTGACTAAACTGTCGGCGTATGAACAAGAACAAAGTAACCGGCTATGCTTGACAAGGTTTTCTGCAGTTTCCTTCACGAACTCCAGATAAATATCGGCATAGTTCCTATCATAGTCGGCTGCAACCGCATATCCTACCAATTCCTAGTCTATACACAAAAATTCCTTCCATTCCACTAACATTATCACATCCTTAGGCATCACAATAGACCTTATGGTCGAAGTGTAGCCCGTCAAGGGCAGCCTCTACAGTCTATTTATCTACATTAACAATCTGTATCCCGAAAACGTTTGAATACGCCCAAGTTCAAATAAAGACATCTTATTATTTTTGGAAGATCTATCGCTTATTCAATTTTTTGGATTATCGTTGACCTGTAGTCGTTACGTAGAAACTTGCTATTCCTGTGTGGCAATCACAACTGATATATAATTTTCTGGATATTTTTGTTATGTTGGATAGAAAAAAAAACCAATTGTGAAATACATATTATGACATTCAGATTTATGGATTAAGAATATGACAACATTCTAACAGATATAAATCACTGAAATACGTTTTGTTATTTCATTCTACGTTGAACTAATAAAGGTGTTGGTTGGTTGTTCTTATAGTCGAACCATTCTCGTCAAGAATACAAAACAAGAAATACGGACGCAGAACAAACTAATTTGAAATAAAAAGAAACGGTGCAAGTGAGTTACACACAAATTTATTATTATGGACCGTGGATTTGTTCGCATGGATCTCATATACGGATGAAGATGTGCTGAACATACTTTGAGTAATTTTTTGCGCTGTGCGAGAGCAAGGCAGAAGATACAATTATGAGCTCGCTGGGTGAAATGTCAGCAAATGGTTAAAAAAGTTAACTTGTTAACGATAATATGGTCCCAGAAAGAGAGGCAGACCTAAAGCATGATCCGGGTTAAAATCGCCATAGAGTAAGGGTTTGGTACACGGATCCTAGCCTGCGTTGGAAGATAGCAGCTTTTACGAACGATTTGTTGATAATCCAGCTAAAATTTCGCCTCTTTAAGAAACTAATGTTGATTGGCTAGATTTGGGTATAAATAATTGGAACCACGTCGTTGAATCTCAAAACTTCCAAAAATTGTTGCCTATTCGATTATTATTAACATTTGTTTTCCTGATTCTAAGTGATTGGCGTGCACTTGTTGACAATGCCACCCGGGCCTGTTTGACCCAGTTAGACGCTACCGCGATGTATATACCTAGCCGACAAAGACGCACACGGGTTCAATATTAGAAATTGATGCACACTATGCCCAGATAGAGTGAAATTTTGGCATTTGAAAGGCTAATTTCGTTCATGAGCAAAATCGGCATAAGAGAAACGAGGTTTAGAGGAGGGCAGAATGAAAACGATTCGATTACAATGGTTTATTATTGTATTGAAAACCAAAGCAAACGGGAATGTTGCAACGATGACACGCTGAAGAAAAGAAAAAGAAACATAAAGTTAATTAAATTTCGTGCAGAAAACACACAAAATAAAATAAATAAAAGTGTCAAATTCTACTAAAATATATCGTTCATTTTACAACTTTCCAATAGTTTATTATGTCATTTAAGTGTTATATATGACCGACCGACGCGCGGTATAATATAACTTTTACAACAACACTTACCACAAAAGGAAAAAGAAACCTCTGTTGTTCTTTAGTTTTCCCTCTATTTTGTTATAAGAAAAATCCAAAATTTAATTCTGAAACAATCTTTTAATATCCTGTATGTACAAATGGCGTCAAAAGTTGAGCTATTATTACATAATTTTTTAATTCGGCTACTTCAAAAATCTACGTCAACCAAGCGAATTTCCTCCGAATAAAACATGTCACTTTTGAAAATGGATCTAATTCTGAGAAATATAGAGGTTTAGAAAATTTAGAGTAATCACTTTCAATCTTAAATCGTAAATGTTTCTGTACATACAGGAATTCTAGGTGTATATGAATTGAATAGATCGTTCCCAAATTAACAAAACGATATAACTTAGAGGATAAACCATAAAATAATTTACCAATTCATGAAAGAAAAGAAAAAAACGAAATCTCAGTAATGAATTTCTTAATTAGTTTTTTACGATAATAAAATATAATATTATCTAATCAATTAAGAATCGTATTTCGCATCGTATTTACTTAAAGCTTACTTATTACACTTCTTCCGTATGCTATTTAATAAATTTGATACGTACAATTTATTTATTTATTTATTTACTTGTATCTTTATTATTAAATAAAATTGGTATTTTATTTAATGAAACAAACAATACACATTCTGTATTCTATTCTATACAATATCGTAATTGGTTTTTTTGGGTAAAGATAATATTACGAAATCGATTAGAATTAACTAGAGAGTTATTATTATATACGTATAAGTATAAGTGTAAGTGATTTTAATTTTGTTTACTCCGTATATATAATGTGGAATTTTATTATGTACAATTCTATCTGTACCATCTTATTGTATCTGTGGAGGGTTCTCCATACATTGCAACATATCCAAGTGTTTTATTTTAAAATACTTTATGCGTTTAAATGCTTGTAATCATCAAGAAAAATACTAAAATGGTGTTTAATATAATGTAAACATCTTAAACGTTTAATTTTAAAACATTTCAAAATAAAATAGTTTGATTTGATTTGAGCCATCTGCCACAGATATATTTCCCAGTGACTTCTTGTTCATTAAATTTATTCTATAAATCAAAGTTCACTGATAATTATATTGCCGGCACAGTAATGGATTTAGGTCCTGGTTGACGAAATAGTATTGCTGAAGGCTAAGTATAAAGCTTAGCGTGGATGACAAATTTCATGATTTTGCACCTTAGAAGTTGGAAAAGTAATATTTCTTTTTGGTAGCCATAAATTTCTTCATAATTAATGACACAACTTTCTTTCATTCAAAATAATGTCATTAAATCCACACTTTAAAAATTTTATTGCATCATGGGCCCTTATAATGTGTAGATTCGGTAAAATTAATAGATTTTCGAAAAAATACCACCTTTATATTCTGCTAAAATAGGAGTCAATGCGTGTACCAAATTGCCTTATGACATAATATGTAGGATAGTCGACTTTCAACACTCTATGTTTCTATTTTAAGTCTAAGGTAGGGTAAATTTGTGCAAATAGATGGTGTGTAAGATAGGGTAGGTAGTGATAAAACATCATAAATTATCATACAGAAAATATTCAATGCATGTAAATTGTATCCATAACAGGTTATAACTAACGCTAACATTGTTACTGTGTTAAAATTGTCGATTCCTACCCTAATTGATTTATCTGTGTGTCCTATATATGCTGGCTGGCACTGCTGTATCAAACTTCACTTTGATATTGTTTACTGTTGCCTATCTATCAATATTAAATTAATTAAGTAACGTAACCATTGATAGTTTAGTGTAGGTAATTCAGTCGACGTATTTATCAACATTAACATAATATTGAACGTTACACTTATAACTAATGCACACACGGCCACAAAAGTAACGGTCAGTTTTGAAAATGTAATGATTTATTTATACCTTTTTCATTTGGGTTTCGAAAACATGCTTCGAATAAAAGGTTTTCATCATAAATTTACTAACAATTTTTATTATGTCATATAATGTATATTTATAAAATAGTATTTTGATTTTATTTTGTTTGTTGGAATTAATAAATATTGTGTATAGATATTGATATAAATATTGTCAGTCTATTTATAAAACAAGAAAAGTATGAATTTACTATTATATAATTTTAAAGCCTTATTTATTTTTAGCGAATTTCCTGAAAGGAAATAGAGCTATTGGTCCCGTACCGAAGTCAAAATTTCGCAAAAATTTCTTCAAATGTCCATCGATCCTACCTAGTAGATGTCAAAAATCACCATCTGTAAAATTTATATATATATATATATCTATGGACATATATATATATATATATATATATATATGTGTCTGTCATCACTCTAGCGGTCACAGTTTTTATTTTATCGGGATGAGATTTGGTATTTGAGGCGCTTTTGATATTCAAAAGGTCAAGTTCGTTAATGGGTAAAATCGGACCAGGGGAAAGGGGGGTTTAAAGGGAGGGGGAAACACAAAATTAGAGATATCTCTCTTAAAATTTGAAAAATCGAAAAATTTATAAGAAGTAAAGTTGTAGGTACTAAGTTTTACTGTAATTTTGTTTCTTATCATTTTTTCTGTAACAATAATATTTACAGAAATATTGACGGTTTAATATTGAAAATTAAATTCCTTAATATCTCTGTACACATTAGAGTTTGAGCAAAAATGATAAGGTGATGAATTGTAGCAAATTTGATTTTATACAACTTTATTCTTTACGCATTTTTCGATTGTTCTAATATTAAGAGAGATATTTTATATTTTGTGTTTTCTTCTTTTTTTATACCTCCCCCCATTCTCCTCGACGTATGTCATTTATTAAGAAAATTGGACTTGCAAATGCTAAAATCATATATGACATTTCATTTTGATTAGACTAAAATTGTGACCACTAGAGAGTGATTTATTCTAAGGAAATTCGCTAAGTTGAAGCAGCTCCTGCGTAACGAATTTTTTTTTATTTCATGATAAATTAATTCTAAGTAACAGATTATAATTCTAAATTGTTATTAATAATGTTTAATTTACAAAAATTTAAACTACACATTATTATTTAACAAATGAAATATCCGCGGGCCGTCAGTCCGCATACGACCACAGATATCTAAATATTCCGAACGCAACTTTTTTAAGGTTAAAGCACGCATCAATATTATTGTCAATACAATATTGAATATCTAAATATTTCAATATGAATTTCATTTTCATCAGAAAACGAAACGGATACAACTTTAAAATAAATTTGAATATTTGTTCAACTGTGTACCTCCTCTGTTCAAGTCAAAACTTTATATTTATTCTGAAAAACTCTAGATGTTTGAACAGGAGACTTGGGAATTGTTTTACTCCTGCCATATGAACTATTTTATGTTTGTTCAAAGAAATATAAAATGTGATGTGATGTTATGAATGTTGTGTCCTTTTCAAGGATTTGATTATATATATATATATATATATATATATATATATATATATATATATATATATATATATATATATATATAAAACTATCTATCTGTATATGATATTAGATTGTGACCCAACAGATGACATTTTAGTAATACGAACCATTTTATTCGATTTCCTGAGGGTAATTTGTATGTATTACATATTATAACTATGCCATCCATCAGAATGATGCAGACGGCTCAATAATGTGTTCAAATTGCATTTGCTGTTTTGTTGATTTTATCTATCCTCATAATTTTTAATTAACTTTCTAGAATATATTCAATTTTGTAGTAAACTCATATTTGTTTTATGTAAAGTTTGATTGCATACCCTTTTTGACACTCTTTATTTATTTAACACGTGTATACTAACTTTTGAAATGGATATACTGGAGTAGGATCAGAGTTTATATTGTGAGAAACCAAGTACGAATATCTATGTTAGTCCTTGGTAAATACACCTCAATATTCTAAGCTGAAGTATCATAAATCGATGTACAATCGCGAATCTTCAGCAAAACTACAAAGGTAGAATAAACTCCAAAACTGCCCGGGAGTGTATTGACTCACTGTGAAGCCTGGGTACACATAACAAAGTTACTATAGGCTGAGTGCCTTGACATTCAGGAATCGATGGAAACGTGAAGGTTGATGAATTAGCCAGAATGGGTGCTATTATTCCAGCGCTAAATGTCCAGAATTGTTTCTTGGAGTACCGAAAAGCACAATAAAAAAAAGGTCGGTATACAAGTTTAACCGTTCTCGGGTAAACAATCATACATGGCCAGGATCATGCAAAGGCTCTTATAAAAAGCGTCTTTTGGAAAAAGGCCTCTGATTACAACTAGGAAAAAACCAATTGAGGTCACTTCCTGACCTTCTTACTGAAAGTGTGCTAAAAACTGAATAATTCAGTCCATTTTAGTTAATAATTAACCATTTTGTAGCCGTGTTAAGAATGGATTTTCAAACATAAGGTTGTACTTTTTGAAAATCATAAGCACAAGTCAGCCTGCAAATAACTTTTTCAATGCCATAATAAGAATGAACATACGATGAAACCAACCCCCACCCCCCGAATCCAACACCACTTTTTCTGACACATTTAGGTGTATTGTTTAAAATTAGCACCCGGTTGAAGTGAGTTTTTTGCATCATTAGAAAGTAGCGAGATATGGATTTTATAAATGAAAACATCTGACAAATGATGTCTTGATTGCCTCCATTACAGTATTTTCGAATAAATCAAAAATATTATGAATTATCAAATAGAACATGAAAAAATTAATATGTCAGCTCATTTTGGGTACACGAATATACACGAATATTAACGAAGTTAATATTTATTTCACGAATTTTATTTTATTATATAACGGTTGAATTATAATATACTTTAGACGTCAGTTATATTTTATTAAACTAATTATTAATATATCATTTTAATTTCATCTAAAGACGAAAAAAAAAAAATTAATTTGTATGCTTTCTTTATGCCTTTTGCGTATCATCAACTCTCCTTAATTACAGTAATAAATCTACCCGAAAAATAATTATTTAACTGTACTATACGTGCAAGTCGAACATCAAATCCCATTAAGGATTGTTTGTTGGTATAAGATATTAATTGTATGTAATTTAAAACGTTAGAAAATTTCGTTTCACTAAATTTTGGAACATATAATGTGTGTATTATGGGAACATAAAAGTCGTGTCTATTTTTTCACAATTGTCTAGTCATTTTGTACCCTTATTCATTCGGTTTTTGGGAAAATATTTCGAATATAATTTTTTAATAGAACACGACTTTTGTGGCCCATAGTACAAACCGTAAAATAAATTGATAAAATTAAATTAAATATCGTATAAAAAAATACATTCGATGGGAAATTAGTTCCAACTAAGGATTAATATAAAAACAAGTAAAAACAATCAATTAACTGAGTTACTTGCTTAAATATCCAATGAATCCTGAGTTTATTATCAATGGATGGATTGTTTATTTTACTTTATACGACGCACAAATGACGAGTGTGAATTTTACATGTCGAGTACTGAATTTAAGCTTATATGTATATATATATATATATATATATATATACAGTCTCGAATTTTTATCCTGAAAATTTAATAGGCCATAGATCTCCCAAAAATAAGAAGAAAAGTTCAACTGAACTTTGATGTTTTTTAGCTTCGTTTTCGAGACACAAGTTGTTAAAGTTAATTTTTTTTTTAATGTTTTTCAAATGTCTCAAACACTACTTGGCTAATTTTGATTACACGTGGTTTAATTAATTATTGCAGATGCCCCGGTACTGGGGCATTCTAACTAGACAATTTAAAGTAAAATATTAGTACGCCACTGCGTTTTTCCAAGTTTCATATTATTTTTAGATTAAAAATTTTATTTTTTCTCTCCTTCATTTTCTATCTACCTTGCTTACTTTTCGAGAAAAAAAAATTAAATTTCCCTCGATTTCCCATTTGAACTATCCAACTATCTTCGTGAATTAGAATCTCTGAAAAAACCAGACAGACAGGCACCGAGGAGATTTCTATTAATGTTCTATTTTGCCAATTTTGGAACATGGCACACAAAACATACTAAACACATTTAATAATAACTTCTTTTTTTTAAAATTTTGATTTTAAAATTTTGAGTTTTTATAAAATCACTCCACGTGAATAAACTGTAAATTTTTTAATCCACTGTACATTGACTGTTGAATTATCCAGGAAGTTCATGTCAGGATGCAGAGAAAACTCAAAATAGAAATACAAAACGCATTATAATTAATGTGAGAATTCATGATTGCGTTTAGAATCACGCAATCGTGTCATTTAAACATATAAAATAAATGTTATGATTGGGTGATTAATAAACGTGAGTACCTGCTATTAAATAATACAAATTACATATTTTACATTTATTATTATTAATTTTATCAAACATTTGTTTTGTTTGTGCTGCTATGAACTGTAATTTTGAACATGCAGTTACAAAATGAATCATTTACTGAAAATAGTAATGCCACACAACCTCTATATACATACTCCGTTTGTATATGGAGGTTATTTAGATAGATAGATTGATAGAGACATCTTGGGGTGTGAAAAGTGCATTGCTTAGGGTGTGAGGTTCGATTCTCTCATCTCTTAGCAATAGTCAGGAGCTTGTCTATCAGGTTTTTCTGAAGGTTCATATATTCGGGGTGAGATGCATCGAATGAGACTTGAAGTTGAAGATGATGCGGCTGGATTTTTCTTCCTTCTCGCTACACCGTCTGAGCATAACGGATCCATGTTGGAGTCCTATTGTGTCTAGATGTTTTCGTAGGTGATCATGTCCGGTGATGAATCTGGTTACCTTTCGAAGTTGTATCCTGTTCAGGTTTTGAATGGATGTCGTAGCAGTTTATAGATTCGAGGAATGCAAATATTGATCGATTACATTGTCATTAATAAAATGTTTTGCTGATGTGTAACAATTCACATCAATTAACTCATACAGTATTGCGCTTGATGGCGCTGAGATCGATTTAGCACCAGCAAAGTATGATGACCCATTTCAAAAACTGTACATGTGCATGGTCCCTTACTTTTATCCTAAAAAAATTACCCATGTTATATGCCTATAGTAAACACACTCTACTTTTGTACACATGGCCACGAAAGTAGCGTTCTTTTTTCAAAAATTTTTACAATTAATTTGTGCCTTATCTATACGATTGTCGAACTTTTATTCGAAACATTTTCCGAATAATAACAAGGTAATCATAGAATTTAGAAAAATGTATGTAATGATTTGTCCCTTATTGAGTCGGTTTACGAAAAAATGCGTCGGATAAAAGTTCTGCATTAGAAATATAGTAACAACTTTAATTCGAAATTTTTTTTCGAAAACCGAATCAATAAGGCACAAATCAACTATAAAATTTTAAAAACTAATATCAATTTTTGGTGCCTCTTGTATCTACACTATTTAAAATATAGGTAGGTACTGTTGTTAATTTAATATTCATTATTACCAACATAATAATAATTAATTACATTCTTAATACAGTTATACACATTAATTATAATTGGGTCAATAATTTCATTGAAATCAATCAATAATATTTGTAATAAGGGTATTATTATTATTATTATTATTATTAGGTATTTTATAAAAGCAAGTATTGATTAATTAATGTTCTAATAATTTTCTGATAATTTGTGAACATTATAATTCAGGGTTCAATAATATTTAATGAATATACATAATAATATTGAATCTAATAATAATTATATGAAAATTATACGCTTTTTATTTATACCTAACACTCTAAAAACCAAAACTAATATGAATAAGCTTGGGGCGCTTTTTGTGGAAAATCTGTATGAGAAGGCTATAGTGATTTAATTTCAACATAAAGTACACATGGTCACATCTCTCATACTTGAAAGTGAACAAAGCAAGTGACAGCCTAAGAGTCCAGAGTCAATATAAGCTCTCTATACCAGAAAAGTGATCGGAAGAGACAATGAGCTTCCCACAAGACTCTCGACTATGCTTTTACAGATGGTTCGAAGCTAGAAGAAGGTTAATCGGGGTTTGAAGTGAATCTGAAAAACTGAGACGTTAGAGCCAGCTTTACACTAGGACGATACTCAAATAGAGGATTGTGCCATTCTTTCAGTGGAAAACCTGCTAAGATAACTAAGCTACGCTTAAAACAATCTGCTCCGCTAAAATAGCATCACCTCTGCTTCTCGAATGCGCATAATTACGGGAGAGCCTGGCAAGGACGAAAGAGTACATCTAGATTTGGGCACCAGAACACTGCGGGGTTATGGGTAACGAAACGGTTGATGAATTCACTCTTGAAGGAGCCACACTCCCCTGTCAGAGATCGAAACCATAGGAAATGGAAAGTTACTAGCAGGCTAGCCAAACATGGGATTGCTGGGTTGAATGGTGCGCGATCAACCTAGTTTATTGGCAAAAACCAGAAAGAGATAAACCTTCTGGTTAGGATGCTTTCCGTTCACTTCATACTCAAGAGTTATCAATCTCTCATGAAGTTAAAGCATGTCCTTACAGAGTCAGATTAAGGTACCTAGTCTTCAGCTCAACCGAATTGGAAGATTTTTCTGACAATTTTATGTGCATTGTTAAAAATTAGCACCCCAAAGCATATTTTCGAAAAGCGATTGAATAAGGCACAAACCAATTATTAAATTTAGAAAAAAGATCGCCATTTTTGTGGCCCTTAGTATCAGATTTCCATTTCCGCCAGTATGAAACATGATTATTATTACAACATTTTTCAATAAAGTTGAAGTACAAAATAATTATCATTCATTGTTCTAGTAATACTATCATTGAAGTAAATTTAATCAAAATCGTTTCGAATATTTTCAATAAAAACGTGTACGTATGAAAATTGTACGTGATTATATGATTATACACGTTCTAATGAGACAATAATACTCAGAGTCATTACTGCTTACTGTTTACGGCACACATCAACGGAGTTTAATGATAATGTCTTGCAGTATGGGATTCCATTCGAATATATTCTGATATAACAGACAAAACAATACAATGTGTTCGAAAAAGTAAAGTACGCTTGTGGAGAAAGCAAAACATATCTATCTGAGCATCAAGAGATCACTTAACAAATTTAACTGAAATGTTTGTTTGTCTGGAATAAGTAGAACGCTTTCGAATTGATTCTATACAGAGAGTAGTTTTAAACATTTTTGTTATAACAATTGCAGAATTGATGTAGAAAAATTTGTGACGTAGGAGCTAAATATTAGAGTTACAACAATAAAGATGATTAAGGGTAAAATCTATTTTCTACACCTTTTTTCATTTGAGTATTATTAAAAGAGATATTCCATTTTTTTCCCCAATTTTCAATATTATGGAATTTGAGCTGTCAAATACCAGTGCACACCTGTGGCATCTTGAGCGTGTTCAAATATATATATTCGTGCTCATCACACTAAAAACACCCTTAAGTACACTTTACAACTCAAAAAGACGAGTCTTTATTTATGTTATTCTCTGGGAAATTTTTTTCATTTTAGATTTCCGGAGCATGAGACTGTAGTTTTCAACTTTGTGTTATTTATAGATGTACAAACGTAAAAATTCATTTTTACGAAAATATAACGCTTTTCTGGAACTCTGAATACCCCCTAAATGGTTGATTTTCGAAAAATGATGAAACGTGTATACCTTTATTTATTAATAATCACCAAAATATCAACTTTCTCGGTAAGTTCAATAACAGAGAGTACAAAATTAAGTATCGGTCAGACGAAGACCACTTTCCTACGCTGGCCAAACGTACCAAATTTCGTATACTTCGATGATCCCTCTAAACTTCTTCTTCTCGAGAGAAAATTCGTTTCTTAGGTTTTACACAAGCTCCTATCCAGCACCCCTATTTTTAATCGTATTTGTAAATATTTTAGCTCATTTCCCCGCACAACTATTTTTAAAGTTATATATAAAATGCTACCATAAATGACAATCTGTATAAATTGAAAATTTTAAAATCATACAATTAATATGCCATTTAATTAACCAAACTGAAAGTACATTGTAAAATTAAATTTGTTTTTATATCAAGTAACAATATTTTACACATTAAATAAAATAATAATATGTTGCTGCTCTACGTCTCTACGAGAGAGAGAGAGAGAGAGAGAGAGACAACCTTCTGCCGCTTTAACTCAAACCTTGAGGTGATTGTTCGGTCGTTCGTTCATTGTTTGAATAATATTTGACTCAAACAAATTACAAACATTATTGTACAACAGGTTTTGTACCTTGACAACACACTACAGTCTACAGTCTACCTGTCGACAATCATTCTCTTATCTAGAAAATATAGATATATATTTTCATTGAATATACAATGTCCTATGTGCAATGTACTCTCATAGAAAATGCGTTTAAAAATAATAATTAAACTTTTGTATATTTGGCTGTTGCATCATAATCGTCTTTGGTGTAGAGGAAGCATACTGGACTAGTTATCCAGAGGCCCGAGATTCGATTCCTGATTGACGAGTTAATTTTTTCATATCAGTATTTAATTTAATTAATAAATTCATTGCAAATGAAATTTGTCGGAGTATACGCTATAGTCTTCTACAGTTTGTCATACGTAACCAACCGAAAGGAATTTGGACAAACATCGTTATGTTGACACGAAAGTATACACAAATAAACAAATATTAAATAAGCTGTTTCTTTGACAATACATTTTACTTACACTAATAAGATTGGGCAAATGAAGGGGAGAAATGCATCTATGGCTCTATATTGCCAGGAACTATCCCAGTATTATCCTTAGTACTATTGTGATAAACAATAGCACATTATAGACCAGGATAGAATAATGAATCTGCAACAACCAAAGTGTGTGGGTACTTATATACGCACTTAAGAAGTTATACTACATTTAAATAATTTATTAAAATAATATTAAATAAGATCAACACTAGTATTAAGACACAAAAGTTTAATAAAATGAGTAGTGAAAAATTACAATCGAAAAATGATATATCTAAAACCAATGATTCTACAATTGACTATGGTAGGACAGAACCAGTATCACTTCTTAGAGATCAAATTAGAGTTTGAAAGGCTGTCATTAAATCCATTATTTACATTAGAATCAGAGTTTGTGAAATTTACCTGAAAGACCAGGCCAGATTTATCAATGTATACAATTAATATACAAAGTTTACGCGTCCATAGAAATGATATTATTGATAATGTGGTTTGTAATTATAATATTTTTTTTTAATATCAAAAACATGGAATAATAATAATGAAGATATTCCGGTACCTAATTTCAACTGTACAGTTAAATTTAAATATTCTAATGTTTTAGCTAGCGGTGTAGCTATTTACCAAAATAAAAACGATCATTCATCTTTCGTTCGATAATGTTTAATATTGTATTTCAATATGCAAAAATTATAGCACACACAAAATTATTGTCCAATGTAGGGTGGGGTCACTCATGTGACAACCTTACTTGTTGTCTGTTTTGCTAACCATCTAATGCATGTACATATAAAGGCTGATCATAGTTATATACTCCACAAACTTTTTTTTAAATGATGATAAGTTTTGGGAAAATAAAAAACACGTCTTTAATTATTTTTATTTTATTTTGGTTCCAGTTTCGTTGACATAATTCCATTTTCAAAAAACACAATAAAGATTATGAAAAAGAATTTGTGTTTCCGGAACAACAGCTAGTTGTTAAGTAGCGTTAATTTTTGAACGGGTTTCAGTTGAGTGTAATATGATAAAATATAAAATAATAGACTGTACAAAACGTATGATCTAGTACAGAGTTGGGCACAGACAGCTCGTCTGAGCCTTACGAGCTCTCCATAAGCTGGGTGAGAGTAAGTAAAGAAGGTATGTTTTGAAGCAAGACGGAACGATGTTTCAATACAGGTTGTCCTACCTACGGATTATTGCCCAATAATTTATTCAATCAATTTAGAAATAGTTTTATAAAATATTTATTGTTTAAATAATATCTTTTACAGTATGGAGAGATACACCAAAAAACATAATAATAATAATAATAATAATAATAATAACAATAATGATAATAATAACAATAATAATAATAATAATAATAATAATAATAATAATCTGAACTTATCCAAGACTGCTTGCGATGTCTTCTCCATTATTAAATTCACTACTTTTATTTTTTTTTGAGAAACAAATTATGCGAAAAATAATTTCCACTACTATAAATAGTACTTTTCACTTTTTCAATTCAAAGTAGACTAACTCGAAGAACTCAAATTCCCACTTTATGTAAAATTTAACTTAATTCATCAAATTCCCATCACACTATACTGAGCATACTCCATACGAAGAAAAAATAATTAAATCAGGTAAATAATTCTTTATTAGTTCTCGGATATGAATAGTAAAATATTTAGACAAATCATTTGGAATTTCCAAAACTTTAATTCTATTTAAATTATCCTTTGCAAAAATTTCCCTCTTTTATTACAATGGTCCAGCGGTAAACTTAAAGGTTCAAAAGATTTATATATATTTTTTATATATTTTTATTTTATTCATACACAAATATGATATATACTAAAAAGGTACATTTTATGACCCTAATTACCAGCCCAAAATTCCAGAGTATGTATTGAATGATTGTATGTATTATTTACTTTGTATAATAGTGACCATAAAAAAGATTTGGTATTATTATATTTTTTTCAGAAAATGTTTTAATTAAAAAAAGAAAATATTAATAATTGGTAGGTTACCCTGTATTAACTCTATCTCTCTTCCCTACCTCTCACTCAGAGCTTGGCCGAGTCATCTCCTGCCCACCTCTGATCTAGTAAACGTTTAGCGAAAATTATAGCAAACGTCTCTCTGGTTCTGTCACTTAATAATAAATCTTTTGATAACGGACAGCTGCCATCAACAAAATTTTCAAATGTAATAAAATATGTGTTGTGTGTCAGTGTGTGTGTACTTTTAGCCGAGTCTGAATATAAATTTTGTGTAGTGTGTACATAAATTTATATATTTTATGATCGTACGAAATTTTAATCCCGCGCTATAGGCGCCTGTCTGTCTGTATTCAAAGATTCATCTTACATGATGAATATTTGAAATTTATTAAGTACATTATGAATGACAAATTAAGGACGTTCATGCATGTGGCTTGATAGTAGATAAAAAAATTTTTTTACTGAATTGAATAGCTCAATTCAGTAGTGATCCTCCCTCAAAAATTTAAAACCTGTCGTCAATCATTTCAAAGAGTAATTAGCGATCAAACTTATAACACAGCGTCTTATGGAGAACAGAATTTTTTTGTACTTCAAATTATAATAACTATATTATTAAAGGAGCCACCATAATAAATAATGTTTATAAATATTCTTTGAAATATGTAGTTAATATAATTGCATTTAAAAAATGATGTTGACGAACGTTTGAATTAATTATTTAATAAAATTAAAAACTATATTGTTAGGTTTGTGTTTTTGCCACCATATTTTGAAAACTGGCGACAGCGCACAGTGGAAAAATATACATATACATATTCATATATAAACGTGAACGTCATAACAAAACATAGTTTGTTGTCAGATCTGTCAAATAAAGTCAAGTCAATTCGAATTTACAATGACTGATAAAAAGGTTATAAATCTTTGTAAGATTATTGATATACTTTACAACTATTTAAAAATCCTAAATAAATTTTATTAAAGATAGTACTCATTTGACTCATAGCATAGTGCAAAAACGTCCTTAAATACATTTTCAACTTAATATGACAAATTTTATATATTTGAAAAAACAAAAAACGTTACGATAACTACATAAAGGTTTTTTTTTTTGTTATACTGCACTAAATGTATTTTCTCCTAATAATGGGATCGGAGTCATACTCTTGCTGTGATATCTTTGAAGAATAACATATTAATTAAATATTAATTCAAAAAGTATAATGTCATAATATCAAAAACATAAAAGTAATAATGGCATTATAATTTTCTTTTTTAAATGAGCAAATCATTTCTAAAAAAAAATGTACAAAATATATTGTGCATCAAAGAATGTTATCAATGTTCAGACATAACTTAAATGTCAAAGTAAGTAAACGTTAGTCGCTTCCGTTAGTATAATATATCCGAAAGGCAACCATACAAACAAATGACGTTATTTTAATATACATTTATTTTAATATAAATAGACGTTATTTAAAAAAAAATAAATAAAAACAATTTAAAAAATATATTGTACGAATGGTGGGCACTGTACCCAACCACTAATTTGGTTTCTGTCAAAAGCATTCCATCATTGAACAAGTACTACACACTGAATACTTTATACAATCGTCAAAAGCTTTCAAGAAAGAAATATTGTACAGTCGCATTCTTTGGGCGTTAGCTGAGTATTTGATAATATATTCTGGGTTACTTAAGCCGTAACCTGGTTTTCGAAGGCTATAAAACAAAAACATATTTTCTCTAATTTTTTTCTAATATAATAAATGAAATAATCTTTAAACAAATCAAAGATCAGCATTTGACAAATATTTTGTGAAATTTTCATTTCACAATTTTGAAAATTTAGCCATTGGGATCTCATTTCCTGTGACCCTTCAGAATAAAGTTCCCTTGGCGTAGTCAGAATAACTCCAGATAGATTCATCCGTAATTACAAAACTAAATTACTTATGTTAGTAGATATATAAAGCTCGTGTTGGAACGAAGGAAAATAAATGAAAATTTGAATTTTTGGCAGAGTTTGGAACAAAAAGGTACTATTTTTGGTATAATTTATTGCGTTGTCAAATTCTTTGCATTAGAAGAGATTAACTTAGTATATATTTAATGAATTAAAATATGTAAATTAGAATATTTTCTCCGCAAATCATCAATATGTGACTATAGGACAAAAACCTTGGGGGTGTGTAGGTTTTGAAATTGAACCTAATTACTCGCCAACTGACTGTATAGTTAATTCAAATGCATATATTTGTTTTATTTTATAAATGGGGAATTACGGTAAATAGGTAATTTATACGTAACATTAAACTTTCAATTAGTATAATTTAAATGTTTTCGAACGTTTGCTAGCTGTAATAATAGTTATATAGTTTATATTTTATGGTTTCGGTAATGTGTTGAGCCTTGCGTATGTAATAGCTATAAATTAATTGAACTGTATTGAACATGATTATGTTAATAATTTAAAAGCGCTAAAGTACACTTCATTTAATTACTATTACAATCAAACAATTATTATTATTTGTTTATGCATCTTTTACAAATACAAAAATATTTACATAAATTTATAATTGTGAGTAATTTCTCTGTGAGTAATTTCATTTGGTTTTAGGATGTTTTTAGAAAAATAGTGCAAACAATTTAACAGATGATTAAAAACTCTTTGAAATAAACAATATCGATCAGATTCAAGTTTTGCATAATTAGTAATCCCTTCAAAAAATTAATAGTGCTAAGCATTGATAAGATTTACTTTTTACCTGTCTCTGGGTGATTGTTGGAACTAGGAGGTTGCTGGATCGATTCCCAACATGTGTTATTACCTTATATATATATTAAAGTGCTTAGTGTTATTTTTTGGTACATATGAGCATAATTAGTCCATTTCCGAATATCCGTCCGTCTGTCCGTAAACATGTCACAGTTAGAGACACCCGTGTGCACACATAAACACTCGATGTATACACTGAGTGTACGGTGTATAGTTTTCGTAGTCTAAACGAACCTTAACCTCCAAACTAATAACGCTTATTGTCTTTTACCGATATTCTGGTTCTTTATTGAACTAATGTTCCAAGTTTTTAGATAGACACTTATGTTATCTGAAGTCCCATAGTTTTCCTTATCTCTACTCATCATAATAGAGAGTTAAAAAAGATCCTTCGTGTAATTGATACAATGCTCCATATCCAATGCTAATTATTGGAAACTTTTACCAACAAAAGCCTACATGAAATAACTCTTCTTTATTTATACACTCAGTGCAGAAGCAAAACAATGTTTTGCAAAACTGAATTGAAAACTCTAAAGAATTAGATCATGGCAGTAATTATAGAAACTGTGAATAAATCACAAAATAAAAACAAAATTTGAAGAAACAGTTACTACGAAGCTATAAATGAAATAAAAAAAAAAGAAAGAAAGACAAATCCCAATGCCCCAAAAAAAAAATATTTAAATATACAAAATAAAAAGTTTTGTGTTTTTTTCTTTTCGGTTGTACGAAAACATAGAAAATACATCCTGATTTTAATAGAAGATTATGCCTACAACCCAAATAGATTTAACGTTTTGAGTGACAGGCCATACAACCAACATATAGTGAAAATAAAATGAACAAAAACTATACACAACAACAACAACAACAACAATAACGCACAAAAACAAACCGGTCATCTCATAAAAGAGGTCATTGGTATAAAAAATTCATGCGCAACGAATTTTCACTATTGTGTTAACTGTTAACAACAGTATGAGTGTAATTTTTTATTATTCAACAAAAAATAATTTATTCTTGAGAAATGGGTACAATGGGCGTCATAAGTTGATGTTATTTTTTAAAGTTTTATAATTGATTTCTTCTTTAATCATTCGGTTTTCGAAAAATTTTCGAATAAATCTTGTTACTATATTTATAATCAACAACTTTTATCCGAAGTATTTTCTCGAAAACCGAATCAATATGGCTCAAATCAATAAATTTAAATTTTAAAAACTGATATTAACTTCTGTGGTCCATAGTACTAAAACCATTATTATGGATTCTAAAAGAAAAAAATTATATTATATTTACCTCTATTATATAATATGCGTATGAAACTTGAAATTGGGGCGGGGTGGGGGGATATACAGGAACGACGAAATGTAAAGTGTGTAAGCAGGAATTTGAATTTGAATTTGTCCTGTACAAACCTCGTGAGAATGAACACTTTCTGTGAATTCGAAACTATTCCCGGTAAATCGATAGTTTATCGGGTAGTGATCAGATGTCTCAATAGCTACCAGATCCGGAAACTTACTTTTCCGTTACAAATCAACGAGGTATGTACAGTCAACGCCAAAATTCGAGCTAAAATATAAAAACTTTATAATTGATTTATGTAAGGTACCAAAATCAATAAGTGAAGATAATTAATTATCCTTACCTGATACTTACCTTTAATTACGATTAAGAACGATTACTTTTGTTTTGTTATATAATTAAGATCGAATGTACTTACCGTTTTGTGAGTAGAATCTATTATACGTACTGTGACGGAACATCGTATGAACGATGATGAGTGACCACTATGCATGTCTCATGTTAGCAGTTTGTACTAGAGAGTCTTGCATGAGATTCGAACGAGTGAAGATGTATGAATGTACAATGATAAAGAATTTATTTTATTTATCTAATTATAATTGTGTTAATTATTTAAAACGTAGACGGTAGGGTGAACCCTAAGTGTCTCGTCGAGGAATATCCTAACGTTTAATAGGACCATAAGACTCCCGGAACACCTTTGAAGGAAAGGAGATGCAATAGACGAAATTGGTCGCGGTACAAAAGCTCTATATAAGACTTGCTCCTGACTCGAATCTAATCTAATCTAGCCCTTATTTGTTGTAATTATAGACGTCGAGTGAGTCTTTCGCATCATGTGATTTTTGTTAACTTTAAAAAGGAATAATTTCTATAAATTCGTAAAGAAAAAATATTCTTTTTTTTTTTTTTAAATAATTTTTTGCCGTTTTATTTAATTTTTTTTTTTTTTTTGGTATAAAATATGTTTAATTTAAATTTTAATTCAAGAGTTTATTGTGTGTCGTTTATTTAACAATGTTTACATTATCTTTTAATTAATCTCGTCTTAATACCTCTTCCCAGTGTTTCTCTGTATTTAGAATTTGTGTAGGTATATATTATATTCTGTTCATGTGATGTTTTTATGTAAGCAATCATGTCCTAGATTTTTCTTTCGCTTCATAATTTTATAGAGAATACCTATAGTTTAGTTTAAGTCTCTTATCCTGATCTGACAATGTAAAATATGAGAGGTAAAATATACAGGTGTTCATTTTAAACCTGAATATTTCTGTATAAAATTGTTTTTTGAAAAAATAACCCGAATACAAATAAGAATGGCGCAATACGGCCGCGTATTGTGTATTTATAAAATTGAAAAGGTAATTTCCGAAAGGCCTAGATCAAGGTGAGAAGTATGGTCACCATAAGATACCGCCATTCTTATAAAACAATTTTTATTTAAATTTTTCTTTCTTATAAAACAATTATTCCAAAAATATTTCTTTGAAGAAATATCCAGGTGTATTGTTTAAAATGATACACCCTGTATGAAAAATGCTGCCAATAAATTACGAATCGCGGAACGTCTTGAGTTTTACCTCCGTTTCTAAGACTCCACGGTCTATAACAGAGGCCACCCACATAATTGTTTTTGTAACCGTTATTAATTTATAACCATACATTAATTATGTGTGGCCAGGACAAGGAATTTGTATACAAGCTAGGAATTAGTAGGTTGAGCGTCTGTACCGGACTTTAATATGAACTATGCCAATATTCTTCTCCGTACGGCGACAGTTTAGTCAATTATCCACTCCATTAATTAATTTTTGTTTAAAATTAATTTAATTGACAAACTGCTGCCGTTGGGAATCGAACCAGCGACTTCCCAGCTCCGAGTAGACGATCTAAGCGATACGATTAAAGAGAGGACACTCTATGCCATTATATCATTAAAAATTTGTGTACACAATACAATTTGCGCAGAGCTGCTGTACGAAGATGTAATAAACTCATATTATCTGATAATAATATGTTTTTTCGAAACTCGAATATAGTGCTATTTTTTTTGTTTGTACAAAACATTCCAGTGATAATTTATCATCTGTCGTAATATTTGTTTTACATAATACTATTTTAACTGGAAACCATCACCACATACAACCAACACACCCAGCTACAGGCTACAGACAGCACAAGCTTGTAGCACTATCTACGAATGGCAATATGTTGTTATCATGCTACAGAGATATAATGCCATTTTTTTATGGTTTATATTGTGAAAAGGCAAAAACACATAACACAAAAATATATTTATTATTCCAATATTATGAGAATATTATAACAGTTTTTTTTTTTTATATTTAAATATCAAAAATAAATCAACCATTGGAAGATATATAGCCAATACCATATAAAATATATATAATATTTTCTTGAATATTCTCTGCCCTTTTATACATTCTATGTATCTCATCTTATGGATAAGCCTAGTCAGTTAACTCGCGTGGTTTAAGTTAAGTTCTCCCACTTCGAGTCCCTTCCCCAGATGACATATTGTACACGTGTCAATAACGTTGCAATCTTCACAATTTTAGAGACAATTACACAAAAATCACTCTTTGTTAATAACTTGATATCACTGCATAAAATATTTAACACTTTGAATTAAAATATTTGAGGTTATGATAAATAATATATATGATAATATATAATGAATTATTATTCAGATCTTATAATAATATATATGATAATAATAAAATATAATAATATATTAATATAATATATATTAATATATTATTATAATTAAAATTTAAATTAAACATTTTTTATACCAAAAAAAAAAAAAAAAATTAAATAAAACGGCAAAAAATTATTAAAAAAAAAAAAAAGAATATTTTTTCTTTACGAATTTATAGAAATTATTCCTTTTTAAAGTTAAATCTTGGTGGGAGAACTTAACTTAAACCACGCCAGTTAACTAACTAGGTTTATCCTTAAAAAAACTGGGCCATAGTCTCTGACAGTGCCATGTTCTGATAACAGTTGAACGACGAAAGATTCATTACTAGCTTTTAGATGTAAATACACTCGTAACTACTATGGCCATCTAGACATTGCTACCTTACGGGAACTATATTGGCTACGTTTTTCAAGAGAGTTAATAGATAGAAAACTTTATCTATCCACAAGTGACGTGTTTGAGTGTTGCGTTCATAATCACGCGCGAATTTCACAGTTTAGCCAAGCAAACTAGCGTCCTCTAAAATCTGCAGCTCTTCTAAAACCGCTGCCACCCGTGGTCGCAGCCTTTTCCGCCTATTTACAAATCCAATACTGCTATCGAGGAAAAGTTAACGAGATATTTTGGATTTTATTTTTCAATCGAATATATTTTGGTAAATAACAGAGTAACAGAAGTAAATCAATTCTATAACTTCTACTTATATTTTACTTCCCTTTCCCTGTAAACCTCCATTTTACATTGCCGGATTTTTCCCAATAACAAACATGGCCTTTCAAAAACCAAAACCACTTCACATATCAATTTTTCCTTTGGATTAAAAGTGTAATCGCTGGAATGGACACATATTTTTTTGAGTGACAACCTATTATTTTCAACGGGTTGCACCTGGCCAATACCATAATAGGGATAAACAGAATTTTCGATGAAAATATACAAATTTAGATGTGTATATACTTTTGAAAAATAATTGATTGATTATATTTTGGTCTCTTTTATGTGCTACTTTTCCATCTGCAATAAAAATTCTATTATACAATTTTTTTTCAACAGTTCCTTGAAGGATAAATATGTGATGAATAATGATAATTAAGGATTAAAAGATTATTGAACTTATTTTTATTACATTTATATGAACAAATATCAGGACATATTGGTGATACTTTTTTGCTCGGTGTGACAACCGCAATGACTGCTCAACGATTTTTGTTGAACGATAAAAGATTATTAACCTCAGTGAGACTATTACGGTGATCGATTAACGGTAATCGTGCAACAATAACCGTTGCTCCATAGGGAATACAAAAAAGATAGTCGCACCGAGGAACATGTACCATTAAGCGTTGAATGATGATTGTTCTATACACTAGAAGCGGGTATAGAACAAATCGTTCTAGAAGAAGGTTCAGTTTAAGATAATTATTTTAAACTCGAACAGATGTGATAGATAATTCAAATGTCTATTGAATGAGGAAATCGAATATGGTTTCCCAACTTGGCAATCTCACGCGGCACGCTAAGACGAAGCTAACGACTCTTCATTTGTGAAAATATGGTAAGTAGCTTAATAGATGCATGGAAACAGTTGAACATCTAACATCCATAAATCGACTGCTAAACACATAACCTCCCTTAGTCGGGGGTAAAAATCATAATAATTAAAACATTAACTGTGCAATGTCCTTTAAGGAAGTCATTATATTTATTATTGATAAATAAGAAATATACATATGAGAAACTAATATTTAGTATGCAAATAATATGAATAAAAGAATGAAAACCTCACGTGTGTCCTCATGGTTTTACCAATGTTTTTTTACTTAACTCTTAAAGCCCAACAATCTTAACGAAATGTATTTACTATTTGTTTATCTATTTTCTTGTGTTTATTTATTTTCTTGTAGGTATGATCCAGTCAAATAGTACTTTTATGTGTTAAAAATTCAAAGTGGATATTTTCCCAAGTGGGATACGTTTTTGGTACTATGAAAACATAGCAGAAAGTCTGTAACGAAAATGCCTTTATACAAAAAATTATTAAAGGTCATAGGTCGCGAAAATGTTTCTCAATTCATTTCGCGTAATTAAATTTAAAATTAAATTTATTCCTTAGCAAATTCTACACAAAAAAGATCCTGTACCAAATTTACGTAGAACCACCAATAGTTCTCGAGATATACGTCCAACACTTATCCGATTTATGCTGACCCGTAAGATTACAATACAATGCTAGACAGCGTATTTTATCTGATTTAAAACCCGTTACGTCCAACTTTTCTCCGCTACAAACATCGGATCTACTTATCCTACATGAATTCTGGAAAAACCCAATTTTGTGTAAACCAGTTCTACAATATAATAATTAAGAAAGACGAATTTGGAATTGAAACCAAACTTTATTTTGCCTAATCAATAATATAGTTTGTTGATAGTTTACTGAAGTAACAACTTATGGTTACCGAAATAACAAAGGGCATATGTAGTGAGTCCGCAAAGGTATCATAAATATGCAAGTATATATTTAGTAACGAGTCCACTACAAACTGTTTGCCATGTTTTCAAGGTGCTAAAACGTAGAGAATTCCGTTGGAAAATCATCATTTGAATTCGTTTACGAGGTAACTTCATTTATTTGTACTATTTCACTGAGCTATAACATAAAGTATTTTCTATTTGCTTATCTATTTTCTCTGTGTTATTTATTTTCTCGTATGGAGATATTATAGAGATTTTATGTGTTAATAAATACAAAAGGTGTTAAACAGTTTTAGATTTGTGTTGTTTTGTTGGTTTAAAATACTTACAATGTGTTTACTTATGTGTTATTATCATTCATTCTTAATGCACCGCACCCACCCTCCACCTCTCTCTCTGTTTGTAGTCTTGTAGTCGATGTGATGAACACTATAAAACAATACACCATTAAATGTCTATGAAATATATATTAGGTAAGAAAATGTTGATACTATAGAAATATTCTTGAATATTGTTCGTACGATGTACTCTGTCTTCGTTCCAGCTAGCAAGATTCAGGAAGTTGAAGTTTAGCATGCAGGTAGATCTTATTGATTGATTGATTAATATCGGGATAAAACTATTGCACTTCGACCTTATGGTCCATTGTAGTCCCCCTTCTACCTCAGTCTGTCGAGACTCGCTTCTCCCATATGTTGGCAATAGCCTGGAGCTTGCGTCCTACCAAAGGTTCATATATTCGGGGTGAGATACATCGAATATCCTGTATCTGCTGTAACTCAGAGGTTCGCAGTCAAAGATTATGTGGCTGGTTGTTTCTTCCTCCTCGCCACACAATCTGCACATAATGGACCCGTTATGGTCTCCCATTGTGTGCAGTTGCATCCTGTTCAGCCTCAGTGCATTGAGAGATAACCTCTTTGTTGCACGCTGAAGCAGTACCTTCCCGACCTCGACAGTTTAGTCAATAGCCGACAGTTTATTCAATTAACCGCCCCTTTTTTTTCTTAACAGTTGACAAACTGCCGAGGTCAGGATTCGAACCCATAACCTCCCAGTTTCCAAGTAGGTATACTGTGCAGACATAACGCTTTAGACGTTTCGGCCACTTGGTACTCAGTATATACAAAGAATTAACTCAGGTGTTCAAAAAATTAACTCAGTTGGTTGTTACATTACTTGTTGTTTTTAAAACTAGTCATTATCAATGTCAAATAACTCGAAAACGTACAAAGAAATAAGTTGAATGAATTGTACTGAATATCGTTTTTGCTATAAAAAAAATTCACACAATACGATTACAAAAGCAAAGAAAAAAAACCTGACATGCCCAGTCAGTCAATCTATGAACTTTAGTACAAAACTATAATCATTCTTAGATTAGTGTAGGAATTGTGTAGACGAAGAAGTGGAAATAATCATAATATATGTTTTATTTTATTTTATATGGGGAAAATGAAATACGAAAAATATTGCAATGGAATTTGTGCAATCATCATCTTTTTTACAGTGTACTTGTAGAAACACTAAGAACCCGTATTTTGTGTTCTTCTAATAAAACATCAACCATATGAGAGAATGGTATTGCTTAAGGTAGGTCCAGCACTGTCTTGTATAATCAGGACAAACATATACACACATACACAACGCATACATAATATATTTATATACAAATTAATGTAATTTTGAAATTAAAAAAACTATTCTATTTCGAAAACAAAACCGTAAACGCAATTTTTTATTAAATCTATTTAATAAATCTTTACTGTCCTAGTTTTTTTTTTTTTAAATTCTGTCAAATATAACATTTTTTTGACATCAAATGCTTGATATGAAAAATCATACACATCTAGGGATGGGGATCGAACCCACGACCCCTGGCATTCTAGACCAATGCTCTACCAACTGAGCTACCTTAGATGTTATGGTAGTACTATGCATATGATCTTTCACTATCATTTCTGATGCCATTGTATTATTAATTTTGTTTATTTACTATTAACATATTTTTCAAAATGTTTTTTGTAAACCAGCGTCTATTTATTTCCATTGTTAGTATGGTTGCCTTTCGGTTATATTATACCAACGGAAGCGACTAGCGTTTACTTACTTTGACGTTTAAGTAATATGTCTGAACATTGATAACATTTTTTTGACATCAAATGCTTGATATGAAAAATCATACACATCTAGGGATGGGGATCGAACCCACGACCCCTGGCATTCTAGACCAATGCTCTACCAACTGAGCTACCTTAGATGTTATGGTAGTACTATGCATATGATCTTTCACTATCATTTCTGATGCCATTGTATTATTAATTTTGTTTATTTACTATTAACATATTTTTCAAAATGTTTTTTGTAAACCAGCGTCTATTTATTTCCATTGTTAGTATGGTTGCCTTTCGGTTATATTATACCAACGGAAGCGACTAGCGTTTACTTACTTTGACGTTTAAGTAATATGTCTGAACATTGATAACATTTTTTTGACATCAAATGCTTGATATGAAAAATCATACACATCTAGGGATGGGGATCGAACCCACGACCCCTGGCATTCTAGACCAATGCTCTACCAACTGAGCTACCTTAGATGTTATGGTAGTACTATGCATATGATCTTTCACTATCATTTCTGATGCCATTGTATTATTAATTTTGTTTATTTACTATTAACATATTTTTCAAATTGTTTTTTGTAAACTAGCGTTTATTTCTGTCAAATATTTTTATAATACAACAGATAATAAATCGTTGGGCGGGCATAAAGTATTGCGCGCTTCTAATGAGAGAGAATGATAATTTTGTTATTCATTATCTCGTGTTCTAAACGATCAGAATTTCTGAAACTTCGGGATTTATTAGAAAACTTTATTTTTAGCTTGTGAAAAAAATAATGAACAAAATCTGTCGAAAAGTGATTTCATGCTGGAACTCCCTTAAACTATGTATAATTTGATGGTTTTTGCATTGCATTTTGAGGAATGTTTTTGCGCTTAAATGAAGTAACGTAGTCGAAGGAGATTATACATATTATAGAAATCTAACAGAATGTTTTTGTAAGCTGTTTTTTGGCTGTTTTAATACTTTTCTTGGTTCAATAACCATAATAATATGAATAATCTTTATTCGTCCTTTCTTTTAAGGTTTAATAAAAAAAACTTCTTGTGTTTAAATTTCCTGAAATTCCACTATTTTTATAGCAGAAACTCCCGACTGGCGTATAAATATTGAAACCACCGGAACCTTCTACGTTATGGTATATAAAGAATATTTTTATATTTATAAGTGGAATGAAAAAAATAAACACTCCAGAAATTGTATTACTAGAAATTATTTCTTTTAAAAATTTTTATTCAACCGTAAAGAAAACAAAAAATTTTTTATTTATATATATATATATATATATATATATATATATATATATATATATATATATATATATATATGTATATAGGGTGTCCCAAAAGTCATCACCTCATTTGTTTTGTTTATAACTTCTAACAATTTGCGGGTTATAACTTTTAACAAACCCTCTTTTTACACAGTCGATTATCAGACGTTGCCTCCCTTCTTCGAATTTAGCCGCCAATCGCCGACTTGTCTGTAGTATTGGGGATTTACCCCGAAAATTGTCACAAATTGTTGCAAACTTAAAGGCACGAATAATATATCAAGACTATTACGAATTATTATTGCACGTTGTTGTGTGAAAATTTTTGAGTTGACCTGAAAAAAAAAACCCAAATCGTTTCGAAGTTAAAATCAAAGCAAATGGATGATGGCTTTTGGAACACTTTGTATATTCCCAAGCATATTCAATGCAATTGTAAATGCATATCAGACCCAGGCAAATTGAATAGCGTGGGTATTATAATTTTTTCAAACCTTCATCACGGAGCTTTATAAAATTTTTGTTTTAATCCGGTTTTAGCTCACTTCACAAACTGCTTTCTGTATTTTTCTGTATTTTTTTCAAATGTTTTGTGTGTAAAAAAGCTTGCCAATTTTGTTGCATTAAATATATATTGTTCTTTCTTTGTCCTAAATAAAAAGTAAAATCTTTTCTTAAAATAAAATCGACGAGAAAAAGGCGTGTAATAAATGGCATTTTATTTAATCAGTTCCAATTCGAATGGTTTCTTATTTTTAATTCTGATCTATTTTCGAGTTAGTTGGTTGGTTGGTTGAATACTATAACGTGGACAATTGTTTTTTGTTTTTCAAATAAAAACTGTATTTATTTCATCAATGTCTTCCCTCAAGTTTATACTATTTTCATTGTAAATTGATTTCTTCTCACAAATTAAATAAATGTTCTACATCACTTTCCTAAACTTTTTTCATAACTAATGCAGTTTCTGATATCTAGATATTTCTGTATCGATTATAATTTTTTTTCTCAGAAACTGTAAGAGATAAAAATTTATACAAAAGATGTTGAAAATAAAATGTTATGAAAAAAATTATTGATTTAATTATTATTTAAAAAAATTAATGTGGGATAAAAGATTTGTGCCCTAACTCAATGGGCACCATTTTTTACTGTCTCCGCTGCGACTATTGTTATTAACTGTTAGAAAATGAAAAACTATTCACCTAATACCTCCATAATTCTTACAATGAAGCTGTTGAACTGAAAATATTTTTTTATTAAATTTTTTAAAATAAATAATTTTGCCCCTTATAGCCCAGTAAATAGGCACTTATATTTGGCATAGCTGCACTACGTGTTAATCAATATTGTGCATGTCTGACCATGAATCATTGTCGCTGCGACGACATGTTAGAGAAAAATGGCAGTAAAATTCATTTTTTCAGAATTATTTTGTTTTTGGTGTGAATTACAAAAAAATTTGCACTATTAAATTTGTGATAGAGTTTCAGTTTATTTTCATTTTAAAATTTAAAATTTGTATTATCGAAAATGCTACATAAAAATTAATTTCTTATAAAATTACTGTACATATAATTAGTTTTATCGCAGAAATTCGCAGAGGCTGGTGTATTTATTGATAACAAATCAATTTCAGGAAAACTTCCTCATAAAGTAGGAAACCCTTACCACTCCAAAATTCAAATTTACATTTAAAAATTTGTTTATGAAATTAAACCTACATGCAAACACAACTGTCAAACAATTATTATCTAGAAAGTAATAAATTTGATTTTGAACATATTTCATATTGAAGAAATACAAGTTATTTTATGTGTCTATGAAATATATGACTAAAATGAACCCCCCATCAAAAATATGAATGTATAAATGGGGCAAAGTTCTTGTTTGTTCTGGGGTACATCGAATAAGTACTACAAAAAAGTAGTAGTTTACCAGTGGCCCAAAACATTGTATGTTTTTCTTTATTTACATATAAAAATTGATAGGGTAGTTTATATATATATATATATATATATATATATATATATATATATATATATATATACTAAAACGTCTGGAAACTTACCAAAGCAAGTGATAATACCTGGTATATATTAAGTTTATGAAAAAAATTCAAACAATACATAGTTGTTTATTTGCTTGTTTATGTTCCGATTCTGCCCATTAACAAAATTAATCTTACTTTTTAAAACACACATACAAAAGCTTGGTCCTCATATACGTATCTCATATACGTATATATATATATATATATATATATACATGTTATTACATGCTATACAGCTTGTCCTATATTAAACTATACCGTATGCTTATAGATTGCTCGAACTGGAGCCAACGCACATGCAATACACGTATAAGATACTTTTCTGACGTTAATGGATTATATATCGGATTGCGAACAATTTTTTTTTGTTGACATAAATAATATGCAAATATGTGTTTTCTCATAAACTGACTATCCTGTACTGTACAAATGAAAATTCTGCCAAATCTCTCGAAATAAAAACTTTCTAATTTGCATTTCTGATGATGAAAAAAGGAACATGATTGCACACATTTAATAATGTTTTATTTATTTTTAGTAAAAACTTTTTTGTTATTTCAATCAAAAGTAGTGTAATTGTAAAGCAATTAGATTCTCTTGTAGTAAGTTTTAGTAAATGTATAGTAAATGTTATTCTAAAGGCGATTTAACGATAAATTATTTAATACGTTAATAAACTGTAGAATGAAGACACTAATATTTTAATCCTTTATGTGAAAATACTGGTGATTTAAATTCTATGTATATTGTTTTCTTGAATGTATTCTGTGCTCTGACCTGATGTCCTATGGCCAAAATAAAAACAGACGTTTTAGAGGTTCAAATTTGTGCTTCGAAGTTGATCTTATATCACAAAAATGGCGATAGGATCTTGCTTATGAATTGGAAATCATTAATTTTATATATATATATATATATATATATATATATATATATATATATATATATATATATATATATAAATATATATATAAATATATATATAAATATATATATAAATATATATATAAATATATATGTATATATATATATATATATATATATATATATATATATATATATATATATATATATATATATATATATATATATATATATATATATATATATATATATGCTGACCAAACTGTGTGTCTGGCGAGGTACTCATTATACGCTTCCTTGTCTTAAATACAGCTTGTATTGTGTATACATAAAAATTTTTGTTTTTTATGGTTTTATACATAGTAACAGATACAAAATTTGCTATACATAACAATCAAATTTTTTGTTACCTATTTATCCAATACAATTTCGTAGTTTATACTTTCAAAGTCTAATCAATAAAATAATTTGTTGGAAATCGAACCAGCAACCTCAAAGTTGAGCCGAATCTATTTGGATTTCGGAACAAAAAGTTTCAAATAAAAGTCATTGGTTATGAAAATTATTCCAATATTGTTCTCAATACTCTTTAAAAAAATGAATGGACTCGGCACAAATCAACCCGAAAATTTTGGACAGGAAAGTCACTTTTGACTTTTAATAAAGGGCTTTTATGTAAACCTAAAAAGTTGTAGCTTTTATGAAAAACTATATTTGAAACATTTCAAATGGTTTTGGCGCATTCTGTATACAAACTATGTTAGTGCCTAATTTTGTTAATTAACAAATATTCAATGTTCTTAAATTTATTTGTTTTCAAACATTCTCTCCGTTTTTGTGATTCCAGGAAAACAAATAGCACATAGTTCGGGATAACTCCTTTACAACAGCACGTTTGTGCAGATTGTGTATATAGATTTTTTAGAATTTTTCTTCTGATTTTATTTTAAAAATACTTTACTCCACTTTGACAGAAATAAATTCATTAGATTAATTAACGACACAAAAGTTTTTCTATGTTTGTTTATACTGTTGTGTAAGGACTTCTGTAAGGACTATGTCTGTCTGTTTGCTGCAAAGTATAAAAACATTAATTTTGTGTGTTCTTTCGTGTGTTTTTTTTTGTTTTGTTTTCTCTTCTCTACCACCATAACGTCCTTACTTTTGTTATTTCTTTATTTTCGTTTACAAATAAAATAATCATAAACTATTGAATAAGAAAGAAATAAAACTACATGAAAAAAAAAAGAGTTTTTCGAACAACTATTTAATAGTTTTAACTCTCGTTAAAAGTGGAAATTATTTTTATAGTTGTTTAACTCTTGAAGTACCTTAATGTGCTCTATACAAACTAGCTGGTTCTGGCTCCTTAACTATGGGAGTACTACCTCGACCTTTATGTGAAGGGTACAAGCACTAGTTGTGGATTGTCAAAATGACATTTTTCTATTTAGCATTTATTATTAGATATGTCCCAAGTTTGATACTGCTGTGGATATTGAAAGAAAGGATGTAAAATAATTTGAAATTTATTTAGGGAGTTTAGGAGATCAAAAGTTTATCATTTAGTTTGCCAATGGATAAACGAAACAATGTGAAATTGTTCTGGATACCAGATCAGAATGGTTTCGTGGGAAACAAAAAAGCAGATACAATAGCCGGAAGAAAGGAACTGGATTTTTAGGACTTGGCATGTAAAAATAGCATGTAAGCAATAGCAAAAATAGCATGTAAACAAGTGAACAGCTAGTGGATATACTTTAAATAGCGTGAACACTGAGAAAATATACCGCAACAAAATCTCGAGAATTTACTGTTTCGGAATGGATCCAAAAAGCTGCCCCTCTATGTGCTCAACCTGAACAGGATACAACTTCGCAAGGTTACCGGATCTATGATCGAACATTATCAAGGAGGACGACACATCTCAGCCTATTTTAGGAATTCCGAAGACAGTATATAAACAAGGGATCAATGAGTGGATGCTTGTTAATATGAGTCTGTGAACAGGATACAACTTCGAAAGGTTACCAGACTCAACACCTGTTAAGCAAGCTTCTGGCTATAGCCAAGTTGTAGGAGAAACGAACCTCGTCAGACTGAAGTAGAAGGAGCAGTACGACAATGTGACGTTCCTACTTTTGCCTGTACCCTCGACTTTATATTAGTTTATTCGTACCTAGTTATTGGTGGAACAACTACCTACCTACCCATGATACTTGGAGATGTAGTAAATGACCCACTTCAAATAAAAGTATTGTAGTGGATATTTTATTGGGTAAATACACACACAAGTGATTTACGGCAAATTATATTTTATTGAAATTGTTTTTGAATTCATATTTCTGATATTTTTTTTCAAACAACATTAGTCTACTCTAGAAAATGTTCGTCGCACGAATACTTGTCCTATGTCCTTGTTTTGTTTATTGTTTAGATAGAATTAACTTTTCTGTGTGCAAAATCTTTTACGGATGTAAAAACGTATAAAATAAGTTTTTTGAAGTCGCTTGAGAAAAATGAATGATTTTTTTGAACGTATAATTTGTTGCATAACTCGTTTAGATTAACCAAAGTTCTATAAAAAAACACTAATTAAATCTATGTCATATCCGAAAACTGAAAACTCGAAAAACTCACTAAACAATGCTTATTTTCATTTTCGATTTGTTTTAAAACGACGGAGTTCACTAAGTGAGTTCATTACACCATAAACGACAACAAAAATATGTCTGCATGAAACAAACATACGCGAGTATATTAAAAATTAATTATCTAAGAAGATAAAAAGGAAACATTGAAATCATAGAATGTAAAAAAACAATTGTTTTTTTATACGCAGAAACGACTACCTAATACAAAGTGATTTAATCGAATTATAAGAAGTTGTTTATTTAGAGTTTCATGGAATCGTGGCGCGAGGATTGTCGTAGCTTAGTGGGTAGGTTGAAATAAACCAGCCGCAGTATGATTGGCCAAGTGTAATGTGATGGAAAGCGTTCGCCAGGTCGAGCCAGGAAAGATGGTTTGAAGATGGTAATATAGACTTTCGAAGATTGGGGTTAGATAAGAATGAAGACGTGTGAAATCAAAGATTAAATCGTGAGCAGAGCAAGTTAAAATGTCTTGGTATCTCAGAAAGAATCTCCAAATATTACTTTGAGAAAAAATTGTAATAATTGTTACTCGTTATTTTAGTGTTTTGCGGTTAGCTTGATTGAACAGAAGATTTGAAAATCATGCTATGCTGAACATCAATGATGATCGGTTTTGATTGTGCAAGCGCATTTTGCACTTGACCGATATTTCGTATTGCATTTCTATAATAGGTTCGTATTGCATATTCTATAATATTCCTCATCACTTGGGAACATCATATTGCTAGTATACTATGGAGCTAAGATGTAGTGCTACCGAATTAGAAGTGAAGCAATTCGAGTATTATTAGTATGACTTGGAGCTTGGCGATATATAGTTAGATAAATGCTTTAGATCAACTTGTACCATGTATTGTATATATTGTATTATTAAGTAATCCTTCTTTACTCGTGTAGGGTAGACATGTTCCCAGTGCGTGGAGATGTACCGTTTTTTTTTCATATCAATAATTGTATTTTCATCAACTTTTTTATCATATTTTCTGCTCAATCATGTACATTTGTTGTCAGATGAATATACAGAATGTCCAAACTACTGTGGTACGGCTTAGATCAAGGTCAAAGCCACCATTAAGTTTTAGCTGAAATTCTAGCAAGTTTATTTCATTTAGTACAAAAGCCATATTTTTTATTTCATGAAAATCATTTTATAAAATTCATCACGAACTTCAAGTCACTTTTTTGAGTTCTTCTGTTGACAGGCATTCAGACAGGCAGACGGACACAAGCAAAAATGGATTAATTAGGACATTTATACTGTTCTGTGGTCAATATTTTCAATCGTTCCAATGTTGCGACGGACAATCCTCATCTGCCATTACGATCATTTTTAACATCAAGAGAGATATCGAGTTCCAAATTATAGTGGACCAATGTAAATTCCCAATTCCAAGGAGACTTTAAATTTAATTTCAAAAAGTCGTAAAGAAAAATTTTCAATAGTGCCTTTGGAATTTAATACAAATTGACACTTTCGAAAAAGTGTTTTCAATAAAGGTTGTTGGTATTTTGAAATAGAAAACTTTGTAATCTGATGTTTACGAAATAAAGTTGTGAATCTTTTCCATATAGAGAGCTTATTTTCAGAATCTCCACCATTTATTGAAATTTTATGAATATTTTTAACCGTACTATGTCACAAAAATTTTTTAGCTGCAGGAAATTTGCAATACATAATAAATAGCAGTTTATTCTCGAGCATTTGATACTAAAATCGAATTTTTTGCTAAAACCATTCTCGTTCTCTCATTCTATAAATGATGCTGAACTTTTGAGGCGCAGAACACACCCATCAAGCTGCGCCACTGAATTACAATGTGCGTCAATCATTGTATAATGAAGCACCGTATCGTATATGCTTTCAAAAAATGAAAGTTTTTCTTTTTGGTTTATTTTAATATTATAGTATAATAATAAACAATTGAAATAATGTGTGAAAAGAATCTGCCTGCAAATTTCCAGTTTCAAAGACCAGAAATTCAATTAAGAATATTCCGTTTAATTTAAATTTTTTTCGAAAATTATCCGTCTATCTAGAATGAAAATTTGTGGGAAGTCTAACGTATGAGCTTAATCAATCGTAATTTCATGGCGAACGGTTTCCCTCACATCACAAACACAATCCCATTTAGGGAAAAATGTGTAATATGTAATGTCAATTTCCATTAAGGTTACGAAGACGTAAGTATGAAAGAACAGGCGTGTACTATATAGACAAACATGTCATTGAATTTTTAATGAAATATTGATCAGAAAAAATTAACTAATCCACCAGGTATCGAACTCTGGACCGCTAGGTCTCTAGCCCAGTATGCTAACCGATACACCACGGATGATATTGTTAATGATATGAAAAAACTTTTTAGTAATTCATCAATATCGCAGTATGTCTACTAGGAAACTCGGAGGTTATGGGTTCGAATCCCGACATCGGCAGTTTGTCAATTATTATGAAAAAAAAGGGCGGTTAATTGACTAAAGTGTCGGCGTATGGACAAGATCATAGTTCTTATCAGAGTCGTACCAATTTCTAGTCAATACACAAAATTCCGTCCACTCCACTCACATCCTCAAATCCTTAGACATCACAATGTCCAGGGTAGCCTCTACAATCTATCTACCTATCTAACGGTTGACATTGAGCTAGAAATTTGGTGATGGTTCCTTATTTGGACTATCACTAATCAATGCAATTGATTAAAGCCAGATTTTCTGAATTTCTCAACTTTATTTCCATTTAAAATGATAGAAAAACAATAAAAATCATTCTCATGCAGATAGTTCGTATGTCAGCGTGTCAATATTTATAATAAACTCGCGTGTAATTTGTAGTGTTGGTATTTTTTTCCCTATATATTTATTCGTATATTTTACCACAATGAATTTTATATAAAGTACATAACAACTGTTGTAAAGATATTAAAATAAATCATCTGTAAATTTCAATTTCGTTTCCAGAGATGAAAATACTTAAGAGTTTTTCTTTTACGTTTTTTTTTTTTCTTCTTCTGCAATCATGTTTCAAGTATGTAAAAAGTTTCTTCTGATCGCTCTCAAGATGGTGGTGTATTCCATTCATTAGTTGCGACTGTAAATAAATGATGTCGACTTTTATCCATAATATATTTCTTGATATTATAATATCGAGTGCTTAAATAAAAAAATATACATAATAATTAAATAAAACCCGTTGCAAATACAATTAAAACCTTTAAAAAAAACATCGATAAAAAATAATGCAAACCATTCATAGATATATAGATCTCTATCATAGTTTATTTACGGAATTCAAACACAGTTAAGAATGTTAAAATAACTATCAAAAAATAAACACCATCGGTTGTGTTGGGGTTTATCAATAAATATCAGATTATTGGAGAATGTTACACATGACGTCATATTCCAAAATGGCGGCTTCAGTCAGGCTGCATTTTAAACAGTTTCCACTTATACTTGTGAAAATTTCTATTTAATACTTTATGGATTTCTTCTCAATATCACAGAAATTGTCTCAACTTGACAGAAAATCTTTTTACTTTCTACCGATCATTGATTCTATGACACGTGTCAACAGGAGGCGAGGACACTGGACAGTGTGTATTCAAGAAAATCAAACATATGATACTTTTAAACTGATGTTCAATCAAAACGGAAGGGAGCAGAATTTGCATAATATTTGCAAATCAAAACAAATAACTGTCTCGTATATTTTTATTATATTCGTCGATTAGAGAAATATCTGCAAAATACAAAAATTGTGCAATTTTATTACGTTCGTATCGATTAAGGATTAATACACTAAGGAATTCGATTTTTCTTAAGGGTGCAGTGTAAAGTGCATCCTTAAGTGGGGCGTCCTGGGGACGTCTATTCTATGTATGTTTACGTGGTGGGTTAGTCATTATATGTATGTTTTCGAGGCGGGTGCCCATGGGTACTTACAGTGTTTATTACTTTTGAACGAAAAGAGCTACAGAGCCCAGTCTTCAAATATTACGCGATTTTCGAAAATCAAGCCCAAGGTGGTGAAATCCATGGTGGGTTCTAAAGCTTCGAGTTATGGAATTTAAAAATAAACAAATAATTACGTATAACAGCGTTTTAAGCCAATCAATCCTTGATGGTGAGATCTTTGATGCTATCCTTAGACCTCAGTTATAAGGTCTTTTCACAATTTTCGTGGGCGAAGCCGCAACATCTAATGCTAGTAACTAAATGATATAATATATATTAACTAATATAATTCATTCGATTTTGAACTGGTAATTTTTTGTTGGCTGGTAATTCCAATCGAAATTGTTACGAATAAAATAAGAGCAACATATTTACAACATATAGCTCTACTGAGCTATAATAATTTTCGAGAAAAAATAAGCAAAAAAATCGTTGGATAAATTGATTTATAATATGATAAAGAAAATTTTATACACAATATCAACGTAGTACACATTGCACACAACGTAGGCCACAAAAGTTGATGTCAATTTTATAGTTAATTTGTGCCTTAGTAATTTGGATTTCAAAAAACATTTTCGAATATAAGTTGTTACTATACTTTTCTAATGATCAACTTTTATCCGAAGCATTCTATCCGAAAATCGGATCATTATGGCGCAAATCAATTAATAATAATAATAATAACAGCCGGCACCCATTTCTGGGTATACGGTCTCCCCTCGAAAGTTATTCTTGTAGTACAGGCAATAAGTTAACGCTTTTAGCGAATTTCCTGAAAGGAAATAGAGCTATTGGTCCCGTACCGAAGTCAAAATTTCGCAAAAATTTCTTCAAATGTCCATCGATCCTTCCTAGTAGATGTCAAAAATCACCATCTGTAAAATTTATATATATATATCTATGGACATATATATATATATATATATATATATATATATACATATATATATATATATATATGTGTCTGTAATCACTCTAGCGGTCACAGTTTTAATTTTATCGGAATGAAATTTGGTATTTGAGGTGCTTTTGATATTCAAAAGGTCATGTTCGTTAATGGGTAAAATCGAACAAGGGTTTAGAGGGAGGGGGAAACACTAAATTTAACATATCTCCCTTAATATTCGAAAAATCGAAAAATTTATAAGAAGTAAAGTTGTAGGTACTAAGTTTTACTGTAATTTTGTTTCTTATCATTTTTTCTGTTACCCTAATATGTACAGAAATATTGACGGTTTAAGATTGAAAATTAAATTCCTCAATATCTCTGTACACATTAGAGTTTGAGCAGAAATGATAAGGTGATGAATTGTAGCAAACATGATTTTCTACAACTTTATTTCTTACGCATTTTTCGATTGTTCTAATATTAAGAGAGATATTTTATATTTTGTGTTTTCTTCTTTCCTTATGCCCCCATTTCCCCTTGACGTATATCATTTATGAATAAAATTGGCCATGCAAATACTAAAGTCATAAACGACATTTCATTTTGATCAGACTAAAATTGTGACCGCTAGAAAGTGATTTATGTATTTTAAGGAAATTCGCTAAGTTGAAGCAGCTCCTGCGTAACGAATTTTTTTATCAATCTTTGAGATTGTTATCAATCTCATCCACAAGCTGCCCGCATATTTCCTAAAGGGATCGCACAAATCAATTATATAGTTTTAAACAATGACATCAACTTTTGAGGTCCATAGTACCTATACAAAAGACAAAAAAATATTACGTCCTGGTGTTGTGTATGTATCATGATCGTAAGCCGCATAAAAAACAATTCATTCTTATTACTTGCAACGTTCTCTCTAAACATATGGTGACACATACTGTAATCGTGGCGTCGTCCTCATGTCCTCATGTCCTCGCCCTCGTTGTGGATGTTGTTAATGTTGATGTTGGTACGTTTGTGGTATGAAGATAATATCTTTTATAAATCTTGTCTGTATCTACACCCAAGATATCTACACTTTGGATTATTGAAATATCTATAAAGGTAATACCATCACTATATTATATACTGTGTGTCACAAAAGTCATTACATTCTTTTTACAAAAATTGTTTTGTTACTTTGAAAGCCTTATTTCGTCAGTTTTTGTGAAAAATTTTTGAAGTTAATAATAACTAGAAAATTATTATTTGCTAGCAGCTGACTAGTTTTGCTAGTTATAGCATTTTCAAAATTGTGGCAAAACATGTTGCCATCATGTATCCCGTCTACATGCTTGAAAGTTGATGGTTTTCGTCAACATTGAGTGGCATGTCATTAAAGAAATTTTTGCTGGTTGCTTGTATCCGTGATTCTTCTTTCAGACAATTCGCTCAGTGTAGACAGTGTCGTCAACATATCACGTCAATCACAGTAGTTTTGGGTATTTTAAAAGTTCATTCAACTTATATCACATTCAGCTAAATATCGCAGAGTGGCCACCAACCTTAACGATGAATGAATTGCTGAACGGTAGTGTGTATAGTTTTTATATTTTTTGTAAGTTCCAGTTTTTGTAAGGTTGGCGACATTTTGGAACGAGAAGTTATAGGTTAACTGTAATTCAAACAATATGGTGTCGCTATATGTCCATGTATTATGTCTGTGTAGTATGCCTACTTGGAAAATGGGAGGTTATGGGTTCGAATCCCGACATCGGCAGTTTGTCAATTATTAAGAAAAAAAAAGGTGCGATAATTTGACTGAACTGTCGGTGTATGGACAAGAACGAAATAACCGGCTATGCTCGAGAAGGTTTTCTGCAGTTTTTCCTATCATAGTCGGCTGCAGTCGCACATCCTACCAATTCCTATCTAACATACCTTGCATTAGAAAATGTTCAATGGGACCCACAAGCTTATCTAAAAAAATATTCCCGAGTTAGACATATGACTTTTAGAGCACACTGTTATATTTCTGTGTATGGTTTGAGATATAAACCTAACGATCCCATACGTGATTATACCTGTTCTGCACAGACAAATTTTCATTTATTTTTATTATAAAAAACAGTTTTCACATGTGCAGCTCACGCAAACACAGACATCAACTAACTCGATGGTGTTCTTCTGTTGTATGACTTCTATTTATTACTTTGGTTGGTAAAACAAAAAGGAGAAAAATTATTGTAAGATGGCTCACATACTTGTTTACATGAAAACTATAGTATTTTTTTATTTAAAGCTCAGAGACCTTACGCTAACATCTCCCGTTTTTTTGGGTAGTGAAATATGTTACGACTTTTTTTATGCAATTTAAAGTAGCCTAGATAATCGAACAATTTACATATTTTAGGAGAATTTTAATTTAGTTTATGTTGTTAATCTTTAAAACTGTTTTTCGAAAAACTCAGCCGGTAGTTATTTTCACTTGTTTATTCCTCCTTAAAATAAACAACAACTTGTTTTGAAAAAAAAAAAGAAATATAGTTACATTTTTATTTATGATTTGTATGAAAAAGTTGTTAAGCGACATATGACAACATCTCCCAAACATACACCTCATTAATATGCATATAATATAGTCGTATCTTTATTACTGACTATGAAAGTAACAAGAAGTTAAATACTATTGTCTAGTAAGAATATCTTCTGTATATTGTTACTATATGTTTTTTTTGTTTTTTTTTTTTAAATAAAAGATTATTATTTTTCTCATAATAATCGTAGTTGTAGTAAAGTAATGGTACAAGTAGTAATAGTTGTAATATGTCCTTATAAAATTTTATTGTAATGTTTTCACAAAGATTTTTATATCATTTTGAAAAGAAAACAGCTATTAATATTATACATAAACATACATGTTGTATACACGTATGTATACAGAAAGTTTGGGGAAAACAGTGCACACAAATCTAACTAATGTATTTATCTAGAGTCGTTTCATTTCGTTCTCTTTTTAGTACTTCATAAAACGGAAGACTTATAGATTCATTTGGGTGTCTACCTGTCCTGCAGGTTTTTCTTAGACATTAAAATTTTGCATACTTGTAATATGCAGTTACCCACATACGGCCATAGGGTTTAAAAATCATTGTTTTTTAGTTAAGAGGTTTGTTTTGTAGTTTGAAACAAGAAATAAACGGACGCTTCTGAATATCTATCCTTCAGTGTATTTACAAATCGTATCTATTCCGAGTCTGATCACCTGTAACCATTATTTGCAACCATTTTCCCAATCATCCTGTATACCAACGTATGTAGTAGGTACATGGTAACAGATCATCATGGTAGACATGTTATTATTACTTCTGTCTTCAAAGTACCAAAAAAAAAAAAAAAAGAAAGTACGCAATATTCATAATAGTCCCATTGTATCATAACAAAGAATATAAATCGAAAATAATAAAAATGGGTATATTTTATGCATCATAAAATAGTAACAAACTATGTCAAACAAAGCCTTCCATTAAAATATGTAATGTTCTATTGGTAAATTATTATTCGGGAAAATGTGGATTTTTATTGAATTGTTATCAATAACTAAACTATTTCTTCAATGTTGTTAAAATATAATTAGAAAAAATTATATTTTGGTTTAATTGTTTCAAATTGGAAATGTTTGGTTGTCTGAATTTATTAGATTTGAGAAAAACTACCCATTTTTATCATTTGGAGTCTTTTTTCTTAATTATTAACATTTTAATTACAACACTATCTATAATACGTTTACTAAACTTGAGAGTCCAACCACTTTTTTAACTATTCAAACTAGAATTTAACCTTGAACTAAGCCCAATTGACTGACTGCTTATATAGTTACCATGGACGGTTCTAGAAGTCTTGTTTGTGTACGTCAAAACAAGTTTGTAATTATACTTTACACAAAAATTATCTATTTGGAAAAAAAACTTTTTGAGGTGAAATAAAAGATCGAAAGTATGGTTTGTTCAATTTGACTTCTTTCGAAAATATTCAACCACATGTGTACATTATTTTATGAAAAGACACAACTCTTTTCTCAAAAGGGAACCAAGTGTTTAATCTTATACTCTTCGTTAAAAATAAGTTTTCAAAATATGTACATAAATTCTGTATGTTGACAAGTAGCAGACAAACGAAACCTTAAACAGGACAATACCTACAAAAATATATGTGAGTTAATTCTCACGGGGGGGGGGGGGGTACGCTAGTCTACACTAGTCTTCACTGACTCTATTTTGTTATACGCAACATCCATAAGTTCAATTACAAATTCTTAAAATAGTTAGAATTTGTAATAGAGTTTATGTCTTAAATTTGTAGAAAAATGACTTGAGACCAAATATGCTTCTTCTTTGTGTCCCTGAAAGACTTTTTAACAATTCTAGATTAAATAAACTACAAACACAAAATGACGATATTGTGAAAATAAAAATGAATAATGAAATAAAACATAGTGGTGGATGAAGCGCTGGGAAATAAACTATTCAAAGAGACTTTATATTCAAATATGAGATATGTTCTTTCTCTGCGCTTCTACATTATGTACATATTATTACGCGATTGTAAAGGTTGGCGCATTGCTAATGTTATGATTTATGTAATGAATGCGTATTTGTGCTTCATTTGGTTTTAACTCGTGAACCAATTGAATCATATATGGGAAAAGTTGTAACGTATGTAAAATTCTTTGCAAAGACCGCCTAGACATCACCAACTGCTGAGAATGTCGCCTGGTGGAAGTTTCGGGGTTTTCATCAATACTTGCTTGCACCCGAACAATGTTTACATCATTTCGAACTGCACGAGGTCTCCCAGCACGCGGAAGATCACAGATAGCCTCATGTTGCCGATATCGATGAACCAATCGGTAAATTGTCGGAAATTTCGATATTATCTTTGTATCTCAATGATCAAATGCTGACTTTCAAAATAAAATTGAACAAATTTTGTTCTTTGTTGTACATTTTAAATTTACTTAAAACTTTGATTCGAAACACATTTTCCGAAAAACCTTATGAATTAATTAAGTACAAATCAACTAAAAAATGTTGTAGTATATATATCTGTATATATATATATATATATATATATATATATATATATATATATATATATATATATATATATATATATATATAGATATATATATATATATATATATATATATATATAGATATATATATATATATATATATATATATCGATTCCATATCTAAACATACTCATCTTTCAATTAAAATTACAACATTTCAATTTAACAAAAGAGCTTTATACAGCAGAGAGCTAGCTAGTGAGCTTGCTAGCTACACAGAATATAACACAATAATAATACAATTGTACAAGTACTTATTCTAATTTTTCCAACATCCTTTCTACAATAAATTAAAGAATTTATTACTCACTAAAATAACCATCACTGTGCTGCCGTCTGTCCGTCTGTCCGTCTGTCCGTCTTCTCTCTAAACATTTATTTATGTGTACAGCAGGCAACACAGTACAGTACAGTATACAAAGCACAAGAGCAGCAGCATACAAGCAACCTTTCAACCATTCATTCAAAGACAGATTCGGGTGAAGAAAATATAATTTTCGTTTACTTGAATATATTATTATATAGCTTTGAAATATGTTTTTAAAGCTTTTTATAATATAATGGGTTCTTACAAAACATTTTACAAGAAAGAATAAAGTTTTCTGATGTTACAATGAATGGATGTACTATATAGTATACATATATATATATATATATATATATATATATATATATAAGGGTCTATCTATTTAGCTTGTCTAACTGTTGGCATATCTGTCCGTCTATCTGTCTGTCAGTCAGCCAAATGGATTCTTATCATTGACCTCTACGTATAGGCTGCAATCATTGATGCAGTATAACCACAAACAAATTCAAAATTGACGGGAATCATAGAGTTATAAACCAATGGGCGAGAACTAAATAACACCGACACCAACCATACACTTGTTTCAATCACATTTTTTAATATTTATATTCCAGACTAAAAAAAAAATACATAAACCAATCAATAATGAGTCAATATTGGCAATCATTCTCTTCCAATTGAGTTTTGATTGATTAAATTTTGTTTAACCACATAGTATAGACGCCTTTAGTTCTATGTTTTGCAGGAAGGGTTAGGAACGGCTTTTAGGGCTCTGTATCTCAGGAACCAAAAAACGACGCTATGAAGTTCAAATTTATATATCAAATTTGCTACGTTCCAAATTTCAGAATTACAGCTTTAATAGTAGATATTTTAATAGATATTTTACTCTCAAAATCTGCATTTTGGCGACGGCCGATTTCTGTTTTTGCTACCAATTGTTTTTAGTTTTTCTGTTAATTTAAAAAAAAAAAAGCCGCTTTAGAAGTCTTACTTAGTACTACAGCTATCATTAAGGGCAATTAAAAAAAAATTGTTATGCGGGAGTTGCGCCAACTCTGCGAATAATCTCAAAATAAATACATTATTTCGCTTTTGGAAATAGATTCGAATTAACTTCTATCTTATGAATGATCCTGGCAATCGGCGAGTGCCTACAGACACGTATATATAAATAAATATATAGTCAAACACTCTAGTGGTCAGTCAATTTTAGTCTGATCGAAATGAAATTCAGTAAAGGATTGCGGAAAAATATACCAAATTTTGAGTTTTCCCCTAGCACTAAACGTCCCTTTCGCCTTGTTCAATTTTGCCAACTAGCGAACTCGGCTTTCAAATACAATGGCTATGTATCAATTTTAAACAAATGGATAATCCAACCCAACCCATATACTATATGGAAGTCAGTGAATCTTATCTTTTCGAGAAGAAGGCGTTGTGTGTCGACTGGTGGTTGCTGGTGGTGCTACTACTGAAAACATCATCGCCGTACACTCACATCAGAACCAATTCTTAATAGTGTTATGAATAGTTTTCGTGTACACTGTGCCAGCCCATGAGCCAGAACAGCCAACCCACAGACAGAAGACAGAACTCGAACATTCTTTTAGTTGTAAACGTTTCTCTTAACAAAACTTTTCAACATTCTCTTCTACTTCTATACTGTTGTTCTCCGCTTCTTCGCTTCTTCGCTTCTTCTGCTTTTTAACATACATGTAAAATAATAATGAGCTATTTATAGAGTGATTAACATGTCATCGAAAATTGATTATTTTTATTTTATGGTTCTTTTTAAATTTATTTTATCTGTATACAGGGTGTTTGTTTAGTAGATAGATAGATTGTAGAGGCTGCCCTGGACCGCGGCTACACTTCGACCATAAGGTCCATTGTGATGCCTAAGGATGTGAGGATGTGAGTGGAGTGGAAGGAATTTTTGTGTATAGACTAGGAATTGGTAGGATATGCGGCAACAGGCGACTATGATAGGAATTATGCTGATATTCATCTGGAGTTCGTGAAGGAAACTGCAGAAAACCTTCTCAAGCATAGCCGGTTACTTTGTTATTGTCCATACGCCGATAGTTTAGTCAATTAACCGCTCCTTTTGTTCGTCGAGATTCGAACCCATAACCACCCAGTTTCCAAGTAGGCACACTTCGCAGACATAACGCCCTAAACAGCTCAGCTACTTGGACTGGTGTTTGTTTAGTAACTAGGTAGTCGGTAGCATATGATTTGCTCATCGTTAAGATTAATATCGAGTTTTGAAGCTGGTTAACTAAGTGAGCTAGATGCCAAGCTTCTATTCCGCTGATTTTATTAAAAAATAAGCTGTAGGATGGATTTGTCTACTTTTCGTAATTTTTAACGGTCAAATACCTGTAAAAATTTTTGTGAAATTGTTTCAGTGAACTTAACAAAAGAGGAATTATCCTAGTAAGCTCTCCTAATTTACTTGGATAATTTTGTTTGGGATCAAACCAAACTTAAAGTCATCTAAACGAAACTAAATTGTAAAGTGTGCCGTATTCGTGGAAAAGTCATATTACCGTGTTTCAAAAACATAACCTGGGCTCCCGACCTGTTTAAAGCCATACCAATGTATACCAAGGAAACATAGATTAGAATTATTGGATTCAATATCATCAGGATTTATAGGTATGAATTAGGATTTATAGATATTAAGAGTAATCCAGAACTGATATTGATTGTCAACACATCCGCGGTTTGTTTTGTTTCTATGCTACGTTTCATAAAAAAATGTCATTTATTTAGAAACTAGAGTTGATGAAGTTCGTTTGGGTCGGGATCTTGTACTATAAACAGTGTAATAATTGTTTTTATTTATACATTTTCACACTTATACACAAAACATAAGTAGTGTATGGTGAGTTGTCTACTTCAAAAAGATGCGCACAGTTGAGTGTTTGATGCCAGATTTTTTGAATAAGTCAATGTTTAAACAAAATTGTTCAGTTTGTAAATTTCATATTTATTCAATTTAAATTTCTAAAGGTTAAATTATTTTATTTAGTTATACAAAAAACTTTTTCATTATATATATATATATATATATATATATATATATATATATATATATATATATATATATATATATATATATATATATATATAAAATATTACATATCTAAGCCTACGTACGCCTACGTATACTAAATATTTAAATATGTATATTACTAGCTGAAACCCATTGAAAAATCCGCGACTTAGTCCTGCCATTTTTATTATAAAATTTGAAATACAATTTTGGAAGTTTCAGTTAACTGTTTTCGAAACCAAAAAGCGAATAAATTCATTATTTGGTATGTAAGTAATATTCGTAGAAATGCATTAGTCCCAACGTGATACCTCGAAAAGCGGACTAGCAGTACAATGCATTCAGTATGGTATTCCTTTGTTTCCCATGTTTGTTTTCCAGCCAGTAATTGCTGCTACTATATTGCTTATGGAAGACCTTTTTAAGGGCAATAATATCTTCGGAACGGCTCCGATTGTATTCGGATCTTATCTATCTCGGAGTACCACAAGTACGTCCCACTTTATATTAACCTTTTTTAGAATGGTTTCCACAAGGAGTAGGTTAAAATTCGCAAATGGTACACCAGTATGATTAGTGATGCCTGTGCCCGATATCTTTGTGTCATTTCTGGTGACCTCGTCGGATTTGAAATTTCCTGCAACGTCCCTATGGTCCCGTACCTATATTTTTTGTTTACACTGACATAGTTTGAATGTTTTAATTCGCTGAATCTACGTTACAAAGATTTTTTTTAAACTTTTGGCAGAGGATATCGGACAAATGACCTGGAACAGAGAACATTCAATTAAATATAAACTGTGTTTTGAGTAAAATATAAAAAGAAATATTTTGTTTCCATGGTAGTCAGTATGTTAGTTCGTGAGTTACCTGACGATGATGTTGGTATCTTGGTATAGATAACATTTTATCATAAGTTCAAATAAGACGGAGTAGAATGTTTTAAGAAAAGTTTTGAATATATATATATAAAGAGAATTCTTAAATTGTTGCCCATGCAAATTTAATTAATGAAATGAAAAGACACTTTTAGGCCAGCGGTTTACCCGATTTATCGTCTGCGGTTATCATATTTCAACAATTAATAGAAAAGATAGTGGACTAATCGTTTCTCGTCTTTGAAACCACTTGAAGCATTTTGGGTGTTTTTCAATTAAATTAATTAAATTAATAACAAGTGAAAATAACAACTAACTGAGTTAGTTGCTTCAATACCTAGAATATATATTGAATTTATGGGAAAAAGTTTATATCAAAAGTTGTTTATTTTTAGAAAAGGAACATCTTTTGTCATTACATTTTTGTTCCATCTTTTGTGGTTTCAAGCAGGGGAAGTTTTGTCTATTTTGCTCAAACATGGTCCGATTTTGCCCATACGAACTTGACCATACTTTTTAGCCCTAGAACACACATTGAGTTATCATGTTCACGGACGGACGGACAACTTTTCAGAAATGAACAAATAAGGTTTAATTTTATGAACACCTATACCAAAATTTTGTTTCTGCGATCCATATTTTCAACCAGTTACAAAGTCGGAACTAAACTTAATATAACCTGCGTATACTATATACCGAGTATAAAAATAATGGCCAGAAAATAATATTTACCGAAATTGCATAAAATTGGGATAAGCCACCGACCTACAATTATTTGATATGTTTGTGTAGGAGTAAGGGGGTGTATGGTGGTGCATATCATACCACATTCATATTTCAACTTCATCATAACTCAAGACATATTTGTGTTAAATTTTACTAATGACTGCTTCCTTATACGTAAACTTTAATATTCATGGAATGTGACTTATTTACATTTAATTTTCTCTGCATATTAATTAATTTTGATTAATACGGCATACTCTCACTACCCTGTAATAAAAATGAACGGAACTGTATCGGAAAAGGACTCAATATTTGGATAGTGTTTGGAAATGTATTCATTTTTATCTGGAAGAAGTTAGATAGAAATCACCTTTTGCATTTTTAGTGAATTTTCATAAGAAAATTCAGTTGTTAATTTTTGTAGAAACTTACAGCTCAACGGTTTTCAAGATATCAGATTGAAAGTGCTAAAATATTAAACTGTATGAATTGAGAAGCGAATATTTTGAAATGTGTTGGTCGGACGTTAAAATGAACCTGATTTTCGTACTGTTTGGGTCAAAATTACCCTAGAATATGATTATGATTAAAATCGGAAACGAAAATTTTCTTCACTTTTTTCGCATTTTTTCCTAGGGGTACCCCTTAAAAAAATCACAAAAATTGAAGAAAATTATTTTGCACCCGATTTTGATATAAACTTTGTTTTAAGCTAATTTGGACCTAGCGAAAACGATGGCGCTGGTTAAAATGCGAAACGATTAACGGTTTTCAAGATATCAGATCCAAAGTGCTAAAATTCCAAACTGTATGAATTGAGAAGCGCAAGTTTTGAAATGCGTTGGTCGGACGTTAAAATGAATCTGATTTTCGTACAGTTTGGGTCAAAATTACCCTAGAAAATGATTATTATTGAAATCGGAAACGATAATTTTCTTCACTTTTTTCGCATTTTTTCCAAGGGGTACCCCTTAAAAAAATCACAAAAATTGGAGAAAATTATTTTGCACCCGATTTTGATATAAACTTTGTTTTAAGCTAATTTGGACCTAGCGAAAACGATGGCGCTGGTTAAAATGCGAAACGATTAATGGTTTTCAAGATATCAGATCCATAGTGCTAAATATTCCATACAGTATCAGTTGAGAAGCGAAAATTTTGCAATGTGTTTATCAGACGTTAAAATGAACGTGAAAAAGACGTTAAAATGAACTTTTTTTCGCATTATTTCTTAGGACAGACGGACGGACTTGCGGAACGTAACTAATTAAACAAAGTTGAAATAGCCCTTATATTGTATATATATATATATATATATATATATATATATATATATATATATATATATATTGTTGGTAAAACAGCTATCATATTCATACCTATACCCATATAATTCATTGTATGTAGACATTTTATAAAGTGATGTCATATTATGAATATGTTACTATACTCCTTGTTTTTTAAAATACACCCAATGTGGAGTACTATATAGTGTATCTATCGCTGCCTATTTGCAGTGTACTATGACATGGTTTACTTTGTCACACTTAAACAATCAGTATTGTATTATAACTTAAATAATTATTATACTTATGAATCTCTAACCACAATCATTTATATATAGTTCTTACTCGTCTTACTCGTGCATGTTTACATCGTCATTATTGTCCGTCGTGTGAGTGTAACACCATATCATGGTATACTGTGTATAGACAGTGATAGATGCACTACACCATGTTGCTATTGGATCTATTTTAATTTATGTAGTGTATTTCGTAAGAAAATAAAATCCTTTTGAAAATAATAAAAATTTAAAAAAAAATATCCACTTTATATCAAATTTATGAAAACATTCGTCAATTTCTTTAAATACATCACAGAGTAAAAAATAAGTAAATGACTGACAAAATGAAATTTGTTGAACAAGTCACATTGAAGGCTGATTAATTCTGTCCATTGAAGTGTCACTAATGTGAATTAAAATCTGTTTGAAACTCCAATTGGCGGAAAAAACAAACACTCAAATGAAAATATTGAGGTTATAGTCTAGACCAGAGTTTTGGATAACCTTTTTTTTTACATAAAAAAAAACAGTACATGTATCGTTAATATTATATTTTAAACACGTAACAAGTAACTAAATTAATTGTTTAAATACTCTGTATATATTGAGTTAATAGAAATTTCAGTGTGTTTTCTTAAATCTTACTGGTACGATTTAAGACCTAGTTGAAATTTTCCGGCTTAAATTAAGCGGGATAACGATTAAGCGGGACTGCATAAACGTTTTATATTTTTACCACTAGAAAACACAAACATTATAAATATGAGCCGCTACAATTAAGGTGACCAGTACGCATTTTGAACTTTGTCCCCTATATATAATAAATAGATGGTTGATGAAAATTATACGGTTGAATACATTGATCGCAGAACAAAATTTCTCTTATAGATATTCATTTTATCTAGTATTGACCTAATTGGACCATTACCGCTTATCCGTCCGTTCATCTGTCTATCTAAACACGATTACTTTTAAACAAAATGAAGTTATCAAGCTGAAAGTTTGCAAACCCCCGCCAGCCCTAATAAATTATTATATACTGGCCACCTAATAAAAGTTATAATAAAACCACACAATATTATTTTGTACCTACTTATACAACTAATTATACTTTTAATTATGAATTTTTGTAATTATGAAGTTGTTTACAAACATATATATATATATATATATATATATATATATATATATATATATATATATATATATATATATATATATATATATATATATATATATATATATATTGCGTATCATAAAGTTTTATAATTCATTCATTCAGAAAAAATCTTTTTCATATTCATTATTTTTTCTTTTGAAAATTTATGGTTTCATTTTTGTTTGAAATTAAAATCTTACTTTCGAGTACGTTGCGTTGGTGTTTATAAGTTTTTAATAGTACTTAATTCGTTTAATATTTACCTGTCTACCGGGTGGCTCATTTTTTCACAATGCACTTGTCTTTTTTTCCCAAAGAAGCTTAAAAAGTTTGTATTTAGATTAATGAATTGTTTTTCACCGTTCCAGTTTATTTGATAGCTGTACAGCAGTGCCTTTAAAAGTGCATTTTTTCGATTGTCTTTCGAGAAAACGGTTTCACATAAGATTTCTATGAGTGTATACTTAGACATATAATTATTTGAAAAAATAGAAGAGAGAAATGGTAATTTATTGATGATATCTATTTTAATTTCATATTCACAAACACGTAATCAATAAATGCGAAATCATTCAAAATCAAATTAAAAACAGACTGCCAGTAAATTTCTTGGTATTTCATATGTAGAAAAAATTATTTTTCAACTCTATGTATAAACACTATGTGGATGTTGTGCGTTTTACGTTTAAAATCGAAATTGAGTTTTCACTGAATGCTACGTTTTATGGTGAATAAAATTTAATATTTTCGGTGAAATCACACAACAATAATTAGGATCTAATCCTACAGTAATTGTTTGGTATTATAGTTTGGATAAACTAGAGTTTTGTAAATATAAGGTTACAAAACAAAAAACCCGAATCTCTGGAAGTATGCCTTATCGAATCCATTAATTTGAATTATAATAATTTCCTTTAAATTTTTCCGTTATTTAAACCATACAAGCAGATTAACAGGCACTCGTCGAAATCAATGCAATCAGATGTAAAATATGAAAACTATGAATATTTATATATATAATCATCGCTATATTTCATTAAGTTGCAACTTGAATTAGACACTGATATCAAGTACTGGCTATTTAAACAAAGATGATCATCACTACATACTCATCATAATGGAACAAGTCACTGACGAGAGTAAATTTTTAGTTTCATTTCATTTTATAATATTTTCAGGCCATTTATTCTAAATAAGAAAGTATATTCAGATTTAGTAGCAAGTCCACTACAAGTTTAAATTCGATTCGATTTACTTGTGTTGGTTTGGGTCCACTATTTTATTTGTATTGTAGTATATATAAAAACATTTCAAATATAAAAAGTTTATACTTTCTCTTTTGGTATAAGCAGTATATAAAAAAAAAAGTTATATCGTATATAGAGGTTCTGTGGTCGTATCTTTTTTTTTTTTTAATATGAAAAATTTGTATAATCAAATATTTCAAGAGTACTGTATTATGCTGTCTGGATATGATATCATATTTGTATATTTATTATACATAATAATAAAAAAAAAATGTAGGCGCTTCATTGTGTGCGCTAAATATAGTGGAATATTTGAGAAAAAAAAGTATAGCAATTATCATTAGTGTTATCTTCGTTCAACAGAATTCTATATATATATATATATATATATATATATATATATATATATATATATATATATATATATATATATGTATATATAGAAATATAGATATATTATTTTTATTCGGTTTTTTTGTTGATGTTCTATTTTTAGAGCTTATTTATTACGTCGTACTTTATGATTATTTACACGATAATGTATAAATATATTTGAAAATTTGTTTACACGTTAATCAATCAAGGAATCAGCATCAAGGTTTTCACAAAGTCCAAACAGAACAGTCACTAGTCAAAGAAAAAACAACATATAAATAAAAATTCGTTACGCAGGAGCTGCGTAAACTAAGTGAATTTCCTAAGAAATTAAGAATAAAACTATCACTGAATAAATAATATCATTAATTATTTTTTGATCTATGCAACTTTGATACAGTATTTTGCGATCCATGTTTTAATTATAGGTAATATCAATATATACAATAGTTTTTGAAAAGATTTTGCATGTTAGCTTGTAAATAGACACACTTCCTACGTATAATCTATTGTTTGGTTTTATTTAAAAAAAAAAAAAAATACTGTCAAATAATTTAGTTTATTTGTTTGCTATTGTTAAAGATGTTGCGATAAATATATAAACGAAATTACTGGTAAATCGGGGCAACATTAGGAATGGTTGTTAATACGCATCATGGTTTTAAGAATATAATTTTATGGAACCCGAGAACGACATGACGTTTTTAAAACATCATCACTTAAGAGCTACGTAGGACTTAGTGAATTTTCTTCGAGAAAAATGCATATCAAAGTCAGTTACCATGGTGATTTAGTTTGAATATTCTTTATTAAAGACATTATATTTTAATTTCAAATACTTCTGTAAAAGTTAGAATTGCAGCAAATATGGTCAGGTAATAAATTGTAGTAACTTTTTTTTAACTCAATATAATTAATGATCAATTTTTTTCATTTTACTAGTATTAAAATCGAAATAACTGATTTTATGATTCGCTTTCCCTATAAACCCCCCATTCGGTAATTCAAGCGACTCTTGCAAGCGGTGAAGAAAATTACCGCTTTTTCGTGGCATTTGAAATACAAACAGCATAAAACAGAATGATCAGACCAAAATTGGTGCTTCTAGAGCTGATGCACACACTAATCTTTTAGTTTAATTAAAACCAAAATGTTTTTATTAAAATGTAGTCGTTTTTTCGTGATGCTAGAACCAACAAATTTTCAGAACATACTTATTACATATAATTTATGTTCTGATATTATATTATGTTAATCGTGTGGATCTCATGGGTATTTCTTGAAGAACACCCAGAGAAAAATCCAGTCTACAGCTTATTGGATTCAGTTATTAGTCATAAATTATAAGTCTGACAAAATTTGACCCTGCATTGTATAAAACTTTGAGAAGATCACCTTACAAACCTTGACATGTATGTGGTTTGATAAAGAGTTGTTATATCAGCGATTTTAAATGAGCACAAGATAACTGTATCCAATAGTATTAAATTTTCCTCGATATCCCACAATAAATATCCATCCGCCCGACCTCACGTAGCAACAGCAGAGATTCCTCCTACTCTATAAGACTAAATTATAAATCTTTTAGTTCAACAAAAGATTCTTTCTTCTTTTTTGTTTGATCAAATAATATAAAATAAAACTAAAATGAATTTAATTTCATTAAAACGTGTCAAATATTTGGCAATGAAACTTACATAACATACGTTTTTTATACTGTTTTTTTATATGTTTTGTTCAATTTATTATTGTATAAAGTTATTTGAAAAATGCATATTTGACAAAATTCCCTACAGTTTTTCATCATATTCTATATGTGACGTCCGCTTTTACTATATAAATATATATTCAACAATAGATTACAGGATGTAAAAAAACAACTCTGATGAATAAAATAATGGTGATTAGTACTGTTAATAATTTAATACATTTTTTATACCCCGATTCTGTAACAGAAAACCATTTTTGTATAGATATATACATTCAATGACTTAATTAGTCCATTTTCAATGTTCGTCCGTAATTTCAAAAGCCACAAAATATCACGAGCTGGTAGATAGATTGTAGAGGCTGCCCTGGACGGGCTACACTTCGACCATAAGGTCCATTGTGATGCCTTAGGATGTATGGATGTGAGAGGAGTGGAAGGAATTTTTGTGTATAGGCTAGGAATTCGTAGGATATATGGCTGCTACCGACTATGATAAGAACTATGCAGATATTCATCTGAAGTTCGTGAAGGAAACTGCAGTAAACCTTCTCAAGCATAGCCGGTTACTTCATTCTTGTCCATGCGCCGACAGTCTAGTCAATTAACCGCCCCTTTTTTTTTACAATTGACAAACTGCCGATGTCGAGATTCGAATCTATAACCTCCTAGTTTCCAAGTACGCATACTGCGCAGACATAACGCCTTAGACCGCTAGGCCACTTGAACTGGTTCACCAGCTGAAATTGTGTGTGAGTATTCTAGAGCAAAAAAAAAACCCCTTTAGGAGAGATGCACGGACCCATTTTGCCCATTAGCAAACTTAATTTTTAACCATAGAAAACACACACACACATGCAAAATTTCAACTCGTTATCTCTTTTCGTTTATGAGTTTTTATTTTTTAAGTTTTACCCATATTTCTTTGTTTTCATTCATACAATGTTTTATCAGGTAATTAATCTACGTACCTCTAAATATGTTTACCATTTTGTTAAAATTTGTACATTTTTATCAATATATTTTCTGACAAAGAAACTAAAGTAAAAATTATTAATTATTAAATTTGTGCTATTTAATAAATTTTTTGGAACATCTTGTAAAAATATAATATTTTATATATGATCTGAAAATTCCTCATCTCTAAGTCAGAACAAATAACTATATCAAAACCAACCAATGTTTTGTAGCAATCAAAACCAATCTACTAAACATACTATACTATACTACCTACTATACAATATTGGTACCATTCAACAATAATATTCGATTGGAGTATGATGGAGCTTGGAGTTAGTTGGTTTGGTTTATATCTGGATGCCGAGTTTACTATTAACACAATAGACGAAAATATAACAAATACACTAATGTCAATATTGTATGATCAAATAACATAAGGATACAAACATACATACATACATACATACATACATACATATGAGTACATATATGAATAGAGAAGTATAGCTCTCTAATATAATAGTTAGAGCTCTAGCTATCTCCTATAATATACGATTTGTTTTAAACGATTTGTTTCATTTCATTTCGAATTGCATATAATTAAATGTAATATGGAGAGATGTGTAATATACATTGTGTATTGTGTCATTCATTTGAAATAAAATACCTACTTAAGGATGTTCCAGCATAGTACCACTTTTCGACAGATTTTGCTCATTTTTTTCACAGGCTAAAAATAAAGTTTTCTAATAAATCCCAAAGTTTCAGAATTTTTGACTGTTTAGAACGCGAGATAATTAATAGCAAAGTTATCATTCTCTCTCACTCTCTCTCTCTCTCTCATTAGAAGCATGTGAAACTTCATGCCTGCCCAACTATTATCTGTTGTATTAGAAAAAAATACTCGACAGAATTTTAAAAAAAAAACTAGGAGAGTAAAGATAAATATTCATTATATAAAATTTTTTAAATACATTATCAGTTAACATAACCCGAGGGATGTATTATACTTTACCAAAAATTTAAATCGAAGCTGTTATAAGTAAATAAAACTTAATAAAGCAAAAATTAAGAAACTTGACCCGTATGCTGACCCTTGGAAGCGAAATTTGGCTAAGTACCGACTTCAAAAATATAATAGATTGGTAGGTTATTAATTTGTACATAAAAATCATCTGTTATTGTTTTTATTTATTATTATTGTGAATTATTTTCAAATTTTTAGTTCTATGTTTTTTAACGCCGGTTAACTTTTTTATTCATTTTTAATTTAAATCGATCGTATCAAACATAGTATAGAAACAGAAAAACCTCCGTTTTTGAAGTCGGTTAACATACTAGGACCTTCCTATAGTTATATAGATTACCCCAGTGAAAGGAACATAAAAACCGGTTGTATAGTTTCTGAAAAAAAATCGCGCACATATAAACGTATTACATATTTGGGGAAGTCGGTTAAAATACTAGAACCTTCCCATAACTATATAGATTACTCCAGTGAAAGAATCATAAAAACCGGTCGTGAAGTTTCTGAAAAAATCGCGCACATACAAACATACTATAGAAACAGGAAACCTTCATTGAATTCGGTTAAAATTATAAAACCTCTCCATAAGTGTGTTGTGCTTTGTATTGAAAATTTAAAACCACTTTACTTGTTTAGAATTAATTCTCTACTTTTTTTGTATTTAGTGAGCTCTCTATTAAGAAAAGCTTACATTTTCGTTTTTGTTTTTTAATATAAATTTTAAGACTTTAATAGAAACTCAAGTTAATTTTTAAGTTCTTATATTGAACAATGTTCTCATTCTAACATCGAGTTCATTTGATTTTTATTTCACTTTGATCAAAAGTTTATATTGTATATTGTTTGACAATGTTTCTCAATAAAAGTAATCATCAATAACACGGGAATACGGAAGAGTATGGGATACATACATAAAATACAACAAATATTATTAATTGGGATAAACTGTTGTAACATTGCCAACAACATTAAAAATATTGCCTTACATTTTATTTGATATGTATTGTTTCAATTTTAATAATTAATTTTATTCATTTTTCTAGATGAAACTCGTTTAAAAATCATTCGTACAACCACAGCATTTGAATTAAATAGGAATTATGATGATCGTACGATTCTATAAATCTGTTTTTATGGTTTCCTTACAAATGTAATCCAATTTGTGGAACTATTATAGATTTAGAAAAGTAACGGTCGGTGCTACATACATCTCTAAAGATTTTTACGAAATAAAGATTCTTTCAATAGGGACGCTCGAAATTTATTAGATTATAGCAGCCATGTTAAAGTGACATCTGTCAAATTTGTTAAGTAGTTTATGGCAAATCACCATGGAAAATTATAGCGTTGAAGAACGTGTGCAAATCACCAAAGTTTATTATCAACATCAGTACTCCATTAGATTATCATCTTAAGCGACAAGAAAAAATCATCTTTAACGATTAGCCCATTTTTTGCTGAATGGATGTGTAATAAAGCAAAATTGTCGGGATTTGGGGTAGTACCAATCCACACGACATACACCTGTACCAAACGCATCACGAAAAATCCTGCTTAGTGCAAATTTTGGTCGGGCGGAATCATCTTCCAAAACGAAATCGGCATTGCCATAATTGAAAGGCCCCCAACATTGAGTACACTGCCTACTAACTAATTGAATGACTCTGTATAACAATACATTATAGCCAGAGCTAGCTATAAGAGTAACTAGCTATTTTCTAGGACATTAGTGAGTATTTTGAAAACGAAATATTTCGTATGTGTAAACGAAAATAGATTTGTCATCTACATAGCACAAACCTATCAAATGCATATGGTTACCATTATATGATGAGATGTATGTATGTATGTATGTATGTATGTATGTATGTAAGGCTTTATACTACAATAACTTACACAATATAGTATACATATATATATAGTACAGGATGTCCCGTAAGTAGTCCAGTTCAATAAGAGGGTAGATAGAGGGTATGATTTTGGAACGAAAAGTCCTGAGACACTTTTTTATTAGACGCACCGTTAATTAATTATTTATTTATTAAGAATACAAGGTTGAAACCAGTGTTGCAAAAAGTGCATTTTTTTGATAATTCATTTTTGAATAATTATCAATTTTTGGAAAAATATTGCTAAGTTATTAATTCCTTGAAAAGTGCATTAATTTAATTTTTTTATTGTTTGAAAAATTTAATTAATAAATTGTTTTAATTATAAATTTAAAAAAAAAATGCGCAAATTAAATTCGTTAAATTATAAAGTTTTGTCAAAAGTGCATTAATAAAATTATTGATTAATTTTTTTAACATAGCAATAGTTAAATTTTTGGAATTATCAATTTTTAGAAAATCGTGAGACATGCACTCCCATAAAACAAAGATCCCACCCCTTAAATTTTAGTTTCCTGTTTATGTGGATACGAGCGAAAGATAAAATTCAGAAATACAGCTGAAAGCTTTACATAGATACTAGCTATTATTTGGTTTCAACCTAAGATTTCTTAATTAATTAATAATTAATTAACTGTGCGTCTAATAAAAAAATGTTTCAGGACTTTTCGTTCCAAAATCGTACCTACCTTCTCATGCAACTCGACTACTTATGGGAGACACCCTGTATATATATATATATATATATATATATATATATATATATATATATATATATATATATATCAGATGATAAATTACTACTGTTACTACATGTATACTAAAACTTACCGACGAGGACACACTGAGGACTGAGAACAACGATACGATACGATACGATACGAAACTGTAACAAATACTTACGAGGTGGAAAATGTGTCATTGTTGCTGTCAGGTTATACAAACTATTAATATGGATTGACAACAACTGGTCATTAATGATTATTTGGTTATATTTTAGTTCTATGATATATAAATGTAATATAAATATAGAAACTTATTTAATATGATCATATTCAATTACTAAACATATGGGATAGCAAGCGTACTATGGACCACAAAAGTAGCCCTTTCAATACAAAAATGTATTGTATAAGTATAAATATTTATTTAAGGTTGTTCCAGCATAAAATCACTTTTCGACAGATTTTGTTCATTTTTTGTCCTTTTTTTTCACAGTATCCCTAATTCTAATAAATAAGTTTCTGAATTTTTGACCGTTTAGAACGTAAGATAATGAATTACAAAGTTCGCAAATTTTACGGTCACTTCTCATTTGAAGCATGTAAAATTACATGCCCGCCCAACTATTATTTGTTGTATTAAAAAAACACCTCGACAAAATATAAAAAAAAGCGAGGATAATAAAGATAAATAATTCTTAAATAAATTTTTTTTAAAAAGTCGTGTTTTACCGTTTGGTTTTCGACATACAATAATTAAAAATTTTTGTTTTCTTTCAAAATTACATTTATGTGTATATAAATATATATATATGTTAGTATATATGTGTATATGTATTTGTTGTATAATAAAAGCAAACCGGCTTTTTGTCCTGATTATACAAGGCAATGCTGGCTGGAACTACCTTCAAAAAAACTATAAAAGACTACTTTTATTGTAATATGAACTAAAATATGCAAATTACTCTAAAATAGAAAATAGAATAAAGAGATTGACAACAAAATTAACTTGAATGTAAACAAAAACATGGGGTGCTCTCTACTTACTCTTGTAAAAGTAGAGCCATTATGAAAACGTAAATAGAGAGCACCCCATGCTTTTATTTATATTAAACTTTATTTGGTGGTGAATCTCTTTATTCTATTTTAAATTATTTTGTATTTTTCAGTTCATATTCCAATAAAAGCATGTATTTTTAGTTTTTTTTATACTATAAATTATATTTTTTGGTTTTTTTTTTAGTTTTAAAACAAAATTATGACTCCACGAGTATTCCATGAGTAATCCTATTTTTAGCAAAGAAAGTATACATCGAATATAGTATTTACTAGCGTTTAGTTGCCAACCCATATTATATATGAAAAGAGATATGGAAAAAAAAAACGTGAGTGTACTCTTGTTTCAGATTTCCAGAGGACAAAAGACATTCTAGACAAATGATATATGATAATAATGATGAGAGTAGCAGTGAAGATCGTTAGTTGCTTGGCTCGGTCATATTAATAATGAAATGTTGTTTGTGAGATGATTGATGCGTAATTATGATAGATAACAATACCATAATAATTATAATTATTAGGAGATGTGATACGAAATTACTCATCATAATTATGTGGAATACCTTTTTATAATCCTAATTAGAAAGAAGTGAAAATAACATATAGCTGTGTTACTTTACTAAATACCTCATGTATACTGTGCTCATTATCAAATGGAAAGGTTTATATTCATTTTTGTCCTGAAATTGTTTTTTTGTTAATTGATATTACATAATTACAAGCAAATAATAATCTAGGAAAATTTTAGACCAAAAGATTTGAAAACGTACACTCCCGTTCAATAAAATTGAACAGACCTGAATTGTTAATTTTTTACATTTCATAAAACTCCTTACTTTTATAACTCTCTGTATAGTTATTCATGTATAAACAATGATAACTAGTATATATTTTAAGTGTGAAAAAAGAAATGGAAGTATAGTAAACAACATTTACTACAAGAATAATCAAAATTGTGAGAGACTGATTTGGTTCAGAGCTGTTCAATTTTTTTGAACGGGAGTGTACAATATATAAATGTTTTCTTACTTATGATTGTAAGATATTCGATTTAAAGAATAGCATTCACAATTCAACAACTAAATACTGATTCATTATCAAAATAAATATTATTCATTTTATTACTTGATACCGTTTTCCTTTGCCGCATTCCAAGAAATTTTATAATTAAAAGAAAATATAATAAATTTGTTACGACTATGTGGCCATGTTTTAATGATCGTACACTAAAATTATGAATTTAATTATCTCTATAAGAATTTCGTAGCTTTTATAATTTAATAATTTATATTACTTACTCGACTACTCTTAATATACCTACATACACATATTACAATAGCAGAGTATATTAGATACAGTCATGTTTATTTTATCTGACAAAAAACATAAATGTAAGAGGTATCACGTTTCGCCCACAAAAAGTATTCGCCTAAAATAAAAATGTTCACCTTCAAAAGATTTAAAAAAAAAATGAAAAAAATGTTTGGTATATATTTATTGGCTAAGTTTCTCAGACGCAGGATTTTCATATTTCATTTGGCAAGTGGTCAGATTTTATAACACTTAATATACCAACAATTATAATCTGACCACTTGCCAAAGAAAATATGTAAGCCTTGCACCTGAAAAACTTACCCAATAAATGTATACCAATCATTTTGTAAATTTTGTTAAAAAACTTATTCCTTACACCGATTTCACTACTTTTGAAGGCAAACATTTTTGTTTTTGCTAGGATATCAATACTTTTTTTGTGCAAACTTGGTGTCTCTCACATTTATGTTTTTTGTCGGATATCACTCCTTTTTGGAAAGTTTTATAATCTTTATCTACATACTGTTGTTAATATACAGAGGTTGTGTGAGGTCTTACACAATATTTTTCATTTGCACTCCAACACAAAAAATACAGTGATTCACTCTTATTGTGTACAAGTCCATCATATTTATCATCAAATTTTTGAGTAAATGAACAAAACATAAGAATAAAAATAATTTTAAAACCATACAATTTCAGTAAATGGTAATTTCATTCATGTTTTTCTTCAACGCTCTTTAAATATTATTCTGGTTCTTTATGTATTTCATGTATAAATTTCATTTTTAAAGTACTATACATTTCGTCTTGAGACTCTATTTACACGATAACAAAATTCATAATAACTTAAGCGTTACAATAGGCATTCTCAGCATTGGACCTTAGGCATTCATATTTTCGCCATTCATGATAACAAATAATTTTCAATAATATTTCGATTCTATTTAAACAAATGTTTTTTGATTTTACATTAAAAATCGTCTATTTTCTTCATCTATTTTCTTTAAATTGATGATTTTAATTCTTCGAAATATGTACGGTAAAAAAAATAAAAATTCGTTACGCAGGAGCTGCTTCAACTTAGCGAATTTCCTTAGAATAAATCACTCTCTAGTGGTCACAATTTTAGTCTGATCAAAATGAAATGTCATATATGATTTTAGCATTTGCAAGTCCAATTTTCTTAATAAATGACATACGTCGAGGCGAAATGGGGGAGGTATAAAAAAAGAAGAAAACACAAAATATAAAATATCTCTCTTAATATTAGAACAATCGAAAAATTCGTAAGGAATAAAGTTGTATAAAATCAAATTTGCTACAATTCATCACCTTATCATTTTTGCTCAAACTCTAATGTGTACAGAGATATTAAGGAATTTAATTTTCAATATTAAACAGTCAATATTTCTGTAAATATTATTGTTACAGAAAAAATGATAAGAAACAAGATTACAGTAAAACTTAGTACCTACAACTTTACTTCTTATAAATTTTTCGATTTTTCAAATTTTAAGGGAGATATCTCAAATTTTATGTTTCCCCCTCCCTCTAAACCCCCCTTTCCCCTGGTCCGATTTTACCCATTAACGAACTTGACCTTTTGAATATCAAAAGCGCCTCAAATACCAAATCTCATCTCGATAAAATGAAAACTGTGACCGCTAGAGTGATGACAGACACATATATATATATATATATATATATATATATGTATATATATATATATATGTATATATATATATATATATATATATGTATATATATATATATATGTATATATATATATATATATATATATGTCCATAGATATATATATATAAATTTTTCAGATGGTGATTTTTGACATCTACTAGGTAGGATCGATGGACATTTGAAGAAATTTTTGCGAAATTTTGACTTCGGTACGGGACCAATAGCTCTATTTCCTTTCAGGAAATTCGCTAAAAAAGGGGACCCAACAACACCAGGTAGTTAACCGATACTGTAATTACGAGTTATCGCAACAAATAAATTTTATTTGTATAAAATAAAACCAAAAATACTCTCACCAGTGACATGTTTCACTGTGATGAATTTATATAGTTATCAAACCAGTCCAAGTAGCCAAGCGGTCTAAGGCGTTATGTCTGCGCAGTGTGCGTACTCGGAAACTGGGAGGTAATGGGTTCAAATTCCGATATTGACAGTTTGTCAATTATTAAGAAAAAAAAATAGGGGCGGTTAATTGGCTAAACTGTCGGCGTATGGACAAGAACGAAGTAACCGGCTATGCTTGAGAAGGTTTTCTGCAGTTTCCTTCACGAACTCCAGATGAATATTGGTATAGTTCTTATCATAGTCGTAAAAGTCTTTCCACTCCACTAACATCCTCACATCCTTAGGCATCACATTGAACCTTTTGGTTGCAGTGTAGGCCCATTCAGGGCAGTCTGTACAATCTAATCTATCAATAATCTTACCGTGTAAATGGTTTGACATGAATAATGACTGTTTAGCATGTAAATAGACACAGTATCTTTTACATTCTCAGCAAATACATAGAAATATGTTTATAATAAAATTTAATAATTTAAATAAAATCTTTGACGAAATATTTGTATTTGCAACAAACTTTATTAGGCACTTCTGTATGTGTTGTATACTTCTGTATGTATGTAGGTAGGTAGGTAGATAGGTAGGTAGGTGGGTACTGACTTTGAAATATATTGTATAAATAAAAAGATTGATATTTTATATTTCTGGTAGAAATCATAAAAGATGTATAAAATTAAATTACTGAATATTTAATTTGATAACTGTTAAATGTTTATTTTTGTGTATTTTGTCTTCTTATTATCTTATTAAAATGAATGAATTAATAATGCTTGGCTCTATGAAGTTCATTTGCACTTCATCATCAGCACATGTACACTCCCGTTCATATAATAAATTGAGTCAGTTGAAATATTCTTAATGTTAATGTATGTAACATTATACATATACTTAGTAATACGTACGCTTATTAACGGGAGTGTACCATCAACGCGAACATTTTTGTTTTTGCTGTGATATCAATACCTTTTGGTACGAAAGCTTGGCCCCGCTCACAGTTATGTTTCTTTGTCGAATTTATCATTTCATTTCTTTCAGCTTACGAGAGATAAAATTCGAAAATAATCACTGAAATAGAAATTTGGTGGTAAATTTTTGAAGTAGTGGAAGCGTTGGTCACGACAAATCTTTAAAAAAGTGGAAGCTTTATGAGATAACATCGAGGTTTTAAGTCTTAAAATGATGGGAACCGGGGATATACCAATAAAGCTCTAGCAAAGCAGCGGGTAGAAGCTAGTTCATTATAAAAACAAACTGTTTAAAATATTTATTAACTTGGAATCAATATACATACACTTCCGTTCATAAAAAATGAACCTGTTGAAACATTCCAAGTGTTACTGTATGTAATTTTATACATATATTCAGAAATATGTATGTTTAGAATGTGACTTTCTGGTTCAAATATATTAAATGGAAGTGTATATAAACCTTTTTATAGGTAGATATTTTTCTGATCGAGAAATATTACAAGAATGAATTTTCCCCTTTTTTTAACATTCTCTCATTTTATTATCGTAACAATCAATTAGCAATCAAGAGCAAGGTAGATACTCCTTATAGAATCCTTCTTAAAACTTAAAAACGGAATTATTTATTTCATCATAAATACCAATAAAAAAAGGTAATACTGGTTTTCTCAGAGCGTATTAAAAATGTGAAAAGTAATCGTACAAAATATTGACTCCATAAAAATGAAAAGAATAAAATTGTTAACATTTTAATATACGTTTATTATTATTCTGATTGACAGTTACATACAGACAGCTATTCGCTGGGGAGGGTGGGTGGTGTGGTTAAAATGTATTGCGAAATGTGTTTCTACGATCGAAATATCAAATTAAATAAAATCCTGAATAATATGTTCAATATGTTTATTGAAGATTCGTTCCGCGCCACCCGTTTAAGATATAGATGTTTTCTTGACGTTTAAATGCAATATTTTTATTATAAAATAAAATATTTCTTTACTTGTTTCATATTACAATACATATCAATATATAATATATATATATATATATATATATATATATATATATATATATATATATATATATAAATATATATATATATATATATATTATATGGTGTCCCGTGCATAAAATTGTAACGAAAATCTGAAATATTTGTTTGATTTAATAATTATAATGCATTTTCGTCAAGTACAGACCCCTTCAATACAATTTAATATATATATAATTTAAAATATAAAATAACAATAATTATTTATAAGAATCAAATAATTAATTATATGAATAGAATAATTACAAAAATATATGTTATTAAAATATAATATTTATATTCCAAAATTTAATTATTTTATCTTTATAATAATAATAGATATTGATGATGATGGTTAATTATCATCATTATATATTATGATAATCATTATCATTATATTATCAGTTTACTGTGTATATAATTTATATTTTGTATGCCATATTTATTACTGTTTTGTTTTTTGTAAAATTAATAATATGTTTGATGACTATCATCTTTCAATTGAATACATTTATAACGATTGCATGTTCACACATAGCCCCACCCCAATAACGTTCTTTTTTTTTTAAATTTAAGGATGTACGAGCACTAGATACAGTCCATTTATAAAATTCTTCAAAATCTTATACATAGTACATTCATAAAAGTCCACAATAATGTTAATTATTTTTTGTCGTAAGTTAAAATTTAATCATATAGGGGTTGCATACGCACACCTATGAAATTACGCACACAATACTTCTTGGTAGCCACTGTTACATTAACTATCTAACTCATCTTTTAAAATAAGCTAGATTAGGTCCTAAAAAGGATGCTTCCGCGTCGGTTCCATTATCAAATCCATTAACTGTGCAACATCACTAACTTTATTTCCATGAACAGGAACTTCACTACTTGAACTTTTGGCATCAGGGAACCTCGAACCCATAAAATCTCGTGAAAATTTATGGACCCCGAACATTTAACTTCCATATTCCATGTTATTATTATTATAGTCAGTATATGGAAGTTGAAATAAGATAAAGAATCCAGGTAGACGTTATTAAAAAAGTGCAAAAAAAAAACTACTTGACATAAATATCTATTGTATTTAGAAAAGACAATTAATAGTGTAGTTAGTATTCTTATTCTATAGTATTATAAAACTATGTACAAATGTTGAAACTAGCGAATATCTCAATAAATTAAGCACAGAAGAAGTAATTCTTCTTATACAAATAATATTCATTCTATGAAAACTTCTTTTCATTTTAACAAATTAACTATAAAGATAATAATAACAAAAGATTATATATATATATATATATATATATATATATATATATATATATATATATATATATATATATATATTACACGAGGCACATAAATATACAGAATGGTTCAGAAAAAGGTGTCCCATTCTTAAAACACAATCAAATATGTCGTACATACCGAGTTTTTTTTAATTCTTTCACAGAATACTTATTGAGGGCATGCGTAGATAGTTTGATCATTTTTTAGAGAATTTTCGAAGAAAATGTAGCGATAAAGGAAGGGGGGAGCTGCGGATTACGAATATTACAAATCGGTCACCATGGTAACTTGATTTGATTGAAATGAACAGGGAATTAATTATAGTAAAGTTGATTTTCTACAACTTTACTATAATTATACTTCTTTGCAGTATTAAGAGAGATTTTTTATATTTGAGATGGTTTTGTCTTTCTCTAAGCCCTCTTTCTCCTTGATCGATTTTACTCATAAACTCAATTTTAATTAGTTTAAACTAGAATTGCGACCGCTAGAGTGTTATAAATGAGCACGTCACCATGAACATTAATACGATTAAAGTTTCTTCTCGATATTTTTCCATAAGAGAAGTTTTGCATTTATTCTTAGGAGACTCGCTAAGTTGACGCAGCTCCAACGAATTTTTATACCCGGTATATGAAAATATACAAGGGTATATTCAGTTTAGTCCCGACTAGATATCGCTTGAAAATATAGATCGTAGACATAAATATTTGGAATGAGTGTACTACATAGAATGGCCTAATTCGGCCATTTCCGCATGTCCGTCTATCTATCTGTGGACACGATGACTCGAAAACAAAAAGAGATAACTAGCTGAAATTTTGTGTGTGTGTTTTAGAGCTAAAAAGTAAGGTCAAGTTTGTGAATGGGCAAAATCGAACCATGTTTGGGCAAAATTGCAAAACTGTCCATCTTTGAAACCGTAAGAGATATAACAAAAATGTTAAGACAAAAAATGTTTCTTTTTTGAAAATAAGCAACTTTTGTTGGAAACTTTTTTTTTTAAAGTTAATAAATAAATTCAGGATATACCGTGTACTTAAGCAATTAACTCAGTTAGTTGTTATTTTCACTGGTTTATTATTTGACATCAGTCTGAATGTCGAATGAATTTGTAGAAGTTCTAATGCTAATCACACAACAGAAAATAAAATTCCAATTCTTCATGAAACACATTGTACATCCGTTTTGTACAGGTGTATAAGATAAACGATCGTATTATTATTATTATTGCTATTACTGTCTTTTTAAATGACTTACACAACTTGATTGTTTCAAAATTGCAAAAGCACAGGAGCAAGAAAGCAAGCAAGATATATATAATAACGTTTTGATATCAAAATTGGATATATATTCTGATTTAATGTATACGAAACGAGACGAGAAACGTAGCAACATAAGCAACCATGCAAGCAAGCCAGAGAGTAAGACGTTCGACGATGATGATGAAGATGTTTGAAGCAAATACTGTGGGAATTAGTTAGTTTACTTACAAAGATTTTCATCTCGTATGTTGAACCAAGCAGCATCATCATACTACTTGTACAATGCTGCATACATACACATCCATACAACTGATTTATCACCAAGTCGTTGGCTTCCATACTCTTTAAGTTCTCTTATAAATGTTCATCTTTATTGTCTTTAGATTCTATACTACCTAGAAGAAGTATTAATGTCTGCTGTGAATTCTATTATATTCCATCAGAAGAACCATTAAAGATGATTATAAAGAATGTTGAAAGTTTTTTTTTAACGAGACATGGTTTTAAATTTAATATCCATGCAATATGAATGGTGTGCAATATTTTCGACGAATATTAAACGACGCTGACAATGTTGTCACCAGATAATAATAATGTTGTCGTTCTTGTCTCGTATCAAATTTGAGCGAGTGTAAAACATAGTACGATAGGCTGGCTTCTATTCTGTTACTTCTTCGGCCGCACGACCTTGATAAAGAACATTAAATATGTATGGTTATTTGTAATATTGATTATTATGGGTATTGAGACTAAGCAACATAAGCCAAAAAAGCACAAAACAAGAGCCTTGTAAAAGTTTCTTGTACAAATGTATCGAGTTTGGTATCAAATGGATGGTTTTATTACACAAAGTCTTAATATTATACTTAAAAGTCTTTAATAAATACGTTTAACAAACTAAAGCCCGACTACGAAAAAAGCATGAGAGAAGTTTGAGGATCCTTGTAAGCATTTTTCGTAGTCGAAGGCCCAACTGTAACAATTCCCGGACTTCGACTACGAGAAATTTACAAGGCTCTTCTAACGACACCTCATTCGTAAAAATGTGATAAGTAGCTTAGAAACTTCATGGGAACTACATACATGCATAGACTGTTAGAAACCATAACCATCCGTAATCGGGTAAAAATGTAGGCTATATCACCCGGACCATAATAACAAATCGATTGACACCTCATTCATCAAAATCGGATGATTATTTAAGGCGCTATGGTGGAGCATACATAAATACAAGCATACATAGACTGCTAAAAACATAATCCTTCCTGTTGGAGCTTTGCCGTATTTGGGTAAAATAGGGAATGTAGGATAACAGATTCCCGGAAATCTGAAAACGGTTTTAATCTCTTCTTTGGCATGTGAAACGAGTTTATTGTATTTTGCACTACTTTTCTGCTTGTGTTGTCTGAGTACACCCATAAAGGATGGTTTCTTACTAAAATCTCCTAAAGGATGCATTGCGTCGAATAAGTACCACAACTTAATCAATTGGTTTAGTTATATGATCGTAATGATGACAGCAGAACGTACGTGGTGGAGATATGGTGCACATTTCGATTTCTATTTTCGAACCGATTTCCATAACTTCCCCCTGTACAACGCTGTTAACAATATAAAAAAACAAGCAAAAGAAAATATTATTAACAATCAATAAATTATTGATATCACACCAATATACACCACCAAACCAAACCAAACCATTCAATTGTGTCGTTCTTCACGATCCTGCTGTATTTCCAATTTACGGTTGTCAATGTTATAAGGGAATGGAATGGAATGGAATGGAATAAAAAGAAACTCAATAAATATTCTATGCTTTATCTGGACGATATAGTTGATACGAACGGTATGTACGTGTGATGACTGTTAGTTTGTTAAGTTTATCTAACAACTCTCACAGATAGCTCACAGAGCTCTCACACATACAGGCAGAGGCGTCACTTGTGTATTGTACGAGCTTGAAATATATTTATTACCTCTATGCACAGTATAACATATAGAAATACACTCTCACCATCTGTTTATTATCAGCTCCAAAACTGGTGTTCCTTTGTCAAATTTTCCAGTTGATTTACATCCAAATCAAATCTATTCCAAAAAATTTGAAACGTAGGAGCTACATAGACTAAGCGAATTTTCTAAGAAAAACTAATTAAAATACAAATAAAATTAAGCTACCTGAGCGACAAAAAAATCGTAAATAATTCTTGTAAATATTAGAACTACAAAAAAAAATTGACAGAGGTAAAATTAATTTCCTACAACTTTACTAATTTTACCATTTTGTCTATATAAGGAGAGATTCGCTGTGTTCACAGGGATAGCCCAGCCTCAGATACCCGCAAGTGGAGAAGGGTAGGGTTTGGCACAATGATCCATGTTACACTGTAATTAGTACATAGAGGTTGCATGGAACTCATACCACGAGTTTCTTTATTTTTAAATCTATGTGTTTCGATCAAATCATATTAATCAAATAAACCTGTTTAGTATTTACAGAGAGTTGTTTTCTATATTAAAGGTGGGATTATTTTAAAAAGAAGTGATTCTATTTTATTAAGGGCTTGTAATAGTCTCACAAAAATTGTTTCGAAAATCCTTTGAAATGATGACCATCTAGAATGTTTGGATTTGTTTTTATTCATAGTAGAACAATTCTGGGAGTGTTTCTTTTAAAACAATCGCTAAAATGTATATAATGTTTAATTATATACGGCGTAAAGAATGAATTTGCACTTTATCTATATTATCCACTGTACATAGCAACGATGTACTATATTTACATATATATATACTGACCGAACTAAAAATACTCGGCTTTGCCGGAGAAAAACATAGTTCGTGGGTGCATGGTACAAAAAATTAGTGTATCCGATATTATATTATTCTGTAGAATTCGAAACCGTTTGGTGAAAATCGTATCAAAATAGGTGAAGTCGTTTTAACGTAATACTAAGACAAACATCTTCAAAGTCCTGAACTGAAATTTATTATAAACCCATGTTCGATTTCTTTGTTTATATCGGATGTTTAATAATAAAATACCTGTCATGAAGAAAAGGGTAGGGTGAAGGTCGTTAACGTCAAGATCTTATACTATCTTGATTATAACTTGTAGAGCATAAAACTTACTATTCAGGGACACTCTTTGATACGTCAATCAGATTACTCTTTTGTTAAAATTTATATGTTTTGTCATTATATTTGTTTCTGAAGATGGATCTGTATTTCCGAAACGATAGTCACAAGTTAAAATAGCTTTTACGAATATTTCAATTGCTTGTTTAATTGAATAAATATAATGAATTTTCGTCCAGTAATTTGTAAAATCGGAGACGCAATTTAAGCGTTAATATTTGATGAAGCCTCTATACATTGCTAACTAAATAGTTGCATCTGTGTATGGGGTAGATTTTCATTACAACACAGTACATAACATTAACGTTTCATGTGAGTTTGCACCAATTGAAATAACAATTACGGTTTTTTTTTTGTTCAATAGAATGAATGCTGTTAAATAGTTGTGTACAAATAAAAATACCAATTCTAAATAAATTTTTTAATAGTTTCGAGATGGATTCTTGTATACATAGTAATAAACTTGTTTGGTACGATAATAAAATGAGATAATTCCACATGGGGAAGAATTTCTCTATGAAGGAACCAAATCTAAATACGATTGTTTTATGGATGTTGGTTTCGAATAAATACACACTCGAAATTTGCCACTAATATAAGCGATATAATTTTCTTTGAGATAAGTTATTGTATATAAAAAAAATAAGCAGGTTGGATATGCAAGAATCGTGGGAAAAGCAATCTTCACAGATCTCGTGTTTGAAATGGGCACAGATGTACTACTTCCAAAAACATACTCAAAATATTTCAGTGTAATCTGTAATAGGGACATGTGGACGGAAGGAAAACCATCTTATGTCAAGAAAGGAATTGATATACATACGGCTCCAAAACTGCGAATGGAACGGGGGTGTGAATTTGCGGTGAAAGACCCAAGGCAAACATAAGCCTCAACTTGGGGAAGTATACCACAGTCTTTCTGGCTGTAATCTGCGTAATATTGGCTTGTGTCCGTGAGAACCTACGTGAGGGTTAGGTTAGCATCTCAGCTATCGTCTGTCTCAACTTGCATGCTCCTCTTCGAAATATTATATTTTCCGTCAAATTTCTCAAACTGACCTTCGTCTGGCTACGGACCTAGAACATTTGATTCGATATTTGTCGAACGTTATTGTATTGAAATATAGTAAATGGATTATCATAAGATAGATTCAGATGGTTTCTATGATGTACTATCGACTTCAAAAGTGGCGTTCTTTTTTAAAAGATTTACATTTGATACGTACCGAATCCATTGGGTTTTCGAAAATATAGATTCAATATATTCGAAAAATCATATAAGTCAAATTGCTGAGACATGAAAATTGCTATTTAAGCTATCCACCGTAAATTACATGTTGGCGAGTTTTTGAAAATGTACTCACAAGAGGATAAGCACGGGCAGATAGATTCCATAGAAGTTCAGTTTTTAAAGTTAGAGACATGGAAATTTATATTAAGTCTTTGAATTATAAATGAATCAATACGTGTTTTCGTAGAAGCTATTTAAGAAAATAAGCTCACGATGGGGAGAAATTCCATATTTCTCAGTTGTAAGGGTACTAGCAGTTTCCTTCACAAACTCCAGATGAATATCGACATTGACATTCGACTTTACTCACAAATTCCTTCCACTTCACTCACATCAATCTATCAATCTATAAGGGTAATACCAGATATATAAGACTGAACTCAAATAATCTAGAATAATAATAAAGTGAAAAAATGATTTTGGTAATATACAAATTTTGAAGAAAAAAAACCGCCACTTTTGAAATGGATAGTATTTTCGTATCAAATTCAATTGGAATAGTTGGAAATTATACAATAATGGCATTTATGTAATTTATGAATCAGATTGAACTGAAGTAATCTATTTACATTATTGATGTCAGGTTATTTTGTTGGAAAACGAAATGAAACTTTCGTAATAATACAACCAACAGCACTGACATAGGTAATTAATGAACTCGTTCGAACAGAATCGAATATTGTCATGTACAAAACTTACTAAATTATAAATTGATTTCGATATTTGGATTGTTTACATATTATCTAATACATTTAGCATAATAGTCCGGAGGCTATATAATATTAATTGTTATCCATATATATATATATACATAGACCAAGCGAAAACCTCTCATTCGTATGCAAAAATTTTCCCAGTCGATTTTGTTTTTGTATATTTACGTTTGGGACATGGCGCTGAATAGGGAACGAGATTTTGTCGAACGATAATCTGATATTCATAAATTAATTATAATCTCCAAACAAACAAAAATTTCTATTTATAGAAAATATCTTATTTATTTCATTTCTAAATAGTCTTTAGATTTATGCAATTTCGATACAGTATTTTAAAATCCTAAACTGATTCGCGCTATTCTTTCTAGAAAATACTTGATAAAAAATTAAGTAACCATGGTGATACATTTTTCTGTAAATATTACAGTTAATAGGTCACATAATGAATTGTAGTAAAATTTATTTCCTGCAATTTTCCTCATGACAAATTTTTCCATTTTACTAATATTAAGAGCGAAGTTCAAGATTTAATGTTTTCCCCTTACTCTAAACTCTCTTTTTTCCTTGTGTGATTTTTGCCATTGACGAAGTTCCGCCAGTCTAGTAGTCACAATTTTAGTCAAAAAGTTAATTAAGATCTATTTCCAATAGAGAAATGATGTATTTATTCTAAGGAAATTCGTTAAGCTGAAGCAGCTCCTGCCTCACGAATTTTTATGGTAAATCTCGCGCCAGTGTTTATATATAATTAGTTCTCGCTACTAAACTATTCAGTACAGATGGCTCTGGTGTATTAGTAATTGGATACTAAAAACAAAACAAATGACATGTCAATAATCAATAATCAACCGTCGATAAATTATATATCTTTAAGTGCATCTCTTTAAGTATAGTTACAAACCATTACTATGAGAGTTTATCGATTATGAATGACCACTTCAGTATTATTATGTATCGCATCTTAATTGACAATAAATGTTTTATGATTTTAACGATAAAAATTACATTGAATACATATTTGATGAACCAAAATTTTCACGAGAATCACTTGAACATATTATTTTAAACACGGAAATATTTTTATGGGAAGTGCTTTAACAACACGCTCTTAGTTCAACAAAATGTATTATTTTAATGAGTATGGCTGATGGATGATAATCTTCTATACTAATATGTTACAAGATAAAATTTTTCTGTTTGGATGTTCCGGATAATAGGAAGCTACATTTCTTCCAAATGACATGATCTATAAAAAGTTTTGGGATTATGCATAAGTCCCGTATGGCAGCTACCCGCATTATATCCCAGAGCTAGGTACGATTAGCTAATTCATACTGATGATGACTACTTTGTAGTCAAAATACATATTTATAAAAATACAAATAAAATTGATCAATAGGAATTGGGGTAAACTTTGAAATTTTATTGGTTTTGCTCTTTCCCAGGTAAACTATATCAGATTGAACTATATCAGAATGAACTTAGTGCCAAATTCGATTAAATTTAGATCAAACTTTTCAAATTTGATGTTTAAGTACTTCTAAAAGATTTTTAGAAGGCTTAACAATTATCCACGTTTTTTAAATATGTTTTCACCAACCGGGTAAGAGCCGCATCAAAATCGATTGTTGAATCGTTGCAACGTGATGTGAGAAAATCCAAATAGTTTGAGGGACAGACACCCAGCCAGCCACAGAAACATATTTCAATCGGTTTTTTTGGCATCAATTAAATCTTGATTTTTTGGAAAATAATTTCTATGTGTTCAAGAATTGACCATGTGTGTTTAGTTTTATTTATTATCAAGTATAGATTATTGAACTGCATACAAATAATGTATTTTCTCTTGTATATGTTACAGATTCGATTTGCGTAGTGGACAATTCCAAGGAAACGGTGCTGCTGCTGCTGGTGTTGGTGTTGGTGCTGGTGGTCTTGGTGGTGGTGGTGGTGGTGGTATTGGTAGTAGTAGCAGCAGTAACAGTATCATCCCACTTGGTAGTGGCACAACCTCACTGAACAGAGAAATGAGAGTTGGTGATCGTACATACTTACGTGTTGAAGATACACGACCTTTACAATTTCAACATATCATTGATAACGTACGGCAAGACGATGAAGGCATCTACAAATGTACCGTTCACTTTGTCAAATCACCAACGCTCACCACTTTAGTCAATTTAACTGTCATAGGTGATTTATTTTACATATTCTTTACTCTTATTATTATTAGAAGTAGTAGTTGTATGTAGAGAACGGATTCATATGCATATGTATATTTTTTATTCTGAGTAATTAGCCTTTTTCCTCATGAAGATTTAAAAAAAATCCTCCAGAGGCAGCTTTAGTGGGGCAGTACACAAGTTTTGATTTTCTCATTGACAGCAATGTTAAGTAACGTCATAACTCAGCAAAAAATTAACTTTTTAAAATTGTTCAAAAAACATCTTTTTTGGCTTGCTTTGGGCTTCATTTCGGTGGATTATTAGACATTTTTATGAAAAACTCGAATTTGTGAAGCAAAAACAAGAAATCGCTATTTTTGACGGTTTTTGTTTTATTTGTATTTGCACCAGTGTATTGTAATTGATTAACGCACCGTCCCGGATAGACATAGTTCTATGGTTCGTGAGTCCCCGCTGTTTATATTATCTTTTTTATTTATTTATAGTATAATTTCGAACAACGTTATATTCCAAAACTTTTAATATGAATACAAAATGTAGTTATAAAGTGTAAATCGTGATGCTATTTAAAACTAGATAGATAGAGTAGATAGATAAACGTTACGTTGATGATGAAAAGTTCAGATACAGGAACTCGAACAAAATAATAACAGTTATACAAAGATGAATGAGCACGGATGACAATTATATAATATATATAAACTAATGAATAGTTTTCAAAGAATACTTTACGAATAAAGAAACATCCTGTTTATCACAATTATGTATATGTATATATATATATATATATATATATATATATATATATATATATATATATATTTATATATATATATATATATATATATATAGATTATATATATATATATATATATATATTTATTTATATATATATATATATATTTATATATTTATATATATATATATATATTATATAATATTATATATATATATATATATATTTATATATATATATATATATATATTTATACACTGCGGATGCAATGTATTTGAAGGAATGAATCTAGATTCTAACTAGAAGTACTACTATTGAAAATGTGAAAGGGACAAAATTTTCGCATACAAAAAGTAATGATATCCAAGCCAAAACAAAATGATTCGCCTTAAAAAGTAGTGAAATCTATGTAAGGACCAAGGCATTTTAACAAAAGTGAGAAAATAATTGGTATAAATTTATAAGTTTCGCAGGTGCAGGGTATTTCATATTTTCATGGCAAGTTTGGAAACACAAAATTTGGTTTTTCTGATTAGGTAAAGAATTGTCGCAAACATGAATATCTACAAATTTATTACTCCTCATACATTTTTCGATTATTCTAATGAGATAGATATTTTATATTTTGTATTCTTCTATGGGCCCGTTTCTCCTTGACAATGCCATTTATTAATAAAATTGACCTTTCAAATACCAAAATCATATCAGAAAATAAATTCTAAGAAAATAAGTTGACGCAGCTCCTAAATAAACATGTTTTGTGACTAAAACTGTTTTTTCATAAACTGAATAGTTTTGCCATAATTTCAGTCTTAAAACACACAGTTTATGCATTGATATTGAACTCGAGTATATACTGGAAATTTTGGCAAATAACTCTGGTTAGTTGTTATTTTCACATGTCAAATTTGATTATTTATAATGGATATTTTTTTAAATAAGAAACATTCAGACTAAACTGTCAATTTTTTTCGAAGTGTTCTGCCCAAATCAAATGCGCCTAAAAAATTGTAATAATTTTATGAACACGACAAAATAAAATAATGAATTGTTGACTTTGAAAGGTGGTGAGTGAAGCTTCTTTCATTAATTGAATGAATTATTTGACATATATTTCATGGGAATACAAAAACACCATGTCCATCCAAAATGCTATCATGAGAGTATTTAAATGTCAAATATAATGCCGGGAATTTAACAACCCTCTTGCAATTGTTAATAAAAAAACATATTTTTATTTTGATATTACATTCTAGATAGTAGGACGGAGGGGGGGGGGTAGAAACACACCAACCTAACGAACGCTATCATTAACACGTTTTTTAAATTAAATTCTAGCTCGTTTAAAACATTTGTGATATAAATTAGGTGCAATATATTTCATTGAGGGTGATTTCAGTTTCATTTATTTCGATAATATTATATCTCGTTCAAAAATATCTCAACAAAAACATCTTGGCAAAGAATATCCCAAAGCAGATAAACCTCATACAATTATACTTCAGACAAAATTATCTCATCAAAAATTGTTTAACATTATCTTAGTAAATAAAGGCTCCCATATACGACCAAATAAACAGCCATTTGTGCAACACCATGGTTTCGTAAAAAACAAAAAATGTATACACGATTAATGATTTGCGCAACAACCAGTTTGCACAAGCATTGGTCCAAACACATTTCGACAGGTTGCGCAAACTTAATTTCATGTTATACCGCCATGGTTGTTGGTTTTTTTCGTCGGTGAAGACGAAATTTAATCGGAAAAAAAAAACAGAGGGTCTTGGTATTTTCACTCCATCAAAGCTTGTCCAACACTGCCGTACACGTTCAAACCGCTTGTCAATAAATGTGTTGCGCAATACAAGATACAAGATCAAACAGTTTGCACTGTTTGTGCAAACCTTATTTCGTTAATTATTTATTTGAGTAATAATAATTAATTAAATTAATAATATTTATAAACAAAGCCATTCACATCTATTTTAAAATAAATAATAATAATACCTATTATTATTATTATGAATAATATTATATTTAATAATATATTTTTATTATTAATGTTTAATATACAGAGTGGAAGCGAAATAGCATGCCAAATTTCGTAAGATGATTAACTATTAGAGGTTGATAGTTTAAAGAATAAACAAATTCAATCTGCAAAAATAAGGCAAAACACACTTAATCATTCTACAGTTCATGCGGCGTAGTATACATATACACAACATGTATATATATATATATATATATATATATATATATATATATATATATATATATATATATATATATATATATATATATATATATATATATATATATATATTATATATTTATATTTATATGTACATAAAAATATATCGATATAAATATATACTTATAATTATACACATGATGAAACGTTTGGAATATTAATTAGGTGCGAGACTATTCACATTTATTGTATTTTAATATATAATAGAAGCTCGTTGAAATTTCAAATGAACGAGACCTAGACCAACATAATAATAATAATAACAATAATATTAACCACACAGTGAAAACGAAAACAAACAAAGCACGACACTGCGCCTAATACACAAACCAAATGGCGATGTCATGAAAGCTTACAGCACTACAGTTAGCTCACATCCAACTCTCACACATTTATATAATACACACTTGCCGGGACAAGACAGATGTGACTTGTCCCGAATAGAAAACACAAAATATAGAATATCTCTCTTAATATTAGAAAAATTTAAACATGTTTAATAAGCAAAGTTGTAGAAACTTGAGTATAGTTCATTACCTGATCATTTTTTCTAAAAAATGGATTGTTCAACGTCCAAACATCCCGAATCAACAAGTGAAATTAAGTACACATAGTATTATTGTCTCATGCCTTATAGTTTTTGAAGTGAAACTTTTCAAGCCTGGGAGTGAACTCAAAAAGTCTGTAGAACTATCTGCCCTTTTTGAATCAATTGTATTTCTGTCACTATTTTATTATATTTTAGAAGGTGTGTCTTTTATATTTTGATAGTACTGTTCAAGCAAAGATACAAAAATGTGTTAATATTTTTGAAAAAATTTACCGGCTTAGTTTTTTTTTTGTATTTTTGTATTTTCTATTTAAGAAATCGTTCAATTATTTTTGCATTCCATAAACTTGCACTTTTATCGCCGTTAGTTTAAAAAATATATGTATTTAGTCAGAACAGAACACATCGGATATTCAAACAAAATTTTATACAGTTATAATAAAAATAATATGTGAATAAATAATTTGAATTACTAGCATTATATATTATAATGAATGAGTATAAAATTATTATAAATTTTATTGAAATTTAATTATATTGAAATTAAACCAATGAAAGTTATAATTAGTTTCATATCAATTTAATTGAGTTTTCATAATACAGATTCACACAAACATATATTATTTATTTATATTTTATTAGCTGAAAAAACCGGCTATTGCCCGGGCGTCAAAAAGTTCTTATAGGAAATTTATGTCAAGTAATTATTTTCTTTCTAAATTTTGACATTTCAAAAGTTCAATGTTTTTATATTATATATTAATTGACAAATAATTTATTTCTAAAATTTTATTAATGTCGATATTTCTGTAGAAACTACGAGTATAAACTATATTAAGATCTAGCCCTAAGAAAACGTTATTGTTGTCACAAAACGGCTATAACTTTGGAACTTTGGGCTTCTGATAGTTTTCTTGGAGTGCTTAGAAAAATTTACCAACGGTAAAAAGTCATGAAAAAGTTTTTCTCGAATAGAGGTCATTTTATACTGAGATGGGATAAAATTAGATGTCTAGCATTCGAATCTTACGGGGCGACATAAAGTTGAACGCCTAAAGGCGCAATTTTGCTAAGGCAACACTGAACGACATGTGGCTTGACACTTGTGTCCTAGTGTTGCTAATTGTAGGCGTCCGACTATGTGTCACAAAATTCAATTAATGTCGCATGCGGAATTAGTTGCCCCACATCGTATGCGCGTTGTCGTACATGAGTGTAGCATGCGTCCAAAGCGATTCCATACAGGCAACTTCAGTTTGGTACATCTTGTCATTACAAACTGTTGCGGCAGCTGCTTATTTGGTAATCGCTTTGAATCGTAAAAGGAAAAGAAAAACGTCATGATATTGGAGAAGAGAGCTTTATGTCGATGGTCAAGAAATTCTGTATAATTTGTACAAGTTGGTTGCTGACGATGATGCTTTATTTCGAAATTTCGAAATAAACCAATTATTTTTACCTCCATCACCACAACAATAATTGTAACAAAACTGTGATTTTCTCAGTTATTTGATCACCCTGTATCATTTGATTTAGTAACAAAAGTTTTATCATCGTTAAAGAAACTCTAATGTACATTAAAATAATAATTTTATAATTAATAATTTGAAAGGAAATTTATTATATAATGCTGTGAGTTTACGAACTTAACTCTTTAAACTTTCTCGTAATAATAATAATAATAATAATATGCTCAATAAAAACAAAATACTCAATAAATTATTTATTAATAGAATATGGCAAATACTTTTCAATTTCAATTTTATTGTCTTTTGAATAAATAAGCTTTTCATATCTATTTTCTTTATGTTCTATAAATAATATTAGAAATATAATTCTCTTGAAAATCGAATGTACTTTGATGTACTCTGCCTGGCCAAAAATATAAGTTTTAAGAAGTTACGAAACATTTCAGCGTTCATTTTTCAACGAGCTTTTACTGGTCTTAAATATAAATTCATATAATAGAAGATTATAGACAACTACTTAATTGTTTTCAATAGTTTTGTATAACTAAAATAAAGTTTATGGTTTAAAATTGTTCTTTTTATAAGCTTTCATTTAATTACACTTATAAGACTGGTCATTTAGGTCTTGCAGGTGTAATTTGAAATATATAACGAGGTCCAAATGAACTGAAACTTTGCATTAACGTGTTATTCTATCAACAACACAAAATTATGGATTAATTTAAAACTGATATCCGAAATAAAACTTTGGTGGGTAAAATACCTACTAAATACTCTTAAAACTTTACGATAATAATCATCACGGAAGAACAAGATTATCAATAACACTGGACGCATCGATAAATCAAATATATTTTTAAGATATAAAAAAATTTACGTGGACAAAAAAACGTATAAGCTTTTATTAGGTATTTGTATGCATTAAAAAGCAAAAAATACTTAAGGCTGTACGAACACTGGAGCTTCAAAACGATTAATTCAGGGGCGGGGGGTTACGGGAGTCTTGAATTAATTTAGGCCCGGTATGACGAGCCTAAATTCAATTTTAATTTTAAACTTACGACAAAAAAATAATAAACTTTATTGTGAATTAATAAATGGACTATATCTGGTGCTCGCACATCCTTAAATTTTAAAGCTTCAGGCACTTTCTGTTGAAATATAAACATAAAACATTGTCTCAAAAAACAATTTTCAATACAAAGCACTCCAATACGTTCCTACAAAATTAAGAATGCGTCACATACACCAAAATGGCGTCGAAAATTTTATTGATCGATATTGGGCGATTGATGATTTTCGCTAATTAGTGTATGCTTCGATTTGTTTTTGAGTTTTGTTTTACACATTTGTTTTTTTTTTTTTCATCTTAAGAATTTCTATTAAATATTATTTTTATTCGTATATTAAAATTTCTTTATTGCTACAATTCATCTTCTTTTATGTTATTATAAAAACATTCATTATTTGTACCAATTATTATTCCGTTATCAATGGTACAGCTTAATTCATCATAAATCATCTCATCATACATACAATTTTTATGGATTTCCCAAAATTTTTGATGTTGGAAAATTTTTATCTTGAATGTAATTTATGTTTTGAATTATGTTTTAACATGTTGCTAAATGGATTAAACCTTTTACCAACAAGGTTAGTCGTTTTTTGCCTTATGTATAATTTTACTCCATCAGACCCATAGATTTTTTAGACAGGTCTAATTTACTCTTGACAGCGCTACCGTGACTCAAGTATTGAAAAGCACATTTTTGAATTGAACAAATGATTATTTTGGAGAAGCCTATCATCCTTTCGAGAATTTAATACTTTTCTTTTGTAGGAGACAATAATCTAAAATTTTGAGTACGCTTAAAAAACGTTTTTGATTCAATGTTTTTGTACAAGACCGTACATTTTAATAGCTCTATGTATATTTTTAACAATATACTAACGATGTCAATTAATTTTATATGTTCTAATAAAAAACCGGAGAAAATTATTAAAAAACTAAACGAAACCCGTTAAAATATCAAAGGTTTAGGAAACATTAACAGATAAAAATAATTATAAATGTAAAAGATAACTGTAAACAAAATAGGATAGATCAAATTTCAATTAGAAACCTCCTTTTAAACTTTTGATACCTTGAATATGGAGGTCTTAATTTGGATGCTGAAAATCGATATTGAGATTTTACCGAATATTTACGTTTTGAGGACCCCTGATAATAAAAAAACGCATCTGTATCTACGCATCTGATGATTTTATGGCCCTTAGAGCCATAAAATTGAGGTATGATCACATTTCCAATAATCGACATTCAAATTGTATATCCTGAAGATATACAGACATTCAATAGTAAATCTTGAAGATATATTATTATACTATTTGAATGTCGATTATTGGAAATGTGACCACACTATAATTTTATGGCTCATCAGATCCATCTTCCGATGTATACCATAGGGTGTTTCGTTGAAGGATAACCCGTTTTGAAAAATATATATTGCAATTTTTTTGAGATAAAGCCAATATGAGATATGGGAGGACATCGAACAGAGGATGTTCAATAAATTATATATGTAGATATATTATAATATGTATTTTAATTTAGTAATAATTTTTAATTTCTTTGTATATTTCATCTAATTGAATGCTAGAATAATTTCTAAAGTAATTTGAACAATAAAAATATTTGTTATGAATCATTCTTCTTCCGGGTGGTATTTTAATGGTCTCTTATGTGTTTTTTTTTTTGCTTTATGGTTCGTGTAAAATATAGATGGGAGTACAAACGTTTTACTACAATGTTAGTGAATTTTCTTTCTTAATTGGTTTGATGAAATCAGTCATGATGAAAGGTAAATTTGATGGAAGGGGAAACACAAATTCTTAATGCAGGACAATAAATTGAACAATTTTACAAATCTCCGACAATTTTTTTACGAATATGTTTTTAACAAGAGTATAGCAATTATAGTAATTGCTTTTAAAGATTTTTTTTTAATTATTAAAATTTATAACCAGGTTTGTAGGCCTGTCCAGGTGGGACAGGCATATTTAGGCCATAAAGCACATTGCAAAACCTGAATAAAAAGAACGTCTCACAGGGAACCAATGTTCCTTAAACCATTTGGTGCTGTACAATAACAGCAAAAGAGGATTCGCTTCATTTCGGAGGTGTTGTCAAAGAATGACTCAAGTCAGACTTCTCATAGCACACGCTGGACAGTGACAGAAAAGGTCAGCCATCGTTTCCAAAAGCTCAAAAAGTCAAATTACGAATTTCAATATATCTGGTTCAGTAGAGTGTTTCAAGTTTTAAAAATATCATAAGAAACTATCATGCCTAAAATCTTATAAATTCTCACGCAAGGTACCGTTATAGTACTGCCTTAAATTAATTATACTTGCTTTTATCAATATTACATGATCGTAAAATATATCTCTAACTCATGTCAGTAATATTCATGGAAGACAACACATTCGGATTCGGTAGAAGGATTACGATATCAGTTTTATTTATTCATGATAATTCAACATATAGAAGAATTGTTTTCTAGAATTTCTAGAATGTGTACCACCTGTGAGTTAATAAAATTTTAATGTGCATTACAAGTTGCATATCTAATTTAATCATAAAAAATGTTTCCCTTGATATTTTTTATCACATTTTCATTTCACCATCTGTAGTTATTGTAACAATCGTACAAAGTGGCACCACCAACTTTACTGGACCTTAACTTAGAGGTCTGATTATAAAGAATTAAATTCAAATAAAATTAGGTCCTATAGGCCTTCATTTGGTGGTGTATTTATCATCGTTTTATTGCATGTAGTTTTACATCCCGTGTACTGAATTGCAAACAAATTCCCTTTCACTTTGGGGTGCGACTTGAATTAGTCACTGATCTCTACACTGACTGTGTCTACAGAATTTAGTTGTAGCATTAACAGTGATTGCACAGTGTTTGCACGAAATCGCTATTTTAACTTACAATTAGATCATAATTTGGTGGTTAAATAACTATATGTACCTATCAAACTACGCCGTGTAGTTCCTCAAAAATACGTACTTTACTTCTATTTTACGTGTAGTTTTCTTTCTATGGCGCTAAGTCAAGGTTGAAGGCCGCACCGGAGGTCAAGGTGCCTTGCGAGCGGGGCGAGTAATCATAATACACACTGAAAAACATTCATTATACACAGAATATTTAAGCATACAATTCAGTTAGTGGTTATATCTATCGTTTTGTAGTTAATTTGGTATAGGAATTCGAACATTATTTACTTCACTTGATGGATGCCACCCTGTATTATCGTGAAATAATAAAAGTCAAGTACAGTCTTCTGTTCAAACAGATGGAATAGTACGTGGTATTTTCATTTATTACAATCGTTGGAATATAAATTTTAACTGATTTTTTAATATACAGACTGTTATCGATAAAAAAAACGTTGGTATCGAATATCTGATATCGAATATCTGACCAAAATGTCAGATCGTCTGTCAAAACGTATATTTTAGAAATTTAAACGTATAATTTCATACGTAGTAGTTCATTTGTTTGCTAAACGTAGCAGCTTTGTTCTCAGATTGATAAACAACATGCGATAGGATAACTCCCGTGCATAAAGAATCAAGTCAAAAACAAAGTGTTTTAGAAAAAAATCAATTTGGCATAAATTATAGGAAATCAAAAATGTACATCTAGATCTTCAAGAGCATTTCAAGATCATGGTGGCATTTTTAATTTCGGCATCTCTTTTTGAAAAAAAGGCAAAGACGTATTGTTAAACGAAGTTCCATGTAGAAGTCCCCATGTCGAGTTATTTGAAGGTTCCTGGTATTTCAGAATTTTAATGTTTAAAAATCTTACAAAAAATAGATTTTTTAGGAATTGTAGATACATAGGGTATAATAATTTTGAATATTTAATAAAGATTAAATGTTTGTCAGATAGATAATAGCTATCAATATGAGAATAAGATCCATTCTTATATTATTACGATTCAAGTGAGTTGAGTTCATACATAAACTTACATTACTCATTCCCCATTATCCTGAGTTCTTCGAATGTATATCATTATGAATAAAGTTATTTTCGTGATTCAGTGAAAACTAAATAAACTTGAATCTATAGACCAGGCAAGATAGGGGAAAAAATCCACCACGTATGACGCCACTTTATATAATTGCGAGGTCAGATAACACCGAAGCTTCGAAAGGAGTAGGGAATTTAGTCTCTAGGTATTAAATTTCCAGAAAACCATTAAGCGTTTTGTAATCCATTGTAAATATATATTTTCTATTTCGCATTCTTAATAAACTCCATTTAACACCATTTACATGTAGCATTTTAAATATATTTTAAAGAGTATTTAACCATTTTAAACCATGTAAAACAGATACGACTGGTATAAAACCACTTTCATAGAAAACTATTTTGCGATTAGTTCACAGACATTGTATCTACCCTTGCTTATCATCCCCTTAATCTAAACATATAGTATAATATACTTAGCAATAGTATATCCATGGATTAGCGAATGGAAATTCGTAACATAACCATTTATAAATATGAGTAGATACATATAAACACCCTTGTTACCAAAGGATTATTTATATGTGTATAGGGATTTTTATTTACTTTAAAATAGGTTAATGTAAACAAATTTGGTTTGTGATATGTGAGTTGTCGGTTTTGTTGTTGTAAAATACGGTTATATTCGAGTTTTTATTATGGTTTGGAATTTACAATATATTTCTGGTTTTCTTTTTATTAGGAACATAAATTGTATGGATTCGTCTGATTTTTATTTATCCATAATCTCTGTATTGTATTATTATTTTATATTTACATACAGTCGTTTTATTTTTGTTTTAATGTATCATTTTTATTACTGGCTATATCAGACCAAATTGTCACGTGTGTATACCGTTCCCGATTTTTATGATTTCAAAAATATTAATATTTTTACGTACACTCCTGTTCCAAAAAAATTGAACAGACCTGAAATGTTAATTATGTTATATTTCATAAAACTCCTCAGTTTTGCAACTCCCTGTATAATGTATAATTTTATTGATTTATAAACAAAGATAAGTAGTAGATTTTTTAAGTGTGAAAAAAAGAAATGGAAGTATAAACTGAATTTATATTTTTTATTTTTATATACGGTGTCTCAGTGACAGAGTGAGAACTTAAAAAATATATGTAATATTAATACACATGTTAAGTGTTATATCTTACTCTTACGTGTAAACATTAAATAAAATGTTGTATCTGTTATTACAAGAATGATCAAAATCGTGAGAGAATGATTCGGTTCAGGTATGTTCATTATTTTTGAACGGGAGTGACATGCAGATATTTTATAAATACACGTTCGTAAATGGGTCTAAGTATAAACAACTGCTAGTCGCATGGTTACTGTATAACACAGATAGCAATACACACAATATAACGACAGCAGACTATGTTTATATGTATGTAGTATATATATGTTTGATTTTTGAGTCAAGATCATTCCGATTCGATAGCCTCAGTTTTACATCAAAAATTGTATATATATTTTATGATGACATTAAGTCTCTAGCATTCTTCAAAATCGGTTCTGGATCTTGAAAATAGTACCTACAAACTATGTTGTGACCCGTGTGTATGAACTTTTAATAAGATTTATAAATCACACAATCAATGTGTGATGCCAACAACTTCTGACCTCAAAATAAATCAAGCACAATGAAAACAAATAAACCAGTCGCTACTACCAGGATTCGATCAACTTGAATGATATATGTCGCGTATATACTCGTACATTTACCACATACACTTCAAATATTATGAAGTGGACAAAACTATATTACAAAACCATATTACATTATATTATAATATATTTTCAAAAAGTTTCAAATTCATTCCAGAGAAGTTCTATTGAATTTCATTCTGGGCTACGTTCTAGCCATCTCAGAATCTGAACTGTGGTGGTTTTGTATTAATACACACCCTTAGGCATTGTTTTTCATTTGATTTAGATCATAGTGTTGCACCATTAATGCAGAAACTGTAAAAAGATGTTTTGCTGAAATGAACTCAATGTAAATTATCAAAGAGCCTACTGAACCATCTGCATCATTAAACGATCTAGGAATTGCACTCCTCCAGTAAACTTAGATTGAAATTTTGTCTGTATTGGGTTCACTAGCATTTGGATATGCACTCTGGTGGGTAAATTATAAACTAGAGGGAGTAGGTCTATGTTTCTTGCCCTAACCACCGTGCTATAACCTCTCGCATAAGTTTTATGCTTACTCTCTGGTGAACAACCTAAAAACTATTGCCAATAGGTTATAATATTGAGCTCCGCCCTTGCCAGAGATCCCAATAATTAAAATAAATTTTTGAGTGCGTAATTTTTATTTTTTTGGGGGCAGTGGGGTAGACTCTATTGGAACCTAACAATAGATTATCCACGTTATAATATTTGACATACACATAATATATATAATACTGTAGCCAAACAAACTGATAACACCACAAACTGTTCGTAGAGAGACAGCGAAGGGTTGGTGGGGGGTATGTATGACTTTTCTACAAGTCAAACAAATGATTTTTCTAAAAACATGAACGTGATTTTTTATCAAAATATCCATTATATGATGAAAAATGTTGGTTCGTGGTTACGTATTTTATTTTGTTTATGATTTTTTTCCATAGAAAATCATTCCGATACATTCGTTTAGTTTTATTGAAAATTCTTGTAAAATACGGATTATGTTCGTAAGAAAATTGATCAATTTGTCGATTTCCAGGTAGTTAAATCATAAACTCACGTTTCATAAGAATGTGATAAAATTGAAATATGATATTAAAATATAAATGATTTGCGTTTATTAAACCAAATTTATTTTTACCATCGCAATATTCCCAAACAACGTTGAAACGTTTGGACATATACTCCCATTCATAAAAATTGAACTAGTTGAAACATTCTAAGTCGATATGCATAGAATGTGACTTACTGGCGCAATTTTTATGAACGGCAGTGTACATGGTATACGTAAATGGTTCGCGGATACTTCATTTTTTTAAATTTGGAAAATTTTTCTATACATTTCTTTCAAACACAAATATCTTAAATATAAAGTTGATCTTAAGAAACTAATTTAACAGATTTAAAATATTTTAGGGTAATAATTTGCTACTGCGACCCTAATAATATTGGATAATCACTATGAAAAACATTATTGCACACTATAATATATTGTAAATGGTATCATACATGTGAAAACACTATATATGTTATTCTAGATATATTTAGTTGATACATTTGGGCAATTTCCAGTTTTTTTTATTACTTTTAATTATTAAATAAAACAAATATTTGAAATTTTCGTAAAAGCACTTTATTTTGACTAGTTGACTGTTCCTTCTTCATATTTCATTTTTATTTCTGAAGAAGGAACTGTGTTCCAAAAATGGTCAAAATAAAGTGGTTTTACGAAACATTCAAATATTTGTTTTATTTAATAACTATAATGGATTTTCATCAAGTAACGACCCATTACTTTAACTATGAAAATAATGATTCTGAGATAAGGTTGACGCCGTTCCTGTGTAACAAATTTCAAATAAAAATCGGCTTGTGTGATATTTAACCCTATTCTAGTTTCAAACATCTGATAAAGTTACAAAAAAAAAAAGAATCATAAATAAATAGTGGAATATAAGAAGAAGAAAAAAGTATTTTTCGCTGTTTGTATGAGCTGTTGAGATAAAATTGATTAAAAATGTCGCTTGGCATCAAGTATATAAAAAAACAACGGAAATTTAAAAAAAAAAATCAAGAAATTATATTATTTGATATGACTCATATTTGTTCCGGTTCACCAGCGAACAAATTAAATCCGATTGAAGTAATTTGATTTCTTTTTTATAATTTAAAAAAAAAAAAAACATTTATCTTTTTTCACAAACTGTGACGTTTATTTATATTTTATTATTTGTGTACACATCAGGCGTCACAATACAATACTTATGACAATTTCCATTAAGGTTACGTAAGACATAGTATGAAAGAACTAGCGTATACTTGATATAGACAAACATATCATTATAATTTTTAATTCTATTCCTTATGACCCGACATTGATTTCAGGTGCACATTAAGCCTTGCCGCCAACTCATTAAGAGAGTCTTGACAATCCAAAGTGGTCCCAGAGGTCAGGTATAACAAACTCGGGGATTTTATTGATGTTCAACTATTGATGAGGATAGAGACATCGCTGCACGTTAGAGAAAATTCAGCCTTAGAGAAAATTACACAGCCTCTTTGATCTTCCAATTTGGATCCGTAGGTATTAAATACCGCACTCTCTAACCAAACCAAATTATCATCCCACTCTTGTCCAGAATTTTTTGAGAATTTCTTTACAAAATTGGGAAAGGGTAGAACGTAGTCGACATTGTTCGGAATTGTATCCTTCCGTAGAATTTTGGGGTGCTCCTAGTGCGTCTCTCTGGTCCAAGGTGAGACCAGATTCAGCTTCAGTCTGCGCATTTCTCTCCGTAGAGATTAATCGGTAGTAGGTGCAGAATTAACTCCAGAGCGATTTTAATATTAATAATAATGAATTTTAAAATTTTCACCTTGGTAACTTAATTTCAATTGTGGAGTATAATTCTGTCCTCTGAGATAATTTACTGAGTCTGCGTAGCTCCTTCATATCAAAATTTTTATATACACAATATAAAACTTTTTTTCTAAATATATATAGAGCGCTTTTTTATCATAGGTGTGTGGGAAGAGGTCGGATATGTTCTTTGCACCAGTATTTTTCTCCATGCATAATGGCATAAATGGTTTTTAATGGTATTAACTTTTTTATCCGCTTACATAATCATCAATTCCACATCCACCGATAAGAGAAAATTTTATTAAAATTGTAAATATAGTCAATGAAATGAATGAAGTGTAGGAAATTAATTATTAATTTATTAAATGAATATTTTTCTCCTCTATTACCTTTTACATGTCGCTAGTTTACACGGTACCGCGTGAATACTATTTTATTACACGTGCATGGCGTCATTTTATGTTCTTGAAAATATTTGGGTTTTTTTTATTTCAAAGGTACATTAATCGATTTTCACGACATCTGTTGATCTGGTTTAAAGATAATTTTGGGTCGGTAGCTTCATGAGTCTGATTGATCTTTCCTAGAAGACCGTAAATATTATAAAATGGCACACTGTATAAATTAATAGAACTGTATCTATCTAAACGTGACTACAATCAATTTTTTTTTTTAATATTATCGATACGTGACGTTTAAGTATATGTTTATTATTTAGTGTTGTACCTTTTGTAAATTATATCAATATTATGAATCCGTTAACATGTAAATAGACACAACCAATTTTAGCGAATTTCCTGAAAGGAAATAGAGCTATTGGTCCCGTACCGAAGTCAAAATTTCGCAAAAATTTCTTCAAATGTCCATCGATCCTACCTTGTAGATGTCAAAAATCACCATCTGTAAAATTTGTATATATATATCTATGGACATATATATATATATATATATATATATATATATATACATATATATATATATATATATATATATATATATATATATATATATATATATATGTGTCTGTAATCACTCTAGCGGTCACAGTTTTCATTTTATCGGAATGAAATTTGGTATTTGAAGCGCTTTTGGCATTCAAAAGGTCAAGTTCGTTAGTGGGTAAAATCGGACCAAGGGAAAGGGGGGTTTAGAGGAAGGGGGAAACACAAAATTTGACATATCTCCCTTAATATTCGAAAAATCGAAAATTTGATAAGGAGTAAAGTTGTAGGTATTAAGTTTTACTGTAATTTTGTTTCTTATCATTTTTTCTGTTACCTTAATATTTACAAAAATATTGACGGTTTAAGATTGAAAATTAAATTACTCAATATCTCTGTACGCATTAGAGTTTGAGCAAAAATGATAAGGTGATGAATTGTAGCAAACATGATTTTCTACAACTTTGTTTCTTACGTATTTTTCGATTGTTCTAATATTAAGAGAGATATTTTATATTTTGTGTTTTCTTCTATCTTTATGCCCCCCTTTCCCCTTGACGTATGTTATTTATTAATAAAATTGGCCATGCAAATACTAAAATCAGATACGACATTTCATTTTGATCAGACTAACATTGTGACCGCTAGAGAGTATTTATTTATTGCAAGGAAATTCGCTAAGTTGAAGCAGCTCCTGCGTAACGAATTTTTTATTAAATGTGATGGTGGAGCATTGTAATCAAATTCATAAAAAATTTAACAATTTAATGATTAGAATAAATTGCTTTTTAATGTATCAGGTAAATAAAGAGGTAAAAAAAATTATTTATTTATTTACAGGATGGTACGCAGGAAACCATGACACACAAAAAATCGAATCATATTAATTCAAAAATGTATTTGTATTGGTATAAAGTTTCTTGATCTGATGTTTATATACCAGCCGCGTAGTTGAAAGAACTACATTTTCTTTCATATGTAGACTCCGAATAAAGTAACGAAATATTTGGCTCAAAATATGTCGTTACTTTGTGGTATCTTGAAAATTCAGTATCGGTAATACAGATATCGAATAAACACAAAATATCGGATATTCTTAGTACACTCTCGGCGAGGCAAGTTTGAGCCATAACGAACACGAGAGTGTACTCACAACGCTTGGCCTGCCTAGTCGGTTTGTTGACACAAGTCAAAGGAGCGAGTGGGGAATAATGCGAGCTACCTCAGTACACTCTCGTCAACGTACGATTCAACTTTCATCCGCCATTTTTAAATATTCAACTATCAACCGCTTTAATTCTATCCTTTCATCTACAATAAAAAATTACTAATCCGTTGCTTTTACTTCAAAAATGTAGCTTTCCAGGTATACAAACATAAGGTTTGGCCAAGCCACTTTGTCAACACTGACGCGAACTGTATTGCCGGCTGACTATTCGGCAAGAGTGTGCACAGGGTGCACAGCTCCACGTGCGGCTCCTCGCCTTAGAAATATCTCGCCGAGACATTCGTCGAGTGCTCTTGTCGAGTGTGTACTGCCGGCATTATAGTAATCTAAGTGTTTTTGAGCAACATATCATCTGGCATTTGTTTATTTCATTAGATATGTGCACTCGAAAAATGAGAAGCGAAGAATGCATTTAAGTAACACTCTGTATATATACAAATTTTTTATTCGAAAACTAAATATATAAAAGCAATCGATTCTCATGCATAAAAAAAAAAACCCCCGTAATTGAAAATCATTCAATCGTAATAATTTTATTAATAAAAAAAACTTCCATATTTTTTAATATTCTCTGTTTTAATAAAATACGTTAAAATAAATTGATGGGGGGGGGGGGGGTGTTTCAACAATTAAAACAAATTAATTAAATCAATATAATATTATAAATATTTCATTAATCAAATCAAATGAAGTGTAGTACAACATGCAAATACTTACGAGTATGTAGTATCACCTTGAAACCAATACAATTATATTATTGAAATGAATGGAAGCGATAAAGCGGTACTTTTGTTTATAAAATATTAACAAAATGTACCATTTACATAATTCATTGAATTTAAAATCGTTCAATGATACCCTCCGCATCCCACCACACCAAGTTCAACATTATTACGAAGAGATTTTAAACATAATTCGGAAATAATTCATGCGATCGAGATTTTATCGTTTTTAATCACTTTAATTAAAAGATTCAATAGGCTTAGGTTTCGAAGTTTTACATCAAGGTTGGATTCAGCTTTTACATAATCAAGTAAGTGTAGTGTGAATTAAAAAGCGAATAATAAATGGTTAATTGTAGTATTCGCTGATCGTTTAGCGAATAGACACAAGCAGAGGTACCGTTCTCTAGTCTAGGACCCTATTTTAGGCTCTCTATGCCAATGGCAGAAAAACTTCTTGGATGGCAATTAGGTCGTCCCAGTGGTGAAACAAAAGTCCATGGCAAAGATAGGCTTTGCAGGTTTAACTAGTCACTTAGCAGACAAGTCATTAAGTTTATAACCAAACCTCTGCCTAAACATTGCTCACTGAGGTATTGTCTCATGAAGACAGGCAAGACCAAGAGTGATACTTTTTGTTACTGTGATGGTGGCCGAAACAGTGGGTCATCGCAGCTAAGTAGCTGTGAGCCAACCACCCGTTGACCAACCAAGGGATGAATACCGCAGCAAAAGCTCGGGAAAATACTATTTCGGAATGTATCCAAGTGGTTATCTCTCGATATACTGAACTTGAACAAGATACAACATCGGAAGGTTACCGGATTCATCACCGGGCATTATCATCTACGCAAGCAACTTCATAGAACAATAGAACTCGAATGTGGATCCATTATGTGTAGACTGTGCGGCGAGGAGTAGGAAACATCCAGCTACATAGTCGTTTACTGCAAATCTCTTGGTTCTATCAGATAAAAGATATTCGTTGCGTCTCACTTCGAATATATGAACCTTCAAGAAAACCTGATAAGCAACCTCGTGGCTATTGTCTAAATATGGGAGAATCGAATATCGTCAGACTGAAGTAGAAGGGGGAGCACAATGAGCTATAAGGTCAAAGTACATTTATATACGCCAAGATATATCAATCTATCTATCTGTCACCCGTAAAAGGTGGAGTTTTCCTCTTATCAAGTGAAGTAAAACAACTCAGCCTAGAAAAAATCTTAGATTTTATTAAAGAAGGTGAATATCATAATAGATCTTTCAGATCACAGTGACGAGAGGACTTTACTCGTACTCCTACCAACCGTATATTATCTCCTAAGAGTGTTAAACAACTTTTAAGGAAATTAAATCACCAGTATTTCCAAAGAACTTTTCAATGCAAAGTGTCCCACGCCTATATAGTTCTATCTATTTAATAATTTTTTTCATTCTTAGTGCGTTAATTACTACTAAAAGTCCGTTTTTTTGTTTGTTTTTTTAATGTTTACATTAAATAACATAATATTTTGACATAATACATAAATAATGGCATTCTAAATATTTGATAAAATTCAACATAAAACTATGAGAAAATACGATACATACATTTTTGTTAAACTTGATCCAATGCCAAAAAGTCTTTACAAACTAATTGTGATTCTGTTTGATGCCATATCATGACTGTAGTTTAGAGTACAGTTACTTTAATACTCTACTAGTCTATCTGTACAACAAGACGTTCGTTCGTTCTTCCGTCTATTTTCTTGCTAGTCGTTTTGGTGTAATTATTCAACTACGGAAATAATCTTATAAACCAGAAGTTTCAAACAGAAATTGTAGATAGAAAATACTTTTCCGATATAAATATATTACAAGTGTATTTTACAGTACAGCTCATGTACCTTTATGAAGCTTGTTTACATCTATATAGAAGCTTTTAATATCAGTTTAGGTCACAAGAAATTGCTTATCATCGATCTGTAGTCCTCGCCGTTGGCGGTTATGGCATAGTCAGTTTCGTTTTGTAAGATAATTCCACAGATCAAAATCCTTATCTAAAATCAAGCTTATAATATCAAATTTTTTGGGATCCTTAGATTATAGAGGCTGCCCTGGATGGGCTACACTTCAATCATAAGGTCCATTGTGATGCCTAAGGATGTGAGTGGAGTGGAAAGAATTTTTGTGTGTAGACTAGAAATTGGTCAGATATGCGGCTGCAGCCAACTCTGATAGGAACTATGCCGATATTCATCTGGAGTTTGTGAAGGAAACTACAGAAAACCTTCTCAAGCATAGCCGGTTACTTCGTTCTTGTCCATACGCCGACAGTTTAGTCAATTAACCGCTCCTTTATTTTTCTTCTTAATAATTGACAAACTGCCGATATCTGGATCCTTAATTGATCCAATAAAATTTCAATGGATCTTAACGTTTTGAGGTTCAAGCGACGCGAAAAACATGGGTAGGTGTATGAGAGCAAAATATCTAAAAAACTATTTTCTTGTTGGTTTACAAGTTGGTTATACTTTTCGAGCTTTAGCTGTCGAGCAACCTCTAGAACATCTGGGGCACCCTCAAATGGAATGCAAATGTCAATGATAATTTATTTCCTTGCGAGAGTCATCTAGGACCACCAGATCAGGTTGAAGCATACTGTGTATGTCGGGTGCTTGCTTACTGAGTCGCAAGCACTGCGTCTTAAGTGTCGCATCCGGGGGTAGATATGCTTCGTGAACAAGATGGCTTTGCATGGCATTGTCACGCCGTTTACACACAGCCAAATTCATACGTACTGAATTTGGCTGTCATCTAGGACCAAATTCTAGGACCCTTCTTCTTCATCTAGGACCCTTTCTGATTGACATAGCCACAACGTTGACACCGTTTTTCACAGTCCCCGTTTTTCAAGTGACGTGCTCTATTAAATGAAACAGCACTGATCCTGGCACGGTGTACAAAACGGCACTCGCAGAATGACTGACCATTCAAAATATCTCAAAAATGGAAAAACTAGGATATAAATATCAGGATATGACAGGCTGGCACACTCAAGCTCGAAACATCTATCCATTCTTATTATGGTTGCCTTTCAGATATGTTGTACTAATGGAGGTAGCGTAATGTGAGATTTTTCAATTGTTAAAAATGTGTAAAATCTTTGTTTTTTTTTTTGCCGTTCGTAGCTCGATCTACGATTTCAAAAAGGTTTTAAAATTTTATTCATTTTCTAAATTTCCCGACTATAGTCGTGTACATAGAGGTTGTGCTGGCGTCTACACCACAATTTTTTTTTTTATATATTTTAATAATTGGTATTCTATGTGGTAATTTGTATTTTTCATTGATATTTTCTTTTCAAAAGTTTTAATTTTTATTTTTAAAAACGTTGAATTTTATTTTCGCATATTTTTATGTTTTTCTTCTGAGAGAGAGAGAGAGAGAGAGAGAGACTAAGAAAATTTTGTAAAACTTTTTCCAACTAACTTGTTTTTATTATACTGAGTAACTTTTCTATCGAATCGAAATCGAATTTTAAATCGTCTAGCAGTGCAGAACGTGTGATTTTGATTCTCTGGACGAAAATTTTATATAATCATAGTAAAAACACGTAATATTTTTTTTTTTTCAAAAGTAGAAGTTAATAACAAAACAACGGTACAATCAAGATTCTTTTTTCAAGTTTATTGCCTTGTAAAAAATGTGCATTAAGGCCCAAATAGACGCAGAACATGGTTGCAGCAACATTGAACAGCAACTAGCTTGTTGCTCTGTGTGTAGAGTGGTTGCAGCAACAAAAAGTTTGTGTTTTGCTGTTCAATATTGCAGCAACAAGCTAGTTGCTGTTCAATATTGCTGCAACCATGTTCTGCGTCTATTTGGGCCATTAGGGAATTGTTACAGTTTTGTTTTGTGCATCGCAGCTGGGCCTTCGACTATGAAAAATATTTACAAGGCTCCCTCAAACTTGTTTGGTACTTTTTTTGTTGTCGTGTTATTTATCTTAGAGTTTTTAGTATATAATATTCAGAATTATCACTTGGTTTTACATAGATTGACGAGGATATTGAATTATGTTTATAAATTTAGTAAATACGTTTCTTTTGTACACTATTCAAGCGAAAATAAACAACACACAGGATGGAAGAAACTGTATTAATTGGAATTAGTGCGGCTGACATAGAGACATATAATATATGTAACATTGAATTTGATGAGACCAAAAACATAAATGGGAGAGGACTCAAGTTTTCGCATACAAAACGTATTGATAGCCCCAGCAAAAACAAAAAAGTAGTGAAATCTATGTAATGACCAAATTTTTTAACAAAAGTGAGAAAATATTTGGTATATATTTATTGTGTAAGTTTCTCAGCAGCAGAGTATTCAAATTTTGCATACCAAAGAGAGTCTTTCGCAAATGTTGTTAAGTAACTTTGACCTCTTATAGATTTCACTGCAGGTCGCTGTAGAATAGATGTTTCGTGAAACTCGTGTCCGACAGATTTGAACCGTTCTGGCTAGGTCGTTAGTACTAGAGTCCCCGGAATATCTCCTTTGGTCCAACACCCATACCAAATGCACATTAAACCTAGTCACTAACTCATTTAAAGAGACTCGTAAATCCAATGTTGTCCTAGATGAGTTAGGTACCCCTGCTTAGTAGCTATTACCTCCGCTTAGTGTACACTGCAGGAATCCTGTAGTCGAAATGATAATTCTGCTGTTGAAGCATACTCCACAACTCATTCTAATTGCTAGTTTGGATACGTCAATATAAATTACCATACCACATGGCCCCGACCAAGTTCTCATCTGGAGAGGATTTTTATAAGCCAATCACCTTAAGATGGAGAAAAAAAACTGTATAAAGAGCTACACCCATGTTATATGTCTTTAAAAGCTGAAGATGAAGAAGAACTCTATTTATTTATGGGTGTTCTTCGTTTGCTGGTATTAAAAGTAAACTGTATACTTTTAAATGTTGTAGTTGGATATAACTAATGAAGCGTAGTATAAAATTTAATTATCTCGTTGATAGTTTTCATTTCAATTAACTTGTAGCTAATTATAAATGTTAGAATAATTAACAAACAATTTTAGAAAATGTATTTTAAATTCAAACAATACTCTGTCCCCGGAATGAATTTAAAACCTTTTATGCAAATACGCCAAGAAAGAAAGCATCGTTCAATAACGAAATCCATTCAACAATATAACTGGTTGAATCAGCAGTATTTTCGCAAAAGTTTGGTCAAATTATACAGCCAACCCAAAAACCGTCTCAAACTTTCACTCGTTGTATTTAGAGAAGCTGTTCGATTACTATTTTGCCCAGGCAGATGAAATGTAGTCTCATCACTCAGAATAATTTTGTGTGTCCAACTATCAATCAGCAAATGTACGGCATTGTGTGTGATCTGCCGTCAAATCCTACTTATAAGCTTGTAGGTCGTCACATCACTAACTTGTCCGAGCCTTAAGATTTTATTCATTAAAATCCCTATAACGAGGTGCTTAGTTGTGACCAAAAGCAGTATTAACTTTACGAATCATCCCTACGATATTTTCATCATATCGGTAGTGATTTTCAATACGTTGTACGAATTTATATCGATCTATATCCGTTATATATATATTCCTCAAAACCAAAATTGATTTTGTATATTTGATATCTTGATGACACAAAGAGCCCCATGCATTGATTCACTACAACAGCCATTCCATATATTATGAGGTGATTCTTCTTTCAAGGATTATCACATTTAGACTAATAAGACAATAATGAAAACCAATTGCATCAATGCTGTGGTTTTCATTAGTTGTGTAACAACTTCTATTTCTATGACCATGTACTCCAACATACATACAGTGGTTGCATGTGTCAATTATAACACTGAACATCAAATGTACCCCAGAGGTAATAATAATCTATTGGTACTCTCAGCTTGCTGTTTATATCAATCCGATATCAAGACCATGACCATGTAATGTATTCAATAAATAGATTACCAAGCACACAGAATCTATGTTACACTGGCGACACAGACGTTACAAATTAGCATTTACAGTACAGATTGTAATCTCTAAAGATGTGCAGAAAATTTACAACAGATATGAAAAAATTAACTCGTCAACCAGGAATCGAACCTCGTATTGTTTACGCTTAAGTATTCACAAACAAATATATTTGAATAATAACTTCGACAGAAATAATACTGTCCAAAAAAAAAAAGAATGATGGCTATTACGTCACAGTCGTCTTTGGTGTAGCGGAAGCACGCTGGACTAGATATCCAGAGGCCCGAGGTTCGATTCCTGGTTGACGAGTTAATTTTTTCATATAAGTATTTAATTAAAAATTCAAAGACATTTGTCTATATAGTATACGCTAGTCTCCAACAGTTTGTCTTACGTAACCGAAATGGAATTTGGACATCGTATTGTTAACGCTTAAGTATACACAAACAAATATATATGAAAAATACGATTGGCGTTGATTTCAAAAGGATTTTCATTTTTTAGTTTTGTTTATTTAGTTTTCATGTCAAAACCATTTAATAGAACTGAGCTTTCGATTATGTTATTTTATTCAATTTGCGATAACATTATTAGACTTTATATGTCAAATTTCTGAAAGTGTTCATTTACATCGAAATTTTGCACTTATCTTGAACATGTTCTTTTGATATTATTGTATTTTACGTACACTTACGGGGAACAAAATTGACTCAAGATATTAAAGAACTATATTTGCTATCTACACCAATTGCATTATTTTTCTACGTGGTAAAATTGAATACAAAACTGAGCAAAGCGTTGTCCAGATCAGGACCCTTACTGAAGTAATCTTACGTTCACTCGTAAACTTTAACGTATTAAATGGTCGTTTTTCGTGAAGATGTGGAAGATTAACGTAGGCTAACCTACACTTGAGAAAAAAAGAACCTATCTGTAAAAAGTCAGACGAGACCGTTGATATTCTCAAGTTCAGTTACTCGGTTACGCAACGTTGGTTATCATCGTTGCGCTGTTGAAGAAGGGAATCAAACACATCCTTAAAGGGTCACATTGATGTTAATGTTTGCAGGTTTTAGTGTCAGAAATTGGGATGGAATTGATTATAATTTTTGGAGAAAACGATCTCTGTAAAGTTTAATTAGCTGAATTAACTGTTTTTGCTCAACGCTCTCAAATACTTTGAGTCGATTTCGTTGATGGTGAGTGTATTTAGATAAGAACTAGCTACTATTTTTGGTGTGGTAAAACAACAAATAATAAAATAAGTATGAAAATAATACAATTTCAATTGGTTTACTTTAACAAACATGTTGTTCTTTCCCAATTGCTTTAACAATCGTTTTCCTTACACGTTCGTTGCTACAATTTATTTTACTTTCAAAAGTCATCATGTAGTAATTTGCTGATATCACTATTTGAACATACTCGTACATACATGTACTATGGACCACAAAGGTAGCGCTCAATTTTCAAAGTTTTTTTACTTGACTTGTACCTTTATCATTCGGTTTTTGGGAAAATGTTTCGATTAAAAGTTTATGGTAAATATATTATGTACAAGTTTTATCCGAAGCATTTTTTCGATAACTGAATGAATACAGTGCAAATCAAATCTAAAATTTTGAAAAACGAGCGCTGCTTTTGTGGTCAGTTGTTAGGAAAAGGTGTTTTTATTTCATAAAAACAACAGTCGTGTTCATAAAATCGAGAATATGTTGTAAAATATGTAGTCTGTAAAGATACAGGAAGTGGTACTTTTCTGTCGAAATTTTAAATTTAATTTGTGTCTTATGCATTCAATTTTCCAAAAAAAATTCTTTGAAAAATAGCTGTTCACTACAAAAATAATAATGTCTTTTGTTTGAAGCGATTTCTCGAAAACCGAATGAATCACTTTTGCTGTCTATCTATCTATCTATATATATGTATATAAAATGCAATATCCTGACTGACATATCATCGCACAGGCCAAACCGCATAAGGATAGAAACTTGAAATTTGGAGAGGGTATTGATTTTATATTGTAGGCATCGTTTAAGAAAGGGTTTTGTGAAATTTTGATTTTTAATAGGGGCGTTTGCGTTCCCTTAGAAGAAATCCTGTTTGAAGTGCCATCACCAAATATGACCATAAATATTTTTAGGATTAAACAAACGTTACGCGATAAAAACAATGCTTATAATATTCTTCCATTCACAAACAGTATGATGAATCTAAGAGTATATAAACGGGAAATAGGTCAAAGACCGTTAATGTTGGAATAAATATTACAGTGTATAACTTTAGTGGACAAATTTATACTACCTGGGACTCCGCCAGGGATTGCTGAAATATCTAACTTTAAAAACGTAAGAGTTCTAATAATCCAAATCCCCTACCAGCCAAGAAAAGAGGGAAAATATCTAACTTTAAAATCTATTTTCAAATATAAAAAATGTTTATCTGATATGTAACAACTTTAGTTTGGAACAGCCTATTTCTTAAAATCAGACTTTGTATAGCCAACGAACGCATACTATTCATCTGTATGTTCCGGTTCTTCTATGTACGCGCATAAAAGAGAACTTGTTGTATTTACTTACAAACACAAGTAAATACACGTAAATTAAATAGTACAACAAAACACACAAGTTGAATGTTTTATTGGACCACAAAAGATACCTTTTAGTTGTTTGTGGTGCAAATATGAAACCATTATAATTATCAAACCTGTTTATTTATATGTTCAATTGTTTCTTCGTGGTTCATAATTTTAGTTTCAAGTTTCGTACGAATTTATTTCACAAAACTCAACTCAAATATTATTTATTTTATTCACATACATGTGATTTAAACTCTACTACAATAAATGAGGGTAAACCAATTTACGGGAAAAGTTTAAAGTTATTGTCCGGAATTGCTACTGTGGTTTATTTGGGCCTTATTCTATCTACCGACTTTGATTCCTAATATTTGAATTTTGGAGAAAAATAACGATCAAACTTAAATTCGAATCTCACATTATAATTGTCCATTAGTACATTGTTTTGGGATAACCACACGGGACTCGTCGAATAAAACAAGTGCAGATGCATTGGTTTTAAAATCAGGTAACAATTATGTATGTTTGTAGCCCCTATCGCGGTCATAGTTTTAATACGATCGGAATAAAATGTATTCTGAGGGCATTTGCTAATTAATACAGCTCCGTTTTCATCCATTGTCTATTTCATGGAACACTTACTTAATTTCCATTAGAAGTTGTATATTAGTTTTTTGAGAAAATATAAATCTTTATTTGTATTTACATTGTTAGTATGGTTGTCTTTCGAGTATATTATACCAATGGAAGTGACTAGAGCGTTTACTTCATTTGAAATTTAATCTGACATGAAATGTTTGATCGAAATCGAAATGTTTGAAAATCAGACACATCTAGAATGGGATTGAAACCCACGAATCTAGAGCAAAACTTTGGTATTCTAGACCAAAACGCCGACCTCTGAACTACCTGAGATATTATGTTCGTAAATAAATTTATTGTTTAATAATAGTATATTTTAGATGGATAGTATAAGTAGTGTATATACTTTTCTTTCTATATATAAATATAATTTTACATTCTTCCATTTTCTTTCTATATATGAATATAATTTTACATGCTTCCATTTTCTTTCTATTTTTCAATTATTATTATTTATCCAACAATCTTACAACAAAGTATTATATTTCTTAAGCATTGCTATTATAATCATAATAATAATAATAATAATAATGATGATAATACTATGCAAAATGTAGTTCTACGTACTTAAAACAACATACAAATTTTTGTTATCTAATATATATATATATATATATATATATATATAGATATATATATATATATATATATATATATATAGATATATATATATATATATATATATATATATAATATAATATGATTTAAATAATTGTCTTATAACAAATTTTATATTTTCATATAAAAGTTGAACTAAACTCAGAGTTAGCTACATCAAATAACAAAACACAAACAGATATACATATTATATAGTTTTGACGTGAGCAACGCCTCCTTACTTCTGTATACAGACTGAAATGCAACAACTGAATACACAAAATGCATAATATATGTTGAGCTTGTTTTAAAACATTTTTTAAAACATGCATTTTATAGTAAAACGAATTTTCTACAACTTCACTTCTTATGTATTTTTCGATTTTTTCAATATTGAGAGAGATATACCAAATTTTGTGTTTTCCCCTACCTCTTAACCCCCCTTTCCTCTTGTCAATTCTTGTCATGCTTACCATGAAAATGCATTATCATCGGAACTGAACCAACATGTAAAAATTCAATTCCGTAGGATAAGAGGAAGTGGTTCTAATTCAGCTTGCAAGATTTGACCCGACCATACATATATACATGCATTGCATGTTACATAAAGGCTTGTAAAACGAAGAAAGGTACCGCAGTTTTGTTATAAAAAATAAAATAAAGAGTTTAAAAAGACCAAAAAAACATACTTTTATTGCAGTTTAAACTAAAAAATGAAAAATAATTTAAAATAGAATAAAGAGATTGACAGCAAAATTAACTTTAGTGTAAACAAAATCATGGGGTGCTTTCTACTTACTTTTGTAAAAGTAGAGCCATGCATGTATGTAGTACTCTCATATGGTCAGTTGGTATAGGAAAGAATGTCCCAACATTAGGATGTCGACTATATTTCTCTCTCTCTCCTCTGAGATACCTCGTCCATACTGTATATCCTTGTGTTAATTACTCGTGTTAATATTTCATTGCATAAGTACTCTGAGAATAGAGAACACTATACATTATCCATCTCATAATGTTGGAACAGCTTCCACTTATAGAAACTGACCATATAGGAGTATCACATATATGGAGCCATGTATGAAGACGTAAGTAGAGAGCACCCCATAATTTTGTTTACATAAAAGTTATTGTTGTTGTAAAATTTGTAGTCTTAAAATAAGATTAGTTTTTGTGTTGTAGTTTTAATACATTTGCATTTCAGATTATTCAGATCGATCTAGGTGTTCTCAAGGGATGCGATTACCAACGGACAGCATTTAATTTTTATTTATATAGATAGAAAATATGCATTGCCACCTATGAATGAGTTTTCGAACCTGTACATGTGCCGCCATCTAGGAGCATCTTATTAAAACTGATTTTTTAGTGTAATATCGCCTATGAACAACTTGTTGATTGCGTTGCGAGAAAGTTTTGCCAGACCGTTGCCAAGTTACAAACAGTAACAAACGGTCTAACTCGCCGCAATTAATGTTTTATATCAAAATTCCATTACATTCATATATATAGTGGCCCTGCAAAGTTGTCTGTATACATAGAGGTACAAAAAGAAAAAACAAGAAAATGAAACTCATTGTATAGTTTTGCTACATTGACAAAAGCAACTTACGATATTGTTCCGTTGATAAATATATATGGTAGGTACTACACAACAAATATGTCGAAATATGTCATAAGGTTTTGTAAATATCTGCTCAACAGTATGTTTTTGTTAAATGTGAGTATGAGTGGAGGACATTTCTAAATAATATGCTACGTATGCAATTCAAAGAAATAACGATGTTTATCATCATCGGAGTCGTATAGTATCCTTCTTCTATTCTATTTAAATTTTTATTTTCTCTTGTCGATCTTTCAATTTCTGTGCGCTGGTTTGACCTGAATATATAGTAACATATCTACCGACCTCTAATAATAGATAGATGATATGTATCAGTTATAGCTCCACATATGTAACAGTTGGAACAGGTGATTGTTTTATAAGACAAATGTGTTCAGTTTAACTGTGGCAATGATCAATATAGCGATCGATCTTGGCCGTCGTTTTAGTTACTAGTGCAAATAATAGTAGTGAATGATTTTTTTTTTCTCAATTCAATCAATTTGTTAAAACCGATTTCATACAATCGAATAATTACTTGAATGAAAAGATTAGCTTGGTTTTTTTGTAACTCATATCGGATGTACAATATACAACGTTACGACTTTTAATATAGCTTCTAATGGTCAATTCAGGCACACAATATATATTGGGTTATTGGTTCAAACCAAGCTGAATTTAGCTTGAGCTCGAAGTATAACACAGTGACGGGATTCTAGTGTGGCTTTAGTTATTTGATTTGCCACGCATAGTATTGCTTGCTCTGTCCCGGATTCTACAGAATGATGTGGATTGTTGAACTGATCTGGACCGCTACATACTATTTGTAGCTGACTAGAGAGAACTGGACACTTTTTGCAATTCGAGCTAAAAACTCTGTCAAATCAAGCAGCCTAAGTTTGGGCTCGTAATAATACGGGTCTATTCTGGTTCCATCTGTCTAACTGAGCAAGAATGTTGTTGCTTACTGTGCCTCGGATTCGGTAGGGACAGAATATTTGTTTGGACAGAACGTTATTCCAATCGTCTGGAGTAAATGTTTACTGTAGACCAAGAGATGTGGTATTTCAATTGAGACGTTTTTGATTAGAGATAATTCGATTGTTTGATAATTCGTTTTTGATAGATTGAATATTATTTTGTGCCCCGAATGATCGTAAATATTTACATAGTTATTGCATCAATTTTCAGTTTGACGTAGTTTAACTTTTTGCTTCGAATGTATGTCCAACTTGGAGTAGAACTTGTCGCACGACAGATTAAATCGTATATAAACCGTTGAATCATTTATATGGAACACCCAGTCGATAAATTACTACTTTTTTATACATTAAAAGAAGTTGATTAAGTTTTGTAAAAATTGCTAAATACTAAAAATTTTATAAAAAAGGCCCTATTTTTTTTCATATCACAATATTGAGTAATAAATTTAACTTTTTTGTCTGAAACTTTTTACTTATGTTCTTAGAACTGTCATTCATCGAAATAACCAATAAAAATCCAAAGATAAAAACGCTAAATTGGTAGTATAAACTATTCAACGTAACTCTTCATGTAACTTGCATCTACGAATAATATCGTAGATGTTCCTTACCCTAATTTAAAAAAAAAGGTATTTTTATAACTGAATTAGTTGTTTAAACACCCGATGTATACTGAATTCATTATCAATGCGTGAGTTATATACATACACAAAAAGTAGAATATAAAGGTGTTACATACATATATACTTTTGTAATTTTGAATAATTTCAGATGTTTGAGCTGAAATTTTGACAAAACTTGTTTTTTTTTTTTTAATTTTTTTTTCGTAATGTATTGTTGTATAACCCATTTTATTTACAGTCTGATTGTAATATTGGTGATATCTTTCTGGTGGCTCGCTTAAACACTGGAACTACCTTAAATAGTTTTTCTGCTAAGTGAATTGAATAGAGTAAATAAGTGTATATAGTTTCTTAAAAGATCCATCTAGGTACATTGTAAACAAACATGTTTACTAGATATATAATATAAAATAGCCCAATAAATTTCATATATAAGGAAGGATAAATATAATATTAAATTTACTTCCAATAAATGGTTTTACTTTAATAAAATAAACTTTTTCAATAATTCTTCAAGTACTAGATCGAATTTAATAGTTTGCTAGAGATACCAGAAGGATAACGATTTGTGGTTTTATTTTATACGACATGTTTTGTGGTAAAATGGTCAATATTTAAAAAATCCAACTTTGATTTTAACGGCATATCAACCTGAAAGTGTTTTTACATTTCGAAGTGAATTTTTTCGAAGGGCATTTAGCTATTGTACCAATAAACATAATTTTGGGTAAAATTTCTTCAAATGGGCATCGATTCTACCTAGAAGATGTCAAAGGCCTAGTTTTCTACTGGGAAATCGGTCAAGGCGAGCGGGGGGCTTCGAGGCTGGAGGAAAGTTTTTATTTTTGTTCTACTAAATTTTGAGTTATAATAATTCTGGAATGAACTAATAAATGGCAAACGGAATCCTGGTAATCGATGATCTGCACACTTGCTTGTTATTTTTTTAATAAAATAATGTTATTATACCTCGTTGTTCAGTTGGTTGACTAGCAGAAGCTGTCTCTGCATATTGGTGTGGAATGTTGTACTTTATACCCATCATGAAAAGTTGTACCCATATCTACCCCAATATTTGTACAGTATGTTCCAGATCATATACTCGAATTGTTCTAAATATCGATTTTGTTTGAAATTTAATGCTAATATTGTGATATGATGCTTGTTTATTATATATAGTTGTTTACGAAGTACAGAAAACGGTATACAAGGGTATTAGAAGTTTAGTCACGACTTTGTAACGGTTGAAAATATTAAAATTTTATGGTATAGGTGTTCATAAAATGATATAATTTATTCATTTTCAAATGTTCGTCTGTCTGATCTTGAACACTCCAAAATGCAAAATGATAACGAGTTGAAATTTTGTATGTGTTAGACCGGGCATCCCCCCGCCAGGACAGAAAATATAACACTTAGAAACCATAAGAGGTAAAAAAAAGTTATTGACATAAAATGTTTCATTTTTTTTTCATTCTAACAACTTTTGTTAGAATTATTTTTCATAAATTCAGTATATACCGGGTTTTTAAGTAATTTACTCAGTTAAGTAATTTACTCAGTACAAAGGAGTGATATTTTCAATGTTTTTATTTATGTTACATCCATACAGTATGTAAAATATAACGGTGTCAACAGACACATGACTTCCATATACTCACTGATTTAATTGTACGTAGTCAAAAAAACCAAATATAATGTCATCTGTTAACACAACATCTGTGTATACAGGTATTCTGATGTTCCCTAACCAGATATTTATTGTCCCTGAACTGGCTCATACAGTAAAACTTTGCATACAAATATATATTCCACGCAGCAAATATCATTCAAGCACAAGTATTTGTATGTAATAACCTATATATATATATATATATATATATATATATATATATATATATTCCCATATAATTTGTATTGAATATAAATGGAATGTACTATTTGGGGCACTAATGTTCTAACGTCTATATATATATATATATATATATATATATATATATATATATATATATACATATATAAAATTTAATCAAAATTGTTTTCGCATAAATAAATTCCTGACTACGATTCAATTGTCAAATTTATTTCGTTTTAAAAAGAAAAAAATATCATATATTATTTATACAGCTAATCCACTCACGTCAAGTCAAAGGTTTTCATTCAGGTTTGCTCGTACATTCATACAAGTCTCCAAGTCTCCAAGTCGAACAATTTTTTTTTACAAACAATTGTTACAATTAAAATATGAAAGTGGATTAAATTTTTTTTTATTCGTTAACTACAGACAGACTGACAATAAAAATGGTTAAGCTTGACTTACATAATATTATTAAAGGTACGACCTCCATAGATACCCCATAATATTGTGTACAAAAATTTGTAATATATATATATCCCACCGAAAACAAAAATGAACGCCTTCAAAAGTAGTGAAATCTATGTGAGGACCAAGTTATTTAACAAAAGTGAGAAAATGATTGGTATAAATTTATTGTATCAGTTTCTCAGGTGCAGGGTATTTCATATTTTGCTTTTGTTTGAAACATTTGTTTTTTCTAAAATGTATATTTCAATTTTCAATCATCAATCGTAAATATTTCTGTAAATATTCGAGTAACAGGAAAAATAGTAAGAAACGAAATTGTAGTAAAATTCATTTTCTATAACTTTGGTTCTTGCACATCCTCCTTTGCGTCTCCTAAACCCCCTGTATGCATTTCCTATTATGCGAATGAACAAACTTAGTCTATCAAATGCCAAAAGTATCTCACATGCCAAATTTTATTCTGGTTGGTATATAACTGGCCACTATATTGGCTACAGGCACATCGCTAATAATAATTGACATTGTTTGAACAGATATTATGAAAAATCTACAAATTTTATGAAAAAAACGTTTCAAATAAAAGTTTTTGTTTTTACAATTTTCTTCTTTCTATGTCTTACCGTTTTCGAGGTAGAAGATTTGGTTGAAAACTGACACATGTAATGAAGGAAATCGAAAATAAAATCACTAATAAAACCAACGTTTATTGTAATATTGCAAGGTTTTTTTCTGGTGTGAACCTGCGGATAAATACTTACTTTTATGATACCCGTTGGCGGTTAGATGATATAAATATTTTACTTTGCAACACTTTCGTATATACACATATAAATAATATTCGTAAATATCATTTTAAAATTACAAAAACCATCATACAAAGAAAGCTTTAATAATAGTTGCATATTATAGTTTTATACAGAATGATCCAGTACCTTTATACACTCAATCTTATCTTATGCAGTCAATCGATATTTGGACACTAAAACAAAAGGCAGTTCAAATGTTGAAAACGCAAGTAATCGGAACAGTATGCCGAAAAAACTTGTAAATTGAATTTCAGCAAAAGTAGCAAAATTCGAAATAGTTATATTCTTTGAAGAAAGACAAAACGTAACCATTTAGAATGTTTGTTTACAATCGAATACTATAGTTGAGTCACGCACATCTGTTGCTAAATGAGACGTAAAATTGTATATAACATCAGTTTTCCAAAAAAAAAAACGTAACATTAAGAAACTTTTCTTTAAATATGAAATTCAATGAATGTAAAAAAGTTATATATAAGGTAAAAAAACATTGTCATGTCTATTTGCACGCTAACGTTTAAATAACTTCATAAATTATTCACACGTTAAACACGTGTGCATCTATAAATGTGATCCTCTTCGAATACGGAAAATATGTCTTTTGAGTTAAACATTTTTGGTTTAAAAATTATTATCTTCGATTGTTCCTCTTTCTTATTTTTAATAGCAACGCAGAAACATAGTACTTGTGAGAGGATTGAAAACTTCACTGTAACAATCTTCTGAAAATTTTTTAATATATTATTTATTGTAAACGGTTTTATTTTGTAGAACTCTAATATTATTTGTTAGAATAAATTTTTTCTAGGAGGAATAGGAAACAATTATATACACTCTCTAGCGGCACATTTAACTTGACAACGTTAATTATTTACCAAAATCAAGATCACCATAAGATATTCCCCTCCGAACAAAACAACTTTGATTCGGGTCATTTTTGCCCAAAATGATTCGTTGAAGAAACAGTCAGGTGTATGTTCAAAAGATGGTATCCTATATACAGTTTGATGCACGTGTAACCAATTTTTGCAATAACTAGCACGTTATCTTGAGCACTTCACTCAGAAAGTATACTTTTCTGTTATTTTTTTTCGTTTGTAAATGATGTGTAAAAAACGAATAGACTTAAATTTTTTTTTTCGATAATACTTAGACTGATTTCTACTGTTACACACAATAATACTTGATAGTATTAAAACACCTTGGTGTATATATATATATATATATATATATATATATATATATATATATATATAAAATGTATATTTAATAAATAAACGTAAACGTAACGTAACAAACAAAATACCCTTAACAATAATATAACAATGTTAGGTTAGAGAAGGTACAACAAGACGTAAAACAATGGTAGTAGAATTTCTACCTCTCGTCTTCTAAAAACATTATTATTATTATTATTATTATTATTAATATAAATAATTCAAGTAGAAGTATGTCATGTATTTTTATTCTAAAAACAGAAAAGTAAAAAACAAATAAAGAGAAAAAGTTAAGTATAAACACGTACAAATACTGTACACTCCCGTTCATAAAAATTGAACCTGAAATTCACATTCTAAGCAGATATGTCTATATTACTAAATATATGTATACAATATATGTATATATTACAAACAGTTACACCTATATTGTTTAAACTGGTTCAATTTTTATGAACGGGAGTGTACTTCTAATATATTATATATTATATATTATATATTATACAAAATAGAGTATATATTATACAAAATCACCCCTTGCAAGGACTATCTGTCCGATAAAATGGGATGCAAGTCAATTAACAGTGATTTATTTTCCACATATATGTGGTTTACTTTGAAAATTGTTTACTTCCCACAAGATTCTCGTTAATGCCGATATTTATCTGAAGTTGGTGAAGTGAAAATGCAGAAAACCTTTACAAGCCGAGACTACTTCGTTCTTGTCCATACGCCGCCAGTTTAGTCAATCAACTGTCCCATTAATTTTAATTGACAAATTGCCACCGTTGAGAATCGTACAGTAACACTCCAATTCTAAGTAGATCACGTTAGACCGAGTAGCCACTTGGATTGTTTTTTTTTTTTAAATAATATATAGTAAACCGAAGAATAGATTTCCCTTTGAATGTGACATTTCTAAGTGTGATCCATGAGGTCCACCTGGTCATCTTCCCAGTATTTGTATTTTGTTTTAAGTGAATACTTTTCGTAAATTAACAGTGGGACATTTTGTAACAACAATGGGCTACATATTACAAAAATAAAATATTACAATATGCGTTTCCTCCCCCCCCCCCCCTTTCAATTAACAAAATTCTGTTTAAAACATTTTTTTCTAAAATGCATATTTAAAAAAAAATCTTTGATACAAAACTTGTGGAAAATTTGTAAATGAACATACTGTATGCGATACCTCTTAAATCATCAAGCTCAAGGCGTATATTTGTCTAGTTTTGATTTCCTTATACCTCCTTGATTCTTAATGGACCGCGTATACAGAATTGTTGGAATGTGAATAATCACTTTCCAATTGATTCAATTTATTTTGAATGAATGTGTACATTCTGCAGTTCTGTAAAATATTAACACATTTCATGATGGCAATAAAATATATTTCTGAAAAATAATATCATATATTTATATAATGCTGGGGGATAAAATATTATTATTATGGTGTTCAATAGGAATATGCGCCTCCACGGAAAATGAAAGTTCTATATAATCTAAAAAGATTGACTTTATTACTGTACCTTCCCTATTCCCCCGAGTAATTCATCAATGCAGAGGGAATCATCTAATGTCTTTCTTAACGTTTGTGTTGATAAATATCTGAATATTAGACGCAATTTTTTTAAAAAAACTCCACTTAATGGTCCAGAGCCGTTTAGTCGAGTGCCGTAAAACACAATAAAATATAAAATAAAAGAATGGGTGGTACAAGAGTCCAACCGTTCTTGGGTAAATACTCATGGTCAAGATCATACTTAACGTCAAGGATACTTACTGGCCTTCTTATTGGCCACTGCAAACTCAATAAACATCTGCACAAAATTAATCTCACAGAGAATGATCAGATTTTGACATGAAGACCAAGAGACCGAAATTCATATTCTGTGAAAATTCGAAAGTCTCTTGCTCAAAAGACACTATCATTTGGGTTGGACAGATATCTAGCCAGATGAAATCAATGAGGTGCATAGGGCTTCTGGAACACCTTTGAAGGAAAGGAAGTACAATAGATCAAATTGATCGTGATACAAAAGCTATTTATAAGACCTGTTCCTGACTCGAATCTAATCTAATTTAACAATTATATATCAGAATTAGTATTAACTAAGATTTAAGTATTGAAGAACCAGATAAGATTTAAGTATTCAACCACCATTAACGAATATAAAGACACAACTACTACGAAATAAAGTTAGAGCATATGTATACATATAAAATGCTTTGTCCTGAATGACTGACTGACGGATCAACGCACAGCCTAAACCGCTGATCGTAGAGACCTGAAACTTGGAGGGTGTGCTCTTTGTATGACGTAGGTATCCGATAAGAAAGCATAAACATTCAGTATATTTACTTAAATACTAAGTAATATAATGTCTGTAAAATTACAATTTTCGTGGGGGCAAAGCTGCGACGGGCAATGCTTGTTTCTAATAAAGCTAAAACATAATTCTGACATTCATATCTGTATCAGTTCTACACATCATCAGGGCATAAGAGAGTAGAGATATGAGAGTAGAACATTTATATGATATCAACTCTAGTATGGAAAATTCATTATTAATATAATGTCTATTGTTGCATATAAAAAAATAACTTTTATTATTATTATATATATATATATATATATATATATATATATATATATATATATATATATATATATATATATATATATATATATATGTATATGTATATATATATGATTTGTTATAACAAAAGAGGAAAAACTTGTAACGATAATGTATTTACGTCAAATGTTCTATTATTTATAACGAACTATATTTATGGTACAGGGTGGCACATCAACTACATGGAAAATGCTTAAAAAATCATGGAGTAACCGTCAATATATCATAATAGTAATAATAAGCCTGTTTATTGACATAAGAAGTTTAAAAAAGAAACATTTTTTGTTTTTAAAATTTTTGTTATATCTCTTACGGCTTCACAGATGGGTTCAGTTTTGTCCATTTTACCCAAACATGGTCCGATTTTGCCCATTCAATCTCGACCTTACTTTTTAGCCCAGAACACATAGACATAAATGCTGATGGGTTAATTTTCGACATCTATCAGGTAAGTTCGCAAAATTTTGGCGAAATTCTGTCATCGGTACAAATTCTGTTAATAACTGTACATAATTTCGCACTTTTAGAAAAAATTGGGTTACTTCTGTTAGATGTTTGTTACAGTTTTAATACTATTATGGAAGAGTGTTATAATATCACCACACAAGCTTACTAAAACGTCAGGAAAATGTCTTATTTGACACAGACATTAAATTTATCTCCATAAAATGGAGTATGTTCATGGCCACATTTGCCACCACTAAATCAAGAAGTCCTTTATTATATATTTGCGTATATTCTATAGAAATAAAATATGCGGTAGTTTTTTATATTAAATTTTTACCTCTATATAGAGACTACAATAACGTAGAATGTAATATGGAGGTCGGAAAATTGATTCCCTGATACCAAAAATAATTTGGTAAAACCTTCAAGTCTCACAAATATGTCCTACTTGACTCGAGTTGTTTCATCTATTCTAATCATTTTTATCAATGGTCATCTATTTATACACAAAAACAAATAAAGTGGAAATAGCCCAAATGTTCGAAGAATTTTCTTTGAAACTATAGTTGATACAGAACCCAGGGTATTGAAGGTTATTTAAGCAATTAACTCAGTTTGTTATTGTTTTTACGTGTTTTAATTTAACGATTAACTCAGTTACTAAGAAAGTATTAATAAATGTGAAAAATTGACTTTGCCTGGTAAAAGTGTAAAATTAACGTCTATATATAGAGGATGTGTGTTACGTTCACACCACTGTTTCCCCCCCCATGAAATTGAATATTTGTATAAACCACATCGTTACTAACAACGTTATAGAAACAAAAATATTTTGATAATATTATAAAAATGTTTTTGTCGGTACTCTGAGCCACAAAAATAGTGGTCTTTTTTTCGTTATTTTTTTTGCGTTGATTTTTGCCGAAAAGTTGTTACTTAATTTATAATGAAAAACTACCTCTTACCCGGAGGCGTCTCGCCTTCGGGTGACAGGTTATTCTTAAGGAGGGCACAGAGGAGCTCTTGGCCTAGGTGCTAGGGACCCATTTGTGGTACCACTCTTTTTAAATATTATTTTTATAATGAAAAACTTGTATTGCAATGGATGAGGCACAAAACAATTTTACAGTTTTGAAAAATGATGAGGTGCGCAATTTGGGTCCGTACTCTGTGCCGTAGATTTGTTGTGAAAACGTTCTGCACATGATCCGTAGATGCTTGACCTATCACTGGTCTAGATTTATAAGGTTCGATAGATTCCTTTTGACTCGGGCTTTTCTCTAATATGTGTTTTCTATAACGCTGAGCATATTTTGAGGTCATATGAGATGAAATCTTTAACTATTTTAAAATTTTCATTTCCTTTCAAAGCTGCCGTAAGTCTCGTTTGATACTGAAATTTTCAGGCTCATTGGATTTTTATCAACGCGAGCTTTTCTCATATATCCGTTTTCTAATACTCTGAGCATATTTACGAGTCAGCTTCAATCTTTAGGTAGTTTTCAATTTAATACCTATTTTTTCTTGTATTCCCGTGAATATTGGTATTGATCTTCTAGTAGTGTTAAGCCAGCTCTTCACAATGGTACCCGAATAAATGTCCTAGCCGAACACGTTTCCATACTACACCAGTTTATCACTTTTATACACAAAGCTTATTCGTAACCATTCTCGCGCATGTGCCTACTCTAGTACTATGACATCACAGGCAAAATAAATACAGCGCGACAGATAGGTAAAGACATAATCTATCTGTTGGGGTCTCAACCATTGTAAACGAATTATTAATCTCGAAGTTATTAGATATTAAAATCATACAGTATATCGTCACACAAGTTTGACCTACCACGAGAGTGATGAACGAATAGATGTTTTCACGTCAAAAGAACGCTACTTTTGTGGCCATGTGTATAACTGGAACAGATACTACTTCAAAAAAACACAGGACTACACACAGGTACCATGCCACAAAGTAGTGATACAACGATAGCATTTTTCATTTTTATTTTCTGTACATAGTTGATGAGGATTTTAAAGTTTATCAAATTTATTACATACACATTTATATGAAATTCTTTCAAAAAATTTTTCGCACCGCATATGCACTGACTGGCGGACCACCAAGCGTTGGAATGACAACAACAACAACAAAAAAAACAAATAAAACTACAAAATATTTCCGTGATAAAAATAACATACAAATCCTTTATGCCCCATGCCCCATCCTTCCATGTTGAACTCTACAAACACTTAACGAAACCAAAGAGATTTGTTTCAATTGGATTTTTTTTTCTACTATGAAAATATTTAAAGTGCTGCTGGATGATTCCAGCTATTCGCTGCTGTATTGTATTTGTGTCATGTTTATATTATTATTATGTTGTTGACACTTTATTGTGTAACTATTTGAAACACGTTGAAAAAACATCGGTGCAATAACAAATTTTATACTACAAGAAATTACAAAAAATCGATTTTTTTTAATATTTTATCGAATCTTTATCCGATTTTGATGTAATTTTTTTTGAAATCCATTAATGTTGAGCCATATTATTCATTTTTGCTAGTGAAAGTTTGCTAACGTTCAACCTTGTATCATATGTAGGATCAATCACTGTGATCCATGTAAACACTGGGGAAAATATACCGCAGCAAAAGCTCGAGAAAATAATACTTCCGAGTGTATCCAAGAGGCTTGCTCTCGATGCACTGAAACTGAACAGGATGCAACTACGGAAGGTTACCGGGCATTATCCCTTGTGGAAGCATCGACACACAATGGGCCTCCATAACGGGTCCATTATGTGCAAATTTTGTGGCAAGGGGGAGGAAACATCCAGCCAAATTATCTTTAACTGCAAATTTCTTGATTACAGCAAATACAAGATATTCGGTGTATTTCATCCCGAATAAATGAATCTTCAGGAAGACCTGATAGCAAGCTCCTGGTTATTGCCAATTATAATTATGTACCAAAAGGGACAGAGCACATTCCAGAAAATATTATACATGATACAAAATAGTTAATGATGGTATCTCTAATGTTCTCGATAGAAACTATAGAAACATTCTCGTATTTTAATGACTTCAATATTACTCTACCAAAAAGTACCGTTATTATTTGATTCAATAAATGTGAACACATTGTTGGGATAATGTTTACACATAAATGTCAATAAATGGAATGGATTTTAGAACGATTTAGAACAATTTTAATGACAATATCGTTCTATATTTTTAAAGCTTTATTACTATGTACCCATATATATGTCAATAATATGTGTGAAGGGTTTCCATATATTTTTGAAACAAATCACATCATTGGTTGCGGTGTTGTTTTTTGTTGTTGTTGTTGTTGTTGTATGTTTTCGATAATATATAAACACACTCTACGAACAATGTTCAATTGAAAATATTTTTAATTACAATAACAGTACTGAAGTACTAGAAATGCGGGAGAAGTAATGAGAGTGGTCGTCTATTTGAGCTATTTATCTGTTTCACCATTTTATCCCTTGTTTTAAACCCCAATTTTACGAGTTACAGCAACCCATTATTGGTTGCATTATAAAAGGAACATTATATATTTTTTTAAATATTTTCATAGTACGCTTGTCTTTACACCCGACTACGAAGGTATTAAGCTATGTGACGTCATATTAAATCCAACATGGCAGATATATGACTTGCATAATGCGCTAATCAATCATGGTTTCACATAAAACCATACATTTGAGTGATTTTAATTCACAGATTCCGAAAATATATAATTTATTACCCGACAATGAACAATTTAATTTTGAAAAGGTCGAAAAATCATGCTTTACTAAACATTAATAATTTTGTATATCTCTTTTTCAACGGCATACCTATTGCATCGTAGTTTTCATTTGTCCGAATTATTTAACCTCACAATTGGTTGTTTCTTTGGAATATGAGCGTCATTTGTGCGAGTGCCACCCCATCAATATTTTTTTAATTTCCGATGAATCAATAACATAAATATTTTGTTTTGTATTTTTGTTTTCTTCATAAAAACATATTGAAATGAAACGAAAGAAAAATAAAAAGTATTTATAAATTGTAAAGAATTTTGCACACATCAAATATATTTCTTATTAATCTTTAAATACAAAGAAAATATTTTTATGGTTTTTATGACTGTATTTGTGCAAATTCTTTCCATTTTTTTATGTTCACCTCTATATACAATTCGTGGAGTGATTCCATCGGACATTTTACGAGGATTATATATATATATATATATATATATATATATATATATATATATATATATATATATATATATATATGCAACCGACTTCGTTCTTATGCTTAAGAAGGTTTTATGCAGTTTCCTTCACGAACTCCAGAAAAATATCGGCACAGTTCCTATCATTCGGCTGCAGCACCATCTCCTACCAATTCCGAGTCTATATACAAAAATTTCTTCTACTCCACTCACATCCTTAGGCATCATAATGGACCTTATGGTCGAAGTGTAGGGCAGCCTCTGCAATCTGTCTATCGAGCGTCCCTATTGAAAATGTGGTGAGTCACATTACGAAATTTACATACACAACATTGTCGACATATACAGGTGCTATGGCATTCATGTATTCATTTATTAAAACATACACCTACAGTCCTACATCAACCAACAATAATATCCACTTACACATCAATATACAAAAAGTGCGTCAGCAAAATAAAAGAAAATAAATCAACAAACATATCTATAGCTAGCTACCAAATAGTAGGAAACCAAATGAAAAACACCTGCGTAACCATTTTCTTGGATGCATGAAAGAAAAATCAGCGGGTGAATGAGAATAATTGAAAGTTTTTTATTTTTTATTTATATGCTTCTCGTGGTTTGAGTTTTTCTCATTTTCATTTCCGTTATATACAAATAAATTCTATATGGTTATTATAATATTATTAAGTGTCTATTTACAAGTAAATATTTCTAGTGTTATCATGGAAATGGAAATAGTATGAATGTATATAAAATAAAATGTCACGGTATTCAAGTGGAAGGTCTTTAATTATGGTAATAAAGCTTACGAAATTACTCTAGAAAATTGCGTTTATATACTGATATATATATATGTATATATATATATATATATATATATATATATATACACAATGATTTTTCCGAAATTGCTTCATCGGTATGGAACCAATTGTTACATTTTCGTCAAAAATTCACTAATATCGACTCCGGACCACCTGCATGCCGTCGAATACTTGTGAACTACTAATGAACATTTTATTAGGTTTGTGGCCGAGTCTCTTTGCTCGAGTTTTGTGTTCCCCCCCCCCCCCCTTTAAGCCCCTCTTTATCTTTGACCAAAATGGATAAAATTTCTTACATACGATTTACACCTCAAGGAAGTTGATATCATTTTTTTGGTTCTCAATGAACATACCTGCAAACATATTCTCAACAATGGTGTTAATAGACTCTAGTGACCTCAACGTGGAGATATGGTGAACATTTGGATTGCCTTTACGGGGAAGTGAATGAATGCAATTACATATTTGATTGATATTCAATTCCTTGTCGGACTTGCATCTGTTAATCACCTTATATAGAAATCATATGCTAGTTCATAATACATTTAGAAACAAGTTTATCTAACTTGTGGTGTTATTCAATGTACAGTCAGAGCCTTTTAGTTGTGAGTAAGATTGAGGCCAGAAATTTTATTATCATGATCGCATAAGGCTTTGGTACAAATTAAAATAAAAATCAAATGAGAATTTTATGGATGCAGAGCCACAAACTGGTAAGGTGGTATCCAACATTTCCAATAATCAAAACTACACCATACTGGTTTATGCTTCTATGGCCAGAAAATTCTCATTCGATTGCAATTTTAAATTTGAGTTTGTACCAATCTCTTTTACGACCATGATAGATAGATAGATATATCTTGGGGTTTATAAATCTACAGCGCTTTGGCCTTATGGTCCATTATGCATCCCTTTCTACTTCAGTCAGACGAGATTCGCTTCTCCCATATTTTGGCAATAGCCAAGAGGATGACATACACCGGATATCTTGTATGTGCTATAGCCGAGGATGCGCATTTATAGATGATGTGGCTGAATGTTTCTTCCTCCTCCCGCAAAGTCTGCTCATAATGGACCCGTTATGGAGTCCCATTGTGTGCAGATGCTTTCGTAGGTGATAATGCCCGGTGATGAATCCGGTAACATTTCGAAGTTGTATCTTCTATCAGGTTATGTACATCGAAGGATTCATTTCGAAACAGTATTTTTCCGAGCTTTTCACTGGATCACTGGTTCGCATGCTGTCTTTGAAATTCCTGAACTATGTTTTGGGACTATGAAGGGCTTTCCGACTCCCTTCTTTGCTAAGATATCTCTAAGATATTTTTCGTTTCCTTCGAAACCACTGTGACCTAATATCCAGATCAATGTAATACTTTTTTGTTTGGTCACCTCCTTGCTCACGACTAAAAGACAATGATTGTACAGTCAACATTTCACTTTTGTAGTACTAGAAATTTATAGACACTTAAATTGAAATTAGTTAGGGCTGGTAATGACGATTACGATGATGCCGACGACTACATATAAGCTTGTGTAATTAATTTCATTATGATTGATTTCCATTTTAGAAATAGAACACAAACATATATCAACAACATTTGGTTGATAATTGACCTTTAGCTACAGTTTGAGTAATTACTAACACACTATCTTGTTATCAACTCAACTGTATGATGGGAGTTGATCGAAAATGTATATTATGTTCGATAAGTCCCAGTCCATTGTGGGATTGGAGCATTCGAGTATAAAAAGCTTGTTGTCATTCAATAACCAACATCAATTCAATCACGTAGAAGAAACTAATACTAAACTATATTAAGAGAAAGAATGGCCCAATCATGATGAATATCAACTGAAGTTTTTATGACGACAGTTGTAATATTAATCATTAGAGCATTAAAATCGATGTACAAAAAAATGATCGGAGTGCAATAAATTCTTTAGCCAAATCACCGAATCAAACAAGTAATGTAACAACTAACTGAGTTAATTGTTTAATGCCCAGTATATACCAGAGTTGGAAATAAATGTTTGAATTGTTACCAACTTTTGAATTGTCCCAGAATTTAAAAAACAATCTTACTTATGTAAGATTTTTTTATACTTTTATATCTTACTTAGTAAATCAACTTATGGGAAAACTATTGAGTTTATGGAAAAAAATTTCAAACAAAAGTTGTTTACTTTAAAGAGAAGAAGATTTTTTGTTTTTAAACTTTTATTATATCTCTTACGGTTTCAAAGATAGACAGTTTTGCTCATTTTGCCCAAACATGGTCCGATTTTGTCCATTAACGAACTTGACCTTAACTTTTGGCTCTAGAATACAAAAACAAAATTTCAGTTCGATATCTCTTTTTGTTCTTTAGTTATCGCGCTCAAAGACGGACGGACATGCGAAAATGGCCGAAGTAGTCCATTTTATGAACACGTATGCCAAAAATTCATGTCTACGATCAATATTTTCAAGCGTTAAAAAGTCGGGACTAAACTTAATATACCTTGTATATTTACATATACTGTTACTATATACAGTTTTATACCCTGTATATATGCTATACACAAGGGTAAAATAAGTTTAATGCCGACTTTGTAACGGTTGAAAATATTGATAGCAGCAAACATTTTTTGGTATAGGTGTTCATAAAATGACCTCGTGTCTGTGGACACGATAACTAAAAAACGTTCTACTGCTGAAAAGGTAAGTCAAGTTCGTGAATGGACAAAATCCCTCGTCAAGAGAGAAAGTATCTTTAAAATCCGTAATGGATAGAAAAAAATTTGATAACAAAAATAATCCGTTTTTTTAAATAATCAACTTTTGTATGAAAATTTTTTCATAGACCCTATTAATAAAATTCAATGACATGTTAGTCTATATAGTATACGCTTGTTCTTTCATATTGATATTAGTATAGTATTGTGACGTTTAAGTTTTCGATAATTCTTCGTTGTCTTATCCTGAACCACAATATAAATAATTCCGTATATTGTGTCAAAAGCGCCTCCTACAACTGTTTCTTATTTGTATAATTTGAATAAACATAAATATTAAATTCCTATTTTAATGGATTCAATAGGTGAGGTGGTGGTTGATGTAACTGAGATCAAAAATGTTTTATACCGTTTTTTAATGAATAGGAGAACATGTAATGAAAGATTGAAAAAGGAATAATCTCTAAATTTAAAAAAATTTAACAACAACTATCTGAGTTAATTGTTTAAGAACTTTGTATGACCTGGGGTCTGTAACATATGCGAAAAAAAATGGGGCTTACATTTTGTATACCAAGGTAAGTTTTCAAAAAAAAAAAAAACTATGGATAAAAGTTGTAAGTAAAAAAATTAACTTTATTATCCAATTTATTTCCACAATAGAATGATGGGTTTATTTAGATGGTACCATATTTTTGTATTGACAATCAGAAATGCAAAAATTTTCCAAATTTTATCTCGATCGGATATTAGACAGTGAATTCATCAGGAAGTACATAAAATTTGAAACAACGCCTTGAACCGGATTGGCTTACATACATATCTCGTACAAGTCATATTCAATGAAAGCTTGTAATAAAGTAATGTCACCATTATTGTAAGGTATCATATTTCACGGTTATTAAACAAGATTGATCAAGTGGTAGAGTCGTACTCGCACATCCAGGGTTCCGTACTTGCCAAAATTTTAATAATATTAAAAATATGAATTTTAAAAGTTTTTTGTCAATAATGAGAACTTAGTTTTATTTTTACAGTAAAATTTAGACATTTATCTATATTTTACCAGACTGAATTATTTTCGGGTCTCAAATTTCGGAGATATGGGGCGGGGGTGGTTATAATTTTGTACATTTTTTGTTGTAAATAAAAAATCGAATTTCCGATAACTATAAAATTATTTTCATATTTTTAACTTTAGATAGATGCAGGTAAACAATTTCACGCCGATAACATTATTGCTATTAGTTGCTGAAATAAGCATCTGTGACAGGCGAATGGCGGATCATTAGCTATTCTATTTTTAACATTTTGGTACGGAATCCTAAAAAGTACAATTTCGTTTGTATTATTTTTGTGATGTTTAGTAGTAAAAGAATTTCTTCATATTTTCGCAAAACAAAAAAATATTTCTGTAAGTTAGTGAAACTCATATAATAAATTATCTATGTTGGTTTTATTAAATAAAAAACAGAACTTATGCACGAATCATATTTAAACGTGTGTTTGAACTCCACTAACGTTAGCACCACCAACGAAGCGTGAAGTGTAACTTGCGACAGAGACAAACTTGGTTAATACTAATTTTCATTTAATAATATATGTAGGGTGAATTACCCAGCAGATGGATGATCAAATAAAATTGTGCCCGAGAACTATATCACTACCATCAGTTCTAGTAAAATTTACAAAACCAGTAATTCGCTGTCATTCGCAATTCTTCACTAATAATTCCCGTTTTTAAGTTCCCAGAAAAATTAATAATAACTTTAACAACTCGAAACACACTTATTTCAAAAGCTGACCTAGGGTATAAAATGGTCTAACTTTTTTGCTTTCGATGGTCTTGGGTGCTGGTATCGTCCAAGCAGGAAATTACCATGCAATACAGCAGTGTGCTGTAGAAATTGCCTCCAAAAAACTACAAAGGCGCTAAAATATATATAATTTCAGACAGGCAAGCGGCCCTGTAAGCCACATTCAGTTCACATTCATTCAAGTTCAGTTTGCGTCAAGGATTACTTAGAACTGTTTCATTTACTTCAATAACCTCGCCTTTCATAACATTATTACTATTGTTTGGGTGCTAGGTCATAAAGTCACTTAGTACCACAAAACTTAAACAATCGCTGATAGTTTAATGACGTACTCATGTCTTGAATGGGCTATCACATGGTTCAGTTCTGGAACAAAACTCACGGACAAAATCAGACTACGCACACTCTTACTTAGCACATTAGGCATTCACTTGTCACTTCTGGAGTGAGACGACAGTGGGCCATCTGCTATGAAGGTTCAAAGTCATAAAAAGTTGAATATTCTAGGTGGATCTTTCGTCTTACCAAGTGAGGTAACGTTGCCTCATCGAAGTAAAATCTTTGGTTTAATCAAGGCGCTGGACCTAGTCTAGAGAATAATGATGGCAGACTTTGCTTAGAATGTCCACCAATCTTATGTTGCATACGCCATGAATAAAAAACGTTTATTTAAGAAGCAACCTAATTCTAACTGTACCAAAGTTGAAATTTATTCTAACTTTTTCTAACTTTTCTAACCTAATTCCATCTACAGTATCAGTTACCCTGTACTACAACCATATATACATACTTTTTCTACGTTTTTCTAAAAGTAGATTGTGAGGCGACCTCGCGTGCAACAAAAAGTGAACAAATAAACATCATATAGCTACTAAACGTGTGTTCCAATTAATTAGCAGCAACGATTGTACTTTATAATATCTGTATTTATTACTATTGTAGTATAAATTCATAAAATTTTATTTAAATGTAGATTTATTAGCTATAATTTAGTGCCCTTACTGATTACTCTGGTCTTGATATGCGTCAACTTGGGTGTGCGTTCTTAGTTCACATTTATATTCATTCAGATTTTATATAGTACTCCAGAAATATGGCGTTTGTTTGTTAAATTTGTTACGAAATCAATTGGTTTGACGAAAAAATTAAATGTTTCGAATAAAATTTGTTCGTTATCAAAATACCTGTATAATTGTATAATCTTGAAGAAGGAACTAAACTTATGTGAAGTTGATAGTAGATTTGAAGAAAATAATGGAAGGATCATTTTATTCCAACTCAATATTGCCATCACAGTGACCAAAGCTCGATCTTTCTTTGCTGATTGATGATTAAATGGTTTCGTGCATTTGTTCAGAGTAAATGGATGGACAAAATTTGTTTCGTACATCGTGGGAAATACATTTTATCCAAAAACTGTCTCTCTAAATTTTATAAATTTGGTTTTCGAAAAAAACTTTTAGGATATAATTTTTCATTATAAATATTCTACCAATTTTTATTTGCAATATTTTCCCAAATCAACTAAAGAATTTTGAAAAATGATCACTAGTTTTGTGACCCCCAGTACTACTCCGTATTTCCGTATTAATATATCTATCCAAAACAACACTTTACATTACAAGTAGTAAATATCTATCCAAATTTCAGCAGTATAACACAAGCAATCTGTTCAAGTTATTATAGATGTAGTGTTTTGTGGTGGAACAAGAGTGGATTACTACCAACTAAAGACTAGTATTAGTAAATCTTCAATTAACCTACAACAGTCAACTTAACCATTTTGGTTTTGCATTAAGGACAAGACAACAACACATTATTTAATACTCCTTAAACATCACACATATACAAATTATTGAACATTCATTATTGTATTTTACTGATGATTATAAATAATGGACGGCTTCCACAGTAATAATAATATATTTAAACTAAAATTCAGACATCAGACAGTTAGTTACATCTCTGAGAATATCTACCCTAAAAGCAATTATTAAAGCAAGGAGGCAGCATCCAAATTTAATTAAAAAAACTGTATTTTAGATTATAAAATATTCTTAAGAGTTTTTCCATTCGAAATTTGTTAGGTTATAGCAACCATGTTGTTAAAGTGACATCTGTCACATTTGTTGTGAAATGTTTAGTAGTATATGACAAATCACTATGGAAGATGGTTATAGTGTTGAAGTCATCTTTAGCGACAAGAAAACAAACCATCTTTAGCGACGAGAGCCATTTATGGATGAAGGGATGCGTGAACAAGCAAAATTGTCAAATTTGGGGCGATACCAATCCACACGAGATACACTTGCACTAAATGTATCCCGAGAGAGTTGCCGTTTGGTGCGGATTTTGGTCTGGCGGAATCACCTTCCAAAACGAGACTGGCATTGCCATAACCTTCAACGGTGAGCGCCAAAGATGGATGAAAAGCAATTTATTTCTGCCTTAACTGGATGATTTGGATACCAATAACAAGTGATTCCAACAAACCGGCGCAACGTGCCACACAGCGCATGCCACGATGGGCATTCTGCACGAACGATTTGAGGGCATGGTTGTTATCTCGTGCGACCGTGACGTGAGCTTGCCACCGAGATCGTGCAATTTAACCCCTTTGGACTTCTTCCTTTGGGGCTATCTTAAAACACAGGTCTATGCGAATAAACCGCAAATAATTGATGCCTTCAAAATAAACATAACGAACGCCATCCTGCAAATTCAGCCAGATTTAAGCGACAACGTCATCGAAAATTGGACCTACCGACTACATGCCACCAATCAAAGCCGCAGCGGAATTGCAAATCGTGTTAAAACTCTTTTTCCTACACCCTATTTTCCTGTAAACAATATAAAATAAACTTATTGAAATTTTCGTTTAGAAGAAAAAAATTTGATCAAATATTAACTGGCCATAGTGAATTTTGACCCCTTTAATGAATATTATTAAAATGACTAATTACCTAATTTATAATCAGATGCATATCTATTCGATTGAAATGAGCACACACGTGTGTGTGAGTGATATCCTATCACCTTAGTAGATATTCCATAGTGTTTCTAGTTTAAACTTCTGGGTAAATTCTCATTTATATGTGATACTCTATAGCTACCAGCTATACCTTCCAATATATATGTGATTAAATAAACGCATTTGAATGTATAATATTAGAAAGAGGTCATGGGTTCAATATAAATTATATTGATCTAATAAATAGACCTATTATACACAAATGTTACAGAACATATCATCAAATGATTAAAATTCGTATGATGCACCTTCAACAAACTTCAACCAATTCAATTATTATAGTCAATACCAAATTAATTGAATTGAGTCCAACCAACAATACGATCAGGATCTATTATTTTAAAATTTATATTAATAGCCAAAAAACATATTTGCATATCTCTAACTTATATACAACGATTTAAAGTGTGATAGTATAGTTAATAGTTTCTATAGAAATATCATCAACAATAAAAAATGGCATTTCCAACTGTTAAATTATTAAATAATAAATAATTTGACATAAATTTCCTTAGCTATAATCGATGTGTACTTTCTTTAGTAAGAATTGGATTCATTCCGTCATTCGTGGAAATAATAATGAAGAATGAAACAACAACACACCAAAAATTATTTTGTTTTAAGACTAAAAAACCAAAAATTAAATTTAGAGTTTAAAAAATCTAAAAAAAATATGCTTTTATTGCAATATGAACTAAAAAGCAAAATAATTTAAAATAGAAAATAGAAAATAGAATAAAGAGATTGACAACAAAATTAACTTTAATGTAAACAAAAGCATGGGGTGCTCTTTACTTATGTGTTTATATTGGCTCTACTTTTACAAGAGTAAGTAGAGAGCACCCCATGCTTTTGTTTACATTGATTTTGTTGTCAAACTCTTTATTCTATTCAATTTTAAATTATTTTGCAATTTTAGTTTTTTTTTTAACTCTAAATTTTAGTTTTGCGAAGCTATTTTGCATCCGTGCGAAGCTGAGACGTGTTGCTAGTACATTCATAAGTTAATATTAATGATGGTCGTTTTGGACATCTATCTTGTAGGACTTATAGCAGTTAAATTAGTTCAATTCCATTGGCATTAGTTGACAAATACTATATTTATAAATATTCATGTATCGTAGTATCATAGAAATATTTTAGTAGTTTACTACTCAAAGTATACGTGTGTATGTATGTATGTATGTATGTATGTATGTATATTTGTGTAATCTAGTATCTAGGTGTAACCAGTGAATAATCAAGAATATAGAATTGATCAAGTTACGTATGTGATTCTGTGGGTATAGGCGCACATACAGAGAGTCACTCATCTCCATTTTTCAAATAAAATGTATTTTTTTTTTTACTTTTTAATCACACATCGTTTTACTTGACATAAATGAAAGTTTTCTAAAATATGTACGGTCAAGCTGAAAGTTTAAAATTATTTCAAAAATAGTCGTAAGAGCACGTAAAATCAATATAAACCAATAATAGAAGCGCGTTATAACATTAAGCATGATTGGACGCGTATCAAATAAGATATTTACAAAATAACGATTTTAGCTTCCTTTTCCCTTAAATATCTTAAGACCCGAACACATGATTATATAAGTCTTTTTAATCAGTGTTTAGAATGTTAAAAGAAATGTCTATGCAAATTTTCAGATTATTATCTCCTTTTCCAAGGTTGAATCCCTATTTGATTGGAATATTAGTGCACTTTTAAATGAATCACATCGCTTGTCGTTTTGACACTTGAAGTGGTGTGACTATTTTATTTATGAACCATGATTGAGGTGGCGGTAAGATGGTATCATTATTTCATATTGTTCACCCAATGAAAAAAAATTATTATTCATACATAAAGTTATTTTTCAAAGAAGAAAGGGAATTATGTTGTGTTTTTTTGTTGGGACGTTTTTAAATTTTTTTTTAAACGTCATGTTTCGCCTGTGCAATAAGGTATCTGCTATTGTTATAAGTGGTACCACCATCAGTTACCACATAATTCCTACACAGTTATGACAAAAAAATTTATGAAATGATTTTTCCCTAATGTATAATAATATATAATGTTTTCCCTTTATAAAACTGATTTTTGTCGTTGTTGTTGTTGTTGCTGGTTGATGTATTGTTATGATAAATAAATTCATAAGCTGTGTAATATTTTGACGACAAGCAAAAAAAAAAAAGTGAAAAATCACAATATTATGTGTGTTTGTGTGTGTGTTTAAAACATAACAAAAGCAGCAAGATTGAATCTTTTGATTTCAGGTTCACTGACTGCATTTTGTTTGATATGCCATCAACAAAAGCGAATGTTATATAAAAATTGCCTGCCTGTTGGTTGATGTATACAACAACATCGGTTGCATACCTACATATACGTTAAATTGTAAGTTGACAAAACCAATAGCTGTCAATGAAGAAAGTCAACCGTATCATAATACCATCACGGGAATAATTGGTTTTCTTTTGTTACACTGTGTAGATATCAATATGCTGGTAAACCCGTTGAAAAATCTTGATATCATTGAAATTTTATTGTATAAGTATTTATTTAGCGAAATAAAAGCGTGGCTATTGATAACATTCTGTGACTTCAAAGGCTTCATATGAAAAACATATCTAGGATGGAAATCCAACCCTCGACTTGAATGGAATCATAGACCATTGCTCTATCGCTGAGCTACCGGAATTATGGTAGTGGAACACATATGATCTATCACTATCTTGATGTCAATTTCAGTTCGACATTTTCTCTTTTACATGTAAAGAATATTTACTACAGGGTCGGAGCCATTCTGTGGACTGGGTGATCACTTGTATCGAGAGGATTTCAGAAAGGAAGAAGACACTAAGAGAACCACACTTTGGGGGAACCTTCCGGGGCTCAAGCAGGCCAAGACTCATGGGACACCTAAGGAATCCCTAGGCTTGGGTAATAAGAGCAACTGTAGGCTTTGTGGGAAAATGAAGAACACTCCAGAACACCTCCAAATAGATTGTGATGTCCTCATACACAAAATAATAAAATTCTGTACTTCCTGAACGAAACCGTTTTGGACGGGGTGCTCTAAGACGAGATCACTCCTCGAAAGGCACCAGTTGGTGGAGCACAATAGATCTTATCGCAGTGCACCAAATTCGACCCATTATAAGATAATACTGCGCACTAAATATGGTTTCTGTTTTTTGCCACCAGACTTCAGTTTACTTAGCTATTAATATTCAGCAGAGCAAGTATCGCCACAGTAACATAATTTCATTTTGGTTCTTTCTTCTGACAAAATTTGCTTAGTCTACGCAGTTCCTACGTGACGAATTTTTTTGGGTTATATTCTGTGAACGAATTAATTATACAAATGAGTTCTGTATACAAAAATACCGATATACGTTTTGGGTGATATCATTTATAACATTTTAATTGAATACATGTTTTTGAGTCCCAACCAAATTACCACAACCGAATATGAACAATGAATAATAATTTATAAAATGTAGAGTATAATTAAGGAAATATACTAAGGCTGTTAGGGGAAGGTGAAACAGAAGTATAGATAAAACTCTGAAATTTATTAATTAGCTAATTGTTACTATATACGGGATACGGAGTCAAAGATATGTTACTAGTTGCAAGGCACGCACCAAATTAGCAACGAGTAACATATCTTTGACTCCATTTCCAGAGACAGTTACCATTAGCTAATTCATACTGATGATGACTACTTTGTAGTCGAAATACGTATTTATTAAATACAAATAATTGTTCTAGGAATTGGGACAAAATTTGAATTAGAATGTTTTTTATAGCCGTTTAAAATTATCCGAGAAATTATTAAATTTATTTTTAGACTTATTGTGTAATGTCCCAACGACCTTAAATATAATATTGTACAATAATAATTTTAATAGTAATATCATTTATTAAATACAACAAAGTCTTTTATAAAATTAACAATATCAATTTAATTATAAAGTTTTATAATTGAATAAATAAAAGTATTAAAAGTACGGAAAAACAGATAAAAACTCCAATCTACCGGCATTTTATATAAATAGAATAAATAATAAACTGTTTAAAAATAATATTATTTTTGAAAATAATAAAAAAACCTAAATTGAAAAGGATAAAGAGAGTTTAGTGTTTAAACATTTTTTTGAAATTTTTTTGATGGATACATTTAATAACTGCGGCGTCATTTAATAATTAGTCTTTTAACATTAGTTGTTGAAGTTTAGTTCAGTAAATTATGGTCACATATAAATTGTATCACCTAAGGGAAACTATGTCCGGGAAAACTTACGTAATGAGGGTACATAAACCAACATGTTCACATTTTCTCGGGCAGTCAAATAACTCTGCCTGCTTCTGAAATCAAATTAGGAATAGTCCAAGATTGTCTAGAGGAACTGTCAAAATGGAACAATGTTAAATTGATCTGTGCACACTGATTTCGAGGCAAAGAAAAAAACCAAGGAGAGAGTCAGATTAACTTTTAAAGCCTGCCTTTCATCGTGATCACCGAAATCGACGGTGTATAAATACCGATCAGAACGTCTTAGCAGAATTGACCCTGCTTATTTTGTGAAGCTCTTACATATCAGACTTTGCTCTGTATATGGTGGTATGCCACTGCTTACACCATAGTTTTTTTCCCCTATCTATTTATGTGGTGTAATGTTAACTAACACCAATATGTTGTTTTGTGATGTTATCTATAATTGAAATCTATAAATCTAATAAATTTTCGTAATAATAATCTGTATAAAATCGATAAAAATCGTATTGTGATAATTATATTTATTTTTAATGCACACACAAACACACACACACACACACATGTGTGGATCAGATGGACTGACCTAATGGACTGACGCACATCTGTTCTGTGGTTGTTGATTGTTTTATGATAACATTTCATATTTATTTGTATTCATCATCAGATGTGAATTAGACATTTATTACCATTGAATTTGTATATAAATAATATTTTATCTTTTTAGCATTCCGTATCAACAGGGTTAATGTTACTGGAACGTACGTACTACTAGCTTAATATTAAATAGTGCACATTCTCTTGATACCGCTTCTACAAACAGCAGGTCATTCATTACCTATGGTATAGTTTCTTCTAGTGAGCTCAAAATGAATATAAAGATTTACAAAGATGGCAGTGCCCTCTTGCTTAGCAAAGCGAGTTATATATATATGTACACCTAAATATGACTTTTTTAACCGACAAAAAGCCCCCTAAAGTCGGCCTGTCGCACTACCGTGCTCTAGATTTATGACGAAATAAGCATCTGTATGGATCTTGTTAATAAGTTATTTTATTGATTTGAAAACATTCACAGATCTTACACACAACCTTTATGGATGACAAGCTTTGGTCGTGCGTTTTTCTATTTTAACAAAAACAACGAATATAATATAGCTTAATACTTATGGACTAATATACTCCTTTAATTTCCATTGTCATTATTGCTTTGGCAACGTTGTACTAGCAGTGAAGCAGCTGACAGAAAATAGAAAAGATAAAAATATAATCAACAAGGAAAACATGATAGTTATTGATAGAGTACGCAATTGGTAAAAGCTTATAAATTTTTGAATTTTGCACTAGGAAATAATTTTTTCCAATGCCATATCGTTTTATAAAACCGTCTGAGTAAATTATATCGACGTCATTTCATTACTTTATTTTCATAAATAAGTAATAATTAACATCAAACTGATTTCGTATGTGTATACGATGTGTATACACTTGATTGGTATACTCTGATCATGTGATTGAAGTGGTTGACAAACAAAGAAATAGTAAACAAGACGAGAGTTATAGCTGTTAACAAAACACGGGATTGGTATATTTTAAGTTAATTTCTGCGTGTGCACAGCAAAGTAAGTTCAGTTATATCAACTACTTTTATGACGATTGAAAACTTTCATCAAAACTTTCACGTGTAAAAACGGCCTTATGATTAGTTCCAAAATTACTTGGCACTGACACACTATAGATAGTCTATTGTAGTCTATGTAGACAGAAATGTATAAAAAAAAGCTTTCTCTGGAGAAAAATAAATTAAATTTTTTTTCTTCTGTTAGTTGTATTTTATTTATTGTTTATATTGATTGAGCACAGATAAAATTGGACTGAAAGCAGCTTGTTTGCCTGTCTGTCTGTCGATATATAACAACAAACATTGGACGTGAATGGACACTACCTACTACTGTAGTAGTGTAGTTTAGTGTATTCGATAAACCTATTGTTAAGACAATTTAATAAAAGGTCATTAAATAGAATGCTGTTGTCTTACTGAGAGAGAATGTTTGATCTGTGTTTTGGTATTAAACATAACAAAACCAACCGTTCTATATAGTATTCTTATAACTATAACGTATTGATACACTCAAATTCATAAAAAATTGTACCTAGATTAGATAAGATTAAATTCGAGTCTTTGTACCGCAACCAATTAGATCTATTGCATCTCCTTTCCTTCAAAGGTGTTCCAGAAGTCATATGGTCTTGATAAACGGTTGAAGATCTGTGCATCCCAAACGATAGTGTTTTTTGAGAGAGAGAGAAGCTTTTTATAAGAGCATTGCGTGATCTTGACTATGAGCATTTACCCAAGAACGATTGGGCTTGTAGCGGTATCGCTTCTTCATTATTAAATTATTATTTTAATATTGTTTATCATTTTTATCTGTTGCTTAACAACTATAACTTCCTTCTATTATCACGGTTGCTTTGAATGTTAACAACTTTGATAATATAAATATATATAAATATATATATATATATATATATATATATATATATATATATATATATATGTCATAAATCAATTTAATAAAGATCTATTATATCTTTAACATATATTTATTATTTATTTAAATAATAATTATTTAATATATCAATCTATTACTTCTACAGGCTCTTGTGTAGTTTCCTTCACGAACTCCAGATGAATGTCGGCATAGTTCCTATCATAGTCACATTCTCACTCCACTCACATCCTCACATCATCAGGCATCACAATGAACCTTACGAATGCCATTAATATTAGCAAAAATTTAAACCGCAAAAAACTGTTTTTTAAGAATTTGATACCACAGCGTTAGCAAATTAAATGAGTCTACAGCTTATTGCGATATATCTGATAATTAATCGAATGGTTTGAATCTAGATATCTTATGAACACTGGTGTACACATCGCTCTATATATTTCCAGTTATCTAATATAAGTTACAACATAGATAGATACTCACAGACACACAGACATTCCAACGTATATCGTATGGTATCGTCTCTACTTGTATTAGACGTATAACTAACCTGCTGACATGTATCCCAGGTAGAAAGAAAATTAGGTCGACATCAATATTGTTCTCGATACAGTGTTTCTTCCAGTGAGCTGTGTGTTTGCTGTGTTTGTTGTGTTTGTTGTAAACCTGTATGATTTGAAGAAAACAAAGAAAGTAATCATTCGTTAAATTTCGTTCTGTGATATTGTTATGAAAACTTATGTAAACGTTGCCTTTGTATATAGTCTAACAGCTAGTTGCCGATCGTTTTTGAGACTAAAGCGTTGCTTTTAACCCTACAGTAGTCGCATGTGGACTCCATAAAAACATTTGTATACCTTACAAATATGCAAGTATGCCTTAAAAGAAGTCAAACGATTTTATGCCTTCATTTAATCGAGTTTTGGGCGATATGTTAAAAACCGTTCATCAAATCGTTAAGTAAACATAATTTTCATGTTTTTTGGGTTCATTTTACTTTATATAGTGAGTTTTATCGAAATCGGAGACAAAAATTATTTTTTTATTTTATGCAATCTTTTGAGACCTTTAGAAATAATTGAAAAAATTGACAAAAATTTATGGTAATCGATTTGAATGGAAATTAGTTTCTAAAGTAAATTGGACCTAAAAAACACAAAATTCCATTTGGTTTTACCGTTTGACGGGGAATTTTCGAGATATGCCTTTTTTATACCATGTATGACCTTTTTTAATCGATTTTTTGGCGATATTTTGAAAATCGTTCATCAAAATATTAAATAAATACGATTTTCGTGTTTTTTGGGTTCATTTGACTTTATATAGTGAATTTCATCGATATCGGGAACAAAAATTATTTTTCGATTTTTACAATTTTTTTAAGGAGTACATCTTAGAAAAATTAAAAAAATTGACAAAAATTTATGGTCATCGATTTGAATGGAAATTAATTTCTAAAGTAAATTGGACCTAAAAAACCTAAAAATCAAATTGGTTTTACCATTTGATGGGTAATTTTCGAGAGATGAATATGATTCCCGATAATTGAAGTTTGCCAATTAAAATAGTTGGAGTGATTGTCGCTGGAAATTTTGAGTGCCATTTTCTCTGAATTAAATGACTAGTGCGCTTTCGTCATGCACTTTCACTCTCGATACAACATACCTCAACTCTCATCCCCAATTTTCCCAAGTTTTATCC